>CM057471.1:96499818-97699818 GCA_030035585.1 Dugong dugon | reverse complement strand
GTTTATGGATTATATGTAAATAATGAACAAAATTCCAATAAATTTATAGATTATATATAAATAGAAAACAATGAGAATATAGAATATAAGTCTCCACAGTCTGGCACAAGTGTTTCTACATGAGTAATCATTCTGTACAAGAAACCAAAAAACAAACTGCAAACTAGAAGCACAACTCAGGAAAAAAAAAAAAAGAAAAGGTAGTTGAATTGAGTTGAGGACCCATTAGATTATTCAGTCATTCAACAGATATCAACGGAACACCTTACATGTGATGGGCACTGCACCAAGTGCTGGGGATATAGACAAGGTATCTTTATATTGTAGTGTATGGACACAGACAATAAATATATAAACACACACGTGTGCACACACATATATAAAAATATTAAGATGGTGTGAGGTGCTGAGTAACGAAATAAATAGCAAGAGGAGATGGGAATTGGATGTTGCTTTTGGCTGGGCGATCAGAGAAGATCTCCCTGATGAGGTGACATTTAAACTGAGCTCTGTTAACAGGCTGCAAGAATCCACAGAGAGACAGCAATCAGAAATCCAGAAGATTAACAATAAATTTCAGAATTAGACAACTCAGTAGAAAGTCATAGGAGCACAATTGAGGCAAAGGAAGTCAGAATTAGTGAGACTGAAGATAAAGCACTTGACACCAACTTATTTGAGGAAAAATCCAATGAAAGAATTTTGAAAAATGAAGAAACCCTATGAATTATGTGGGATTATATCAAGAGGAATAACCTATGAGTGATTGGAGTACCAGAATGGGTGAAGGGGAGGGTTAGCAGCATACAGAGAGAATTGTTGAAGATTTGTTGACACAAAACTTCCCTGATATCATGAAAGATGAGAAGATATCTATCCAAGATGCTCATTGAACCCCACATACAGTAGATCCCAAAAGAAAGTCACCAAGACATACTATAATCAAACAGCTAAAACAAAAGATAAAGAAAATTTTAAGAGCGGCTAGGGATAAACCAAAAGTCATCTACAAAGGAGAGTCAATAAGACTAAGCTCAGACTACTCAACAGAAACTATGCAGGCAAGAAGGCAATGGGATGACATATATAAAGCCTTGAAGGAAAATAACTGCCAGCCGAGAATTATATATCCAGCAAAACTGTTTCTCAAATATGATGCCAAAATTAGAGCATTTCCAGATAAACAGAAGTTAATGGAATTTGCAAAAACCAAACCAAATTTACAGGAAATACTAAAGGGAGTCCTCCAGTGAGAAAATCAATAACATCAGATAACAACCCAAGACTAGAACAGAGGACAGGGCAACCAGATATCAACCCAGATAAGAAGTCACAAAAATAAATCAAAACTAAAACATTGAAAATAGGGAAATAGAAGTCAATATGTAAAAGACGACAACATTAAAACAAAAAAAAGGGACTAAAAAATGTAGTCATAGATCTTTCATATGGAGAGGTCAAGGCGATATAAAGAAATAAAAGACTGGTTTAAACTTAGAAAAATAGGGGTAAATATTAAGGTAACCACAAAGGAAACTAACAATCCTACACATCAAAATAAAAAACAAGAAAAACATAAAGATTCAACAAATACAAAATCAACAATAATGAAAAAGATGAAAAGAGAATACATAAAGAGAAACAACTCAGCACAGAAAAATAAGTGGAACACAGAAACTGTTAACAACACACACAAAAAAAAGGACATCAGAATGACAGCACTAAACTCACACCTATCAATAATTATGCTAAATGTAAATGGACTAAATGCACCAATAAAGAGACACAGAGTAGCAGAATGGATAAAAAAAACACGATCCATCTATATGCTGCCTACAAGAGACACACCTTAGACTTAAAGACACAAACAAACTAAAACTTGAAGGATGGAAAAAATATATATCAAGCAAACAACATTCAAAAAAAGAGCAGGAGTGGCAATATTAATCTCTGACAAAAAGATTTTAAAGCGAAATCCACCACAAAGGATAAGGAAGGACACTATATAATGATTAAAGGGTCAATACACCAGGAGGACATAACCATAATAAGTATTTACACACCCAACAAGAGGGATCCAAAATACATAAAACAAACTCTAACAGCACCGAAAAGAGAGATAGACAGCTCCACAATAATAGTAGGAGACTTCAACACATCACTTTCGGTGAAGGACAGAACATCCAGAAAGAATCTTAATAAAGACACGGAAGATCTAAATTCCACAATCAACCTTCTTGATCTCAGACATATACAGAACACTACACCCAACAGCAGCCAAGTATACTTTCTTTTCCAACACACATGGAACATTCTCCAGAATAGACCACACATTAGGCCATAAAGCAAGCCTTAACAGAATCCAAAGTATTGAAATATTACAAAGCATCTTTTCTGACCATAAAGCCATAAAAGTAGAAATCAATAACAGAAACAGCAAAGGAAAAAAATCAAACACATGGAAACTGAACAACACCTTGCTCAAAAACTACTGGGTTATAGAAGAAATTAAGGATGGCATAAAGAAATTCACAGAATCAAATGAGAATGAAAACACATCCTATTAGAACCTTTGGGACACAGCAAAAGCAGTGCTCAGAGGTCAGTTTATAGCAATAAATGCACACATCCCAAAAGAAGAAAGGGCCAAAATTAAAACATTAACCCTGCAACTCGAACAAGTAGAAAGAGAGCAGCAAAAGAAGACCTCGGGCACCAGAAGAAAGGAAATAATAAGAATTAGAGCAGAATTAAATAAAATAGAGAATAGAAAAACAACTGAAAGAGTTAACAAGACCAAAAGCTGGTTCTTTGAAAAGATCAACAAAATCGTTAAACCATTGGCCAAACTGACAAAAGAAAAACAGGAGAGGAAGCAAATAACCTGTATAAGAAATGAGATGGGTGATATCACAACAGACTCAACTGAAATTAAAAAATCATAACAGAATACTATGAAAAACTGTACTCTGAAATATTTGAAAACCTAGAGGAAATGGACAACTTTCTAGAAATTCACTAACTACCTAAACTAACACAAACAGAGGTAAAACAACTAAACAAGCCTATAACAAAAGACGAGATTGAAAAGGTAATTTAAAAACTCCCAACAACAACAACAAAAAAGCCCTGGCCCAGCCAGTTTCACTGAAGAATTCTACCAAACTTTCGGAGAAGAGTTAACACCACTACTACTAAAGGTATTTCAGAGCATAGAAAAGGATGTAATACTCTCAAACTCATTCTATGAAGCCAGCATAACCCTGATACCAAAACCAGGTAAAGACACCACAAAAAAAGAAAATGATAGACCAATATCCCTCATGAACATAGATGCAAAAATCCTCAACAAAATTCTAGGCAATAGAATTGAACAACACATCAAAAAAATAATTCACCATGATCAAGTGGGATTTATACCAGGTATGCAGGGATGGTTCAACATTAAAAAAACAACCAATGTCATCCATCACATAAATAAAACAAAAGGCAAGCACCACAGAATCTTATCAACTGATGCAGAAAAGACATTTGACAAAGTCCAACACCCATTCATGATAAAAACTCTCAGCAAAATAGAAATAGAAGGGAAATTCCTCAACATAAACAAGGGCATTTATACAAAGCCAACAGCCAACATCATCCTAATTGGAGAGTCTGAAAGCATTCCTGTTGAGAATGGAAACCAGACAAGGATGCCCTTTATCACCACTCTTATTCAACTTTGTGCTGGAGGTCCTAGCCAGAGCAATTAGGCTAGAAAAAGAAATAAAGGGCATCCAAATTGGTAAGGAAGAAATATCTCTATTGGCAGATGATATGATCTTATACATAGAAAACCCCAAAGAATCCACAAGAAAACTACTGGAACTAATAGAAGATTTCAACAAAGTATCAGGATACAAAATAAACATACAAAAATCAGTTGGATTTCTCTACACCAACAAAGAGAACTTCCAAGAGGAAATCACCAAGTCAATACCATTTACAATAGCCCCCAAGAAGATAAAATACTTAGGAATAAATCTAACCAGAGATGTAAAAGACAAATACAATGAAAGCTACAAGACACTACTGCAAGAAACCAAAAGTGACCTGCATAAGTGGAAAAACATACCTTGCTTATGGATAAGAAGACTCAACATTGTGAAAATATCAATTCTACCCAAAGTGATCTACAGATACAATCCAATCCCAATCCCAATTCAAATGACATTTTTTAATGAGATGGAGAAACAAGTTACCAACTTCATATGGAAAGGGAAGAGGCCCTGGATAAGTAAAGCATTACTCAAGAGGAAAAACAAAGTGGGAGCCCTCGCCTTACCTGATTTTAGAACCTATTATACTGCCATGGTAGTCAAAACAGCCCGGTACTGGTACAACAGATACATAGACCAATGGAACAGAATTGAGAATCCAGACATAAATTCATCCACCTATGAGCAGCTGATATTTGACAAAGGCCCAAAGTCTGCTAACTGTGGAAAAGACAGTCTCTTAAACAAATGGTGCTGGCATAACCGGATATCCATATGCAAAAAACTGAAACAAGACCCATATCTCACACCATGCACAAAAACTAACTCAAAATGGATCAAAGACTTAAATATAAAATTGAAAACGATAAAGATTATGAAAGAAAAAATAGGAACAATGCTAGGAGCCCTAATACATGGCATAAACAGAATACAAACCATAAATAACAATGCACAAACACCAGAAGAGAGACTAGATAACTGGGCACTCCTAAAAATCGAACACTTATGCTCATCAAAAGACTTCACCAAAAGAGTCAAAAGACAACCCACAGACTGGGAAAGAATTTTTGGCTATGACAAATCCTATCAGTGTCTAATCTCTAAAATCTACAAGATACTGCAAAACTCAACAACAAAAAGACAAATAACCCAATTGAAAGATGGGCAAGGGATATGAACAGGCACTTCGCCAAAGAAGACATTCATCTGGCTAACAGACACATGAGGAAATGCTCATGATCATTAGCCATTAGAGAAATGCAAATCAAAACTACAATGAGATACCATCTCACCCCAACAAGACTAACATTAATGCAAAAAACACAAAATTATAAATGTTGGAGAGGTTGTGGAGAGACTGGAACACTTACAAACTGTTTGTGGGAATGTAAACTGGTACAACCACTTTGGAAATCGATTTGGTGCTTCCTTAAAAAGCTAGAAATAGAAGTACCGTACGATCCAGCGATCCCACTCCTTGGAATATATCCTAGAGAAATAAAAGCCATCACACGAATAGATATATGCACACCCATGTTCACTGCAGCACTGTTCACGGTAGCAAAAAGATGGAAACAACCTAGGTGTCCATCAGTGGACAAATGGATAAGCATATTATGGTATATTCACACAATGGAATACTACACAACGATAAAGAACAACAACAAATCCGTGAAACATAACATGGAGGAATCTGGAGGGCATTATGCTGAGTGAATTTAGTCAGTCACAAATATTGTATAAGACCACTATTATAAGAACTCAAGGAAAGGTTTAAACACAGAAGAAAACATTCTTTGTTGGTTACAAGGGTCGGGAGTGAGGAGGGTTATTCACTAACTAGGTAGTAGACAATAACTATCTTAGGTGAAGGGAAGGACAACACACACTACAGAAGAAGTCAGCAGAACTGGACCAAACCAGAAGCTAAGAAGTTTCCTGAATACAACTAAACACTTCGAGGGACAGAGTAGCAGGGGTGGGGGTCTGGGGACCACAGCTTCAGGGGACATCTAGGTCAATTGGCATAACTAAGTTTATTAAGAAAATGTTCTGCATCCCACTTTGGTGAGTGGTGTCTGGGGTCTTAAAAATTAGCAAGTGGCCATCTAAGATGCATCAATTTGTCCCAACCCACAAAGGAGCAAAGGAGAATGAAGAACACCAAAGACACAAGGAAACTATTAGCCAAAGAGACAGAAAGGGCTACATAAACCAGAGACTACATCAGCCTGAGACCAGAAGAACTAGATGGTGCCTGGGTACCACCAACAACCGCCCTGACAGGGAACACAGCAGAAAGTCCCTGATGGAGAAGGAGAAAAGTGGGGTGCAGAACTCAAATTCTAGTAAAAAGATCAAAGTTAACGGTTTGACTGAGACTGGAGGGACCCTAGAGGACATGGCCCTCAGACTCTCAGCCCAAAACTAAAACCATTCCTGCAGCCAACTCTTCAGATAAAGATTAGACTGGACTACGGGACATAAAATGACACTCTCGAATATTGTGATTCTTAGCTCGAGTAGATATATGAGACTAAATGGGCAGCTCCCATCCGCAGGCAAGATGAGAAGGCAGAGAAGGTCAGAAGCTGGTTAAATGGACTTGGGAAATCAGGGGCAGAAAGGAGGAGTGTGCTGTCACAGCATAGGGAGAGCAACTAGGGTCACATAACAATGTATGTCCAAATTTTTGTATGAGAAACTAACTTGAATTGTAAATTTTCACTTAAAGCACAGTAAAGAAAAATAAAAGAAGCAGTTTAAACGGAGCTCTGAATGACAAGGCTCTAGCTATACAAAAACTCAAGAAAAGAACATGTCAGGCAGAGGCAACAGCCAGTGCAAAGGCAAAGCAGGGATGAGATTGGCGTGTTTAAGGAACTGAAAGAAGGCATGAAGTTGCTGAGGGGAAAAATGATAACAGATGAGGACAGAAAGGCATGCAGGGCTTAGAAGCCAGGTGTGGTATATTTCTGCAAAGATGGCCACCAACAAGACCTCCCATCTCCCATTCCTGTAGGCATACTCTGCTCTTCCCATCAAGAGGTGGAATCTGTTTCCCCTCTCCTTTAATCTGATCTGGCCATGTGACTTGCTTTGATCAATATGCAGGAGAAGTGGCAGTGTGCCAGTTCCAGGCCTAGGTCTTAAGGCACTTGGATGCATCCTCTTTTGCTTCTTGGAGCTCTGGGCCACCATGTAAAGAATTTCACCTACCTTACTGGGGATAGAGGCTATAAGGAAAGGAGAGAAGAGGCCCCTAGAGGATGAGAGACAAGAAGAGAGAGAGAGGCCCAGCCAGATCCCAAACTGCTCTGACCACACCAGGTGAGGTGCCATTTACGTAAGTGACACCATCTCGGACAACCCAGCCCTTATGGAGCTGCCCCAGCCGACACTATGTGGAGCAGAGGTCCCAACTGGGCCTTACCCGGATTACAGAATTCTATGCAAATAAATGGTGGTGGTTGTTTTTAAGCCTCTAGGTTTTAAGGTGGCTTGTTATACAGCAATGGATAACTAACTAAAACATCAGGGTGAGGTGTTTGAATTTCATTTTGAAGTGGGGAAGGTGAGATTTTAAACAGGAGTTTGGAATGACCTGATATATGTGGTATTTAAACGATCAGTTTGGATGCCTGTGTAGAATGGGCTGAGGTGGTCTCAGCAAGGTGTCGGAGAGGCCAGCTGGGAGCCTATTGCTGCAGTCAGGAAGGAGATGATGGTGGCCAGGACTGGGGTGTCAATGGCAGAGATGGGGAGAAGTGGACAGGTTCAGGATTTGTTTTGGAGGTAGCACTCACAGGATTTACTGCTTGATTGGATGTGCGTGTTTTCCTTGACTTCTTTGAAGACCCTATATACAGGCCTTTGGAACACCTTGTCAGGCAGTTCCATTACCATCTTTTCCTCAGGAAGGTTTTCTGTCCCTTTATTTTGGTCATCTGGTTGAGCTGTCTTGTCTTGTTTCTTTATGTGATTTGATATTTTCTGCTGTCTCTGAGGCATTAAGGTGTTGTTTCCTTATTTATGATTTGTTCATTTTGTTTTGTTCGGATTTATCAGTACAGGTGGGTCAGGTGTGCTTCGGAGACCACTCATCTGGTGGCACAGGGATGTTCACTTCCTGCCCCTAGTTGGACAGGGCAACGGTGGGCAGGGTGAACCCTTGTTGCTGTTCACTGTGTATGTGAGACAGTGAGGGGTTAATGGGCGGGCGCTATCTGGAGGTGCGGGAATGCTCACAGTCGCTCACCAGGTGTGCGGGTGATGGGCAAGGAGCAAGGCGGGCATCCGGGGGGAACTGAGGTGCTCCCTCTTTGGGGGACCTGTTGGGAGGCACTCCAGGCTGTCTTTATCAGGCGAGGGGCAAGGTAGTCAGCTGGGGATGCTCTGCACAGGAGTTCTCTCCAATGCGAGAGTGGTAGGGCTGGTGGTGGGGGTGAGGGGGGAAGAAAAAGAAAAAAAAGGGGTTCGTCTATTGCTCCATGCACCTCTGCTGGAAAGTCACCCTGTCTCTGGGTCCTGGCCCCCTTCCTGCTCTGTGTATACTGGGATACCTGAAGCTCTCGTCCTCCTTCCTATATTTTTCCTCCTTAGCCCTACTTCATGTCCTGCTCACCTTTCTTCACTCTGGGTATATGGACATAGTTTCTCTTTCTTCTATTGGGATTTCTGTGATGTTGTCTTCCTGTGCTCCTCACCCAGGGTCGCTGCTGCCTTTGTCTCAAAATGGCCTCTCTGTGCCTTGCTGTCTGGCAGGGCGCCTCCACTTGATATCTCTCCCTGTTCGCTGCTGTTGTTCAGTTTCTTTTTCCAATTAGTGTTTGATCTAATTCTATATCATTTCATTTGATGTTCAGGGTTCCAGGGCTGTCATCTGTATCTGTTTCACTTTGTTTCTCGGGTCTTTGCGTAGAGAGACAGCATGGTGTGTCTGATTAGGCTGCCATCTGGAATCCAGTCCCTTGATTGGATGTGGAAGACAAAGAACAACAACAAAAAATATAAAAAAAAAAAAGACTCCTAGAGGCGAAAACTGACACAATCACTTTGGAAAACTGTTTGGTGATATTAGTAAAGCTGAACTCATATCCAGTCATACTACTCCTAGATATGCAACCAAGAACTAAGTACATAACTTCACCAAAAGGCAAGTACCAGAATGCTCACAGCTTTACCCATAATAGCCCCAAACTGGAAGGAAACCAAGTGCCTATAACCAGATAAATAAATGATAGACTATTTATGCAATGGAATATAACATAGCAATGAAAATGGGGAAGCAATGCCACAGACAATCACATGATGAGGTCTACAAACATAATATTGAACAAAAGAAGACAGACTTAAAAGAGTACCTGCTGTAGGGTTCCGTTCCGTTGTTATCAAAGTTCAAAAACAGGCAAAATGATGTTGGAAGTCAGGAGGTTACCCATGAGGAGAGGGGCTGCTGAATGGAAGAAGACAGTATGTGTGTGTGTGGGCGGGGGGTGATTCCTGATACGCTGGTAACATTATGTTTCTTAATTTCAGTTCTGGTTACTCCAGTGTGTTCGCTTTGTAAAACATTATTGAGCTGTATACACTTACCCATTTTTTCATATGTATGTTACAATACAGTAAAAAAAAAAACAAAAAAGAGAGAGAGAGAGAGAAAATAAATTTAAGGCACAATGCCCATGTGGGGGGATAAACTTTATGGAAATTGCCTTACAAATCCAAACCTATTAAATAAAAGCAAAATGAAAAAGAGAAAAGATAACTCCTAGATTTTAGCATAAACCACTAGACCAATATTGGTGCCATTTACTGAGATGAGAAAGGTGAGAAGAGAAGGGATGGTTGGTTTGTTGATTTTATTTGGTTGGTTTGTCTTTTGCTGGGGTGCCTTATTGACACAGCCTGAGTCCTCTTTGGCTCATTGGGATCTCCCAGTCACCTCTGCCTTTACTTGGTAGGTCTCCAGGTTGGCACACTCTGCCTCCTCACCTGCCTGAACCTGATCACGTGGTCATGATTCTCAGAAGGAAAGGCAGCCTGGTCAGCGCTACCTGTCTCCAATTCCCCACACCTCCCTCACACCTTCCCCCAGATCTCTCTCTCTCTCTCTCACACACACACACTCCAGAATTTGCCTTCTCTGTTCCTAGTACAGCCCTCCTTACTCCCTCCTTTAGTGAAACAAAATGTTGTTCATAAAGAAACTGAGGGTGCCTGAAGTCACTTGGAATGCCTTGACTCGAACCCTTGATCTCCAGATAACTCCCCTGGGGATATTACTTAGACCAATCTGAAGAGACAGCCTGGGAGGTCCTTACAGACACCTGTCTGATACTCAGGAGTTCTGTCAGAGCTTCTTGAGGGACCCACATTCATTAAGCCTCCTCAGCACAGCTGAGTAAGTAAAAAAAGCCTCTTTACTTGTAACTCACTGGTAAGTGGCGATGGCAACATGCTGCCCTTTGAATACAAAGATCCTTCAGTTGGTCAGACATTCAAGTCATCTTCCTCCTAATGCTCACTAATTACCCAAGACGTTTCTCCTCAGTTCACCTTTACAACATTCAGGTTGAATGAAAAGCAAAAGACTCCCCAGGGGAACTCATAAAACTCCCTTGAGGATTCTGCAGTGAAGGACTAGGAAATAAATTCTTATCTGGAAAGGGAGCAAGGAGCCCAGTTTCCTTCTTTCACACCCAGATCCCAGAAATCCAGTAACTGACATCTTAGGGAACCTGTAATTCCTCTACTTGGAGCCATACCTATAATGAAATGAAATTTTCACACTGGCCAACACATATTTATCCTTCAAAATCCTGCTCAAGCATCACCTTCTGAAGTAGCCTGGATTATTGTTTCCATTCTCCATCACCCTCAAACTAGAACAATGCATCCACTCCCTTTGCCTTGTGACTTTACATCACTTCCCACCAGTTGCAGTTATGTTAATGAGACAGGACTCAATCTATAAGATTAGATTGTGTCTTCAGCCAATTTCTTTTGAGATATAAAAGATAGAAGCAAGCAGAGAGACAGAGGGACTTCATACCACCAAGAAAGCAGTGCTGGGAGCAGAGTGCCTCCTTTGGACCTGAGGTTCCTGAGCAGAGAAGCCCCTAGACCACAGGAAGATTGATAACAAGGACCTTCCTCCAGAGTCAACAGAGAGAGAAAGCATCCCCCTGGAGCTGGTGCCCTGAATTTGGGCTTGCAGTCCATTAGACTGTGATAGAATGAATTTCACTTTGTTAAAGCCATCCACTTGTGCTATTTCTGTTATAGCAGCACTAGATAACTAAGACAGCAAACATAACCTCTACAACTTTACCAAGCTTTTCATTTCTCAACATCTGGCTGAAATGAGACAGAAGATACTGTTGCTATCATTAATCCTTTCTCCCATTCCAAATTATGATCCTTCCCAAGCCCCAGGTCCAAGACATCCTCATTCCTATTCTCTTCTCTCTGCACCTCCATCCTCATCTTTCAATCCTTATCTGCCCCAACCCCAGCTCACTCAACCTTCATCCCTCCCTAGGGCTTCGTGCCCTTTCCTATCTCCTTCTCACACGCACACCACAGGTGCTCAATGCCAACCTCCTTGCAGCCCCCTCTGTCAGTGCACCCCAGACGTCTAGATGACTCCAGGAAAGGCAAACCTGGGGGCTGCTGCTGCTTCTGAAGGATATTTATTTGAAATGAGAGAGTGAATGTGGAAAAGGTGAGAGAACCACTGTGAACAGGCACTATACAACAGTGACAAATGTTGGAAAGGAGAGGTACACAGTGCTATGACAGGCTAAAATGGGGGGGGGGGGGTTGACTAGCCAGAAATATAAGGAGGATCTTCCCTGAAGATGTTGTATATAAGCTGAGAAATGAAGAATAAATTATACATACCTAGATAAAGAGTAGTCCATGTGTGGTGAAACAGTTAACACAGTTGGCTGCTAACCAAAAGGCTGGAGGTTCAAGTCCATCCAGAGGCACCTCAGAAAAAAAGGCCTGGTGATCTGCTTCCAAAAAATAGCCACTGAAAACCCCATGGAGGACAATTCTACTATGACACACATGGGTTCACCATGAGTCGGAATCAACTTGGTGGCAACTGTTTGATGTACCAGGCAGAGAAGGGAGGGACAGTGTACTACCCAGAGGTAGTAGCACCTGCAAAGGTCTTGTGGCACGTGCCAGAAAAATGAAACTGAACAAAGAGCATTACATCACGTTGTGATTGGGGAGGAGGGTTGGAGGGGACACTGTAAACACTCATCTTTTTAAAATGTGTATTAGAAAAATATTGAAATAACACATTAAACTTACCATTCCATCCCATCATATGGAGGCATGTATTTAAATTATTTTTAAAAAATACAATTTAGAGAAAATATTAGTACAGATGGTGTTATGGATTGAATTGTGTCTCCCAAAATATCTGTCACCTTGGTTAGGCCATGATTCCCGGTATTGTGTGACTGTCCACCATTTTGTCATCTGATGTGATTTTCCTGTGTGTACTAAATCCTACCTCTATGATGTTAATGAGGCAGGATTAGAGGCAGTTATATTAATGAGGCAGGACTCAGTCTACAAGACTAGGTTTTGTCTTAAGTCAATCTCTTTTGAGACGTAAAAGAGAGAAGTGAGCAGAGAGAGAGAGGGACCTCATACCACCAAGAAAGAAGCACCAGGAGCATAGCATGTCCTTTGGACCCAGGGCTCCTGTGCTGAGAATCTCCAAGACCAGGGGAAGATTGATGACAAGGACCTTCCCCTAGAGCTGACAGAGAGATAAAGCCTTCCCCTGGAGCTGGCACCCCAAGTTGGACTTCTAGCCTCCTAGACTGTGAGAGAATAAATTTCTCTTTGTTAAAGCCATCCACTTGCGGTATTTCTGTTATTGCAGCACTAAACAACTAAGACAAATAATATGAATACATAGCAAAAAGCAAACACATGATTCTATATAAACGACTAAAGTTTATTCTATTCTAATCATTAAATATAAGTTGTCATATCACTTTTTAAATAAACTTTTAATTTTGGAATAATTTTAGATTCACAGAAGAATTGCAAAGATAGTACAGAGAATTCCTGCATCCTCCTCACCCAGTTTCAGTTTCCCCTCAACATTATTATCTTACATCACTGTGGTATATTTGTCAAAACTAAGAAACTAACATTGGGATATTCCAGGAAGATGGTGGTGTAAACAGACCATCATTTTGACCCACTCCCACAAATACAAGAAGAAATACAACATGGAAATGGTGCATGGCCTTGAGGAACTCTGAACTGGGGAGTAGAGGACAGCAGCGGGGAAAGACAGACAGACAAGAATCAATGAGTCAATGACCAGTTGCATATGATAGGAAAATTGCTTTTCCCACCACCCCTGCCCCTCCCCTAGCTACACAAGCCACTGGCTACTGTGAACTGAGAAGCAGCCCCAGCAAAGGAGCCTGCTTCCCTCACCACCACACTGCCTACCTGCACAAACAGACAGGACCCTGAGCATCTGTTCTAAAATCAACAAGGCAGACTACCCCAAGGGGCCATTCAAAATGTGCCAGCACCTCTGCCACCAGAAGCTGTCAACTGCAAGGCTGCTGCGAACTGCTACAGAAGACCCCTAGAGTGGAGTCTGCTCCCGTAATAAACACTCTACCTGCCTCCCTCCAATGTACTATGGGGTTGGGGGGCTGTGATAGCAGCAAGGCAGACCTCCCTGGGGGTCTATTCAGAGCATGACAGCCCCTTCTCCATCCAGACACTATCAGCTTTTTAAGACTGCTGTGAATTGCTACAGAAGATGCCCTGCCGTGGAGTCTGCTCCCATAGTCAGCAGTCTACCAGTCTCCCTGCACACTCCATAGCTCAGGACTCTGTAAGCAACAGGACAGACCTCCCTGTGGGTCAGTTAGAGTCAGTCTGCCCCCACTTCTGGTCAGCACTGAGGACTGCTGACTGAGGCTGTTATGTGCTAGGAAACAGGTGTCTCGAGTGGAGGCTACACTCACAGCCTACAATCTACTGGGAGGGATCTGATAGCAACAAGGCAGACCTCCACAAGGGTCTGACTGGAGCATGACACCCCTCCCACATCTGGTAACTGTTGGTTGCCAGGTGGCTACAAATTGCTACAGAAGGCCCTTGCAGTGGAGTCTGTTCCCATAGGCAGCACTCTACCTGCCTCCCTCCACACCCCGTAGCTCAGGCCTCTGAAACCAAGAGGACAGACCTCCCTGGGGATCAATTCAGATCTGTCTGCTCCCCGTTCTGGTCAGCACTGAGGACTGCTGACTGAGGCTGCTGTGTGCTAAGAAACAGGCATCCTAAGTGGAAGTTACGTGCACAGCCAACATACTCAGTGGCGGGGGGGCAGTAGTGGTGGGCTCTGACAGCAATTAGGCAGACCTCCCTGGGTGTTCATTCAGAGAAGGACAACTCCTCCTGCACCCGGTACCTGTTGGCTGCTGGACTGATACAAACTCTTAGAGAAGATTCCCTACACTGGAGCCAGGAGGTGGGTCACCTAAGTGGAGACTGCTGCCTCAACCACCACATGGCCACTGGGGCTCTGGAACCAACAAGACAGATCTCTTGGAGGTCCTTCTGGGGAGTGCCAGCCCCTACTCCTCCTGAAATGGAGGAAAGTTTGCCTGTGCTTCTCCTGAATATCAGCTTAGATGTAAATAGCTCCCACAGAGCAGGGAAGGAAGACTCAGGCAAAACTAGAGGGCAACACCCAGCCCTAATGGGGGCTCACTGGGTGTGGCTTTTCCAACTGAAAACATGGTTGCAGAAACAGAGAAAAAAAGCAAGTAAAACCCAGAGAGAGAGAGAGAGAGAGCACTGAGCCCCTGCTGCACAGATTGATTAGTGTGCAACATCTCACCAGAGGGACAGTGCCTGCTCTGGACAGATTGACCACAGCATGTTCTCTGGTGTGTTTGGGAGACACTGAGAGTTGAAAACTGAGATCTGGAACTTTCAAATTCTAATTAGACCAGGGAGGGAGAAGGAGCTATCACAGAGAGGGAGATGAAACAGTAAGCAAAGGCTGAAGGCTCTGCCTGCCAAAGAGCTTTTTGCAGAAAGTACCAAACCAAAAAAACCAAACCTGTTGCCGTTGAGTTGATTCTGACTCATAGCGAACCTATAGGACAGAGTAGAACTGCCCCATAGAATTTCCAAGGGGAACCTGGTGGATTTGAACTGCCAACCTTTTGGTTAGCAGCCATAGCACTTAACCACTACACCACCAGGGTTTCCTTGCAGAATGTAGTGCATGCAAAAACACCAAATACTGGGGAGAACTGAGAAAGTTAACACCCTTGAAAATTCCAATGCCCCAACAAAAAAACTACAAGACACATAAAGAAAAGAGAAATGATGGCCCATCCAAATGAACATGATGAAGGGACTGAGTGCATCTCTGTAAGACTGAATAATGAATAGAATGGAAAAATATAATACAATACTGTTAAACATAATTAGAGAGTTAAGGGAAAACAGACAAATATCTAAAATAAATAAGGAAAACAATGTAAGAGCAAAATTAGGATCTAAAAAAAGAGATATAAAGAAACCAGACAAACAGACTTCTGGCAACATGGCACTCTAGGCAGAAGCACCACGCCGTCCCTCCACAGCAAAGATCTGAAGAACTAAGCCAAACAAAGAAAACAGCAATCCTGAAAGCCTAAACATCAAATGAAGAGATAAAGAGCCCAGCCAAGCACCAAATGGAATAAGAAACTTACAGAGAACAGAGAGTGAAGAGACATACGTGCAGAGGTTCCCTATCAGCTAAAGCAGCACAAATCCACCATCTTGGACTCCTATCAGAGACCAGCAAATAGGGGGTATGAGAAAGCAGCTTCACGGAGCTTCTAGCAGGAGACAGAACAACCAGTAACTGGCGATATACACTTTCCCACCACCCACACTTCTTCACCCCCACTCGGCCTCCTCTGCTTCCTGCAGCCACAGTCTCTTAGCTGGGAAGCACCAGCTGCTTGGATTCCACCTTCCCGCACTGGCTGACTCCCTGAGTGCCATTTGTTGGCTGCTGGTGTTGCTTTTTTCCACTTCTTTTGATTTCTTCCTTACCTCTCACCACCTCCCCCACCTTTCTCTCAAATACCTGGCTCCGTGCGCCATCTTTGCTTCCTCCTGAGGGGCTGTGGAGCTTCCCAGTCTGTGCTGCCACACTGGTGGAATCCCAGTGCTTTTTGTTTGTTTGTTTTCTTTTTCTTTTCTCAAGTTGGGAGCCCGTTCTGGCTGGGCAGTGCTGTGCGGTATCCCTGAGAGCATTTCTTTTTTCTGTTTTTTTTTGGGGGGGGTTATCTTGTTCTTTTTTTTTAAAATTTGTTTTGTTTTCTTTTCCCTCTTTTCCCTTTTTGTCTTTCTTCATTACTCAGTTTCTTGTCTCTCTACACCTTCCTTCTCTTCCTGTCCCCTGAATACCTGGCGCTGAATACCTCTACGCCTCCTAGCCAGGCTGTACTTCAACACCTGGGAACAACTTCCCCAGACCTCATTGCCACACCAGTGGGATCGCTGGGAGCTTTGCTGTTCTTTTTTTTTTTCCTAATTTTTATTTATTCATTATTTTCCTTTTTTTCTTTTTCTTCCCCTTTTTGTTTTTCTCCATTTCATAGTCTCTCATCTCTCCACTCCAATGGCAACCTCCCCTAGCACTCTTTTTTGTTTGTTTGTATGTTTTTGGCTCCTGTTCTTCTCTTCTCTCTACCATACCCATCTTAGCTACACACAACACAATCTCCCCCTTCCATCCTGCCTACCTGCACTGTGTGCTTAACATCACACCACCAAGCAGCACAGGCACAGCCTACTGGAACCTGCCCTACACTGATTACCGACCAGCCCTGGTGGCTGTAGTAAGTGCCACAAACAACCCATCCCAGCAACTCCTCTTCAGCTAGACCTGCCCTGCTGTACCATATCTGAGTGACTGACCCTGCCAATTGGAGAAGCAGGTGAAAAGTATCGCTGCCCACAGATGAGCAAACAACAAAGAACACACAGCCTGCCTGCTCAGACATAGCCAAATTAAAAAAAAAAAGGATGAAACAAACAAATCTACAGTGAATAAATGATAAAAATAACTATTGAATTCCCTGAAGACAGCAGACAATATCAAAACATTTACAAAAACAGGATGGTTCCAGTAGGCGTCCAAAATAAAACACCAGATGACTTTCCAGTGGAAGAAAAGGCAACTAGAACTACCTGATAGGGAATTCTAAACTCTAATACTCAGAATTCTCCAACAGTTGAAGCAAAAAGCAGACAAAAATTAGGAAAAAATAGACAAATTCATGGAAAAGGCAGACAAATTCATGGAAACTACAGACAAAAAAAATGGAAGAATTCAAGAAAATAATGCAGGAACAAAATGCCAAGATAAATTCACAACTAGAAGTTATACAAAAACAACAATTAGAAATCCCAAAGATAACAAGATTTCAGAAATGGACAGTGTCATAGAAGGGCTGAGGAGCAGATTTGAAATGGTGGAAGACAGGATTAGCAGAATTGAAGACAAACACTTGGATACAACTCTGTTCAGGAAAACTCAGAAAAAAGAACAAAGAAAAATGAAAAGACCCTGAGAATTATCAAGAGCAAAAATTTTCGAGTGATCAGAGTTCCAGAACAGGGGAAGAAAACAGAAAACACAGAGAGGATCATTGAAGAACTGCTGACAGAAAACTTCCTCAATAACATGAAAGATGAAAAGCTGGCCATCCAAGAAGCTCAACAAACCCCATATAGGATACACCCCAAAAGAAAATCAACAAGGCATATCATAATCACACTCGCCAACACCAGAGACAAACAAAGAATCCTGAGAGCAGCTCATGAAAAACAAGAAGTGACATACAGAGGAGAAACAATAAGACTAAGCTCATATTATTGGACAGAAACCATGCAGGCAAGAAGGCAATGGGATGACATATATAAAATCTTGAAAAATAAAAAATTGCCAGCCAAGAAAAATATATCCCACAAAACTCTCGTTCAGATATGATGGTAAAATTAGGACATTTCCAGATACACAGAAATTAAGGGAATATATAAAAACCAAACCAAATTTACAAGACTTATTAAAGGGAGTTCTTCGATCTGAGAACAAACAACTTCAGTTCACAGGCTGAATCTAGGATGCAGGATCGTACCAGCCAGATACCAATCTAGGAAATGAACTCTCAAGGACTATCCAAAACCAAAAGAAATACAATAGGGAATCAGAGCAGTTAATCTGTAAATGACAACAACATCAGAACAATAAAAGAGGAAATAAATGGTGTAGGTATAGAACCTTCTAATGCAGAAGAAAGCAAGGTGATACCAAGTAATAACAGACTGCTTCAAACTTAGAAAGATAAGGGTAAATTTCATGGTAACCCACAAAGAAAGTTAACAAACCTCCTCATAAAAATAAAGAGGAAAAACATAGAGTCTCAGTAAAAACAAAACCTACAAAAACAAAAGAAATGAAAAAAAAGTCCACAAACAAAATGAATTCAGCACAGGAGAGTAAGAAGAACAGAGAAAACATATGAATCTGTGAAGCATCTCATAACATGGATGAAACTGGAGGGCATCATGCTGAGTGAAATAAGTCAATCACAGAAGGACAAATATTGTATGAGACCTGTGTTGTAAAAACTCATGAAAAACTTACACAGAAAAAGTAACAATCTTCGCTGGTTATGAGGGATGGGGGGTGGGGTGGAATACTAAATAGGCAATAGATAAGTGGTATCTTTGGTGAAGGGTGAGACAATACACAGTACTGGGGAAACCAGCATAAGTTGTACAAGGAAAGGTCATGGAAGCTCCATAGACACATCCAAACTCCCTGAGGGACTGAATTGCTGGGCAGAGGGCTGTGGGGATCATGGTCTCGGGGGACATCTAGCTCAATTGGCATAACACAGTTTACATAGACAATGTTCTACATTCTACCTTGGTGAGTAGTGTCTGGGGTCTTAAAAGACTGTGAGCAGCCATCTAAGATACTCCACTGGTCTCACCCCTTTGGGAGCAAGGGAGAATGAAGAGAACAGGATACAAGGGAAAGATTAGTCCAAAGGATTAATGGACCACAGTTACCAAGGCCTCCACCAGACTGAGTCCATTACAGCTAGATGGTGCCCGGCTACCAACACTGATTGCTGTGACCAGGATCACAACAGAGGGTTCTGGACAGTGCTGGAGAAGGATGTAGAACAAAATTCTAACACACAAAAAGAAAGACCAGATTTACTGGCCTGAAAGAGCCTGGAGAAACCCCGAAAGTATGGCCCCATACACCTTTTAGCTCAGTGGTAAAGTCACTTCCGAGGTTCACCATTCAGCTGGGGATTGGACAGCCCCATAAAGCAAAATGGGACTAATGAAGCACAGCAGTCCAGGGACAAGGACTAGAAGGCAGACGGGGACAGGAAAGCTGGTGATAGGGAACCCAAGGTTGAGTAAGGACATTGTTGACATGTAGTGGGGTTGTTAACCATTGTCATAGGGCAATATATATACTGTTTAATGAGAAACTATTTTGTTCTGTAAACTTTCATCTAAAGTGAGAATAGCAGCACAACTGGAAGAGTGTAATCAATGTCACTGAACTGTGCATGTAGAAAGTTTTGAAATGGTGTATCTTTGGCCATGTATATTTTCACCAAAAAAAAGGTCAAAAAGGGAGAGGGTTGACACATTGTGGGGTTGTTAACCCATGTCATAAAACAATATGTGTTCTGACTGTTTAACGAGAAACTATTTGTTATGTAAACCTTCACCGAAATTACAATTAAAAAAATGAAAAAATTTTTTTAAAAAGTGTTAAAAAGCAAAAGCAAAAAAAGAAAAAAAAAAAAAAGGAAACCAAACAGAAGTACTGCAACTGAAAGCAACAATAAGTGAAATGAGAAGCACAATAGAAGGATTTAACAACAGTTTTAATCAGGAAGAAAAATTTAGAGAATTTGAGAACAAGAGAGTCTAAATTACAGAGGCTGAAGAACAACAAGAATGGAGGCTCAAGAAGGCTGAGCACAGTGTAATAAAATTATGGGACAACATCTAGAGACCTAATATATGCTTCATGGGAATTCCAGAAGAGGACGAGAGAAAGAAAGGGACAGAAAGAATATTTGAAGAAATAATGATAGAAAATTTCCTCAAGTTGACAAAGGACATTGTCTTAGGCTGTGTTCTCTGGAGAAGCAAAACCAATGAAATGTATATATGTGTATATATATTTATATATATGTATATGTATGCATGAATATATATACATATATATGTGTGTGTGTATATATATATATATATAGAGAGAGAGAGAGGAGAGAGCCTTGGTGGAGCAGTGGTTTAAGCATTTGCTAACCAAAAGGTCAGCAGTTCAAATTCACCAGTTGCTCCTTGGAAACCCTGTGGGGCAGTTCTACTCTGTCGTGTAGGGTTGCGATGAGTCAGAATCAACTCAACAGCAATGGGTTTGGTCTGTTTTTTTTCTGTATATATGTGTGTATGTGTGCACATATATGTATATGAAGATTTAAGGAAATGGCTCACACAGTTGTGCAGGCTTGCAAGTCCCAAATCCATGGGTTAGGCATCAGGCTAGAGGCTTCTGCTAACTCACATGGTTGTAGGGGCTGACGAATCCCAAATCAACAGGTCAGATGACAAGTTGCTAGCCCACAGGGCTGTAGAGGCTGGTGGAAGCTGGTGAATTCCAGAATTGGCAGGTCAGGTTGCAGGCTACTGGCTCAAGTCCCAGGAACTGGAGATCAGATAATGACAAGCTGGATGCAGGATCCAGAGCAAGAGAGAGCTTTGCCGGAGCATCCATATGTATTGGATGTAGGTCACACCTTCAAGGAAACTCCCTTTACATCAGGTATTAGAGTAAGGCGGTGACTTGAGTAAGGGTGTGACTTGAGATATGCCTTTTAGTAAGGGTGTGACTCAAGATACACCCCACACTAATCCTGCCTCATTAACATAGAGAGGTTTAGGATTTATAACACATAAAATGTAGAATAATTACACAATACCACAAAATGGAGGACAATTACACAATACTGGAAATCATGGCCTAGCCAAGTTGACACATAACATTAACCATCACAGACATGAATCTACAAATTCAAGAAGCTCAGAGAACTCCAAGCAGGATAAACCCAAAGAGATCTACACCAAGACACATCATAGTTAGGTTTTCAAAAAGTAGAGAATCCTGAAAGCAGTGAGAGAGAAGACAATAGTCATATACAAAGGATCCCCAATGTGATGGTTAAGGTTATGTGTCAACTTGGCTAGGCCATGATTCTCAGTGGTTTGGCAGATATTATGTAATCATCCTCCCTTTTGTGATCTGGCATGAGCAGCCAATCAGTTGAAAGGGGGAGTCTCCTTGAAGGTGTGGCCTGCATCCCATATATATGGATGTTCTGGCAAAGCTGGCTTTCTCTTGATTCTGCATTTGATCTTGCATTCATTTCATCATCCTCTGACCTCCAGTTCTTGGGACACGAGCCAGCAGCCTGCCACCTGACCGTCAGATTTTGGATTTGCCAGCTTCTGCAGCCCTGTAAACCAGCAGCCTGCTGCTTGACCTGATTTTGAGTTTGTCAGTCCTTGCTGCTATGTGAATCAGGAGAATCCTCCCGCCTGACACTGACCCGTGGATTTGAGACTTGCCAGCATCCATAATTATGTAAGCCATTTCTTTGAAATAAATCTCTCTATATATATTTATATATACACTTCACTGGTTTTGCTCCTCTAGAGAACCTGCCTAAGACACCTAATAAGATTAATTGCCAATTTCTCCTCAGAAATATTGGAGGCAAGAAGGCAATGGAATGAAATATTTAAAGTGCTGAAAGAAAAACAAAGCTGTCAACCAAGAACACTATAACCAGCAAAACTGTCCTTCAAGAATGACGGTGAAATGAAAACATTCCCAGACAAACAGAAGCTGAGAGAGTTCATATTCACCAGGCTGGCCCTACAAAAAATACTAACAGGAGTTCTGCAGATGGAAGGAAAAGACACCAGAAAGCAATTCAAAGCATACATAAAAAGAAAGATCCCTAATAAAGGGGATTGCATGGACAAATATAAACCAAAACCCATTGCTGTAAAGTCGATTCCAACTCATAGTGACCCTATGAGACAGAGTAGAACTGCCCCATAGGGTTTCCAATGCTGTAAAATCTTTACAGAAGCAAACTCCCACATCTTCTTCCTGTGGAGTGGTTGGTGGGTTCAAACTGCCAATATTTTGGTTAGCAGCTGAGTGCTTAACCACTATACCACCAGAGTTCCTTACGGACAAGTATAGGGGCTAGTAATAAGGTTTTCATGCTTGATAATTCTAATTGTTTTGTCCTTCATGCTTTTTAATAACAAATGTATGAAAAACAAAGGTAATATTATGTTACAGGGCACATAAAATTCAAAGATATAATTAATGATAACAACAGCAAAATGGAGGAATGGAGGCATGGTGTAGGTATAGAATTTATTTTTTGAATTTTTTTTATTGTACTTTAGATGAAGGTTTACCCAGAAAATTAGTTTCTCATTAAACAATTAATACACATATTGTTTTGTGACATTGGTTGCCAACTCCATGACATGTCAACACTCTCCCCTTCTCAACCTTGGGTTCCCTGTTACCAGCTTTCCTGTCCCCTCCTTCCTTCTCGTTCTTGCCTCTGAGCTGGTGTGCCTATTTAGTCTCATTTTGTTTTATGGACCTGTCTAATCCTTGGCTGAAGGGTGAACTTCAGGAGTGACTTCAGTACGAGTTAAAAGTGTATGTGGGTGTCATATTCTTGGGGTTTCTCCAGTCTCTGTCATACCAGTAAGTCTGGGCTTTTTTTGTGAGTTAGAATTTTGTTCTAAATTTTTCTCCAGCTCTGTCTGGGAAAGTCTGTTGTGATTCCTGTTAGAGCAGTCAGTGGTGGTAGCCAGGCACTATCTAGTTGTGTTGGACTCAGTCTGGTGGAGGCTGTGGTAATTGTGGGCTGTTAGTCCTTTAGGCTAATCTTTCCCTTGGGTCTTTGGTTTTCTTCATTCTCCCTTGTTCCAGATGCGATGGGATCAATGGAGTATCTTAGATGGGCACTCACAAGCTTTTAAGACCCAAGACACTACTCACCGAAGTAAGATGCAGAACATTTTCTTTATAAACTATGTTACGTCATTCGAGCTAGATGTCCCTCAACACCATGGTCCCCAGCCCTCAGCCCAGTAATTCAGTCCCTCAGAGAGTCTGGATGTGTCGATGAAGTTTTCATGACCTTGTCTTGGTCAAGTTGTGCTGGCTTCCCCTGTATTGCACACTGTCTTACCCTTCACCAAAGTTACCACTTATCTATTGTCTAGTTAGTGTTTTTGTCTCCCCACCCGTCCCCTCCCTAGTAACCATTAAAGATTGTTTCTTTCTGTGTGTAAACCTTTTCATGAGTTTTTATAATAGTGGTCTCATACAATATTTGTCCTTTTGTGATTGACTTATTTCACTCAGCATAATGCTTTCCAGATTCATTCATGTTGTGGAATGCTTTGCAGATTCATCATTGTTTTTCATTCTTGCATAGTATTCCATTGTGTGTATGTACCATAGTTTGTTCATCCATTTTTCTGTTGATGGGCACTTAGGTTGTTTCCATCTTTTTGCTATTGTGAATAATGCTGCAGTGAGCATCGGTATGCATATGTCTATTCATGTGACAGCTCTTATTTCTCTAGGATATATCCTAGGAGTGGGATTGCTGGATCATATGGTATTTAGGTATAGAATTTCCTGTATATTACTGAAATTAAGTTAGTACCAACCTACTCTAGGATGTTAAAAACACAAGCTGTTAAACGTAATATTCATGGTAGTCACTAAGAAAATATCTAAAAAACATATACAAAATGAAAGGAGAAGGGAACCAAAATGGCTCACTAAAAATAAACCAACAAAGCACAAAAGCAAGCAGTACTAAAGGACAAAAACAAGAAATACTTAAAGGGCAAAGACAAAGAAGGCTTAAGACACGCACACACAAAAATACCATGGCAGAAGTAAGTCACTTTTTTGTTTTTTAATATATTTTATTGTACCTCAGGTGAAGGCTTACAGAACAAATAGTTTCTCATGAAACAGTAGTACACATGTTGTTTTATGACATTGGTTAACAACCCCACAACATATTAACCCTCTAAATTCTCAACCTTTTTTTTTTTTTTTTTGGTGAAAATACACATAGCCAAAGATACACCGTTTCAAAAATTTCTACATACACAGTTCAGTGACATTGACTATGCTCTTCCAATTGTGCTGTTATTCTCACTTAAGATGAAGGCTTACAGAACAAAATAGTTTCTCATTTAACAGTTACTACAAATGTTGCCCTATGACAATGGTTAACAATCTCACAACACATCAACAATATCCTTACTCAACCTTGGGTTCCCTATCACCAGTTTCCTTGTCCCCTTCTGCCTTCTGGCCTTTGTCACTGGACTCCTGTACCTCGTTAGTCTCATTTGGTTTTACGGGGCTGTCCACTCCCAGGCTGAACAGTGAACCTTGGCGGTAACTTCACTACTGAGCTAAAAGGGTGTCTGGGGGCCATACTCTCGAGGTTTCTCCAATCTCCTTTAGGGCAGGAAATCTGGTCTTTTTTTGTGTGTGTTAGTTAGAATTATGCTCTACATCCTTCTCCAGCTCTGTCCAGAACCCTCTGTTGTGATCCTGGTCAGAGCAGTCAGTGGTGGTAGCCGGGCACCATCGAGCTGTACTGGACTCAGTCCGGTGGAGGCCTTGGTAGCTGTGGACAATTAGTCCTTCGGACTAATCTTTTCCTTATATACTGTTCTCTTCATTCTCCCTTGCTCCCGAAGGGATGAGACCAGTGGAGTATCTTAGATGGCCGCTCACAGGCTTTTAAGACTCCAGACACTACTCACCAAGGTAGAATGTAGAGCATTGTCTTTATAAGCTGTGTCATGCCAATTGAGCTAGATGTTCCCCGAGACCATGGTCCCCAGAGCCCTCTGCCCAGCATTTCAGTCCCTCAGGGAGTTTGGATGTGTCTATGGGGCTTCCATGACCTTTCCTTGTACAGGCTGTGCTAGTTTCCAGAAGTAAGTCACTTTTTATCAATAATTTCACTGAATATAAATGGACCATATGCTCTAATCAAAAGGCCAAGAGTGGCAGACGGGATAAAAAAACATAATGCAACTATATGCTGTTTACAAGAGACACACCTTAGATACAAGGACACAAATAGAATGAAAATGAAAGGATGAAAAAATACTCTATGCAAATAATAACCAAAAGAGAGCCAGGGTGGCAATCTTAATATTAGACAATGTAGACTTTAAGACAAAATCTGTTAGAAGAGATAAAGATGAACATTGTATAGTGATGAAAGGGTCAATTCATCAAGAATATTTAACAATCATAAGTATATATGTGCCCAACATCAGAGTACCTAAATATATAAAGCAAGCACTGATAGAATTGAAGGGATAAATAGATAGCACTGCAATAATAGTTGAAGACTTAATACATCACTTTCAGTATTGGACAGAACAACAAGAAAGAACATCAACAAGGAAACAGAGGACCTGAATGATACTATAAACCAACTAGTCTTAATAGACATGTAAAGAACACTTCACCCAACAACAGCACAATACACTGCATTTTTATGCAATAACACACTTGTTATACATTTTTTTGCCAACCATGCCCTACCTCCGTGAGGTATTTTTGTAAGTGCACTATGCTAATTTATTTACATGTTGCTTAAAAAAATTAACATAGCTTACTTATGAAAATATCTTGCAGGGGGAGGGTGTGGTTGGCAAAATACCATATAACATGTGCATTATTTGCATAAAAATACATATATTCTACTCCAGTGTATACAGATCATTCTCCAGGATAGACCGTACATTAGATCATAAAGCAATTTAAAAAGATTGAAATCATACAAAGTATTTTCTCTGACCACAACAGAGTGAAGCTAGAAATCAATAACAGAAAAGCAAAACAAAACAAAACAAAGCAAACCTGGGAAATACACAAAATATGATAATTAAACAACACACTTTTAAACTACCAATGGATCAAGGAAGAAATCAAAAGAGAAACTACAGATTTCTTAGAGTCAAATGAAAATGAAAGCACAACATACCAAAACTTATGGAATGCAGTGAAATCAATACTCAGAGGGAAACTTACAGCAATAAATGTCTACACGAAAAAAGAAAGATCTCAAATCAACAACTGAACTCTACAACTTGAGGAACTAGAAAGAGAAGAAACTAAACCTAAACCTACCAGAAGAAAATAAATAACAAAGATCACAGCAGAAATAAATACAATCGAAAAGAGAAAAACAATAGAGATAATCAACAAAATCAGAAGCTGGTTCTTTGAAAAGATCAATAAAATTGTGGAACCTTTAGCCAGACTGATGAAGAAAAACAGAGAAAAGATGCAAATAACCAAAGTAAGAAATGAAAGGGGAAACATTACAACTGATTTGATAGAAGTAAAGAGAATTATGATGGAATATTATGAATAACTGTATGACAAAAAACTGGACAACCTAGATGAAATGGACAGCTTTTTAGAAGCACACAACCCACCCAAACTAACTCAAGAGGAAAAAGAAAATCCCAACAGACCCATAACAAGTTAAGTGATTGAACCAGTGATCAAAAAACCTCCCAACAACAAAAAAATAGTCCTAAACTAGATGGTTTCACTGGGAAATTCTACCAAACATTTACAGAAGAATTGACACTAATCCTGTTTAAACTATTCCAAAAATAGAGACGGAATAATACTCCCTAATTCATTCTATGAAGCAAGCATAATCCTAACACCAAAACAAGACAGACACCATAAGAAAAGAAAACTGCAAGCCAATCTCTTTCATGAATACAGATGCAGAAATCCTCAACAAAATACTAGTGAACATAATCCACCAGCATATTGAAAAAGTCATACATCATAACCAAGTGGGATTTATTCCAGGAACGTAGGGATGATTCAACATTGGAAAATCAATCAATGTAATACACCACATCAATAGAACAAAGGAAAAGAACCACATGCTCATCTCTATGGATGTAGAAAAAGCATTTGATAAAATCCAATACACTTTCTTGACGAAAACCCTCAAGACGATTGGAATAGAAGGGAAGTTCTTCAGTGTGATTCAGGGCATATATGAAAAGTCAGCAGCCAACATTATACATAATGGAGAAAAACTGAGCATTCCCCTTGAAATCAAGAACAAGACAAGGGTGACCACCATCACCACTTCTATTTAATACTGTATTAGAAGTCCAAGCCAGAGCAATAAGACAAGAAATAGAAATAAAAATTATCCATATTGGAAAAGAAAAAGTAAAAATAACTCTATTTGCAGATGATATGATCCTATATACAGATAATTTCAAAGAGTCCACAAGAAAGCTTCTAGATCTAATAGAGGAACTTAGCAAAGTTGCAGGATACTAGGTCAACAACAACAAAAAAAAAAACAGTTAGGTTTCTGTACACCAGCAATGAGAAATCTGAATGGGAAATTAGGCAAATTATTCCATTTACAATAGCATCTAAAAGAATAAAATACATAAGAATAAATTTAATCAGGGATGTGAGAGGCTTATACCATGAAAATTATAAAACATTGCTGAAAGAGATTCAAGAAGACTTAAATAAATGGAAAGACATTCCATGTTCATGGATGGGAAGACTTAATATTGTTAAGATGTCAATACTATCCCAAGTGATCAATAGATTCAACACAATCCCAATCAAAATTCTAACAGCCTTTTTTACAGAAATGGAAAAACCAATCCACAACTTTATATGGAAGGGCAAGAGTCCCTAAATAGCTAAAGCTATGCTGAAAGAGAAGAACAAAGCAGGAGGAATCACACTTCTTGATTTTAAAGCATATTATACAGCTACAGTAATCAAAACAGCCTGATACTGCTTTAACAATAAGCACATAGACCAATGGAACAGAACTGAGAGTTCAGAAATAAACCCACACATCTACTTCCAACTGATTTTTAAACAAGGGTGCTAAGTCCATTTGATGGGGAAAGAAGAGTCTCTTCAATAAATGGTGTTGGAAAAATCACATTTCCACATGCAGAAAAATGAAACAGGATCCATGCCTCACACCATACACAAAAACAAATTCAAAATGGATTAAGGACCTAGATGTGAACACTAAAATCATAAAATTCTTATAAGAAAATGCAGGGGTAATGTTATCAGGTCTAACTTTTAACAATGGATTATCTGATATAATAACAAAAGCACAAACAGCAAAAGACAAAACAAATAAACAGAACCTCATAAAAATTAAAAACTTTTGTTCATCAGAAGACTTTACCAAAAAATGAAAAGACACACTACTGACTGGGAAAATATCTTCAGAAACCATATATCCAATAAGAATCTAATAAAAAAAATATAGATAAGGAAAACGTTGGCAACTTAACAACAAAAAGACAAATAACCCAATCATAAAACAGACAAGGGACTTGTTCTCTTTCACCAAAGAGAACATTCAAATGGCCACCAAACACATGCAAAGATGCTCAACATCATTAGCCATCAGAGAGATGCAAATCAAAACCACAATGAGATACCATTTCACTCCCAGTAGGATGGCTAAGATAAAAAATAATAATAATAATAATAAAATAACAGGAAAAAAAATAACCACAAACGTTGGTGAAGATGTGGAGAAATTGGAACCCTTATCCATTGCTAGTGGGGATGAAAAATGGCACAGCTGTTGTGGAAAACAGCGTGGCAGTTCCTCAAAAAACAAAAATAGAATTACTATATGACCCAGCAATTCCACTCCTTTGTATATACCCAGAAGACTTAAAAGCTGAGACTTGTACACCAGTGTTCACTGCAGCACTATTGACAATAGCCAAAAGGGAGAAACAACCCAAATGCACATCAACAGATGAAATGGGTAAACAAAATGTGGTACATACATACAATGGAATACTACTCAGCCAGTAGGAGAAATGAAGCCTTGATACATGCTACAAATATGGATGGAGCTGGAAGACATTATGGTGAGTGAAATAAGTCAATCACAAAAGGACAAATACTGTATGACCTCACTTATATAAAAAGCTTAGGGTCATGGTTTTAAGGACCATCATGTTAATTGGCCTAATAACGTGTTTAGTGCATCTGTTCTACCTCCTAGTGCCTGCTGTCTTAAAAGCTTGCAAGTGGCTATCCAAGGCGTAACAATTGGTCTCTATTCACTTGGAGCAACAGAGGAAGGAGGAGAGTCAGGAACAGGAGGAGGAAATAAAATGTGTGACTAATTTCTTCCATAAATAACTTCTTCCTTTGCCATGAGACCAGAAGAACTGGATGGTGACTGGCTACCGTTACTGAACATTTTGATAAAAGATTCTGTAGAAGAACCTGATCAAAAGGGGAAAAATGCAGAACAAAACTTTGAATTCTCATAGAATCCACACTTTCTGGAACTATGGAGGCTGGATGAACCCCTGAAACTCTTGCGCTGAAACAATCTTTAAACCTTAAACCAAAAAATCCCCTGGAGTCTTCTTAAAACCAAATAATAGTTTAGCTTAACCAGTAAAGAATGTCTGCCTCGAGCACTGTGCTCTTTTAATATCTATCTGTTGTTGTTGTTGTTAGGTGCCATCGAGTCAGTTCTGACTCACAGTGACCCTATGTACAACAGAACAAAACAATGCCCAGTCCTGCACCATGCCCACAATCGATTGTTAAGCTTGAGCCCATTGTTGCAGCCACAGTGTCAATCCATCTAGTTGAGGGTCTTCCTCTTTTTCGCTGTCCCTGTAATTTACCAAGCATGATGTCCTTCTCCAGGAACTGATCCCTCCTGACAACATGTCCAAAGTATGTAAGATGTAGTCTCACCATCCTTGCTTTTAAGGAGCATTCTGGATGCACTTCTTCTGAGACAGATTTGTTTACACTTTTGGCAGTCCATGGTATATTCAATATTCTTCACCAACACCGCAACTCAAAGCCGTCAGTTCTTCTTTGGTCTTCCTTTTTCATTGTCCATCTTTTGCATGTTTACGAGGCGTTTGAAAATACCAAGGCTTGGGTCAGGCGCATCTTAGTCTTTAAGGTGACATCTTTGCTTTTCAACACTTTAAAGAGGTCTTTTGCAGCAGATTTGCCCAATGCAATGTATCTTTTGATTTCCTGACTGCTGCTTCCATGGGTGTTGATTGTGGATCCACGTAAAATGAAATCCTTGACAACTTCAATCTTTTCTCCATTTATCATGCTGTTGCTTATTGGTCCAGTTGTGGGAATTTTTGTTTTCTTTATGTTGAGGTGTAATTCATATTGAAGGCTGTGGTCTTTGATTTTCATCAGTAAGTGCTTCAAGTCCTCTTCATTTTCAGCAAGCAAGGTTTTGTCATCTGCATATCACAGGTTGTTAATGAGTCTTCCTCCGATCCTGATGCCCTGTTCTTCTTCATACAGTCCAGCTTCTCAGATTATTTGCTCAGCATACACATTGAATAGGTATGGTGAAAGGATACAACCCTGACGCACACCTTTCCTGACCTTAAACCACGTGGTATCCCCTTGTTCTGTCCAAACACTGCCTCTTGATCTATGTACAGGTTCCGTATGAGCACAATTAAGTGCTCTGGAACTCCCATTCTTCACAATGTTATCCATAATTTGTTATGATCCACACAGTTGAATGCCTTTGCATAGTCAATAAAACACAGGTAAACACATTTCTGGTATTCTCTGCTTTCAGCCAGGGTCCATCTGACATCAACAATGATATCCCTGGTTCCACCTCCTCTTCTGAATCCTGCCTGGATTTCTGGCAGTTACCTGTCAATATACTGTTGCAGTCACTTATGAATGATCTTCAGCAAAATTTTACTTGTGTGTGATATTAATGATATTTTTCAATAATTTCCACCTTTGTTTGGATCACCTTTCTTGGGAATAGGCACAAATATAGATCTCTTCCAGTTGGTTGGCCAGGTAGCTGTCTTCCAAATTTCTTAGCAGAGACGAGTAAGCACTTTCAGCACTGCATCCATTTGTTGAAACATCTCAATTGATATTCCGTCAATTCCTGGAGCTTTTTTTCTCACCAATGCCTTCAGTACAGCTTAGACTTCTTCCCTCAGTACCATCAGTTCCTGATCATATGCTACCTCTTGAAACGGTTTAACATCAACCAATTCTTTTTGGTGTAATGACTCTGTGTATTCCTTCCATCTTCTTTTTATGTTGCCTGTGTCTTTTAGTATTTTCCCCATAGAATCTTTCACTATTGCAACCCAAGGCTTGAATTTTTTCTTCAGTTCTTTCAGCTTGAGAAATGCCAAGTGTGTTCTTCCCTTTTGGTTTTCTAACTCCAACTCTTTGCACACGTCATTATAATACTTTACTTTGTCTTCTCGAGCTGCCCTTTGAAATCTTCTGTTCAGTTCTTTTATTTCATCATTTCTTCCCTTTGTTTTAGCTACTCGACGCTCAAGGGTAAGTTTCAGAGTCTCTTCTGACATCCATTTTGGTCTTTTCTTTCTTTCTTGTCTTTTTAATGACCTCTTGTTTTCTTCACGTATGAGGTCCTTGATGTCATTCCACACTCATCTGGTCTTTGGTTATTAGTGGTCAATGCATCAAATCTGTTCTTGAGACGATCTTTAAATTCAGGTGGGATATACTCAAGGTCGTGCTTTGGCTCTCATGAACTTGTTTTAATTTTCTTCAGTTTCAACTTGAACTTGCATATGAGCAATTGACGGTCTTTCTGCAGTCAGCCCCTGGCCTTGTTCTGACTGATGATATTGAGCTTTTCCGTAGTCTCTTTCCACAGATGTAGTCGATTTGATTCCTGTGTATTCCATCTGTCGAGGTCCACGTGTATAGTTGCCGTTTATTTTGTTGAAAAAAGGAATTTGCAGTGAAGAAGTTGTTGGTCTTGCAAAATTCTATCACACGATCTCTGGCACCATTTCTATCATTAAAGCCATATTTTCCAACTACAGAACCTTCTTCTTTGTTGCCAACTTTTGCATTCTAATCACCAGTAATTATCAATGCATCCTGATTGCATTCGATCAATTTCAGACTGCAGAAGCTTGTAAAAATCTTCTATTGCTTCACCTTTGGGCTTAGTGGTTGGTGTGTAAATTTGAATGAGTCCTATTAACTGGTCTTCCTTGTATGGATATTATCCTATCACTGACAGCATTGTACTTCAGGACAGATTTCGAAATGTTCTTTTTGACAATGAATGCAATGCCATTCCTCTTCAAGTTGTCATTCCCGGCATAGTATACCATGTGATTGTCCAATTTAAAATGGCCAATCCCAGCCCATTTCAGCTCACTAATGCCTATGATATCTATGTTTATGCGTTACATTTCATTTTTGACGACTTCCAATTTTCCTAGATTCATAATTCGTACATTCTACGTTCTGATTATTAATGAATGCTTGCAGCTGTTTCTTCTCATTTTGAGTCATGCCACACCAGCGAATGAAGGTCCCAAAACCTTGACTCCATCCATGTCATTAAGGTTGACTCTACTTTGAAGAGGCAGCTCTTCCCAGTCGTGTTTTGAGTGCCTTCCAACCTAGGGGGCTCATCTACCAGCACTATATCAATCAGTGTTCCACTGCTGTTCATAAAGTTTTCACTGGCTAATTCTTTTCAGAAATAGACTTTTGGGTACATCTTCCTAGTCTGTCTTAGTCTGGAACTCAGCTGAAACCTGTCTGTCATGGGTGACCCTGTTGATATCTGAATACCGGTGGCATAACTTCCAGTATCACAGCAAGACCTAAGCCCCCACCGTAGGACAAACTGATGGAGTAATTGAGTTTTTTTTAAAAAAGAAACTAGTATTTGTACAGATCTGTCTATTTGGGATCAAATTGACAACAGCAACTTGAAAGACTGGATAGGAAACTTAGGGATCAGTGAGTTTATACTAATTAGGGAGGAATAACTTTAAAAAAGAGGGTGAGGATGGTTGCACAAATATCCTGAATTGTACATGTAGAAATTGTTGAACTGGTGTGTGTTTTGCTGTGTATATTCTCAACAACAACAAAAAATATATTTTAAAAATAATGAAATATTTAATCAAAAAGTAAATTGAACAATAGTATGTATATTGTGATCCAAATCTTGAGGAAGAATATATGTTCATCTGAACCTACCTATATGGTATTATATACACTGAAACATATATGGAGGTTAAAACCTGAATTATCAAGAGTGGACATTTTGCTGTGCAACATAATGAAAAAAAGATACAATAAATTGTTTTGTAATAAGTACAAATTTCCTCATGCATTTATTTTTGGAATAAGTACATTCATTTTTCAATCATCGAAAGAGTAATTGAGATTTTTTTTAAAAAAGAAACTAACAGTTGTGCATTACTATTAACTAAACTCCACACTTTATTCAGATTTCACCCATTTTTTCATTAATATAATTTTTCTATTGCAGGATCCAATCCAAGGTACCACATTGCATTTAGTTGTTATGTCTTCCCAGTCTTCTCTGGTCTGAGACAGCTTCTCAGTTTTTCCTTGGTTTTTATAACCTAGACAGTCTTGAGGAGGACATCCTGTAGATGGTTTCCCAACCTGGGTTTGTCTGATGTTTTCTCATTATTAGACTGGCTGTGTGTCAACTTGGCCTGGCCATGGTTCTCAGTGGTTTGACAGTTATGATGTAGTTTGGTAGCTATGTAATGATATAATCACCTCTATAATGAGATCTGATATAATGTAATCACCTCCATGATGAGATCTGTTTCGAGCAGCCAATCAGTTGAAAAGGAGTTTCCTTGTGATGTGACCTGCATCCAAAGTAGGTGGACTTTCTGGCAAAGCTTGTTGTCTTTTGCTTTCTCTGGATCCTGCAGCTGGCTCTTGCTGATCTGACTTCTGGTTCTTGGAACCTGAGCTAGCAGCTTACCTGCTGATCTTGGGTTTCATCAGTCTCTGAAGCCTGTGAGCCAGAGACCTGCTGTCTGACCTGCTGATGTTGGGTTCACCAGCACCTGCAGCTACGTGAGTTAGAAGAAGCCTTCAGCCTGACGCCAGACCCACAGACTTGAGACTTTCCAGCCTCTACAATTGCGGGAGCTGTGTCCTTGATAAAAATCTCTCTCTCTCTCTCTCTCTCTCTCTATATATATATATATATATATATATATATATGTATATATTTATACACTTGACTGGTTTTGCTTCCCTAGAGAACCCAGCCTAAAACAACTGGTGTTATGGATTTTTGGAAAGAAATAACTTTTTAAACACATTATTCTGCAGTCGAAAGAGATCAGGGAAAGATTCTCAGCACCATCATCACGAGCTATGGATTTTATGGCCTTTAAATACAATATACCCTTAAGGAAAACCTTTCAAATGTCACTATTGAATCAATTACAACAACTGGTAAAATTTTGCTACTATCATTAATTTTCACACTATTTATAATTTTTCTAAACAACCATCCACAAGCACTGAACTAAATAAATCACAAAAGAGGTCATAAACTGTGTTATGAAACGTAAAATATACAAGTGAAGCAGATTCTCATCTTTTTCTCTTTGGGTATCAGTGACTACTGAATGATGAATGAAAGGAAAACATGTAGCTCCATTGATGCTTCTGCCTTTTAGGCTTACCTGCATAGCAACTGGAGCCCTGGTGGCACAGTGGTTAAGAGCTTGGGCTGCTAATAAAAAGTTTGGCAGTTCAAATCCACCAGCTGCTCCTTGGTAACCCTATGGGGCAGTTCTACTCTGTCCTATAGGGTCACTATGAGTTGGAATTGACTCAATGGCAATGGGTTTGGGTTTTTTTTTTTTTTTTCAGGTAGCAACTGGAGTAGTGGAAACTGTTAATTTGCTAGGCTGCTAACTGAAAGGCTGGAGGTTCGAATCCACCCAGCGGTGCTGTGAAAGAAAGGCCTGGTGATCTACTTCCCAAAAATTTGCCGTTGAAAACTATGGAGCACAGTTCTGTTCTGACACACTTGGGGTCTCCATGAGTTGGAATTGACTCAACGGCAACTGGGTTTTAGGTATAAGTGTTTTACTGTTTAGAGGGTGTCTTGTGTTCTTACAGAAGACACTCATATGTGTGGGTTTTTTTCCTATAAAATTGGGGCCTATATTTATTTCTTACCCAAGTGTAGCATTTGAGGAAGGGTAATATCTTAGTTTTCAAGGACTGCTGTAAAAAATATTACAAAGTGGGTGTCTTTAAAGTACAGTAATTTATTTTCTCACAGTTCAGGAGGTTAGAAGTCCGAATTCAGGGTTTGGGCTGTAGGAGAAGGTTCTTCTCTGTCCCTCAGATTCTAGTACCTCCTGGCAACCCTTGGTGTTCCTGAGCTTCTACATGCAACTACTTCTGTTGTCACATGATGTCTGTCTTATCCCTGTCTCTCTGTACCTGTTTTCCCTTTTTACACCAGTTGGAAGGGATTAGGTTTAGTGTCCATCCTACACCCTCATTAACATATAAAAAGAAAACCCCTTGTTTCCAAACACAGTCCCATTCACAGGTACTGGGGTTAGGATTTTGACATATCTTGTTGGGGAACACAATTCAGTCCATTACAGGTAGTGTGCAAGCGGCAAGTCCAGAGAGTAGGGAGGAGACACCTAACCACGCAGAACCTGTAGGTCAAGGTAAACAACAACAACAACAAAACAGTTGCTATGGAGCCGATTCTGACTCATTGTGATCCCACATGTGTCAGAGTAGAACTGTGCTCCATAGGGATTTCAGTGGTTGATGTTTTGGAAGTAGCTCATCAGGCCTTTATTCTGAGGCACCTCTGGGTAAACTTGAACCTCCAACCTTTTGGTCAGCAGCCAAGCTCCTTAACTATTTACATCACTCAGAAACTCCGAAGTGAGACTAGAGATCCCTTTTCTTGAACTGTGTTATTTAAGAAACAAACTTGTTGCCGTTGAGTCGATTCCAACTCATAGCAACCCTATAGGACAGAGTAGAACTGCGCCATAGGGTTTCCAAGGAGTGGCTGGCTGACCGTTTGGTTAGCAGCCATAGCTCTTAACCACTAAACCACCAGGGCCCCTATTTTATTTGAAGGCACCTACGATTCCTCTTTTATAGTTCTTTTCTTCATACTAAATTTAACAAAGACCTCAAAGTGGGATTCCTGACCAGCAGCATCAGCGTCACCTGGGAACTTGTTAGAAATGTCAATCAGAGTCCTGGGGGTGGGGCTTAGGGAATCTGTGTTTTCACAAGGCCTCCAGGTGATTCTGATGCCACTAATGTTTGAAAGCACTGCCATACAGGTCAATAATTTAGAATATGCGTTTTCTAAAGATAGTAACCCATCAATTTTTAACCCCAATTAATAAAAGAGAATATCAAGGATTGCCTGCTATTACATTTACAATAAAACACTACCATCACTTATTCAAAATCTGGATGAGTTTCTCTGCTCTTTTTACCAACCACATGCCAACAAAAGTCTTCTTTCACATACACTTGGAGAATGCCTGCGCAGACAATTTACCTCATGTGCAGCCACCACCCGTCTGCCAGTGGAGGCTTGCATGTTGCTATGATGCAGAGCAGGTTGCAGTGGAGCTTCCAGACTAAGACAGACTAGGATGAAATACCTAGTGATCTACTTTCAAAAATTAGTCAGTGAAAACCCTATGGATCACAATGCTCCAATCCTGTTGTGCATGGGTTACCATGAGTTGGGGACCAACTTTATGGCAGCCAGCAACAACGTACAAACATACACACACACACATACATATAAACAGAGATAAGAGAGAAAGATAGTGCTTGATTTTAAGAAATTTGCTCACAAAATTTTGCAGGCTGGCAAGTCCAAAATCCATAGGCTGGAAATTCCAGCAGGGTATCTATGTCACAGTCTTGAGGCAGAATCCTCCTCTCTGGGAAAACTCAGTTTTTGCTCTTAAGGCTTTCAACTGAGAGTGAGATCCACCCCCATTACGGAGGGAATTTTGCTTTATTTAAAGTCAACTGATTATAAATAAGAACCACACCTACAAAATACTTTCACAGCGACATCTAGCCCAGTGTTTAGCCAAACAACAGGGCACCATAACCTAGCCATGCTGACATATGAAATTAACCATCACATAGTCACACCAGGAGACATCCCAGGGCAGATTTTCAGAAAGCCTTTCCTTGCCAGATGTTTCTTTCTTTATATTTATTGTCTTCCCTTGCTCTGTTTCTCTGTTATGAATTAAATGGTGTCCTCCGAAAATATGTATTAAAATCCTGACCCTTATACCTGTAAATAAGGTCCCTGGAAGACATGAACCTAAAGGTTACTGGTTCGAACCCACTCAGTGGTGCCTCGGAAGAAAGATCTGGTGATCTGCTTCTGTTAATTTTGCAGCCTAGAAAACCCTATGGAGCAGTTCTACTCTATAAATCATGAGTCAGAATTGACTAGATGGCAATGAGTTTTGTTTGTTTGTTTATACCTGTAAATTGGGGCAGTGATGGTTCAGTGGTAGAATTCTCATCTTTCATGCAGGAGACCCAGATTTAATTCCTGGTCAATACACCTCTTGCTCAGCCACCACCTGTCTGTCAGTGGAGGCTTATGTGTTGCTATGATGCTGAAGAGTTTTCAGTGGAACTTCCAGACTAAGAACGGACTAGTTAGAAAAGCCTGGTGATCTACTTCTGAAAATCAGCCAGTGAAAACCCTATGGATCACAACGGTCTGATGCCCAACCCATTACAAGAATGACACAGGACCTAGCAGTGTTTCCTTCCATTCTGCATGGGGGTCACCCATGAGTCAGGAGCCAGCTTGATGGCAGCTAACAACAATAACATACCTGTACTAAGATCCTTTTTGAAAATAGGGTTTTGTTATGGTAATTCAAACCAACCAAACCTGTTGCCGTTTAGGGTGTAGAATTAATTGAGTTATAAATCTAATCACTTCTGAGTTATAAAAAGAGCAGAATGGTCACAGATACACCAGGGGATGACAGAGGACTGTCTCCAAGCCAAGGAACCACAGAATGCCCAGGCTACCAGCAAGGAAGGAACCACCACTGCTGAGACCCTGATTTGGGCTTTTAGCCTCCAGAACTGTGAGAAGATAAACCTCTGCTCTTTAATGTCGCCCACGTGTATTTGTGTTGCAGCAGCACCAGGTAACTAAGACACCCTCTCTCCCAGGGAAAGCTGTTCACACAGAAATGGAGCACAGACCATGCAAGCTTACTCCATGGCTCATCGAACAGCTGTTTTTACAATTAGTCCTGTGGGCTAAGGATCAAGAAAGGCAAAAACATGCATGCCTTACAATTTGTAATTCCCTTCTAACACTCTATCCCACTTAGAAACAAAGGCAAGGATTTATGTTCATGATAGGAACAAAAAAGAGAGACAATCTAAATATTCAACATTCTGGGAATAGCTACATAAATCATGTATATACTGCCACACAATGGAATATTCTGCAGCAATAAAATAGTGTTTGCAAAGAGTTTTAGTGACATAGGGAAATGTTTATGGTAGAGAGTTAAACCAAAAGGCAGAATGTGGCATTTTACATACAGTGTGGGCAGCCCTGGTTGCACGGTGGTTAAGTGCTCAGCCACTCCACAGTAGAAAGATGTGGCAGTCTGCTTCTGTAAAAGATTTAACCTCCCCCAAAAAAGCCACTGTGTGGAGTCGATTCCAACTCATAACGACCCCACAGGGTTTCTGAGGCTGTAAATCTCTGGAAGCAGACTGCCACATCGTTCTTAGGTGGAGAAGCTAGTGGTTTTAAACTGCTGACATTTCAGTTAACTCTCAACCGCTTTAACCACCGTGCCACCAGGGGTCCGTAAAAGATTTACAACCTTGGAAACCATATGGGGGCAGTTATACTCTGTCCTATAGGGTGGCTATGAGTCGGAATCCACTGGACAGCAATGGGTTTGGTTTGGTTTTTTGGTTTATACAGTGTGATCTCAACACTGTAAAAAAAAGGCCAAAAAAATTCTAAGGAATATGATATATCAAAATGGTAACAATGGTTCCTTCTTTCTTTCTTTTTTTGGACTGTTGAGTGGATTTTATTTTTGCAGCAAATAGGCAGCAAAGTAAATGCAATCTTTGAGCTTCGAGTTCTCATTGCTGTGGGGACTCCTGTCCTGAAGCAGACTGAAGCGTTCTGAATTTTGAGCGGTCCAGGTTCAAATCTAAGAAGGTGTACACAGTGTGGCTCTGATGCCGGAGACTCTCGTACATGTTCTTGTCAGGTGGCTGGGCTCAGCAGTTTGTTTGGTGGATTTTGCTCCTTGGGATTCAGGGGCAGTCCCTTTCCACTCCCTCCTGATTCGGCAGAGAGGAACGGTGGGAGCAAGTGCTTGAAGCAGCCCTCCCAGTCTTCAGCACCCCAGCTTGTCCTCACCCTAGCAAAAGCAGGCGCCAAGGCTGACACCCGGACCAGCTGGCTGAGGTCAGGCAGTGCTACAAGGGTTACTTTTTTTCTGAAGGAGTGAAATTTATTTCTTTATCAATGAATTACAATCTTTAAAACAAGTTATTATTGATAACACACAGAGGGTGGGAAGGTGCCTTCTGTGACAGAACTCTAAATCAGGCCTAGGCTTCCTGGTACCCAGGCTTCGGCGCCCACATAGCCACTCTCCCTTTGTGCTGACGTCAGGATTCGGAAAAGGCCCTGGCAGCCTGGGGATTTCTTGCCAGCGGTTGCCATAGAGAATCTTCAAGGCTTCCACCAGCTCTTCCTTCTCTGCAACAACTTGCTGCCACCTTTGCTGGCAGTAGATACTCGCTGCCACCAGCTCCTTCTCTCCGACGATCCAGAGATGGAGGGCCTCGCCATGCCCTTGGGGTACAGGATTTGAACTTACAGCAGTGTCTCGGTTAATTGCCCAATGCCTGGGACGTCTTTCCCCTCAGTACCAAAGATTTTGTCCACCTGCCACAAGAGTACGCCACACACCACCGGGTTTCCCCGGTGCTCCTTTTGGAGCCAGTGGGGAAGGGTGAGAAAGTCAACAAGTCCAGGTCACAGGAAGACAGGAAATCCTCTCCCTCCTTCTCCTTCTGGGGCGAGACCACCACAGTCGCCGCCACCGCCAATTCCGTCTCCTCTACCTTCCCCATCTCTTCCTTCAAGGCTGCCGCAGCCCCCGCCTCCTTCTCCTGGAGCTGGGGCGAACCTGGCTCCTCCTGGCTAACGTTGGATTCCACAACCTGTCGGAATAGGGAAAGCCTTCCTACAATGGTTATCTTTGATGGAGAGATCATGAGGATTCTTCTGCTTCTTTAAACTTTCTGAATCTTCCCTGGAGGGATAGGTTTAAATTTCATCCCATGACGGATAATTTGCACAGAAACCATCTCTCTTTTCATCCATTGAAAATATTCTGGGTTCCGCCGCCAAAAAGTTTTGTGACTCTGGTCACTAGCTGTACTTATGTGGTGGGCACTGGTCATGTGGTGTGACTGCCCGGCACCTGTTGATCCCTTCCTGTCTTTGATGAACGTCCCTGTAGGAGCCCTCACTCAGAAGAGAGCAATGTGAGGAAGCCGGCGCCGCGGGGTTCCGTTCTGAAGAGGGTGACAGCAGAGACTCATGGGTGGGAGACTGAACATACCAACAGACCATATATAACAACAGAACTCTGACCCACAACCTTCTCAGCAATCCACACAAAACTGTCACAACTTGGTCAATAATGGATAGCTTCCCTAATTTTTGTCCCCTATTCCTTCACTCCTCCTACACCCCTTGCTTCCAGTTCAGAACCAACCAGAGAAAGGCAAATATGCTCCACTAACCAATCACTAGCAGCCCTGGTGGTGCAGTGGTTAATAGCTTGCCTGCTAACCAAAAGGTCGGCGGTTCAAATCCACCAGCCACTCCTTAGAAACCCTATGGGGCATTTTACTCTGTCCTAAAGGGTCTCTATGAGTTGGAATGGACTCAATGGCAACAGGTTTGGTTTTTGGTTTTTTACACCAATCACTGTGGTTCAGTGACAGAATTTTTGCCTTCCGTGTGGGAGACCTGGGATGGATTCCTGGCCAATACATCTCATGTGCAGCCACCACCCCTCTGTCGGAGGAGGCTGACATGTTGCCATAGTGCTTCACAGGTTTCAGCAAAGCTTCCAGACTAGGATGGACTAGGAAGAAAGGTCTAGCAACCTATTTTGAAAATCATCCAGTGAAAACCCTATGGATCACAACCTTCTGATCCACAATGGATCATGCAGCTGGCACAAGACCAGGCAGCATTTTGTTCCATTGTACAGTGTCACCATGAGCCGAGGGCCCACCGAACGGCAGCTAACAACGACAACCAATCACCTAAGAGACTCTGCTCCTCATTAGCCCTCCTCCAGCTTCCACATGCCAACAGCCTCCAATCAGGGCATACCTGAAGCCTGTCCTTGTTTCCACTATAAAGCTTTCCCACTCCTGTGCCTGCTGTGCCCTCAGCAGGCACTGTGTCAGGGAATGCGGCCTGAATTCCAACTGCTAGCAGCTGTGTCTCTTTGCTTCAGGACATTTTTGGGGCCAGGCTGGAAGTATCAGGGACTTAATGCCCTCTGGGAGCAGCCCTCAACCAATGCCTGACAGGAGTTAGTGAATAAATACTACAGCTTGCTTGCTCCTCAAAGGAGATAATTCTGAGGCATCTGCTCCACTTTCTCTCTCTCTCAGACTTTTCCAGGGGGATTACGCTCCATGATAATTTATTTGATGGTATGCTTTTTACTGACTTCCTTCCCTGTGTCATGTCCCCACTCCCATACAGGGTTACCTGGGATCACCTCCCCCTGAACTTACTCATACTCAAATTTTAATCTCAAGGCTTGCTTCTGGACACAGGCAAATCATCACAGATTTTTAAAATTTCTGATTACTCACTCTATGTCAGTTGTAATCTCTCCTAGAAATTCCCCACTGTCATTTTTAAATACTAGTGATGTTCAATAAGTAGTACTGACTGATCGATCACATTATGTGCTTAAATTATACCAATTTTTTCTAACTAATGAGGGATCCTTTTGCAGCTAGTGCTATTTCTCAACTCCTAAACTTAACTTTATGAACAGTACTCTTTAGGTCATGGGTTACAAACATAAAAACCTTCAGGGATCAGGCAGGTAATGTTTATATGTAAAGGAGAATGGGTAAGGCAGTAGGGAGGAGTGGAGCCTGTGGCAGCCTGGGAAGCATCCAAACACAAATTTTATAAAAGTATTGTGCTGGCTGAACAAGACAACTGAGTTTGGCCTGTGGGCCACTAGATTTCAACCCTCTAATTTAGATATTTTGTACACAGCATTTCTTTCAGTTTTGTTTTTGGGATCTTCCCAGGGGCCATGTCTAAAAATTGTCTTATGTCATAGCCTTGAGTACACAGCATCCAACAAGGATGACAGTGCTTTTGGAGCTGCAATTTTGAATACACTTGCCATTGCTCAAGCAATCTGATTTATTCTGAGTCAAAAACATTGTGCTGAATGTATCTATCATACCTCCTAACTCATCCTTCCCCACTTACAAATGACATGCCCTCAGCCCCACATAAACAAAGATGCTGCTGAGGAGATGGAGGGTGACCAATCATTTTGGTTTGTCTGGGACTGAGGGAGTTGTGGGGATGCAGGACTTTCAGTGCTAAAACCCAGAAGATTCTGGACAAACTAGGATGAGTGAGTCAGCCTAGAGGTGGGCTTCAGCAGCCATGACTGGACTGAATACCCTAATCCTGCACCCTAGCCACAGCTGACTGAACCATAGAAGACACATGACCAAAATGAAGTCAATTCCTAGACTGCTCTGAGCCAATCAGATTATCTCCTTCTAGAACTGGAGAGGAACAGGGAATAATTCAGAGGATGATGGGCCCTTCACCTGAAAGGTTAGGCAGATACAGGGCCAAGTGGTTCGACACTGTACAAAAATGGGCTGAAATCATGAGAGGACAGAAAAGCAGACAGAACTCATTTTTTAAAAAACAGCAGGAGCCCATGGCTAACATCATCCTTAATGGTGAAAGACTGGGAACTTCCCCCTAAGATCAGGAACAAGACAAGGATGTCTGTCTCATCACTTCTATTCAACATTGTACTGGAGGTTCTAGTCGGGGCAATTAGGTAAGAGTAAGAAATAAAAGGCCCCCATACTGGAAAAACAGAAATAAAACTATCTATATTCACTGATGGCATGATCTTATATAGAAAAACCTAAGAAATCTACCAATAAACCAATAAACTATTAGAATACATGAGTTCAGCAAAGTTTCAGGATATATGATCAATTTAAAAAATCCATTGTATTTCCATATACTAAAAATGAACATGTGAAAAGGCAATTTAAAAATTTCATTTCTGATAGCATCAAAAAGAATAAAATACTTAGGAATAAACTTAAAAAAAAGAAGTGCAAGACTCACACACTGAAACTTATGAAATATTTTTGAAAGAAATTAAAGAATATCTAAATAAATGGAAAGGCATTCCATATTTGTGGATCAGAAGAGTTAATATTGTTAAGATGGTAATACTCCTCAAATTGATCTAAAAATTCAATGCAATCCCTATAAAAATCCCAGCTGGCTCCTTTGTAGAAATTGGCAAGCTTGATTCTAATATTCATCTGGAATTCAAGGGACTCAGAATAGCCAAAAAATCTTGAAAAAGAAGAACAAAATTGGAGGACTCCTATTTCCCAATTTAAAAACTTACTGCAAAAGAACAGTAGCCAAGAGAGTGTGGAACTGGCATAAAGCTAGATATACAGATCAATAAAATAGAATTAGGTTTCCAGAGGAGTTGAGTCCGGAAGAAAAACCATACATGTATGCTCAATTGGTTTTCATCAAGGATGGGTAAAGAATAGTCTCCTCCACAAATGGTGCTGAGACAACTGAATATTCACATCTAAAAGAATGAAGGTGGACCCCTACCTCACACCACATACAAAAATTAACTCAAAATAGATCTGAGACCCAAATGTAAGAGCTAATACTATAAAACACTTGGAATAAACTGTGGGAATAAATAAATCTTTGTGAGCTGGATTAGGCGATGGTTTCTTAGATATGACACCAAAAGCACAAGTGACAAAAGAAAAAATAGATAATTTGGACTTCATAAAAATTGAAAACTTTTGTACATCAAAGGATATCATCAAGAAAATAAAAAGACAACCTACGAGATAACAGAAAATATTTGCAAATCATATACAGCCTTGAGTTGCTTAACATCCATGATATGTTCTGTGAAATAGGCCATTATGTCATTTGGACATTGTGCGAACACCATGTTATATACCTGCAGTCCCTGGACTACAAACGAGTTCCGTTCCTAAATCTGTCTTTAAGTGGAATTTGTATGTAAATCAGAACAGTTAGGTACAGTTCATATCTAATGTCAGTTAGTCAAATGTTTTTCTTAATATATAGTATGTATACAATGTACTTTTCTATGCATAAAAAACATTAAAGAAACACTTCCACATACACTGAAATACCTTTAACATAATGATATAGTAATAATAATAATGTTTTGATGTATGTCACAAAGTAGCACCTGTTTGTTATTACAAACCATTGTATGTACCTTAAGTTTTTAATATAATAGGCTTCACAGGGGTTGGTTTATAACTACAGGTTGTACGTAAGTCAGACGTTTATAACTCAGGGACTGCAGTCGGATGTTGCCCGAATGGATGTTATATGGCACATGACTGTATCTGATAGGGGACTTTTATCCGGGCTGTATAAAAACTTTTACAACTCAACAATAAAAAGGTAAACTAAAAAATGGGTGTCTTAGTCATTTAGTGCCGCTATAACAGAAATACCAGAAGTGGATGGCTTTAACAAAGGAAAAGTTATTCTCTTACACTCTAGTAGGCTACGAATCCAAATTCAGGGAGCCAGCTCCAGGGGAAGGCTCTCGCTCTCTGTTGGCTCTGGAGGAAGGCTCTTTTGATGCATCAGTCTTCCCTTGGTCCGGGAGCATCTCTGCGCAGGAACCTCAGGTCCAGAGGACATGCTCTGCTCCTGGCGCTGCTTTCTTGATTGTATGAGGTCCCCAACTCTCTGCTTGCTTCCCTTTCCTTTTACTTCTTGTGAGATAAAAGGTGGTGCAGCCCACACCCCGGGAAACTCCCTTTACAGTGGATCAAGGATGTGTCCTTAGTAAGGGTGTTACAATCCCACACTAATCCTCTTTAACATAAGATTACAATCACAAAATGGAGGACAACCACACAGTACTGGGAATCGTGGCCCAGACAAATTGATACACATATCTTTGGGGGGACATAATTCAGTGCATGACAATGGGCAAAGGATCTGATAGACATTTCTCCAGAGAACATATACCAATGGCTAATAAATGCACAAAAAGATGCTCAACATTATTAGTTATTAAGGAAATATAGATCAAAACCACAGTGATATACCACTTCACGCCCACTATCCACTGGCGAAAGTCAGTTCAACTTGTAGTGACCCTATAGCACGGAGTAAAGTTTTCAAGGCTGTAAATCTTACAGAGCTAGATTGTGACATCTTTCTACCATGGAGTGACTGGGGGGTTCAAACAGCCACCCTTTCGGTTAGCAGCTGAGTGCTTAACCACTGTGCAGCCAGGGCCTCTGTTCACACCCACTAGGGTGGCTAAAATAGAAGAGACAGACAATAACAAGTGTTGACAGAGATATGGAGAAATTGGAGCCATCATACACTGCTCATGGGAATGTAAAATGGTGCAGCCACTTTGGAAAACAATGTGGAAGTTCCTCAAAAGAGTAAATACAGAGTTACCATATGACCTAGCACTCAAGAGAAATTAAAGCATATATACACACAGACACTTGTACACAAATGTCCATAGCATCATTATTCATAATAGCCAAAAAGTGGAAACAATCCAAATGCCCATCAACTGATGAATGGTAAACAAAACAGTCTTTCCATACAGTGGACTATTATTCAGCCATAAAAAGGAATGAAGTACTGATACATGTTGCAACATGGATGAACTTTGAAAACATTATGTTAAGTAAAAGAAGTCAGTCACAAAGGACCACGTATTACATGCTTCCATTTGTATGAAATATCCAGAATAGGAAAATTCATGGAGACAGAGTGTAGATTCATGGTAGCCAGGGACTGATGGGAAGAAAAAGAATAGGCAGTGACTGCTTAGTGGATATATGGTTTCTTTTGGGGGTGATGAAATGTTCTGAAATTAGATAGTGGTGATGGCTGCATGACTCTGTGAATATACTAAAAACCATGGAAATGAGGGGTGAATTTTATGGTTTATTAATTATGTCAGTTAAGCTGTTAAATTAAAAAACAAAACAGGAGGAGAAGGTGGCAGACTCTGGGAGAAGTGAAAAAGAATGTGGTTCATGTGAAAGGTGCAGCTGAGCTAGGCCTTGGCTTCTGATTGTCTAGCTCCATTCCCATATGGCCAGCTCTTCTGGGTTCCTTCTCCTTAGATGTCTGTGAGGCTGCAGGGTGAATCTTTCCATAACTCACTTCTGTACCTGAGCTAGTCCAAATGGGTGTCTGTTGCTTGCCTTTAAATAATGCCTGACAAACACAAGCCTTGTTTCTGGCCTTGATTCTAGCTGACCACATGCTGACATGTTGTACCTCACCCCTTGGGAGGTCAAGGCTATCAGGCTTAGGCTTCGATTAAAGAAGAAGCCAAGTGTACACATCATCCCAGACATGGAGTAGATTTTTTCTTCTTCTCATTAATTACCTTTGAGTCATAGTGACCTCACGAACAATAGAATGAAATGTTGCCCAGTCCTGCATCATCTTCACGATTGTTGGTATATTCGAGTCTATTCTTGGGGCCACTGTGTATTTTGAGTGCCTTCCAACCTAGGGGCTTATCTTCTAGCATCATACTGGAGAATATTTTGTTGTGATCTGTAAGGTTTTCATTGGCTAGTTTTTAAAAGTAGATCACCAGGCCTTTCTTCCTAGTCTATCTTGGTCTGGACAGTTCCACTGAAATTTGTCCACTGTGGGTGATGCTGCTAGTATTTGAAATACTGGTGGCATAGCTTCCACCATCATAGCAACACTAAAGCCACACAGTATGACAAACAGACAAACGGGTGGTGGTAGTTTTTTATATAATGGAAATATTTTTGTTATCTGTATTTTAGGGTTTACATTTATGATAAACGTACTCATGCAAGTGGCACATGGCTGAGTCCCAAAGGATATTATAAAATCTTCGCTGAAAATGAACAGGTTTCAAGAAGGCAAAGGCTCATTTGAAGGCTTTTCCACATCTACTGGGTAGAAAACAGATTCCTGATAAGTTTTGCCTTGAAACCCTGATGTCTTCTGCCTTTGGCATATTAGGTGCTAAACCATGAGTTATTCTGGTAAGTGTCTGATTTTCTGCTGTACAGCAAGACTTACTTGAATATAAATATGTAATTTTGTTGCACGTGATTTCTTCAGGAAGGAACCTTTATTTGAACATGTACTGAGTGAGCTCAGTACAAGATGCTTTAAAAACTAATTTAAAACGTTTGGCTTGCAGAAGTAACCTTCACCCTCTGTAAAACAAACACTGAAAACAGTCCCCATTTCCATAACATCCTTTGCTGAGCTCATTTAGTGCAGAACACCTTTTGCGTTCAGGAGAAAATTGTTTTTATGCTAAGGCAAATGATTTCAAACATTATGCCTTGATTGTAGAGACAATGTCTAGTTTCTTTTGGACTTATTTTATTCAAATAGATGCAATTTAATAAAAATCAGAATACATAGCAGCAAGGAAAAACCCATAGCTCCTTTTTCTTTTATGTGATGAACTAATTGTTGAAAATCTTACAAATATGAATAAATCATACCATATTAGATAAATATTGAATGACTCAAGTTATATGAAATATCTAGAATAGACAAACACATAGAGATAAAAGTTTTTTAGTGGTTACCAGGGGCTAAGGAGAGGGTAGAATGGGGAGTTATTGCTTACGGGCACTGAGTTTCTAATTGGTGTGATGAAGAAGTTTTAGAAGTAGTGGTGAAGGTTGTGCAACACTGTGAATGCCATTAACGTCACTGAATTGCACGTTTAAAAATGGGTAAAATGGAAGTATTTTTGTTACATATATTTTAACGTAATTAAAAAATATAGTCAAGTCCATAGAGATGCATGTCCATGAAGAGATTCTTCATCGAGATATCAAAATGTCTGGTGTAAACACTTTTGGGTAGAAGTAGACAACATAGTTGGAAACCTTGCATTTGTAATTCCATCTAGTCCTGGGCCAGTCTTTAACAGCTGGTCATGGAAAAGGGCTGGAAGCTAATGGAAAGAAGGAATCTCTTCTTGTCAAGCTCCCAGAGAAAGTCATGGCGTCTGCTCTGTGCATCTGTATTTGCACCCCTTTATCAGACAGCCTTTACTTCCACAGATCATTCAAGAGAATCCTGCTGTTAGCTGCTGTCGGGCTGGCCCCCAGCTCATGGCAACCCCACGTGTTATGGAGTAGAACTTCTCCATAGGGTTTTCTTGGCTGTAATGTTTATGGAAGCAGATGTTAGGCCTTTCGTCTGTGGAGGCACTGGGTGGGTTCGAACCATCAACCTTTAGGTTAGTTGTTGAGTGCAAACAGTTTATGCCACCCAGGATCCTGTAAGAGAATCCTAGCAGAGGAAACCCTGGTGGTGCAGTGGTTAAGAGCTACGGCTACTAACCAAAAGGTTGACAGTTTGAATCCACCAGGCACTCCTTGGAAACCCGATGGGGCAGTTCAGCTCTGTCCTGCAGGGTCGCTATGAGTCAGAATCGACTTGATGGCAACGGGTAGTGGAATAAAAATGTTAAGACGATTCTGAGAAAGACTAAGCTTAGTCTGGTTTGGAAGAATGGGCCATGTCCAGGGGCTTGGATGACACCCCAGCGGGGCCACTCAGTCAGCCTGTTACCTTTTGTAAGTCAGGGAACATCTTGTGGCCTCTTGTTTTACCAGTTCAGAAACTGCTGGATAATGTTTAAAGTTCCTGCCTTGGTGGTGCAGTGGTTATAATCTCAGCTGCTAACCAAAAGGTTGACAGTTCAAATCTGCTAGCTGCTCCTTGGAAACCCTATGGGGCAGTTCCAATCTGTCCTGTAGGGTCGCTATGAGTTAGAATCAACTCAACAGCAACGGATTTTTTTTGGTTTTTAGTTATACTAAGGAGTCCTGGTGGCCCCGTGCTTAAGGTACTAATGTCTGATTCTAATATTGCCAACTCTCATCTCTACAAGGAAGAAAATTAGGTAAACTGAAACTTGGAATTGCTTCCATCAGAACTTCTGCCTGATTATTTAACTTGTTCATTTCTATGATGCTCACTTCGATCTGTTGTACCTGTAGTCTTCCATGAATAGGGAAATCTGTTTCCTCTTACATTATACTTCCACGTGATGGTTACAGACAAAGTTTGAAGTGTACCAATCACGTTCTCTGATGCATCTGATCTTGCCCTCAGCTACTTTCTTTAGAGCAATAAGGACTTAATATCACACCAGTATCATACTCATCAAGCCATGGCCTCAAAGGAAGGACATGGATTAATAAACAGAGGGTTGTGTTCTATGGTTGTGTGGAAAGCAGAATTTGTAAGCAATAAACATGGCTATTTAACTGAGGAGATTTCCAAGCAATGTGTTGAAGGTGTGGTCTGGTTTATTCTTGCTGCTTATAGAAAAATGGGAGAAGAGAGAGATAAATCAAGGAAATAACTGTTAAACAAACAAAAAAGGATGCTGGTCTTGAATGCTGGAGTGATGAAGCCACAAGTTAAGGAATGCTGGCAGCTACCAGGAGCTGGAAGGGGCAAGGAGCAGATTCTCCACTACAGCCACCAGAGGGAGCATGGCCCTGCTGACACCTTGATTTCCTCCGAGTGATACTGATTTTGGACTTTCTGGCCTCCTGAACTGTGACAGAATAAATTTCTGTTGTTTTAAGTCACCAGGTTTGAGGTAATTTGTTATAGCAGCCACAGTAAATGAATACTACAAACAACAACAACCAAACCCATTGCTGTCAAGTCGATTCTGACTCATAGTGACCCTAAAGGACAGAGTAGAACTGCCCCATAAGTTTCCAAGGAGCACTTGGTGGATTCTAACTGCCTACCTTTTGGTGAGCAGCCTGAGCTCTTAACCACTGAACCACTGAACCACCAGGGCTCCTAAATGAATACAGATTACCTAAATCAATCTCAGTATATCCCTACTTAAAATATTATTAACCCATTAAAAACGATCATGTGGAAGTATATTTAGAGAGTCCCTGGATGGTGTAAACGGTTAAGCACTCAAATGCTAGCTGAAAGGTTGGTGGTTTGAATCCACCCAGTGGTGCCTTGGGAAACAGACCTGGCAATCTGCTTCTGAAAGGTCACAGCCTTGAAAACCCTATGGAGCAGTTCTACTGTGCACACATCTGGTCACCATGAGTCAGAATCAACTCCATGGCAACTAACAACTACAACTTGCATCATAAATATTAAAATGGACTATTAAAAAGTATGTGGTCCATCTTCGAACAGAAAATTTACTTAACATCTTCAGGTATTTGATCATTTTTGCTGGGTAATAAAGCTCCAAAGAATAAAGGAGTAAGTTTCTTCTTTCTTAAAAGCCAGAATTTGAATTTCAAGGGGGGTAAGCTGCTTCTGATCTTTAATCCACTTTTTTGCTGCTTTCACTTTCCCTGGATAATGGATCTTCATTATATGGCATCTCTGGGAGTTTATCATTAACCACTTAAAGTTGAATAAAACAGAACTTGTGAATAAAAACCAAAACACTCATTCAGTTCCTTTTGGAAAATGTTTAAGGAAATGTGTTGGCTTGCATAGGGCCAAAAGGTCGCCATTACCTTCTATGTCATCAAGAGCCTTGGCTACTAAGTTTTGCAGTTAAGGACAACATAAACTCCACAATATTTTCCCTCTATCTCTATGGCCAATTCATTTTTTAGATTGAATGTTGGAAGCAACAGTTCATCTGTTGGTGTATTCTACATTTTTTAGATTCAGAAATATTTTGCATTTTTCTTTTGTTTTTCTTAAAATCAGCATGACTTTGTTATTTGCTCCAAAGAGCTTAACATCTTTAAGTGTCATTTTTTTCTAAGCCAAGATCTCGTTGTGGATACTTCTGATTTTTTTCTCTATCACCCAAAAGGCACCTTTGCCTTTTTGTCCAGATAGAGTTTTCAGATATTTATATTATGAATGGGCATATTATGTGATTAAAAAAATTGTTATATCAGTAAACACTGTAACAATAATGCAAATCAAATAGAGAAAAAACCTTGGATACTCAGAAAAACCTACCCATTTTTATTTTTCCAAGTTACTTTTTATATATTGTAATCATTGCATAAGTACAATGTTGTATTTGCCATCTTATACTTAAAATAATTTATATGTATTTTTCAGGTTTTTACTTAGTTTTAACAATTACAACTTTAAAGGAAACATATTTCAAGTTAAAATAACACAATTGACTTAATTATTACTGGACACACATTGTTTTAATTTTTTCTATTATAAATAAAATGTATATAAAAGTGTTGATGCATTTATCTTCTCATGTTTACAAAGATGTTTCTTTAGAACAAATTTTGAGGAGAAGGATCACTGCTTTTTAAGTTTTTCTTATACTGTGGATGATAAATTCATTTATACCCAGGACTGAGTCATCTAGGCTTGAGGTTGATTTTCCTTTAATATGTTTCAGACCTTCTGTCTTTCATTACATAAAATTACAGAATGCCTCACACCAAAATAATACCTAGATATGTCAGTGATTCAAATATAAAAAACTAAAACCCTAAAGGACTAAAACAAAACAGAAGAATATACTTGTAATCTTAGTGAGAAAGACCTTTTCAAGCCCGAGTTGAAGAAAAAGCCATAAAGGAAATGATTGATGATTGAGATTAATGAAAATTAAAATCCTCTGCAGAACTGAAGACAAAATGCCAGCTGAGAAAACATATTTACAACACACATGTTGTCTTAGTCTGGGTTCTCTAGAGAAGCAAAACAAGTAAAGCATATAAATATATATACAGAGAGATTTATATCAAAGAAACAGCTCCTGCAATTGTAGAGGCTGGAACATCCCAAGTCCATGGATTAGGACAGAGGCTTCTCCCAATTCATGTAGCCACAGGGGCTGGCGAACCCAAGACTGGCAGGTAGGAAAGCAGGCTGTGAATATCAATGAATCCCAAGATTGGCAGGCAAGACCGCAAGGCTTCTCCTGATTCATGTAGCTGCAGGGGCCAGTGAACCCAAGATTGGTAGGTCGGATAGCAGGGCTCCACTCACAGGATGTGAAGATCAATGAATCCCAAGATCGGCAGATAACCTCAAGTCCCAAGAACCGGAGGTCAGACGAACAGGTCTGTGCCGCCACAGGATCCAGAGTGAGCAAAAAGCCAGAATGTCTGCTTATAGTTGGATGCAGGCCACATCCCCAAGGAAACTCCCTTTCAATTGATTGGCTACTCACAGCAGATTCAATCATGGAGTGATCACATATAAACACTGAGAATCATGGCCCAGGCAAGTTGACATACAATGTTAACCATCACATATGTCTTAGGCTGGGTTCTCTAGAGGAGCAAAATCAGTGAAACATATATATAAGTATATATAGAAATATTTATTTAAAGGGAATGGCTCACGTAATTGTGGAGGCTGGCTAGTCCCAAATCTGTAGGTCAGGCATCAGGCTGAAGGTTTCTTTTGACTCACGTGATTGCAGGGGCTGATGATCCCCAAAACAGTGGGTCAAGTAGAAGGCTGATGGCTCATGGCATTGCAGGAACCAGTGAATACCAAAATCTGTAGGTCAGGTAGAGGTCAGAAGATGAATAGTTGAATGCAGGATTGAGAGAGAGCTTTGCCAGAACATCCACATGTATTGGATGCAGGCCAAACCTCCAAGGAAACTCCCCTTTCAACTGATTGGCTGCTCACATCAGATCACAAAATGGAGGATGATTACATAATATCTGGCAAACCTTTGGGAATCATGGCCTATAACATTAACCATCACAGTCTATGCCTTGTCAGCTTGGCACCTGTACACATCTCCTTAAACAATACATAATCTCTAAATAAAGACAATTATAAAGTCATGCTTGCACCTAACGTGTGCAACTGAAAGCACACTAGCCCCATTTACATCTTATGTTTTATAATAAGTAATGGATTAAGGGAGGGAAGAAAACAAAGATATTTTCTGTATGTATATCAAGGATTTCACTTTACTTGGATCCATAATCAACGCTCTTGGAAGCAGTAGTTAACAAATCAAATGATGCGTTGGGAAAATCTGCTGCAAAAGACCTCTTTAAAGTGTTAAAAAGCAAAGATGTCATTTTTGAGGACTAAGGTGTGCCTAACCCAAGTCATGGTATTTTCAATCACCTCATATGCATGTGAAAGCTGGGCAATGAAAAGAAGACAGAAGAATTGATGACTTTGAATTATGATGTTGGCGAAGAATATTCAATATATCATGGACTGCCAAAAGAACGAACAAATTTGTCTTGGAGAAGAAGTACAGCTACAGTTCTTCTTAGACGAGAGGATGGCGAGACGTCATCTCATGTACTTTGGACATGTTATCAGGAGGGACAAGTCCATGGAGAAGGACATCATGCTTGGTAAAGTGGAGGATCAGCAAAAAAGAGAAAGACCCTCAATGAGATGGATTGATACAGTGGCTGCAACAATGGGCTCAAACATAGCAATGATTGTAAGGATGGTGCAGGACCAGGCATTGTTTTGTTCTGTTGTACACAGGGTTGCTATGAGTTGGAAACAGCTTGATAGCACCTAACAACAACTATATATGTATACACATATGCACACACATACACACACATGCACAACAAAACAAGGAAGAAATATTTATAATAATTACAGTCCTCGTTTCTGCAACTGGTCACAAGGTCATAGCTGGTATTTAGAATACCTTTTTCTATCAACCATTCCATATTCCCTTTGCCCTCAGCAGGCACCTCAGCTAGTTGTGGTTCTTTGCCTGGTGGGACTACCCAAACATTAATTCCTGAAGGGTATAGATCATTAGTAGAACTGGGTTGCTGTAGTTGACTTTAATCACAGGGCATGGTAATACTAAGAGACATCCTAAGGAATCTCTTGTATTCCAGACATACTCTTCTTTACTTCCATTAGGTAATATCAATCAGATTTTCCCTTGGTAATCAGGATCAACCACATCAGCCAATATGATAACTTCCTTCTTTGCCTGTTGATCCAGAGGCATGAGGAGTCCAAAGTGGCCAGGTGGCATTCTTAGATTGCAGTTCAGTTGAATCAGTGTTGTGTCTCCTGGTGGGAGCATTCCTCCCTTTGGAACTAAGACATCTAGACCTGCAGAGCATAGGGTCACAAGGACAGGAAGCAAAACATTTGTGAGTGGGTCACTAAGGGTAATAGTGAGTGGTGCCACTCCCATTTCCACCCCTTGATTCCTGGACCCATGAATCCTGGCTATGGGAAAAACTATATATTGGACATTGGTTTAGAGCATATACAGCCTCCTAGAGAACATTGCTCCAACCCTGCAAGGTATTGCCACCAAGCTGTCACTGTAATTGTGTCTTTAGAAGGCCATTCCATTGTTCTATCAAGCCAGTTCCTTTAGGATGATGGGGAACATGGTAAGACCAGTGAATTCCATGAGCACAAGCCTATTGCTGCACTTCATTTGCTGTGAAGTGAGTTCCTTGATCTGAGGCAATGCTGTGTGGGTGGATAAGTCTTTCTGTAAGTGCACAGATGATAGTTTTGGAAGAAGTATTGTGTGCAGGGAAAGCAAATCTGCATCCAGAGTAAGTGTCTATCCCAGTAAGAACAGAACACTGCCCTTTCCATGATGGAAGTGGTCCAATGTAATCAACCTGCCAGAGGTTGCTGGCTGATCACCTCAAGGGATGGTGCCATATCAGGGATTCAGTGTTGGTCTCTGCTTCTGCCAGACTGGGCACTCAGCAGTGGCTGTAAACAAGTCAGCTTTGGTGAATGGAAGTCCGTGTTGCTGAGCCCATGCTTAATAACCTTCATCCCTGCCACCTGGTCACTTTGTTCATGAGCCCATTGGGCAATGACAGAAGTGGCTGGGGAAAGAGGATGGCTGGTATCCACAGAATGCATCATCCTATCCACTTGATTGTTACAGTCTTCCTCTGCCAAGTTCACACTTTGGTGAGCATTCACATGAGACAAAAATATCTTCACTTCTTTGGCCCATTCAGAGAGGTCTGTCCACATGTCTCTTCCCCATACCTCCTTGTCTCCAATTTTCCAATCACATTTCTTCAAAGTCCCTGATCATACAGCCAAACCATTAGCCACAGCCCAAAATCAGTATACAATCACCCGTTTGGCCATCTCTCCTTCCAAGCAAAATGAACAATGAGGTGCACTGCTTGAAGTTCTGCACACTGGGAGGATTTGTGCTTCAGGGAAGTCAAAGAAACGGGCTGTAGTGCTACCACTGTCCACTTCCAAGTGGTGCCTGCATATCGCACAGAACCATCTGTAAACCCAGCACCAGTTTTCTCTTCTTCAGTCAACTGGTCGTAAGGAACTCCCCATTAGGCCATAGGTGCAGACTAGGAGAAGGAAGGTAATGTGACAGGAGTGGGGACCATGGGCATTTGGCCCACTTCTTCATGCCTTCAGGTCCCACTTCCATTTAATGATGGAGTGCTGCTATGCATGTCCAACTTTATGACTTTGTGGATTAGACAACATCCAGTTCATGATGGGCAGCTCAGCCACATAGTGACTTGGGGACCCACGGTTACTAAGGCCCGGTAACAAGTCAAAAGCTGTTTCTCAAAAGGAGAGTAGTTATCTGCAGAGGATGGCAGAGCTTTGCACTGTGATTCACCAATAGGGCCCTGCCAAAGACTCCAAACAGCGTCTCTATCTGCCACTGATGCTTCAGTCACCATTGGATCAGCAGAATCGTATGACCCAAGTGGCACAGTGGCTTGCACAGCAGCCTGAACTTGTTATAGAGCCTACTGTTGTTCTGGGCCCCACTCAAAACTAGCAGTTTTTTTGAGTCACTTGATAAATAGGCCAGAGTAGCACACCCAAATGAGGGATATCACCTGTTACACCACCTGTTGCTGTCAAGTTGATTCTGACTCATAGCAACCTTAAAGGACAGAGTAGAACTGCCCCATAGAGTTTCCAAGGAGATCTGGTGAATTTGAACTGCCGACCTTTTGGTTAGCAGCCATAGCTGTTAACCACTATGGCACCAGGATTTCTATAAATGAGGGATATGTTGCCTCCAAATTCCAAAGAGGCCCACCAGGCATTGTGCTTCCTTTTTACTTGTGGAAGGGGCCAGATGTAACAACTTATCCTTCACTTTAGAAGGAATATCTTGACATGTCCCACATCACTGGACCCCTAGAAATTTCACTGAGGTGGAAGGAATCTAAATTTTGGGGGGATTAATTTCCCTCTCTCTAGCAAGTGAATGTCTTACCAATAAGTCTAGAGTTATTGATACTTCTTCCTTAGTAGGACCAATCAGCATAATGTTATCAGTGTAATGGATCAAGGTGATGTCTTGTGGAAGGGAAAAGCAGTCAAATTCCCTGTGGACTAAATTATGACATAGGGCTAAAGAGTTGATATACCCCTGAGATAGGACAGTGAAGATGTATTGCAGCCCTTGCCATCTGAAGGAAAACTGCTTCTGGTGTTCGTTTGAAACTGGAATCGAGAAAAAGGCATTCGCCAGATCAAAAGCTGCATACCAGGTACCGGGAGATGTAGTAATTTGCTCAAGCAATGAAAACGCATCTGGAACAGCAGCTGTAATTGGAGTCACCATCTGCTTCAGTTTACAATAATCCATTATTCATTCTCTAAGATCCATCTGTTTTCTACACATGCCAAATAGGTGAGTTGAGTGGGGATGTGGTGGGAATCATCACCTTTGCATTCTTCAAGTCTTTGATGGTGATACTAATCTCTGCAATCCCTCCAGGAAGGCAGTATTGTTTTTGGTTTAATATTTTCCTAGGTAGGGGCAGTTTTAATGGCTTCCACTTGGCTTTTCCTAGCATAATAGCCGTTACTTCACCTGTCAGAGATCCAGTGTGGGGTTCTGCCAGTTGCTGAGAATATCTATTCCAATTATGCATTCTGGAATGGGGGAAATCACTATAAGATGACTTCAGGGACCCACTGGACCCACTGTGAGATGTACCTGAGCTAAGACTCCATTAATAACCTGACCTCTATAGGCCGCTACTCTGACAGGTAGGCCACAGTGATGTTTTGGGTCTCTTGGAATTAATGTCAGTCCAGAGCCAGTGTCCAGTAATCCCAGAAAATTATATTTATTTCTTTTTGCCCAATGAACAGTCACTCTCATATAAGGCTGTAGATCCCTTTAAGATATACTGTAGAGAGACTAACAGTATAAATTTTGGCAGTTTAGTGGGTCCTTCCGTAAGGGGACCTGGCCTCACCTTCATTCAAGGGGTTGTGGGTCTGTAAACTGGATCAAGTCTGGGAATTGATAGAGAGGCTGTAACTCTCTATTCTGATGATTTGAGTTAGACTGCCATTCACTTGACCAAGAATTCTTCTGCTTGTACAGATCAAGTAAATATTTAGTATATTTCCCATTTATTTCACTCCTAGGGACACCATGACTAAGTAGCCAATGCCATAAGTTCATATAAGTCAGACTATTCTGATCACTGCTTTGACTCTTGTCCATTACGGTAACCATGCTGACCTTGTCTTTGCCGGTTGAGTGCCACCACTTGGCCCCTACCACCACAGGTTCTACTTGGCCCCACTGTAGTCAAGTGTCTTAATTCAGTTACAGCAGTCCCCACTGTCAAATATGACTTACATAAAATAGCAATCACAGCAGTCTTCAAGGATGCTGGGGCTCCCTTCACAAATTTGTTTCTTACCATTGTGATGAAAGGTGTGTCCTCTGTGCACTCCATGGTTGGATCTGTGGGTCTAAACTGATAAATCCACTCTAACATGCCAATTTCCCTAAGTCTTTGGATACCTTCTTCTATAGTATACCAAGGCAGGCCTTGCATATCAACTTGATTTAGTGTAAGCCACTGCTTAATCCATGCTTCGGTGAACCAACCAAATAAACTATTAGATCCTTTTCTAACATCTTGAGCTGAAACATTGAATGAAGAATTTGTGCTTAGTGGGCCCATATCAATAAACTGAGACTGATCTAACTTTGTTCCTTGCACCACTATCCCACACTTTCAATAGCCATTCTCACACATATTCCCCAACTTTCTGTTTGTATATATTAGAAAAAAATCAAGCAGCTCTTTTGTAGTATAGTGTACCTCCTCATGGGTCACAATTTGTGCTTCACCTCTTGAGGCCCTCTGGCACTTAAGTCTTGTTATAGGTCTTGAAGCAAAAATGGGTGAATCACATTGTTCAGTTTCAGGATCCCATTTCTTCCCAATCATTGCCCTCACTTTAACTTCAGACACCATCTGAGGTTGGGAACGCAATTGGTGTTGTAATTCAGCCACTCGTATGATAAGACTCTGGTTTTGTTTTTGGCAATACCAGCTCTGATGCTACAAGAAATAAGGCTTTATTTCAGGGTACAAGGTGAAACTTTCAGGTCTTGTATGTGGTGCTTGAGCTGTGACTCTGAAGCTTTGAGCTCCTCTTCTCTTTCTTTCACCACTTTGTCTAGTGCAAGTAGGACCAACCAACCAGTCTCCTTAGACTTCTCATTCTGACAAAATTGCAGAAAGTATCAAACATGTATTCACCCAGAGCCTTGTATCTCATAAATATTTGATCCAATGGCAGTGATATTTTGTGAATTTTTATTACCATTTCACGTCATGAATTAGCAGAGCCCTCTTTACTACTGGAGGCAGAGTCATCAGCACCTTTGAGACTAGCCAGATTTGAGAACCCATTCAGAAAACTTATCCTTATGATTTTGTTCCTCTAGAACTATTCTCAGTACCAAATGTCTTAGGTTGGGTTCTCTAGATGAGCAAAACCAGTGAAGCACATATATAAGTATATATAGAGAAATTTGTTTCAAGGGAACATCTCACACAGTTTTGGAGGCTAGCAAGTCCCAGATCTGTAGGTCAGGCATCAGGCTTGAGGCTTCTCCTGACTCACGTGGTTGCAGGTGCTGATGAGCCCAAAAAAGGTCAGGTGGAAGGCTGCTGGCTCATGTGGTTTCGAGAACTGATGAATCTCAAAATCTGCATGTCAGGCGGCAGGCTGCTGGCTCATGTCCCAAGAACTGGAGGTCAGAAGATGATGAGTTGGATGCAGGATCAAGAGAGAGAGTGAGCTTTGCCAGAACATCCATATATATTGGATGCAGGTCACACTCTCAAGAAAACTCCCCTTTCAACTGATTGGCTGCTCATATCAGATCACAAAATGGAGGATGATTACATAATATCCAAACTGTTGAGAATCATGGCCCAGCCAAGTTGACACATAACATTAACTATCAAAACTTATGACAAGCAATAGCCTAATTTCCTTAATAAATTTCCCTAATACAAAGAGTGGTCATTAATCAATAAAAAAGGACAAATAGTCCCATAGGAAAATGGGTAAGGGGCAGGAAAAGATAAGATATAAAAGTGGCTGATAAACATATAAAACATACTCAATTTCTTTCATATCTAAAGAAAAGCAAATTAAAACAATGATATTATTTTATTTATCTCATTGACAATGATCACATGGTTTGGTCAGACTCAGAGCTTTGGAGAAAGAGACACTCTATTTTCCTACCGGAGTCCCTGAGTGGTGCAAATGGTTATGTGCTCGGCTGCTAACCAAAAGTTTGGAGATTCAAGTCCATTCAGAGGAACCTTGGAAGAAAAGCCTCATGACCTACTTCTGAAAAATCAGTCATTGAAAAAACCCTGTGGATCACAGTTCCTACTCTGACACACGAGGTTGCCATCAGTCGGAATCAACTCAGCAGCAACTGGTTTGTTCTCCTACTGGCAGTGTAATATAGAACAAGCTTTTTAGACTGCACATATCTTTGACAAATATCATAGTTTTGACTTCTCCCAGAAAGCAGAGCCCGAAGCGAAGGCTTATGTGCTACTGATTTGTCCCAGTAAGCAAGAGTGAAGTGGAGCGAGGCAGGTAAGGAGGGAGATGTATTTGAAGCATCAACCACAACTGATTGCTCCTTCTCGCAGGAGCACCTCCTGAGAGCCCTCTAAACAACGGCTGCTCAGAACAGCCCATCCAAGAGAGGAGAAGAATGGATCCTCTGGCTGCAGCTCCCCAGTCAAAGGTTTCCTCGTGGCATTAGCTCTCCTACACTTCTAGATTGCACGTACATCCTGCAGGGTCCCACGTCAACCACAAAGGAGAGTGGATACAAGAAATCCTGGAAAATTTGCAACAAATTTTTTTTTTTTGCATTTTATTAAAGACATTTCAGAAGAGCCATTCAAAAATACATTGTGCTCAGTGAAAACCATTTCATGCTGATAGTTAAGGTTACCACAGAATATATATTTGCATAATATTTACAGCAACAATAGAAATTTTACAGAAGTTTAGAATGGAATACATGCCAGAAAATACTTGATAAGATGTACCAACACATGATACAAAGAGTTATATAAACACTTTCCAAATGGTTCATAATTAGCTTGTGAAAAATTGAAATATTCAACACTTTAAATTCATTTTTGATTCAAAAATTAAAAAGACTAACACCACGTTACACCCTTGCCACAGTAAAAAGTATGGAATTATCATTTGTATTCTGGATTATAAAGTCTGTGCAATTAAGAATTTCCAGTGATTCTTCATCTATCACAAATTTGGATGCCACAGCATTTTGGCTTATCCCTACTTTTGCTTGTCAAGCATGAACAGGGTCTCCATGACACCCTGCCCTGTATCTCCCCAGACATGCCCTTCAAACCTACTAGAGATTGAAGAAGCTCTGAATACTTTTCTAAGTGTATACAGAATAACTACCTGAATTCCAAATGGCACAAAGCAATTCTTGGAGATAGGAATTTGGGGCAACTATTTTGTTTGGCTTAATTGTTTCTGTCATCAATTCATATTTACAGTGAGAATTTACTTCTTTCAATCCCAACATCACCCTCCCACCTGACTTAATCGCGATCAAAGAGGAAACAAGGAGAGGGAACCAGGTGGCGGTGGCTAGCACCAGTTGTCTCTCTAATGAAAACTGATTTTATGCAAGCTTTGCTTTCCATTTTGGAAAACCTCTAAGCTGTTGTGGAGAATGTTCTCCAGGAAGAAAAGCATCCTTTTTTCCTGAAACTCCAAACTGGTGCTTCTGACAATTCTGGTAATAAACACTTTCATCCCACAATAGGGACAAAAGTAAAGGCATCTACCTTTTCTATTTCTGGGTTTCTTCTGCTTAGACCTGAAGCAGAGCACTAGGACAAGTTTGTCTACTCCTAAAATGATTCAGATCAGTCTTCATGAAAAGTTAAAAACCAGACCAAAGGAAGTCCTGGGGAATTCTTAGCTGTCTGTCAAAACAGAGGGGATGGAGGAACAGATAAGGCCTCTTTCTCCCTGATACTCTGTGTTGGAAGAGTAGCAAATAAGGCACTTGTAATCTGCATACAAAATGGAGACTGATTATAAGATTCCAAAGAAGGGTCAAAACATGACCCAAGGATCAAATAGTGTTTAGAGGGCTTACCCTGTGGGTAATGAAGGGCCTTGGAAGTAAAAGCAGAACTGCCTCAGCTCTGCAGGCCCTAGAAAACCAACGTGCTATTACAATTTTTTTCTGGCAAAACAAAAGACAAACCTCCCTCAAATCTGGGAGTAAACAGCTAATGAATGACAATACAAGGCAGGTGGTGATCATATTTAATAGCCTATATTAAATACATAGAAAGGTTGGGTCAGTGCCTGGAAAGGAGAAAGGTGGAGTCAGGACCAGGCCTCACACTGATGCACTAACAAAGCACTATGGGTAAGGAATATTTACGTAGTAACCGTGTTGGCACAAAAGTCTATGATGTTTAATAGTACATTCAATTAAAAAAGAAAAAAAGAGTGGGAAGCAGGCCCAGAATTTCCTAGCCACCTCACTTCTACCACATTGTGTGGGGACACACAGATGAAAGACTCATCCTGTCCTGGCTTTGTTTTATTGCATTTACTCATGGTTTCTAAGACAGAATTATGAACCCTACTGCATCAGACCTCCAGATTTTCCATGGCCCAGCTGGTCAAGAGACAAAAGGAAGAAACTGCAATCATTTAAAAGTTTTTTTGTTTTTTTTTTTTAAGTTGGCCTTTCAAGTCTCTGAGAAGATCGTTTTGTGAAATTCTGGCCCTGGGGATTTACGACAGGACACTTATATCTTTGGTACTGTCTTTTCTGCAGTTCCTTTTATAGAAGCCAGAATTTTTTAAACCACAAAGAAGTTTTCTTTGCCTATGCACTTTGTTAGTAATGAAATGAAGGAGGTGAGCGCATTTTTCAATCTATTCTGACTTGGTTCTGTGTATCATACCACATTCCTCATTCACAAAAGTATGGAGTTTGTGGACCTTAGTACCCACACGGATCTCAACATCCCACTATGGTGCAGGAGGTAACGGACTTCTAGATGTGCAACCAGTGCTCCAGAAAAAACGTTCTGACCAGGAGAGAATATGCAGATTTCCTGAGCCCCAGCTAAGCCACAGGAACAAAGCACAACTGGCGAGCGCCCTTGCTGACAGGGTCCGTCACCACCAGGACCTAGATGAACAGATATGGACAGATTCTTCCACGTATATGAAAAGTAATCCTCTGGCCTTGAAAAAAGTGGCATACGTATGAGTCATTCTCAATGTATGGCTAGAAGAAAATAAATGGCTTTTTTTCCTTATTTACCCTAAAAACTAAAGAAGTGAGGAGACTATGCCATTAACTAAGAGGCGCTGGGAAGGGAAAATGGGATAGCGTTTCCTAGTGTAGTCCACTAATTTTCAGGTTAAGAACATGCTAAACTGGCTAACTCTACAACCACAACGTTCTTTATAATACATGATGCGAAACTAACCAGCATAGCTCTGAGCTTAGAATTACAGTACAACTGCATATGGTGGATCTTAAAGCATGTTTTAAAACAGATTTAACCAAAGCATACAGCACATATACTCCTATAACAGCCACATCACAACCACCAATGAGGAGATTTTTGCTTCTAATAGGTTTGCCACATGCCAATATTTGTAAAGAGCTATTAAATGAATAAAAAACAAAGACATTTTCTTTCTGGAGACACAGCTGAAAGCCACAGGTGCCTTTGTGCAGTTGGTAAAAGACATGCCAATCTGCCAGGCTGTTGCTTGCTTCTAAATATAAACCTCATGGCTCTATGAAAGATTTTCTAAGGACACTGACCTAGAATTTAAATTCTCAAACACCTATAAAGTAACTCTCGTCTCCTCCCAAACCATATACCTTTTAGCAGGCCTAAGATCATGAAAATGAGTAATAGGAGTCCAGGGATTCCAGAACAGTGGCAGAAGAGTCTTTAAGAGAATACGATGGTGGAGAATTCCTACCTGTAGTTCTGTAGGTTGGAGAGAACAAAGACGGAGCTGAGTTCTGCAGACTGTTGGGCTTGGGATACTGTCGGGCAGGTTTCTCAACCACGGCACCGCTGACATTTGTATGGATCATTCTTTGTGGTGGGGGCTGTCCTGTGCACTGTAGAATGCTTAACAGCATCCCTGGTCTCTCTCTACTACATTCCAGTAGTGCCTCCCTCCACAGCTGTGACAAGCAAAAGTGCCTCCGGACACTGCCCGATGTCCCCTTGGGGGCAAGACTGCCCCTGGCTGATGAGCAACGCTATGGAGCCACCTTGCTTGGGCCCCTTAGCATAGAGCACTCCCTTTTGGTCTTGGGCTTTGGAAACAGGCTAAACTTCAAACCAAGACCAAACAAGGTGAATGAAGTTCATTTAGAACTTCTGAGAAGGAAAACGAGGACGGTGGTGAAGTAAAAGTAGAAAAACAGCGATGCAGTTTCTTTCCAGAAGGAGCTCAGCGATACACTTAAAACAAAGTAACTCGTAAGCCTTCAGTCCACCTTTTCAGCCTTTCGGAAGTTAGGGCAGATAAGAGAACATGGATGCCCTAGGTCCTCCCTTCCTAAAGAAAAGGCAGACTTTTGAGATTTAAATCAAGTCCTTAATATCACAGATGGCAATATTTGTAAGATTGGTAATTCATCAACCAGAGGGAAACAACAGTTTAAAAGCTAAGAGGGGGCTCATTAAATCTGAGAGAAAATTTACCGTTTCCCTCTGTGAGCAGGAAGAGAATTATATGCTGGAAATACAGACTGTAATTCGCTTACGGCTTACTGAGGATCAATGAAAAGTCAGAAAGGAACAAAGCTGAGAAAGAGGATAAAAGAGCTACCTCAAAAACACGAGCTGAAAACATTGTAGCTATTTTCTGGCTCAAATCTGGGAATGTACGAAAAGTCTATATTGACCCTTCATCAGTTAGGTTTACTTTGCTCTAGGTTGAAGGCAATTATTCTAGCCCTTCTTTGAAGAACGATCGCTAATATAAATATTCTGCAAATATCTGGGATCCCAGTGTTAGCAAGGATGAAAACACAGGAAACCAGCCTCTAGGTATTAAAACGAAATACAAAGCATCTTAAAATGACCTCTATACATAATTGATACACATCGTTATAGTATTTATATAAAAATGCAATATGCACACAATTTAAGCTTCAAAGAAACTAAGACTTTTTTCTTTATAATCGTCATAATATCAGAGCTATGAATCTCAAACTCCAGGGGGAGGGGACTTGAAATAGCAAAGTAACTCGGCACATTTCAAATCGCTGACCTGATTCAGGGGCTGACACTTAGAATTCTGGGACAAGTAATAAATACTGAGAAGTTATCTCTTTAAGGGGTGGGAACGACCTTTAAAAGTATTATTGCTAAGGGACTGCTTCCAAAAATCTAATACTGTTGATAGATGACGTTGCTGAGGTGATTTCTGTCAAGGATGGCCCAGGGACACATGGGCATAATGCTTGCTGGCCAAAGGCCATGATGATTCTTGGGAGTAACTTGGGAACTGAAAGAGATCAAATGTGGGAAAGGTAAGTACTGCTCTGATGATATATATTATATGAGCATGGTAACCGTGGTATAAGTGGACAGTCCCAGGAAGAAAAAGATGGACACAGCAATTTTCCCTACATCTGGAATTGCTTCAGGAGCTTTTTAAATATATTGGAAACAGCAATAACAAAAAAAGCATTTAAAAATATAAATTCCACCCATGTATCTCATCTCCCACCAGCCAAGAGTCTCCTGTACAGTGGACAATACTCAGAAGCACAGAGCTGGTTTGCAAGGTCAGCAGACAGGTGCCTCTACAATCCTCACAGCTAGGAATGTACACTGGCAAATCTTTGGTCTACACTCTTCATTGATGCTAAGTGGAAGAGCACACTCTCTCCACAAAGGCCCACAAGTAACACCCGATCTCTTCTCCACTCATGTGCAAGTAACGTTCCCGGACCCGAGCTGACCTTACGAAGCCGGAAATGAGGCCCGCTTTTGATCCCACTAGCCTATCCTACCTTTCTTCTCTTGCAGGTATGGATGTAGACGCTGTACTTCGTCTGCTACCAAGGTCATGTCTAGAGGGCTAGCGACAAGGCCTAAAAGTTGAGCAAGGTTCATACATTAGTCACATGTAGCCACAATTCAACTCCCTTTATTAGAAGTATAATACTCACTTCATATCACAAATGTATAAAAATATGGCAGATAGTGTCGTACGATACTTTCTTTAAACGAGTTATAAAACAGACATATATTTACCATATATATATTTGTATGTAGAATAAAATACTCCTGATGCAACATGTAAATGTGACTGTTTAGTTTGTATAGAAACTACTGTAGCTGTCCCACTGCTTCACAATGTCCCAAACAGCTCAAAATAACTTTACATTAGAACATAAAAGGTATGATTATAACAGTACAATATTAATTAGAAATAATGTTACAAGTCCTATCCAATATGGAAGTTTAAAAAACAATTTAAGACATATAGTTCATCTTCCAACCCTTCAAAGGGATACTCCCGGATTACCATCAACCCTACATTTAGCCTAGGCAGGACAAAGTACGTGGTAAGGGCATTGGTTGAGGCACACGTTTTTCTATCCCTTGCAGTGCCAGGACACGTCCTAGCTTTTCCCAAGTTCAATAGAGGTTGCACTACAGCTGGAAGGTAAGGAGGAGAAACTGGCAAGAATTTTTTTGTTCCTCAGTGGCACACTGTAGCCACCCTCACGCAAGACCTGTGGGGGCTAGCAATCCTAAAGTAACTCCTGTGGCTCTAAGATCCCTGACTAGCGTTAGTATGAGCCAGATGACCCCACACATACAATACTGGCTGACCACCCTGGCCCAGCCCATTCCCCACCCCACCTCAGCCTTCTCCCCTGCCAACTGGCTTGCCCTCCCCAGCTACATGCCCCAAGCACAAATCACAAGGATGTCTCTTTTAAATCATTCAGGTTTGGCATACGGGATCGATTTGTTCTAAGGGCGCCCATTTGGCCCATTCTTGGCACCCAGCTGTTCAGAGTAGGAAGGCCCCTCTGTGGCACCCCCAACCAGGGTCCGTCTGACCTGACAGCTCAAGGGTGGCCTGCCTTTGTTGTGGGCTCCTGCTTCATGTTGCTGCTGCCACTTAAGGCCTGGCCCATGGAGTTTCTGAGAACATATTTTTGGTTTGTTGAGTTGTTAATGGTTGAAAGCTAGGATCCAAGGGAGCCAGGTAATTTGAGGCTAGAGAGAGATCTAACAGCTTGCCCTGTGATTTTAACTGCTGGCTCGGGTTCTGCAGATCTGGGATCTTCTTGGGACGCCACTCCTTGGGTCTGCTGCTTGGGTTGCTAGCAGAGTGTAATGTCAGAAGATCTGGGCCAGCAGAATTGGGCACTGTTTGAGATTTCTTCTTTTTCATTGATTCGAAAAAACTTTGTTTCTCCTTTTCCTTGAGTTGTTCAGAATGACTAAGAGTTTCGGGACTTTCCATGGATCAAATGCTGCTTGTCTTTTTGAGTGGTTAGTTCCAGAACTGCTCTCAGATGGTAGTAAAGAAACTCTGGTTGACACATTATTCTCATGGAAAGAATTATCTGGACCTGGTGATGGCACTCTGTAAAAGCTTCCAGCTCTCCCTGGAACAGGATCATTATAAAGATGTCTATTCTCTTTGGGGGCTGTGCCATCGTCGGCATGGAGGTCATGATACTCTCCACCCTCAGGATTCTGACAGGAATGGAATGAAGATGCACCTTCTCTAGAGGACTCTTTAACTGAAGATCTTGCTACCGTCATCTCTGGAGAGTGCTATTCACCGGGCCTATTCACATCCTCTGCACCAGCTTCCCATGATGAGCCAACAGATCTGGTAAAGGTCCTAAGGTGTACCTGAGACAATAAGATCTGCAGGCTGTTGGCTCTGGCAGCCATCCCTTGCCCTATGTTCAAACTTCCATCCAGGCCTTTGGCTCTCACTTGGTCTCGGATCACATACGTGGAATGCCGATAAGGACGCTGTTGGGAGGAGAAGGGGCTGGTGTAGCCCAGCCCAAAGAAGGATTCGTGAGGGGTAGACAGTGAGTAGGAATGGCTGCTGTCCACGAGCTTGGACAGCTTCAACTCCGCCATTGTTTTAGAATGCCTGGACATGGCTCGGCGTGAGTCGAGGATGCCTTCACTTTGGTTATTTCTCCCCAAAGGGCTGAGCAAAGTTCTTGTATCGCTGTGCCTGGTGGGGGTTTGGCTGGTGGGAAAGTTCAAGTCCAAACAGCTGGATAGAAAGTATCTACCAGTGTTGGACTCCTGCAATTTGGAATCTGGCCTCAGAAAGATTGCTTATGGACTTGGAGTCACTCAACGCCCCATGGCTTTTGGCCTTGGTCCTGTAGGAGGGACGCCTAGATGACCGGAGAATAGTGTCAATATAGCTATGCCGACTCTGCTTCTCACTGGGCTGCAGCGTCTCAGCCTTGCCCTGAGAGCTGTCCATAAATGAGAGCCAGTTCTGCTGAGACTTGCTGCTTGACTTGAGGTACTTCATGCCTGGGCCTTCTGAAAGCTTTGAGTCAATATTAAAATCAAACTCGGTTTTTGACTTGGCTTCTTTTGGGCTAAGAAGAAGTGGTATATTGTTGTTGGTGAGATCTTTGCTGGTAGACCCAGGCTGGTTGCTTGCTTGGTAGGTTTTGCTGTGCATTGGACTAAGGGTAGCTCCGGCAAGGTTTCTGTCTAGGAAGCTTTCATTGGCAGGAAGACCTTTGTCGTCCCGTGAGAGACCCACACTTAGGTTCTGGATGTCCTTACTGTTAGATCGGTGGTGAGACTGCAAAGCAGTACTTTTGCTGGCTTGGTTTCTATTAGACAGCGTGCTGCTTTCCACATGGTAAGGTTTTCTTTTTGTTGACCTTGAAGGGGAACGATCCAAAAATCTCTGGGTTTGAAATGTAGGGTAATTCAAACACTCTTCTGTCAAGTATCTGTCAGCTGGGTCCAACTTCAGTAAATTCTTCATTAAGTCAAGTAAAACACTGTTTAAAATTCCAAGGTGTCTTCTCTCCAATGACTGAAGATGGTTAACAGCTGGAAACCAGAGCCCGTGGAAGCAAGGATTACTATAGAAAAGCTTCATCTGCTCAGATGGAAGTGGTCCTAGAACCTTCTGAATGGTAAAAAGTTGGTCAATTTCACTTTCTCCAGGAAATAAAGGTTGTCCATCACTGAGCTCCCCAAGAATACAGCCCACTGACCACATGTCTACAGACTTTCCATACAGAGCTCCAAGTAAGAGTTCTGGTGACCGATAAGACCTGGTGGCCACATATTCTGTATAATTAGCATTATTGCCTTCTGACAGGTTCCGAGCAAAACCAAAGTCACATAGTTTCAGAACATCATTGTGGCTGATTAAGAGATTCTCTGGCTTTATATCTCTATGTACAATATCATTCTTATGGTACCAGTGAATTGTTTTGATTAGCTGGTAGACACAGCTTTTTACTTTTTTAGGTGGAATTCCATTTGGCATTTCTGCCAGCAATTCAAGCATATTTTTTTCAACATACTCAAACACCAAGTACAACTTCCCTCTCCGACAAAAGGCCTCTTTCAGCTCCACGGTGTTTTCCTGTTGGAGTATACGAAGCATTTTAAGCTCTCGTAAAGTCGTTTCCTTGACTTCTTCATTTTCTTCACTGTCCTTGAATTTCTTGATTGCCACAATTTCATGTGTTTCCTTGTGTCTGCATTTAAGCACAACTCCATAGGCTCCTTCACCTACAACCCCAAGGATCTCAAATTTATTCATCACATTACCAGTGTTAGGAGTCTTCATGAAGATAAACACCTCTTCTGATGCAAGCCACAGAACATGGCACTAAAAAGAATCTTCTGAGTTGTGCAGTTAGAACAAAAAAGGTCTGAAGGAAGAAATTCTCATTGGTTGAGAGGAACTTTCACATATTTTTCTAATAGTGAAGTATTTCCCAGCACTGACCCCCACCTCCAGCCAGGAATCCCTCAGCTCCTGAGGCCGTCGTCGATGTTTTACCTTCCCCAGCAGCAGCGAGGGAGGAAGGGGGGCAACAAATATTTTTAACCTGTTTTTAAGAATCATATAGTTGGTGGTATTGCTATTCTGTGACTTCATTCTGTGAGTAATATGGGATAAAACAAATAAGTTATTATGTGATATTCTACTCTCATCATCTTTAGGGTTCTTGAGAACCGAGATTCTCAGGGAAGAAGAAAAGGGATACAGATATAAAATGAAAGAGATTAAGTAAAACTCTGTAGTCCTAAATTTGAATAGGAAGTATCAGCATTCAATTATGACATAAAAATTTTTTTCCATATCTTTCCACTGAAAAAGTTTTTTTTTTTTTAAATTTACCAACCCAGTAGCAGTGAACACCCCTAGCACCCAGATTGTTCTCCAAATATCCTTTCCCATTAAAAGGAAACAGGGCTCCTTGAAGACATAACTGATTGCGGGTCTGAGGCTAGAAGTATACACGATGAGCCAGATATCATGTCATACTAGAAAGCAGGGAAGTTATCGAAGTTACAGGAGTGGTATCAAAATAACTAGGCACCAACTTGAAGGGGCTCCCATTGGCCAAAGATAGTTTATTTAACCTCCAGTCCCAACACTCATATAGGGTTGCTACGAGTTGGAATCGACTCGATGGCAACTGGTTTGGTTTCTTTTCTGTTTTTTGTTTTTTTTGTTTTCAGTCCCAACACAGTACACGGAAGATTAAAGCTCTCCTCTAGCCACTATAGCCTACGGACATTGAATGTTATTTTAATTTCTCAGTCCCATCTCAACAGAAAACTTCCATTAATCCTGTGCCATATTGAATATGGCACAATATGAAACACCAAACTCGGATCTTCTTTAGTTTATATCTGGGGGAAGAGGACACTAAACAAAAAGGTTTTAGATTTCCCTGAACCTATCTAATTTTTTTACTGAAACTCCACTCACTCCAGTTTCTACCCAGTAGAAGGCAAGGTAGGGACATGAGGACACTGCCTTTGACTTCTAATTTTTCTTCTGTTTTCTTCTCTAAGCTCCTGCACTCATGAAAAGGACCCTCTCCATTCTCTTTGGGTGAGAACATCTTTTATGGCATATCCTCTCCTTATCTTCTCAATGGCTAATGTAAACTCTGTGATCTGAATCAACCAGGTCTTGGCTCTTGCTATGTCAAGAGGTTTTAGAAATTTAGAAAAACCTTTTATCTCTCAACAAAGCCTTTAAACAATGATTGATTTAATCAGTGGGAAGCCAGAGGACAACAAGTTTAAGGGCCTGAAGAGAACATAGGTTTCTTCAGAAGTGTTACCCTTCACCTCCTGGGCTCACTGATCAATCTTGGCATCTCTAAAAGTGGAGCAACCAGACATATGTGCCCTAACGGGCACAGCACCACCTAGGAAGTATTCTTGCCTAGAAAGTTGAAGCTGAATTTAATCAAGCTTTTAAATATAACTTCCAATTCAGAGAAAATACAACACTGGGACAAAAGTTAAACAATACTGTGGGGAAGCAAACAGATAAATCATGGGACATTCTGCAGGACAAATGACCTATATAACAAGACAAAAGCATAGACAAAAAATGGAAGGGGACGTGCTGTAGATTCAGAAAGGGACATAACAACTCATGGGACATTCTGCAGGACAAATGACCTATATAACAAGACAAAAGCATAGACAAAAAATGGAAGGGGATGTGCTGTAGATTCAGAAAGGGACATAACAACCGAATGTAACATGTAACTTTGCTTGGATCCCAATTCAAACAAACCTATCATAAAAATACATTTTTTTAAATGCAATTTGGGTAATTCGAAGGGTGGTGCAAACAGTGAAGCCCTTGACTACTGACCAAAAAGCTGATAGTTGTAACACACCCAGAGGCACTGCAGAAGAAAGTCCTGGTGATCTGCTTCCAAACAATCACAGCCTTGAAAACCCAGTGGAGCAGTTCTACGCTGCACACATGGGGTAGTCATGAGTTGAAATCAACTGGACTGCAACTTTTTATTTTTTTAATTAGCTGCTATCTAGAAATTATTGTTTATTTCTTTAGACATGACAATGACATTGTGCTTTTTAATAGAAAAATGCTGTTAAGTTTTAGAGGCACATATTAAAGTATGTACGGAGCCCTGGTGGCACAGTGGTTAGCTCTTGGCTGCTAACAGAAAGGTCGGTGGTTCAAACTCAAGGGAGGAAAATGTGGCGGTCTTCTTCCATAAAGATTTACAGCCTTGGAAACCCTATGGGGCAGTTCTACCCTGTCCTATAGGTTCGCTATGAATTGGAATTGACTCAACTGAAAAAGGTATTAAAATATGTAAGGGGTGAAATGACATGATGATGTCCTAGATTTACTTTATTTTCTTTTTTTTTTATTGCTGTAATTAAATGAAGTTTACATTTCAAGTTAGTCTCCCATACAGAATGTTTTTTTTACATACATTGTTATGAGACCCCAACTCCTCACCCCATTCTGTGACAGCACACTCCTTCCCTCCGCCCCTGATTCCCCATGAACATTCAACCAGTTCCTAACTCTCTCTGGCTTCCCATCTTACCTCTGGACAGAAGCCGCCCCTTTGGTCTCTTGTATCTACTTGTCTAAGAGGCACATTCTTTACGAGTATCACTTTATGTCCCACAGTCCAGTCCAATCCCTGTCTGAAGAGTTGGCCTCAGAAATTGTTTTAGTTCTGGGGTGATGGAGAGATGAGGGGCCATGCTTTCCAGGGTGCCTCCAGTCTTAGTCAGACCATTAAGTCTGGTCTTCTTACTAGAATTTGAGTTCTGCATCCCATCGTTCTACTGCTCCATCAGGGACCCTCTGTTGTGTTCCCTGTCGGGACTGTCATTGGTGGTAACCAGGCACCATCTAGTTCTTCTGGTCTCAGGCTGATGAAGTCTCTGGTCCATGTGGCCCATTCTGTCTCTTGGTCCAATACTTTCCTTGTGTCTCTGGTGTTCTTCGTTCTCCTTTACTCCAAGTGGTTGGGACCAATTGATACATCTTAGATGGCCGCTTGCAAGCTTTTAAGACCCCAGACGCCACTCACCAAAGTAGGATGCAGAACATTTTCTTAATAAGCTTTGTTATGCCAATTGACATAGATGTCCCCTGAAAGCAGGGTCCCCAGACCCCACATCCCTGCTATTCTGTCTCTCATAGTATTTGATTGTATTGAGGAAACTTCTTAGCTTTGGTTGAGTCCAGTTGTGCTGGCTTCCCCTGTAGTGTGTCCTGTCCTTCCCTTCACCTAAGGTGATTCTTATCTACTATCTAGTTAGTGAATAACCCTCACCCTCCTTCCCCACCCCCATAACCATCAAAGAATGTTTTCTTCTGTGTTTAAACCTTTTCTTGAGTTCTTATAATAGTGATCTTATACAGTATTTGTCCTTCTGTGACTGACTAAATTCACTCAGCAGAATAAGCTCTAGCTTCCACCAAGTTATACGATGTTTCACAGCTTCATCATTGTTCTTTATCGTTGTATAATATTCCATTGTGTGGATATACCATAGTTTGTTTATCCATTCGTCCATCGATTGGCACTTAGGTTGCTTCCATCTTTTGGCTATTGTGAACAGTGCTGCAGTGAACATGGGTGTGCATATACCTACTATTCGTGTGACAGCTCTTGTTTCTCTAGGATATATTCCAAGGAGCGGGATAGCTGGATCATATGGTACTTCTATTTCTAGCTTTTTAGGCAAGTGCCAAATTGATTTCCAAAGTGGTTGTACCATTTTACATTCCCACCAACAGTGTATAAGTGTTCCAGTCTCTACACAACCTCTCCAGCATTTGTTATTTTGTGTTTTTTGGATTAATGGTAGCCTCGTTGGGGTGAAATGATATCTCATTGTAGTTTTGATCTGTATTTCTCTAATGGCTGATGATTGTGAGCATTTCTTCATGTGTCTGTTAGCCACCTGAATATCTTCTTTGGTGAAGTGTCTGTTCATATCCTTTGCCTATTTTTTAATTGGGTTATTTGTCTTTTTGCTGTTGAGGTTTTGCAGTATCTTGTAGATTTTAGAGATTAAACACTGATCGGATTTGTCATAGCCAAAAATTTTTTCCCAGTCTGTAGGTTGTCTTTTTACTCTTTTGGTGAAGTCTTTTGATGAGCATAAGTGTTTGATTTTTAGGAGCTCCCGTTTATCTAGTCTCTCTTCTGGTGCTTGTGCATTGTTACTTACGGTTTGTATGTTTATGTCATGTATTAGGGCTCCTAGCATTGTCCCTATTTTTTCTTCCATGATCTTTATCGTTTTTGATTTTATATTTAAGTGTTTGATCCATTTTGAGTTAGTTTTTGTACATGGTGTGAGATATGGATCTTGTTTCAGTTTTTTGCATATAGATATCCAATTATGCCAGCACCATTTGTTAAAGAGACTGTCTTTTCCGCAGTTAATGGACTTTGGGCCTTTGTCAAATATTAGCTGCTCATAGCTGGATGAGCTTATATCTGGATTCTCAACTCTATTCCATTGGTCTATGTATCTGTTGTTGTACCAGTACCAGGCTGTCTTGACTACCATCGCAGTATAATAGGTCCTAAAATCAGATAGTGTTATTCTTCTTGAATAGTGCTTTATTTACTCAGGACCTCTTCCCTTTCCATATGAAGGTGGTGATTTGTTTCTCCATCTCATTAAAAAAATGCTGCTGCAATTTGGATCAGGATTGCATTGTATTTGTAGATTGGTTTGGGCAGAATCGACATTTTCACTATGTTGAGTCTACTGTCCATGAGCAAGCTATATTTTTCCACTTATGCAGGTCTCTTTTAGTTTCTTGCAGTAGTGTCTTGTAATTTTCTCTGTAAAGATCTTTTACATCTCTGGTTAGATTTATTCCTAAGTATTTAATCTTCTTGGAGGCTATTGTAAATGGTATTGATTTGGTGATTTCCTCTTCAAGGTTCTCTTTGTTGGTGTAAAGGAATCCAATTGTTTTTTGTATGTTTATCTTGTATCCTGAAACTTTGCTGAAACCTTCTATTAGTTCCAGTAGTTTTCTTGTGGATTCCTTGGGGCTTTCTGTGTATAAGATCATATCATCTGTGAATAGAGTTACTCTGACTTCTTCCCTACCTATTTAGATGCCCTTTATTTCTTTTTCTGACCTAAATGCTCTGGCCAGGACCTCCGGCACAATGTTGAATAAGAGTGGTGATAAAGGGCATCCTTGTCTGGTTCCTGTTCTCAAGGGAATGCTTTCAAAGTCTCTCCATTCAGGATGATGTTAGCTATTGGTTTTGTATAAATGCGATTAATTATACTGAGGAATTTCCCTTCTATTCCTAGTTTTTTGAGAGTTTTTATCATGAGTGGGTGTTGGACTTTGTCAAATACCTTTTCTGCATCGATTGATAAGATCATGTGGTTCTTGTCTTTTGTTTCCTTTATGTGATGGATTACATTGATTGTTTTTCTAGTGTTGAACCATTCCTGCATACCTGGTATAAATCCCACTTGGTCATGGTGAAGTATTTTTTTGATATGTTGCTGAATTCTATGGGCTAAAATTTTGTTGAGGATTTTTGCATCAATGTTCATGAGGGATATCGGTCTGTAATTTTCTATTATTGTGGCATCTTTACCTGGTTTTGGTATCAGGGTTTTGCTGGCTTCATAGAATGAGTTTGGGAGTATTCAATCCTTTTCTATGCTCTGAAATACCTTTAGTAAAAGTGGTGTTATCTCTTCTCTGAAAGTTCGATAGAATTCTCCAGTGAAGCCATCCAGGTCAGGGCTTTTTTTCGTTGGCAGTTTTTAAATAACCTTTTCAATCTCTTCTTTTGTTATGGGTTTATTTAGTTGTTCTACCTCTGTTTGTGTTAATTTAGGTAGGTAGTGAATTTCTAGAAATTTGTCCATTTCCTCTAGGTTTTCAAATTTGTCAGAGTACAATTTTTCATAGTATTCTGTTATGATTCTTTTAATTTTAGTTGGGTCTGTTGTGATATCACCCATCTCATTTCTTATACAGGTTATCTGCTTCCTCTCCAGTTTTTCTTTTGTCAGTTTGGCCAATGGTTTATCAATTTTGTTGATCTTTTCAAAGAACCAGATTTTGGACTTGTTAACTCTTTCAGTTGTTTTTCTATTCTCTATTTCATTTAATTCTGCTCTAATTCTTATTATTTCCTTCCTTCTGGCACTTGTAGGCTACTTTTGCTGCTCTCTTTCTACTTTTTCCAGTTGTAGGGTTAATGCTTTGCTTATGAGCCTTTCTTGTTTTTGGATGAGTGCATTTATTGCTATAAATCGACCTCTGAGCACTGCTTTTGCTGTGTCCAAAGGTTCTGGTAGGATGTGTTTTCATTCTCATTTGATTCTATGAATTTCTTTATTCCCTCCTTAATTTCTTCTATAACCCAGTAGTTTTAGAGCAAGGTGTTGTTCAGTTTCCATGTGTTTGATTTTTTTCGTTGCTTTTTGTGTTGTTGATTTCCACTTTTATGGCTTTATGGTCAGAAAAGATGCTTTGTAGTAATTTTGATGTTTTGGATTTTGTTAAGGCTTGCTTTATGGCCTAATATGTGGTCTATTCTGGAGAATGTTCCATGTGTGTTGGAAAAGAAAGTATACTTTGCTGCTGTTAGTTGCAGAGTTTGGTATATGTCTATGAGATCACGTTGGTTGATTGTAGCATTTAGCGCCTCTGTATCTTTGTTGAGCTTCTTTCTGGATGTTCTGTCCTTCACCAAAAGTGGCGTGTTGAAGTCTCCTACTACTATTGTGGAGCTGTCTATTTCTCTCTTCAGAGCTGTTACAGTTTGTTTTATGTATTTTGGAGCCCTGTTGTTGGGTGCATAAGTATTTATTATAGTTATGTCCTCCTGGTGTATTGACCCTTTAATCATTATATAGTGCCCTTCTTTATCTTTTGTGGTGGATTTTACTTTAGAGTCTATTTTGTCATAGATTAATATTGCTACTCCTGCTCTTTTTTGAGTGTTGTTTTCTTGATATATTTTTCTCCATCCTTTGAGCTTTAGCCTGTTTGTGTCTTTAAGTCTAAGGTGCATCTCTTGTAGGCAGCATATAGATGGATCATGCTTTTTTATCCAATCTACCACCCTCCGTCTCTTTATTGGTGCCTTAAGTCCTTTTACATTCAATGTAATTATTGATAGGTATGAGTTTAGTGCTGCCATCCTGGTATCTCTTTTTGTGTGTTGTTCACAGTTTCTTTGTTCTCCTCCATTTTCTGTGCTGAGTAGTTTTTCTTTCTTTCTTTCTTTATTTTTCCATCTTTTTTTTTTTTTGTAGATTTTGTGTTTGCTGGGTCTTTATGTTTTTCTGCTTTTTTATTTTGGTTTGTAGGATTGTTAGATTCCTTTGTGATTACCTTAATATTTACCTCTAATTTTCTAAGTTTATACCAGTCTTTTATTACTTTATATCACCTTAACTTCCCCTCCATTTAGAAAATCAGTGTCTCTGTTTTTTAAGTCCCTCTTTTTTTGTTTTAATATTATCCTTTTTTATACATATTGATATCTGTTTCCCTATTTTCAATGTTTTATCTTTGATGTAATTTTGATTTCCGTATCTGAGTCAATATCTGGTTGCTCTGTCCTGTATTCTAGTCTTGCATTGGTAGCTGGTGTTATTGATTATCTAACCGTAGGACTCCCTTTAGTATTTCTTGTAATTTTGGTTTGGTTTTTGCAAATTCTCTGGACTTCTGTTTATCTGGAAATGTCCTAATTTCACCATCATATTTGGAGACAGTTTTGCTGGGTATATAACTCTTGGCTGACAGTTATTTTCCTTCAAGGCTTTAAATATGTCATCCCATTGCCTTCTAGCCTGTATGGTTTCTGCTGAGTAGTCTGAGCTTATTCTAATTGAGTCTCATTTGTAGATGACTTTTCTTTTATCCTTAGCCACTCTTAAAATTCTCCCTTTATCTTTGGTTTTGGTAGGTTTGATTATAATATGTTTTTGTGACTTTCTTTTGGGATCTACGTTATGTGGGGTTTGATGAGCATCTTGGATAGATATCTTCTCATCGTCCATGATATCAGGGAAGTTTTCTGTCAACAAATCTTCAACAATTTTCTCTGTATTTTCTGTTATCTCCCACGTTCTGGTACTCCAATCACTCGTAGGTTATTTCTCTTTATAGAGTCCCACATGACTCTTAGAGTTCCTTCATTCTTTTTAATTATTTTATCTGATTTTTCCTCAAATAAGTTGATATCAAGAGCTTTATCTTCAGAGTCACTAATTCTAACTTCTACTGCCTCAGTTCTGCTCCTATGACTTTCTATTGGGTTGTCTAAATCTAAAATTTTATTGTTAATCTTCTGGATTTCTGATTGCTGTCTCTCTATGGATTCTTGCAGCCTATTAAATTTGGCATTATGTTCTTGAATAATTTTTTTAAGTTCCGCTACTACTGTGTCTGTGTGTTCCCTGGATGTTTCTGCATTCTGTATAATTTCCTTTCTTATTTCTAGAAGAGTTCTGTACATTAATCTTTTGTATTCTGCCTCTGGTAATTCCAAGAAGTTCTCTTCCTCCAGAGAATTTATTGATTCTTTATTTTGGGAGCTTGCTGAAGCGATATGGACTGCCTTTTTATGAGACTTGATATTGACTGTTGTCTCCAAGCCATCAATAATTCATTATAATTTTATTTTGTGTTTGCTTAGTGAGACCTAGCTTCTTATTTTATTGTGGTTTGATATGACCAAATTGGCTGCTCATGTGCACTAGTTTGATTTTTGACACCTTTTGATCTCTAGTGTCCTGTCACCAGGTAGTTAGTTCTGTAACTAAGTATGTGCACACAGGAATCTGTTAAATTTTCCTATATGGGTTCAGCTCGGGTGTTCAGGAGGTCGGTCACCAAGTGTGTGATGCAGGCTCTCACCCCCAGTCCTAGAGAGGTTTGGGTGACTGGTGCAGGCACTGGACTCTGGCTGTGGTAGGGGATCACGCACTGAGCCAGGCAGGGGGTTGACGGCTGCCCCCGAGAGTCTGAAAGGAAAGTGTGTCCCTATTCTCTAGGGTGAGTAGGTAGGTGAGTTTTGTAGCCAGGCTAAGAGCACCCTGCTCTGTTGGCTGTAAAGACTCGAGGGCACCACTTTTTCTTGAACTCCTGTAGCAGGTGACTAGGCACTTTAGGAGCTACCACCAGTCCTCAAGAAAGACCCTGCTGCAGATCGATAAAAGTGCCTACTTGAGGGGCAGGGCTGTTTTGAGGGTCACAAATCTGCCCGTTCACAGCTGAAGCAGTTGACGTTAAACTTCAGATGTTTGCCCTGTTGTACTGTGGCAGTGAGGGCTAACGCTGTTGAGATGGGTCCCCACAAGTCTATACAGGGGTGTAAGGCACTCAGAGTCTTCGGACCCCTGACATCTGTGGCCAGCAAAGCAGCTATGCCGACCCTGTGTTCCTGGCCTAGGGGAGCCAGCAGCTTATTTGTTCCCTCTCCAAGGCCGGAAGAATGGGTCAGGGCGCCTTTTGGGATCTACTTCCAGCCCAGCAGACTCCAGTGCAGAGTGCAGAGGGAGGAGATAAAAGGGAGAGAGATTTTTCCCAAATGGGCTTTTTTTTATTTTAATCGCCGTGAAAGGGTGCACACATGTACTTATCCTAGCCTCTTGGGAGCTGCTCTTCACTTGTTTGGAGTGTCCAAGCTGAATCTCTGCTGCTGGGTCTCTCTCAGTGTGGAAACTGCTTCCCGAGCACACACAGCACAGCTGTTTGCCTGCTTCACCATGGACCGGTGTGGCTGTGGCTCTGCAGTTTCTCTACCATGGCTCTAGCCCTCCTCACCTCTTCCAAACAGTCTTCCTCTCCTGTATGACTCAGATGGATTTCTTAACCTTGCCTTGTTCACGGCTGCCAGATGTTCACATAAAATCAAATCAGTTGTTTTTCCGGGTCTTTGTTGTAAGAGGGATATAGGAAGTGTCTAACTACTCCGCCATGTTGACCACGCCTCCTGGATTTAAAGTAGTTTAAAAAAATTTTGCAGCCTAAATTTACCAACCTGAGGAAATGTCCATGAAATATTAAGTACAAAATGCAAATTGCAGATAAAAATGTATAACATAATTCTATTTCATGAATATAAAAGCTTCTAATTAGATGATATGGAAATAGGCAAAAATATGAGAGTATACAATGTGGGTAAAATTTAGGAATAAAAGCGCAAAGTGTAAAGAATGGTTACCCTGGGAAAGGTGCTGCTTGGAGAGAAAATGGAGTTTCAAGTATGACTCCTCTTTTTCTTTATTCTTTGTTAAGATATAACTTACATAACATAAGATTCATCATTTTAAAGTGTACAATGAGTGGTTTTTAGCATGAATTTTAGAAAATTGTTTAAAGTGGTGCTATAATGAGGGATATTTACTTTTGTTATTTTTGTTTATCGGTCAAATAAAATATTCCCCAAAACCCAAACTTATTGCTGTCAAGTTGATTCCCACTCAAAGCAACCCTTTAGAACAGAGTAGAACTACCCAGCAGGGTTTCCAGGACTATATTCTTTTTTTTTGTACTTTAGATGAAGGTTTACAGAACAAATAGTTTCTCATTAAAGAGTACACATATTGTTTTATGACACTGGTTAACAACCCCACGACATGTCAACACTCTCATTCTTGACCTTGGGTTCCTTATTACCAGCTTTCCTGTCCCCTCTTGCCTTCTAGTCCTTGTCCCTTGGCTGTTGTGCCCCATTAGTCTCGTATTGTTTTATGGGCCTGTCTAATCTTTGGCTGAAGGGTAAACCTCAGGAGTGATTTCTGTACTGAGGTAAAAGGGTGTCCGGGGGCCATACTCTAGGGGTTCCTCCAATCTCTGTCAGGCCAGTAAGTCTGGTCGTTTTTGTGAGTTAGAATTTTGTTCTACATTTTTCTTCAGCTCTGTCTGGGACCCTCTTTTGTGATCCCTGTCAGACCAGTCAGTGGTGGTAGTTGGGCACCACCTAGTTGTACTAGACTCAGTCTGGTGAGCCTGTGGTAGTTGTGGTCCACTAGTCCTTTGGATTAATCTTTCCCTTGTATCTTGTTTTTTTCAGTCTCCCTTGCTCCCGAAGGGTGAGACCAGTGGAGTATCTTAGATGGCTGCTTACAGGCTTTTAAGACCCTAGACGCTACTCACCAAGGTAGAATGCAGAATATTTTCTTTATAAACTATGTCATGCCAATTAAGCTAGGTGTTCCCTGAGGCCATGGTCCCCACAGCTCTCTGCCCAGCAATTCGGTCCCTCAGGGAGTTAGGATGTGTCTATGGAACTTCCATGAACTTTCCTTGTACAAGTTTTGCTGGCTTCCCCAGTATTGTGTACTGTCTTACCTTCACCAAAGTTACTGCTTATCTAGTGTCTATTTAGTACTTCCCCCCCCCCACCCCTCCCATCTCTCGTGACCATTAAAGATTGTTTCTTTTTGTGTGTAAACCTTTTCATGAGTTTTTACAGTAGTGGTCTCATACAATATTTGTCCTTTTGTGATTGACTTATTTCACTCAGAATAACGTTCTCCAGTTACATTCATGTTATGAGATGCTTTGCAGACCCATCTTTGTTCTTTATCATTGTGTAATACTCCATTGTGTGTGTATACCATACTTTGTTTATACATTCATCTGTTTATGGGCACCTAGGTTTTTTCCATTTTTTTGCTATTGTGAACAATGCTGCAGTGAACATGGCTGTGCATATGTCTATTCTTGTGACGACTCTTATTTCTCTAGGATATATTCCTAGGAGTGGGATTGCTGGATTGTATTGTATTTCTATTTCTAGCTTTCGAAGGAAGCACCATATCGTTTTCCAAAACGGTTGTATCATTTGCATTCCCACCAGCAGCGCATAAGAGTTCCAATCTCTCCACAGCCTCTCCAATATTTGTTATTTTCTGTTTTTTTGATTCATGCCAGTAATGCCAGGGAGAAATTTGCATTTCTCTAATGGCTAGTGATCGCGAGCATTTCCTAATGTGTCTGTGGGCCACTTGAATGTCTTCCTTGGTGAAGTGTCTGTTCATTTCCTTTGCACATTTTTTAATTGGATTTTTGTCTTTTTGTTGTAGAGGTGTTGGATTTTCTTGTAGATTTTAGAGAATAGACCTTTGTCTGACTTGCAATGTCCAAAAATGTTTTCCCAGTCTGTAGGTTCTCTTTTTACTCTTTTGGTGAAGTCTTTTGATAAGCGTAAGTGTTTAATTTAGAAGATCCCAGTTATCTAGCTCATCTTCTGGAGTTTGTGTGTTGTTGGTTATGGTTTATACCTTGTTAATGCCGTGTATTAGGCCTCTAGTGTTGATCCTGTTTTTTCTTCTATGAACTTTATAGTTTTGGGCTTTATATTTAGGTCTTTGATCCATTTTGAATTAGTTTTTGTATATGGTGTGAGGTATGGGTCCTGTTTCATTTTTTTTGCAGATGGACACCCAGTTTTGCCAGCACCATTTGTTAAAAAGACAGTCTGTTCTCCATCTCATGGACTTTAGGCCCTTGTCAAAGATCAGGTGATCATAGCTGGATGGATTTATATCTGGATTCTCAATTCTGTTCCATCGATCAATGTATCTGTTGTTGTACCAGTACCAGGCTGTTTTGACTAATGTAGTAGTACTGTACCATACTATAGTAGGTTCTGAGGTCAGGCAGTGTGAGTCCTCCTACTTTATTCTTCTTCTTCAATAGTGCTTTACTTATTCAGGTCTTCTTCCCTTTCCACGTAAAGTTAATGATCAGCTTTTCCATTTCTTTAAAGAATATCATTGGTATTTGGATTGGGATTGCATTGCATTTGTAAATTGCTTTGGGTAGAATTGTCATTTTCACAACGTTGAGTCTACCCATTCATGAGCATGGTAGGTTTTTCTGTTTATGTAGATCACTTTTGGTTTCTTGCAGTAGTGTTTTGTAGTTTTCTTTGTATAGGTCTTTTACATCCCTGGTTAGATTTATTCCTAAGCATTTCATTTTTTTATGGGCTATTATGAATGGTATTGTTTTCCTGATTTCCTTTTCATCGTTCTCCTTATTGGTGTATAGGAATCCAACTGATTTTTGAATGTTTAATCTTGTATCCTGCTACTCTGCTGAATCTTTCTGTTAGTTCCAGTAGATTTCTTGTGGAGTCTTTAGGGTTTTCTATGTATAGTATCATATCATTGTCAAACAGGGACAGTTTAACTTCTTCATTACAAATTTGGATGCCCTTTATTTCTTTTTCTTGCTTATTGCTCTAGCTAGAACTTCCACCACAATGTTAAATAGGAGTGGTGATAAAGGGCATCCTTGTCTTGTTCGTGTTCTCAAGGGGAATGTTTTCAGCCTCTCTCCATTAACAACGATGTTGGCTGTTGGTTTTGCATAGATGCCCTTTATTATGTTGAGAAATTTCCCTTCTATACCTATCTTATTGAGAGTTTTTATCAGGAATGGTTTTTGGACTTTGTCAAATGCATTTCTGCGTCAATTGAGATGATCATGTGATTCTTTTCTTTCCTTTTATTTATGTGGTAGATTACATTGATTGATTTTCTAATGTTGAACCATCTTTGCATACCTGGTATGAATCCGACTTGGTCGTGGTGTATTATTTTTTTGCTATGATGCCGAATTCTATTGGCTAGAAATTTGTTGAGAATTTTTGCATCTATATTCATGAGACTATATTCTTTATGGAAACAAATTTCCACATCTTTCTTCAGTCAATTGGCTTGGGGGAGGGGTTCAATCCACCAGCCCTTTGGTTAGCAGCCGAGCGCTTAACAAAAGTGCCACCAGGGTTCCTTAATAAAACATTAAAAATATTGAAATCAGAAACTTAAAAATATTAAACCTATTATCCTAATAACATACATAGAAAAATGCACATAAAATATCTGGAAAAACAAATCAAAAATCTGTGGGGATTACCTCTGGGGAGTTGTATTTGGGGATATGTGAGCTAGACAAAGAGGAATTTTAACTTCCAGATTTCAGTACTGATTGAGCATTCTATAACAATATGGGGTAAATTGGCCATTAAGATAAAAACAAATAAAGATTAATGTGCAAACTGAAAACCTATGAAAAAACAACTAAATCAAAACATCTTTTCATATACAATTTATCAATTCATGGAGCCCTGGTGGTGCAATGGTTAAGAGTTACAGCTGCTAAACAAAAGGTCGGCAGTTCGAATCCACCAGCCACTCCTTGGAAACCCTATGGGGCAGTTCTACTCTGTCCTATAGGGTTGCTATGAGTCGGAATCCACTCAATGGCAATGGGTTTTTTGTTTGTTTGTTTTATCAACTCTTTAAGGATGCATATTTTATCTTTATAAGAATAAATACTTGCTCTTAAAAAAGGGGAGAGACACTAAAATGCTACCAGCTGAATAACATGGTTATGAACATCAGCTTTGGATTCAAAACCGTAGATTTAAATCCTGGCTTTTTCACAACTATATGTCTTAGCTAAGTTATCAAGTTTCTCTGGGCCACATGTCAACTATTATAAGGGTTAAATAACAAGAGAAGACTGAATCCAAATTCTTGCTCTGTCATTTGTGATCTGTGTGACCTTGGGCAAGTTACTAATCTTCCCTGTGCCTCACTTTCCTCATCTGTAAAGTGGGGATTATAGCCTCCTAGGTTTGTGGTGAGGATTAAATGAGTTAACTCATACAGAGTGTTTAGAAAAACATCAGTTCAATAGTAAGCCCTCAGTAAGGGTGAGCTATTATTATGTCTGGTCTTGGGCTGGGTTCTCTAGAGAGGCAAAACCAGTAAATCATATAAATACGTATATATAGAGAGATTTATATCAAGGAAATGGCTCACTTGGTTGTAGAGGCTGGAGCGTCCCAAGTCTGTGGGTCAGGATAGAGGCTTCTCCTGATTCATGTAGCTGCAGGGGCTGGTGACTGAATATCAGCAAGTCAGAGAGCCGGGCTCTTGCTCACAGGCTGTGACGATAGATGAATCCCAAGATTGGCAAGATGGCAGGTAAGCTGCTAGCTCAAGTCCCAAGACCCAGAGGTCAGACAAACAGGATCCAGCTGAAGGATCCAGTGTGAGCAAAAAGTCCCCGAGCCCTGCTAGAATGTTTGCTTATATTCAATGCAGGCCACATGCCCAAGGAGACTCCCTTTCAACTGATTGGCTACTCATAGCAGATCCCATCATGGGGGTGATCACATATTAAATCGCAACAGGGAAGTGATCACAACATTATACAACTGCCAAAACACTGAGAATCATGGCCCAGCCAAGTTAACACAGTCTTAACCATCACACCTCCTCACTCAGTAATTGTAAAAAATTAAATGAGCTATGTACACCAAACACTTTGCATAATACCTAGCATACATTAAGCAATCCTTGGTAACTGTTATTATTACTCATCAATTCAGGATTCATTTTTTTTTTTTAATTTGCTACTTTAAGCATTTTTAAGTGTACAGTTCAGTAGCATTATTAATCACATTCACAGTGTTGTGCAACCATCACCATTATTTATTTCTAAAACTTTTCCATCACTCTAAACAGAAACTTACTTGTTTTTTGGGTTATTTTCCTAGGAGTAGAATCACTGGGTCATATGGTAATTCCCTGTTTAACTTTTTGTAGAATCACCAAAATGTTTTTGCACAGTGGCTGCACCGTTTTGCATTCCCATCAGCAGTGGATGAGGGTTCTAATTTCTCCATCAGGATGAGTGTTGATGTAAAGATTGTTGACTGCTGACTCCCAAAGTAGCCACCAAAATAACCTGATGATCAAGTTTCTCGGTTACTGCCGTAAGGAGACCACTGTGACTATGACCACAGTCAGAGAAGTGCCTCAGAAGGGACAGGTCAAGGTTAACGTTTAGGAGGTCTGGTTTAAGGCAGGTCATGCAGTGCAGGAATGGGTCCTGACGGGAACTGGGCAAAATTCATTATCTAATAGACACAGTGAAATTAGGGTTTTGAACTGGGAATAAAAAGACATTTGATAAACCCAGTTGATCAATCTGTTTTTCTGAAGAAGTAACTATTACCCTGATAAGAACTAGAGTCTATTGTTAAATGGATTTTCAGCAAGTGCCTGAAATAATTCATAAAGTTATTCGTAACTTCATCTTTCTAGGCAAGAAATTCCGGATTGGGGAATAAAGTCATGTTAACATAGACAGTCTTTCTTCATAATTAAGCTGTGAGACTGTAGATGGTTTCAGTTCAGTGTTCTTTAGTGCCATTGTTCTTAATAGTTTACTCTCAATCACAGCAACCCTTTTTGGAGCTCATGAAAGCAATAAAACCAATGGAATTGAGCTGTTTATATGGCCAGGCATTGATGACTCAGGCAGTCCTTCTCCTGCCTTCAAAGAGTTCAGACCTAAACCCAGCTACCACTAACAGTTGCCATCAAGTTGACTCTGACTCATGGAGACCCCATGTGTGTCAGAGTAAAACTGTGTTGTGTAAGGTTTTCAGTGGCTGATTTTTCAGAAGTAGAATGCCAGGCCTTTCTTCCAAGGTGCCTCTGGGTAGATTCAAATCTCCAGTCTTTGGGTAGGCAGCCAAGCTCATTGCGTCACCCATAGACTCCAAAACCAGTTGCTGTGGACTCAACTCTGACTCATGGCGATCCAGTGATTGTCAGAGTAGAAATATGCTCCACATGGTTTTAAATGACTGAGTTTTTGGAAGTAGATTGCCATGCCTTTCTTTCAAGATGCCACTAGATGAACTCAAACCTCCAACCTTTCAGTTAGCAGCCGAACCCAACTAGACAGATGAAAATGTTCATGTATCTTAGAGAAATCCTGTTCTGTGTGCCCAGAAACGATCTGACCAGTAAGATGAAATCATTGACAACTTCAATATTTTCTTCCTTTATCACGCTGTTGCTTATTGGTCCAGTTGTGAGGATTTTTTGTTTGTTTGTTTTCTTCATGTTGAGGTGCATGTTTCAGCTGCCTCCTCAAAGTAGAGTCGATCTTAATGATGTGGATAAAGTAAAGCTTTAGGGAATTTTCATTTGTTGAAGTGATATGATTCAAAATGAGAAGAAACAGCTGAAAACATCCATTAATAATTGGAACACGGAATGTACAAAGTATGAATCTAGGAAAATCGAAAGTCATCAAAATGAAATGGAACACATAAAGATCGATGTCCTAGGCATTAGGGAGCTGAAATGGACTGGTATCGGCCATTTTAAATCAGACAATCATATGGTCTACTATGTCAGTAATGACAAATTAAAAAGGAATGTCATTGCATTCATATCAGAAAGAGCATTTCAAGATCTATCCTGAAGTACACTGTCAGTGATAGGATAATATCCAAACATCTACAAGGAAGACCAATTAATACACTATTATTCAAATTTATGCACTAACCACTAGAGCCAAAGAAGAGGAAACTGAAGATTTTTATCAACTTCTGTAGTCTGAAATTGATTAAATATGCAATCAAGATGCATTGATAATTACTGGTGATTGGAATGCAAAAGTTGGAAATAAAGAAGGATCAGTAGTCAGAAAATACAGCCTTGGTGACAGAAATGACACCAGAGACTGCATGACAGAATTTTGCAAGACCAACAATTTATTCACTGCAAATACCTTTTTTCAACAACATAAACAGAAACTATACACGTGAACCTCATGGGATGGAAAACACAGGAATCAAATCAACTACATCTGTGGAAAGACGTGATGGAAAAACTCAATATCAACAGTAAGAACTAGGCCAGGGACCAACTGTGGAACAGAACATCAGTTGCTCCTTTGCAAGTTCAACTTGAAGCTAAAGAAAATTAAAACAAGTCCATGAGAGCCAAAGTACAACCTTTAGTATATCCCACCTGCATTTAGAGATCATCTCAAGAACAGATTTGATGCACTGAACACTAATGAATGAAAACCAGATGAGTTGTGGGATGACATCAAGGACAGTATACATAAAGAAAGCAGAAGGTCATTAAAAAGACATGAAAGAAAGAAAAGACCAAAATAGATGTCAGAAGAGACTCTGAAACTTGCTCTTGAATGTCAAGGAGCTAAAGCAAACAGAAGAACTCATGAAGTAAAAGAGTTAAATGGAAGATTTCAAAGGGTAGCTTGAGAAGACAAAGTAAAATATAATGAAATGTGCAAAGATCTGGAGTTAGAAAACTGAAAGGGAAGAACATGCTTGGTATTTCTCAAGCTGAAAGAACTGAAGAAAAACTTCAAACCTCGAGATGCAAGTTTTGAAGAATTCTATGGGGAAAATACTGAATGACACAGGAAGCTTCAAAAGAAGATGGAAGGAATATACAGAACTACTGTACCAGAAAGAATTGGTTGAGGTTCAACTATTTCAGGAGATAGCATATGATCAAGAACCGATAGTATTAAAGGAAAAAGTCCGAGCTGCACCAAAGGCATTGGTGAAAAACAAGGTTCCAGGAATTGACGGAAAACCAATTGAGATGTTTCAACATACAGATGCAGCACTGGAGGTGCACACTCTTCTATGCCAAGAAATTTGGAAGACGGCTACCTGGCCAACAGACTGGAAGAGATCCACATTTGTACCCATTCCAAAGAAAGGTGATCAATAGAATGTAGAAATTATTGAACAATATTATGAATATCAAACACAAGTAAAATTTTGCTGAAGATAATTCAGAAATAGCTGCAGCAGTACATTGTCAGAGAACTGCCAGAAATTCAAGCCAGATTCAGAAGAGGAATGGAATGAAGGCTGTCATCACTAATGTCAGATGGTTCTTGGCTGAAAGCAGAGAATACCAGAAAGATGTTCACCTATGTTTTACTGACTATACAAAGGCATTCGACTGTGTGGATCATAACAAATTATGGATAACATTGCAAAGAATGGGAATTCCAGAACACTTAATTTTGTTCATGTGGAACCTGTACATAGAATAAGAGGCAGTTGTTCGGACAGAACAAGGGGATACTACGTGGTTTAAAGTCAGAAAAGGCGTGCATCAAGGTTGTATCCTTTCACCATACTGATTCAATCTTCATGAATAATCCGAGAAGCTGTACTATATGAAGAAGAACATGGCATCAGGAATGGAGAAAGACTCATTAACAACCTGTGATATGCAGATGACACAACCTTGCTTGCTGAAAGTGAAGAGAACTTGAAGCACTTACTGATGAAGAACAAAGGCTACAGCCTTCAGTATGGATTACGCCTCAACATAAAGAAAACGAAAATCCTCACAACTGGACCAATAAGCAACATCATAATAAACAGAGAAGAGATTAAAGTTAAGAATTTCATTTTACTTGGATCCGCAATTAATGCCCATGGAAGCAGCAGTCAAAAAGTCAAATGACGTATTGCACTGGGCAAATCTGCTGCAAAAGACCTCTTTAAAGTGTTGAAAAGCAAAGATATCACTTTGAGGACTAGGTGCTACTGACCCAAACTAGGATATTTTCAATCACCTTATATGCATGTGAAAACTGGACAATGAATAAAGAAGACTTACTGTGTTGGTGCCAGAAGAACGAACAAGTCTGTCTTGGGAGAAATATAGCCAGAGTGCTCCTTGGAAGCAAGGATGGTGAGACATCGTCTCAAGTACCACAGACGTGTTATCAGCAGGGACCAGTCCCTGAAGAAGGGCATCATTCTTGGTAAGGTAGACAGTCAGCAAAAAAGAGGAAGACACTTGACGAGACGGATTGACACAGTGGCTGCAACAATGGGCTGAAACATAGCAAGGATTGTGAGGATGGCCAGGACCCGGCAGTGTTTTCTTCTGTTGTACATAGGGTCGCTATCAGTCGGAACCAACTCAAAGGCAACTAACAACAACAAGACTTAAATTTATAAGACAAGTGTCCCAGGAGCTGTGCCTGTCACTCTGCTTCTCTCAAAATTCAAACAAGTGAGCTCCTTCTCCCTGGGGTCTAAGCAGGGCTCAGGGAACATGTGGCCACAAGCAGACTGTTTTGCCAACCACAGTGATAATGCTTCAAAAGACACCCTTGACGCCTCAACACAACCTGCATGTATTAGCTGCAAGTATTAGTTTCCACTGGCCTTTCTCACAGCTTTTCACCTTTGCCTCTTCCTTGTCCCACTCCTCCCTGTCTTCTCAACCCAAAAATATGTTTTCTGCTCAAGTCCTCCTTGCTGCTGATAAGTCACTTGTCAAAATTACAGTTTGCCTTAGTCTATGAAATTCTAGTTTATTTTATCCAGGTGATCCTTTGGCAGCAAACTTATTCTGTTCTTGCTCATGTGTCTATCTTCCTTTGATGGGTCTCAGTGCTTATCAGTCTTAGCTGTTTTCTTCTCCATCCAAACACAAAACTGTTTGCTTCTTCTCTAGGTTTTATTTTCAGTGGCTTGTTCAGTTTTCTCCTTATAGACTCCTTGGAGTCTCCACTGTAGAAATGTGTTTATACTATAGACATCCATATATTTAATGTCTGGAAACTGGAACATACTAATATTTACAAGGGGGCAGTGGTGGTTCAGTGGTAGAATTATTGTCTTCCATGAGAGAGACCCCGGTTTGATTCCTGGCCAATGCACCTCATGAGCAGCCACCACCCCTCTGTCCATGGAGGCTTCCATGTTGCTGTGATGCTGATCAGGTTTCAGTGAAGCTTCCAGACTAAGAAGGACTAGGAAGAAAGGCCTGGTGGTCTATTTCCAAAAATGAGCCAATGAAAACACTGTGGATCACAACATCCAATCCCCAGTCAATCATGGGGATAGTTATCACAACCAATCATGGAGATAGTGTTTCATTCTGTTGTGTGTGGGGTTGCCATGAGTCAGGGGCTGAGCTGGTAGCAGCTGCCAACATGACAATATTTTGAAACACTGATTGATGGAATTTGAGATTTTTTTAAGGGAAAAATCCCATCAGTTCAGAGAGAGATCACATTGATTAGCCCTTTTTGTCATGCAGATGTAGTTAAGGTAAATCCTTACACAAAAGTAGAAGCTTCCAACTGACACTTAAACCAGGCAGTGTAATTGATGCTGTTTTTAAAGGCTGTCTTTGTTATGGGCAAGGTAAGCCTCTGCAGAGATTAAGTGGACTTGGTGGTAGCAGAACTGGGGGACGGGGAGCTCACGTGAGGAAAGGGAGAAGTGTTATAGCATTACAGCAGCCGGGAAGGGCTTAGAGGGGAAAACCCCTATGAAGAGATATGGCCAATGGATTTCCAAAGCAGTGACATTTGATATCGAGTAGTATTTTTAGTCTGTGAGTGGAGTTAGTCGTAACTAACAATCTTGTATTAGCAACGCCTTGGGGAAATAAAGAGAAATTGTGGTCTGTGCTCATACTTTGGGATGAAGCCAACCAAAGGTAGTCACTGTATCCATAAGGATTAGTTAGGTTCACCTGCAAGTGAAAGAAAACTGAAAGTAATGAAGGTTAAACCAGGTAGAAATTGTTTTCTCCTCATGAAAACAAAGTCCAAAGATAAGCAGTCCAGGGCTAGTAGGGATGATCCACAGTCATCAGGAACCTGGGATCCTTTTATTTTGCTGCTCTACCATCTTTAGTATGTGGCATCCACCATGGTCCAAGATAGCTGCCTGAGCTACAGCCACCATTTTCATGCTCCAGGCAGCAGAAGGTGAAGATGCGTATGCCCCCCTCTCTATGGACACTTCCTCAAAGTCCCACATGACTCATCTACTCACATGGCCACATCTAGCTGCAAGGGAGGTTTGGATATGTAATTTTTATTTTAGGTCTCCATGACTACTAACCAAAGGTTGGGGGTTCAAATCCACCCAGTGGCACCACAGGAGAAACGTGTGATGATCTACTTCCATAAGATTATAGCCATTGAAAACCGTATGGAGCACATTTCTACTCTGACACACATGGAGTTGCCATGAGTCTGAATCACCTGATGGCAGTGGGTGAGGTGTTCAGCTAAAAATGAGAAGTTCTATTAGTAAAGAAAGAGGGGAGAGTGATATCAGCACTGTGGTAGGCAGAATGATGGCCCTCCAAAAGTGTCCACATCCTAATCTCTGGAACCTATGAATATGTTACCTTATAAGGCAAAAAGAATTTTGCATATGTGATTAAGATTAAGAATCTTGAGATGGGGAGATTATCCTGAATTATCTGAGTTGGCTCAATCTAATTGCATAAATCCTTAAAATCTGAGGATCTTTCTCAGCGGCAGTCAGAGAGGATAGTGCTATGGAAGAAGGGTCAGAGATGCTATGCTGCTAGCATTTAAGATGGAAGAGGGGGCCATAAATCAAGGAATAGGGATGAGCTCTAGAATCTATAAAAGGCAAGGAAACAAACCCTCCTCTATGGCCTCCAGTACCTACGAGTCGGAATCAACTCAAAGGCAACGTGTTTGGATATAGGGTATCCATTAAGTCTTATGCATTAAGAAAGGAATGCAGCCCTGCCAACACCTTTAGTTTAGCTCAGCGAGTTTAGCCTGTTTTGGACTTCTGATCTACAGAACTGTAAGAAAATAAACTTGTGCTGTTTTAAGCCACTCAGTTTGCAGTAATTTGTTATAGCACCTATAGGAAACTAACACAAACACACACTGAGAAGTCTCTACTACAGCCATGCAGAAATTGAAGTAGCCAAGAGATGGCTAGAGGTGGGAGAAATCAAGCAAAGTCCACAGCAATAGGTAGTGAGCAGCAACCAACAAATTTATAAAAATTTACACACCCAGGATCCTCAGAAAGTAATTCCTGGAGAGAGGACTGGGCTTTCTCCAGACATGTAGGATGTGGCCTGCATTGTTATTATTTAAATGTTAAGGGAGAGGGTGACTCTAGAAGGCAAAACAATCTCCCTTTTTAGATAATGCAAAGCTAGTTAGATTACCCTTCCTCCTCCCCAGAATTTGCATTCCTAGTGTAGAAGTTCCCTGTGGCTACCATAACAAAGTTCCACAAATTGGATGGCTTATAAGAACAGAAACATATTGTCTCACAGTTCTGGAGGCTAGGAATCTCAATTTAAAGTGTCAGCAAGGTCTTGTTCTCTCTGAAGGCTTTAGGGGAAGATCCTTTCTTACCTCTGACAGCTTCTGGCAGCCCCAGGCATTCCTTGGCTTGTCTAAGCCAAGTCCATTGCCATCGAGTTGATTTTGACTCATAACGACCCTATAGGACACAGTAGAACTGCCCCATAGCGTTTCCAAGGAGAGGCTGGTGGATTTGAACAGTTGACCTTTTGGTTAGCAGCCGTAGCACTTAACCACTGGGCCACCAGGGCTCCCCTTGGCTTGTAGCTGCAGCATAATTCCTTTGTCACATGGCTGTCTTCCCTCTTTCTGTTTCTCTGTGTCTCTTCTCCTTTTTTATAAGGACACCACTCAGATTGAATTAGGACCCACCCTACTCCAGTATGATCTCGTGTTAACTTAAGTGATAACATCTTCAAAGATCTTATTTCCAAACAAGGTCACTTTCACAGGTACCAGAGGTTAGGACTTCAACATCTTTTTGAGGGACATAATTCAATTCGTAACACCTAGAAAGAGACTATTGCAAGGAATAGATTTTGACTATCTAGAGAGCTTGGGTAGTGTGGTGGAAAGTTAGGATTAAAGGATCCAGATTTCACTCATTCATTCAAAATACGTTTATTTATTTATTTATTTATTTATTTATTACCTACGAGTCGGAATCAACTCAAAGGCAACAGGTTTGGGTATAAGGTATCCATTAAGTCTGGAAACATAGATCATCTTTTATTTTCTACAAACTGAAGATGTCTTGAATGACATTATACATATTTGCCAGTTCCCAGCCGTTGGGGACACCTATAGTGTGTCCAGGAGCCCTGGTGGCTCAGTGATTAAGAGCTCTGCTGCTAACCAAAAGTTCAGCAGTTCGAATCTACCAGCTGCTCCTTGGAAACCCTATGGGACAGTTCTCTCTGTCCTATAGGGTCGCTATGAGTTGGAATCAACTCAATGGCAACGGGTTTGGTTTTTTTATAGCATGTCCATCACAGCAGAGGACCAAAGAGACAGGAACCTGTTTACATGGAGCTTATGGTCTACCAGGTAGGCAAACAATTAAACAAGTGATGGCTATAGAGGCAGGAAGATTATGATGGTTCTACACTACACTTACTAATTCAAATCCTGGCTCAGCATTTAACCACAGTCTTGACTGTGATCCACTGTCTTAGTCACCTAGAGCTGCTGTAACAGAAATACCACAAGTGGGTGGATTTAAAGAACAAAAATTTATTTTCTCACAATTCTGGAGGCTGAAATTTCAAATTAGGGTCTTGACCGCATAGATTCCTTCCTTGTCAGTATCCTAGGTGTTCCTTGGTTCCTTGCCATTCCTTTGCTTATAGACAATCCTCACATGGAGTCTGTCTTTCCCCATTGTGTATCTCTGTGTTTATTCTAGTCTTTTGATAACTCAGAAGTGATTAGGTTTAGGACCCACCTACACTGGTAAGACCTCATTAATATAACAAAAGAAAACTCTATTTCCAAACAGGTTCACATCTATAGGTACAAGGGTCAGGAATTCAATGTATATTTTTAGGGGACACAATTCATCCATAACATTCAATTAGTTAACCTCTCTGTGACTCAATTGTAGAAAACAACTTCTAGATTGTTGCTAGAATTAAATGAATTAGTGCATACATAAAGCACAGAGAACAATTACTAGTGTAGTAAGCACCCAATACATATTGCTATTACTATTATTATTACTAGCCACGTGACCTGGAACCTGGGCCTCATTTCCCCATCTTAATAGCTTATTACATCTCACAGGGTCTATTGCCTCTACCAAGATAATGGATATAACAGACATTTATGTACCATTAAAACATATTAGAAAATATATAGTGTCATCATTATGTGTCTAGTTACTACTTACGTTTATTGCTTACTGTCTATCTCCTCTTCACTACATGATGGCAGGAATCTTCATCTCTTTTGTCACTCATGTATCCCAAGTGTCAAGAACAGTGCCTGGTACATAGTAGGCACTCAGTTTATTGAATGAATGAATAAGTGATCCTGAGTGAGTGCATAAATATTTCATAGATCAATTGGTTGGCTGTGGCTTGTTGCCCCTTGCAACAAGCTCTCGCAACTTGTGCTCTGGGTTTCTTCCACCCCTGGCCATCTCCTGATACCTGCGCTACCACCTCGACCATCCTCACCTTCATCCTTACCATCAATAAGTTGTGGTTTCTTCTGGGATTGTCTCTCTCAGGCTTCTTTGACTGCAGTCCTATAAAGTCAAATGTCTGGCATGACTAAGGAAGAAGAATCTTGTGGGTTTTTACAACAACCAAGAAGAGGCAGATCCAGTGGGCCTGCACTTAAATTCTTCAGTTACCTGGGTACTCAGCTTGCGCAGAATCTTCTAATGTTAAGTGGCTCTCCTCTTTGAGTTTCTGGCTAAACTGCTGAAGGTCATAAAAAATTCAGCAGGTGTTATGGATTGAACTGTATACCCTAAAAAGATGTGTTGAAGTCCTAACCCCCCTTTTTTAACCTTTTTGGGGGAAACAGGGTCTTTCTTTAAAGATATTATGGATCAAAGCATACTGGAATAGGGTGGGTCCTAGTCCTTATCCCTTCTGAATAGTGTCTTATAAAAGGGGAGAACAGATATGGAAACAGAGTGACACACATAGGGGGAAAATGCTATATGAGGATCCTCTACAAGCCAAGGAACACCAAGAAATGCTCTAGGCTACTGTCTTAGGCTGGGTTCTCTAGAAAAGCAAAATCAGTAAAGCATACATACAGAGATTTATATCAAGGAAATGGCTCACATTTAGCTGGAAAGTCCCAAGTCGGTTGGCCAGACTGGAGGCTTGTCCTGGCTCACAGACTGTGGAGACCAATGAATCCCAAGACTGGCAGTCAAGACCGCAGGTAAGCTGCTAGCTCAAGTCCCATAAACCAGAGGTCAGATGAACAGGAGCCAGCTGCAGGATCCAGAGTGAGCAAAAGCCTGTGAACCTTGCCAGAGAGTCCACCTGTATTGGATGCAGGCTACACCCCTAGGGAAACTCCCTTTCAAGTGACTGGCTACTCACAGCAGATCCCATCACAGAGGTGATCACATGACATCAAATCTCATCGTGGAGGTGATTACATCATTATACAACTGCCAAACTACACAGTAACTGCCAAACCAATGAGAATTATGGCCCAGTCAAGTTGACATACAACCTTAACAATCACAGCTACTGACAAGAAAGGATCTTCCCTGAGAGCCCACAGAGAAAGAGCAAAGCCACCCACTTTGTGGTATTTTGCTATGGCAGCCCTAGAAGACTCAGACAGCAGATGTCAGTGCTATTTATGAATTCTAATATTTTATCTTGTGTTTAGAATTTATTGCTTATAGGATATTGTTAATAAATTGTTGCAACATGCATTTATGTTCATAAAATTATACATATTATAAATAATATGATGCATATCAAAAGACACATTGTCAAATCTTATGCATGTACTGATTATCAGTGTTTAAACATGTCAATATTGTTTGAATGGCAAAAACTGTCAGTAATTCTAAATCCCAAGGCCCTTATCGGTAAAATGGACATGTGCCCACATGTATCAAATAAAATAAGACTCCAAATAGTGACTAAATGGTCGTTGTTCCTGGTGACAGCTGCTTAATCTGTAATGAAACAAACAAAAAAAGCCAGACAATGTACAAAGTTTGCCATCAAGAAAGTAAGCCACAAACCAAACAAAGCACTTCTCTTCAGTAGGGCTTACAGCCACCAGTTGTCTGTTAGTTTGTCAAACTGCAGTGGCTTGCGTGTTGCTATGATGCTGGAAGTTATGCCACTGATATTTCAAATACCAGCAGAGTCACCACGGTAGATGGGTTTCAGTGGAGCTTCCAGACTAAGACAGATTAGAAAGAAAAGCCCGGTGATCTACTTCCAAAAACTAGCCGATGAAAATCCTATGGATCACAACTGAGTATTGTCTGATACAGTGTTGGATGATGAAGCCCTAGATTGGAAGACATTTAAAATATGCAGTGGCCTCAACAATGGACTCGAGCATACCGACGATCATGAAGATAGTGTAAGACGGAGCAACATTTTATTCTGTTGTGCGTGGGGTTGCCATGAATCAGAGCTGCCTCAATAGCAACTAACAAGTCTTACAGACATACACAGTATTGATTCCAAAGCCATTTAGACATACACAGTATTGATTCCAAAGCCATTTCAAAAGAGACTCAAAAAACCACCCCGCCTTGCCCACGGGTTCATGCACTTGCTTCAGGGTCACAAATGCAGTGGGGGGCTGAGCCACGAGTTACACCTGTTTCGCAGTCCTGCTGGCACTCAAGGAGCCCAATTAAAAGCCGCAGGCCAGGAGCCCAAGTGCCACTCCAATATTCCAACAGTCGTTAACAGCAGTTGTTATGGCAACAGTGTTGTTCATGAACAACCAGCTATTCCATCACTCTACTGAAAGAGACACCGCCTGCGTTTGTGGGGCAGGCTGGGCTCCTGACAAAGGCACGTACCACACGGCTAAAGAAGAGGCTCAGAGGCAGAAGGGCCCCAGTCCTTCTTTGTAGACATCGCATGAGTTCTGCTACAGAAAAGACTTGGCACAAGCCTCTTTTCTCCCCTCCTATCCCCATTGCAAACATGACTTGATTACTAAAACCACCTTGAATAGCTTTTTTTATGAACTGGCCCTTTGCCCTGTTGGTGGCTGCACACACTGATTTTTCCACAAGTTTCAGAACTCTTTCTAAAGGGTGTTGTGGAGAAAATTCCAGAAGACAATCTTTCAATGAACACAATACAGAGGAGCATTATCAAAGACCTCAGAGCAGTCTTTTAATTATGCAGTCTGTCCTTGAGGCACCACCTTCTCACTAATCAAAAGGAGGCTTACTCCTGCTGAGCCCCTCTTGCTTCCTCTACAGAGTTGAGCTGGCTGGAGGCAAACGTGGCGCAGCCCTCCGTCTTTGCATCGGTGATTTGCAGAGTAGAACATTACCTTGCAGTGGGGGATATATCTATGGATATTTGGATCCCTGCCCTCAATAAACTCATAATCTCTTGGATGCATAAATCAAAAAAGACGGGCTGGGATAGAAAAATGCCACCTGGCTGGTTTGGGGGCTTGCAGGGTCAAGCTTGTGCAATCACAAACTTCAGAGCCCAGCAAAGGGAGGAAGAATCATTTAAACGCATCGCTTTAAAGCACTGACGTCAGGACAGCGTAGCCATTAAAAAGAATGCAGTAGAGCTGTAGGTGCCTATATGGAACAAGTTCCAAAACACACTGGGGAGTGACAAAAGCAAAGAGCAGAACAGTGTGTACAATGTGTTCTCAGTCAGGTAAAAAAAGAGACAGAATTTATGATATGCAGAGACTAGGTAAACCCAGAGCATTTCCAAGAAACCGGTTTAAGACAGATTGCTTTCAGGGACAGAAACTGCATAACTAGGAGACTGGGGTGCAAATGAGACTTATTTTTCACTCTATTTTCAGTTTGTTACAGTATGGATGTATTATTTTTTCAAAATAATTTTAATGTAAAATATTTAAGACACCTATGCACTGTTGTTGTAGTTGCTGTCAAGTTGATTCCAACTCATGGCAGCCCCGTGTATGCCAGAGTAGAACTGCACTCCATAGTGTTTTTAAGCCTGCGAGCTTTCAGCAGCAGATTGCCAGGCCTATCTTCCAAGGCACCTCTGGGTGGGTTTGAACCAACAAACTTTTGGCTAGTAGTTGAGTGTTTATCCATTTGTACCACCCAAGGCCTCTTCACCCATACATAGCCTTCTTCATCTGGGGGTAAAAAGGAAGTAAAATTGTCTCTGTGTGTAAGTGTGTGTGTAACACCTACAAAACTCTATAAGGATATACAAGAATCTAGTGACAAGAATTATCTTGTTAGGGGTTGGGACCTGGGTGGATGGAGAACAGAAGGGGACACTTTTGATTGAACATATATTTAATATTTGAATCTTGTGAATGTCTTACCTATTTAAAAAAGAAAAGAAAAAAGAAATTCACAAAGCACTTATACCATTCCTGAAGTACAGTTTATGATAGCTTTCCATGGGTAAATTATCAGGAAGCGTTACAAATCTCCCTGGAGCACTGGTGGCGTCGTGGTTAAGCATTCAGCTACTAACCAAAAGCTTGGCAGTTCAACTCCACCAGCCGCTCCTTGTAAACCCTATGGGGTAGTTTTACTCTACCTGATAGGGTCGCTATAAGTTGGAATCGACTCCACAGCAACGGGTTTGGTTTTTTTTAATTTATTGTATATCTTCCATTTTGGCAAACAAAGAAGAGAGAAATCAAATTATTCTTAAGATAGATTTAAATGAAAGTTAAGGTCCTGGGGGGTCTTTGAGTTTTTAAAAGACAGTAAGTTATCATTTCTGAAGACATTAGGAAAGGTTGTGTCTGAGAAAGGTATTGTTCAACCCTGTGCCTAATGTTCCTTGGTTGCACCTCGTCCCAAAGCCAAAGAACTGTTTATCAAGGAAGAGGTCTGTCTTTCTGTTTCCCTCCTCCATCTGACATCTAAGTCAACAAGAAGACTTTTTCTCTTCCTTTTTTTTTTTTAAGCAGTGTTAAACTTGTTGTCACAGAGTGGACTCTGACTCATGGTGACCCCACGTGTGTCAGTGTAGAACTGTTCTCAGTGAGAACACTGTTCTCCATGAGTTCTCACTCATCAGCACAAATCCTCTGCTGTGGCCTGGAACTCCCAGACCAAGGCACCCCAATTATTCCAAGAGTTATTTCTCTTTGCCAAAGGCCGCCTTACTTAGGGTAAAACTAGGTTCTTTATCCCGCAACCACTGAAGGTGTGTAAGAGTTCCAGTTCCTCCACATACACTTGGTATGGTCAGTCTTTTAAATTTTAGCCTTTCTAATAGGTATGTAGTGGCATCTCATTGTGTTTTTAATGTACATTTCCCTAAAGACTAATAATGTTGAGCATCTTTTCACAAGCTAATTTTCCACTCTTTATCTTCCTTGGTCAAGTGTCTGTTCAAATCTTTTGCCCATTTTTTAAATGAGGTTGCTTTTTTTCTAACTGTTGAGTCTTTAAAATTCTCTACATATTCCGTATGCAAGTCCCTTATCAAATGTATGCTTTGCAAAGATTTTCTCCAAATCTGTGGCTTAACTCTTTATTTTCTTAAAGGTGACTTTAGAAGAGCAGAAGTGTTAAGTCCAATTTATCAATTTGTTCTTCTATGGATTTTGCTTTGTATCTAAGAAACCTTTGCCTAACTCAAAGGCTCAAAGATTCTTTTCCTATTTTCTTTTAGAAGTTTCATAGTTTTAGGCTTTACATTTAGGTTTATGATCTATTTGAGTTAGTTTTTCATATATAGTGAAAGATATGGATCCAAGTTATTTTTTTTTTTTGCATATGAAATATGAAAATCCAATTGTTCCATTAACATTTGTTGAAAAGGTTATCTTTTCTCCACTGCATTGCCTTTAGTCTTTGTCAAAAATCAGTTGTCCATGTAAGTATGGGTTCATTTCTAGGCTCTTATTCTACACCATTGATTTTTTTTTTTTTATCATTATGCCAGTACACTGGAGTTTTGATTAGTGTAGCTTTATAGTAATTTTTGAAATCAAGTAGTGTTAGCCTTTCAACTTTGTTCTTTTCCAAATTTTTTTGGCTCTTTTCAGTCCCTTGCATTACCATTTGAATTTTAGGATCAGCTTATCAATTTCTACAAAAAGGCATACTGAAATTTTGGGATTGTATTGAATATATAGATCAGTCTGGGGAGATTTGACACCTTAACAACATTGAGTTTTCTGACCCATGAACAAAGTATCTCTCTCCATTTACTGAAGTATTCTTTATCTCAGCAATATTTTAGAGTTTTAAGTGTACAGATTTTTCCCATATTTTGTCAGATTTATCCCTAAATATTTCATATACTTGATGCTATTGTAAATAGTATTTACAACATTTCAATTTCAGTTGTTTATTGCTAGCAGATAGAAACACAATTGATTTTTGTGTATTGATCTAGATGCTTCAACCTTACTAAACTCACTTCTTGTTTCTAGTAATTTTTTTTTTTGCAGATTACATCAGATTTCCTGATGGAATAACCTGACAGATGCTCATGTGTGTAAACAAAGATAGTTTAACTGGTTCCTTTCCAATCAGGATGCCTTTTATTTCTGCTCCTTGCCTTACTGCTCTGGATAAAGCACCTAGTATAATATTAAATAAAAGTGGTGACAGAAAACATTCCTGTCTAATTCTTGCTCTTAGGGTGAAGTATTCAGTCTTTCACTATCAAGCATGATTTAGACTTTGGTTTTCTTATAGATGACCTTTGTTAGGTTGAGGAGGTTCTCTTTTTATTCCTAACTTGCTTAGAGTTGTTTTTTTTTTTTTTAATTAGGAAATTTTTTGGATTTTATCAAATACTTTTTCTGCATCTATCAAGATAATCACAATGACTAGTTTGTCTGTTAATATGGTGTCATGGATTCAATTCTGTCCCCCCAAAATATGTGTCCACTTGGCTAGGCAATGATTTCCAGTATTGTGCAGTTGTCCTCCATTTTGTGGTCTGATTATCCTTCATTTTGTGATGTGTTGTAAATCCTAGCCTTTATACCTGTGGTTATAGTCCCATTTGGGAGGGAGCTGTCCGTTATGTTAATGAGGCAGGATTAGTTCATGTTAATGAGGATTAGGTTATGTTTGTTATGTTAATGAGGTAGGATTAGGGCTGCATGTATCTTGAGTCACTGCCCTTCACTGTCTTACAAGAGGTAAAAGCAGAGAAGCTAGCAGAGAGAGAGGGACCTCCTACCACCAAGAAAGAAGAGCCAGGAGAGGAGTGTGTCATTTGGACCTGGGGTCCCTGCGTTGAGAACCTCTGAGACACAAAGGAAGATTGTTGCTAAGACATATGGAGACCTCCAAGGAATGCCAGGCCCACTTATGTTGAAAGAAGACAAGGACCTTCCCCCAGAGCCGACAGAGAGAGCTTTCCCATAGAGCCAGGCACCCTGAATTCAGACTTCTAGCTCCTAAACTGTGAGAGAATAAATTCCTGTTTGTTAAAGTCATCTGCTTGTGTTATTTCTATTATGGCAGCACTAGATAACTAAGATATATGGTGACTTACATTAACTGATTTTTTAATGTTAAACCAACCCTGCATTCCTGGGATAAGCCCCACTTGGTGGTGATGTATTATAAAGCTATTGTTTGATTCAATTTGCTAAAATTTTGTTTTATAAGTTTTGCATCTGTGTTCATGAAGAATATTTACACCTATGCTCATAAAGCGTATTTTTTCTTGTGGTAACCTTTGTCTTGTTTTAGTACCAGGGTAATGCTGGTCTAATAGAAAGATTTGGGAAGTATTTCTTGCTCTTCAATTTTTTGGAAGAGTTTGTGTATGATTGCTATTATTTCTTCCTTAATTTTTTGTTTTTTTAATTCACCAGTGAAGCCATCTGGGATTGGAGGTTTCTTTATGGGAAAGTTTTTATTGTAAATTCAGTTTCTTTAATAGACACAGGGCTATTCTGATTATGTGGGGTTTTTTTCTTCAATGAGTTAGGCTAATTTGTATCTCTCAAAGAATTTGTCCATTTCATCTAAGTCGTTCAATTTATTGGAGTAAAGTTGTTCATAATATTTCCTTATTATCTTTTTAACATATGTAGTTATTACTCCTCTCATTTCTGATATTGGTAATTTGTGTCTTCTCTTTATTTCTTGATCAGCTGGCTAAAGGTTTATCAATTTTACCAATCTTCTTAAAGAACTAGATTTTGATTTCATGTATTTGCTCATTGTTTTTGTTTTCTACATCATTCTTTTATTATTTCCTTTCTTCTGCTTCCTCAGGGGTTAATTTGTTCTTCTCTTCCTCCTTTCTTAAGATGGAAATTGAGGCCATTGATTTGAGACCTTTCTTCTTTTCTAAGGTAGGCATTTAGTGCTATAAATTTCCTCTTTCCAGCCTTTAGAAATTCTAACATGTTGTGTTTTCATTTTCATTCATTTAAAACAAACTCCCTTTTGGTTTCTTCTTTGATCTGTGAATTTTTAGAAGTGTGTATTTAGTTTCCAAATATTTGGGGATTTTCAAGAGATTTTTCTGCTATTGATTTCTAATTTAATTCCTTTGTGGTCAGAGAACATACTTTGTATACTTGAATCCTTTTAAATTTATTGAGACTTGTTTTATGGCCCAGAATATGGTCCAGTCTGGTAAATGCTGGTAAATGTGCACTTGAGAAGAATGTGTTTGCCTCTTTTTTATTGTTTCAGGCAGGAAAGTAAATCCAGTTCCTGTTTCTCCATCTTGGCTGGAAGTAGAATCCCAACAAGAAGACTTTTAAGGAAAATCAACAATCTTCAGTTTGTGTCGACTGTCAGAGTGGAGAGTCTTAATGTGTGCACATTGGAATCACCCAGGGAGTTAAAAAAAAAAAAAAAGATGCCAGGGTCCCACCTCCAGAGATTCTGATTTAATTGGTCTGGGGCAGGGCTGTCAGCTAGAAGCAAAGCCTTCCAAGAAAAGCTTAATTTGGTGCTTATTACGCTTTTATACCAAAACATGAGGGTTTAAAATTTAACAGTCATAGCCTATATGCTCCTTCAGAACAAGGGTCCGTGCCTCAGCACTGGTGGCAGAGATGGTTGCAAGGGAGGAGCAGTCCCCAATCAGCCACCTCAAATAAACATATAACATAAGTAAAAAGCAATGGGCTTTCTATGCAAACGTACTCAAGACAAGCTCCCAATTGCAGAAACTGGAATATGGACTGTGTATAAATGATATTAAGGAGCCCTGATGGGGCAATGGTTAAGCTCTTGACTGCTAACCAATAGGTCAGCAGTCTGAACCCACCAGCCACTCTGCAGGAGAAAAGACCTGGCAATCTGTTCCCATAAAGATTACAGCCTAGGAAACCCTATGGGGCAGTTCTACTCTGTCCTATAGGGTTGCTATGAGTCAGAATCAACTCGACAGCACATAACAACAATGTAGATGATACTAGAAAAATTATTATTAAGTTTGTTAGGTGTCATAATAATGGTTATGAGGAATGTCAAAGAATAAACCAGGCTGCTCTGTAAAAGTAAAAAGCAGAGTTTTATTGATGGTAATACAATTTGCAATTAGGGAAACACAGGAAAGAGAGTCATCTACCTCAGAATGGAGGGAGAGGTGTGCTTTTTATAGTAAAGATGGGGAAGGGAAGTATGTGATGGTCACATGGTCACAAGGTAGGTATATCATCAGCAACTACCTTCTTCCTAGAACATCTTGAGTAAACTCATTCTCCTACAATCACATTTCTGACCCCTGCCCTTATTTACTACGAGCTGCTAAACTGAATTCCTGACCCCTACCCTTGTTTGATATGAGTCACGTTGGGGCAAGAACGAGGCCAGTTAAACAAGATGATTGATAGGGGCCAGGGTCCTCTGATCCATCTAGTCAGAGGCCCAAGGTCATATGCAAATGAACGGGAAGGAATGCAGAAGTGGGAGCCTGCAACAACATGGAGTTTTGTCTCAGACCTCATATCAGTCATTTTATTATGCCAAGTGATCAGTTTTAGAGGTTTGCTAGCACAAGAACAATGTTGTTTTTTTTTTTTCCATATACATACAAAATTATTTGTGGTGAATTTCAGAAAGTAATTTATTTTAAAATACTTAAGCAAAAAAATAAAGTTTCAGTCTCCTTCTTTATTGTTTTATTGCCAAAATTAGTGCATAGCCTGCGTCAGCAGGGTCCAAGAAGACTCAGCTCTACATGAACATTCCAGAAGATGAGAGGAAAGAGGAAAGAAGGCACACATCCTCTCCTTTTAAGGGAAGTTACACACAGCACTTCCCCTCACATCTCATTGCCAGAACTTAGTCATATGGGCAGACTTTGCTGCAGTGGAAGTGTTACCAAACCCTGGAAGGTGAGTCCTTGTCTGGCTCACTCAGACTTGCCAATTATCTGGACAGCGGTCTTTGAGAAAGACAAAAGTAACTTTATCGCAATGCGCAGAGCAAGGAGCTGGAAGGAAGTTCCTCAGATCCTGCTCCCTGAGCTATGGGGAAGCAGGGCTTATATGTGATTTGGGCAGCAAGATGGCGGCCACAAAGGCGTACTGGGGAGGGAAAATTCTAGAAGGTGGCCAGGAAACAGGAGGTGACGTGGTTCTCGTCCGACCTCTTGCTTCGGAATAGGGTCCAGGTGATGATTTTCTTTCTGATTCCTTCCTCCTGTTGCTGTGTCCTCTATTGAGGTCAATTAGTAGTCACAGCTGGCCCTTCTGCACATGCGGGGCAGGCCAAATCTGGCTTGGGCTGGTTTAAGGGCTAATGGAAATTTACCGGCATTCATAGGGTCAGGTTACAGAAGCCGGGGAAATGAATTTATTGAGGGTGGTCCATGCTCTATTAAAACGCAAAGTTTCTATTACTGAGAAGAGGAGGAAAATAGCAATGGGGAGATAATCATTAAGTTTCTGCCATCTGTAAAACTACATGAACAAATTCTCAAAAGAATATATTGCTACAGGGGTTAGAGAAATGATTCCAACAGGATAATTGCAATCTAGCTGTGAATTTCAGCGGAAACAAACCCTTATTTTATGATAAGTGTGAAAAGAACATGTGTCATTTTTATTTGGTACTATTTGGACCTGTAACATAGCACTTCTCAAACTGTAACATACAGGTGAATCACCTGGGGATCTTGTTAAAATTCTGATTCTGATTCTGTAGTCTGGGGTAGGACCTGAGATTCTGCATTTCTAACAAGCTCCCAAGTAAACCATTCTTTCATTAGCAATGGCTAGCACCCTATAATGGGTTGAATGTATCCCCCAAAACCTATATGCAAATTCTAACCCTAGTACCTGTGAAAGAGACCTTTTGAAAATAAACTTTGCAGATGTAATTAAAACATATGTTAAGATGAAGTCATCTTAAGATGAGGTTAAAATAAGGGTGGGTCCTAAATCTAATCATTGATTTTCTTATAAGAGATGACACGCAAAGACATACACTCGGAAGAAGCCATGAAAAGATGGAGGTAGAGATTGGAGTGATGCAGCTACAAGGAAAGGAATGCCTAGGATTGCTGGGAGCAACTAGAAGCTAGGAAGGGAGAGAAAGCATTCTTCCCTAGAGCCTTCAGAGGAAGCATGGCCCTGCCAACACCTTGATTTCTGATGTCCAACCTCTAGAGCTGTGAAAGAATACATTTCTGGTTTTATAAGCCCCTCCCCCCGCCCCACCCTCCCGGGTTTGGTATTTTGTTATGGCAGTTGTTATGGATTAAATTGTAGCCCTTCCCCCAAATTTATGTTGAAGTCCTAACCCCTGGTAACTGTGAACGTGACCTGGTTTGGAAATAGGGTCTTTAAAGATGATATCAGTTAACATGAGATCATATGGAGTAGGGTGGGTCCTAATCCAATCTGAGCAGTGTCCTATAAAAGAGGAGAAGAAACATAGACAGACAGAAGGAAAATAGCCATGGGATGATGCAGTTATGCTGCAGTTTCAAGCCAAGGAATGTCTGGGTCCTCTAGAAGCTGGGAGAAACAAGAAAGGATCTTCCCTCTAAAGCCTTCAAGGAGAACATGGCCCTGAGGACACCCTGATTTTGGACTCCTAACCTCCAGAACTGTGAGGCAATAAATCTCTTTTTATAAGTCACCCAAAGGGAAGCACTTTAACACAGTAGCCACAGGAAACTAATACACACCCCTTGATTTGGCATGGTGTGTGTGCAGGCTGGGAGACTGTGTCAGGGTTCTGCAATGTCAATATCTGGGTCACGCTTCATTTCCTTCATTCCCGAGGCAGCATTTCTCAAAGCATAATGCAAAAACTTAGGCTATTCAGTTACAATTCAGATTCATGGGTCCCACTCTACCTATAGAATCAGTATTCCTAAAGGTTGGGCCCATTACTATGCTTTTAAACAGATTCCCTAGGCAACAGCTCTTGGTAGGTCTTCTCTTAAGGGCCTGCAATGTAGACAACCACTTCCTGTAATATAAATTGAAAATCAAGATGCCTAGAAGCTGCTTCTCCACTTAACTCCCTGAAATCCCACTGTCAAGACCATATCCCTTTAGCTGGAAGACTGAACCCTGTTCCTCTCCCTGAACAACTACCTACCATTACCTCTTGGTGAGAAGGAGGTAACACACATATACACCCCAGAAAGGTAAATCTTCAAGGGGAGCATTAAAAAGGCACATTCATATAGTGAATTCATATATTCTGTATTAATGTTTTAGTCTGGGAAACACCCAAAACACTGCTTTACGATGCTACTAAAAAAAAAAATTGACCAAAAGAAAAGCAGATGCCTCTGCAATAGGGCCGGATGCTTCCAATCTCTTCCCAGAGCAGAACTACCTTCCATTCGTCCAATCCTTTCATCTCTATCAAAAATCGAGTATGCAAATACAATTTGACAGGCCTCTGAACTGAGAGGCTAATGGCAGACTAGGCTTGGACACTGATCAGTAGTCGGGACCTACTCAGTGGGAATGTCTGGTGGAAGCTGTTATTGGTCATTTAAACCTTAGTCTGAAAAGGGCAGCTGTAGGCAGATGAAGAGACTTGCTATGCTGCTGTCTTGTGTTGTGAACAGGAGTCCACCACCTAAGCCATCTAAACCTGTTTCTTCTGCTGTAAAATGGGGGCTTTCATATCTGCTCCATTCACCTGGTAGGGGCTATTGTGACCACCAAAGGGCTATAGGGAGTAGGAGGCTACTCTTTTTTAAAAATTTATTATGATATCTATCTATCTACCTACCTACCTATCTATATCCCACTGCCATCGAGTCACTTCTGACACACAGTGACCCTATAGGACAGAGTAGAACTGCCTCATAGGGTTTCCAAGGCTGTAAATCTTTACAGAAGCAGACTGCCACAACTTTCTCCTGCAGAGTAGCTGGTGGGTTCTAACAGCCAACCTTTCAGTTAGCAGCTGAGCACTTAACCACTGCACCACCAAGGCTCTCTCTCTCTATATGTGTGTGTGTGTGTGTGTGTGTATGTATATAAATGAAACAAAAAATATGCTATTCTAACTATTTTGAGCAAATAATCTGGGAAGCTGGATTATATGAAGAAGAGCATAGCATCAGGATTGGAGGAAGACCCATTAACAACCTTTGTTATGCAGATGACACAACCTTGCTTGCTGAAAGTGAAGAGGACTTGAACCACTTACTGAAGAAGATCAAAGACTACAGCCTTCAGTATGTATTGCACCTCAACATAAAGCAAACAAAAAATCCTCACAACTGGACCAATAAGCAACATCATGATAAACAGAGAAAAGATTGAAGTTGTCAAGGATTTCATTTTACTTGAATCCACAATCAATGCCCATGGAAGCAGCAGTCAAGAAATCAAACGATGCATTGCATTGGGCAAATCTGCAAAAGACCTCTGTGAGGGTTAAGATGTCAACTTGGCTGGGCCATGATCCTCAGCGTTTATATGTGATCACTTTCATGATGGGATTGGCTGTGAGTAGCCAATCAGTTGAAAGGGAGTTTCCTTGTGCATGTGGCCTGCATCTGAATATAAGTGGATGTTCTGGCTTTTGCCTGCTCTGGATCCTACAGCTCCCTCCTGTTTGTCTGACCTCTGTTCTTGGGACTTGAGCTGTCAGCTTATCTGCTGATCTTGGGATTCATTGATCTTCACAGCCTGTGAGCAAGAGCCCTGCTCTCCAACCTAATGATCTTGAGTTTTCCAGCCCCTGCAGCTACATGGATCAGGAGAAGCCTTGCAGTCTTGCCTGCCAATCTTGGGGTTCAACAATGTTCACAGTCTGTGAACAAGAGCCCTGCTCTCCAACCTGCTGATCTTGGGTTCGCCAGCCCCTGTGGCTATGTGAAGCAGAAGCCTCTATCCTGATCCACGGATTTGGGACGTCCTAGCCTCTACAATAGCATGAGCTGTTTCCTTGATATAAATCTCTCTATATATACATATTTATACACTTCACTGGTTTTGCTTCTCTAGAGAACCCAGCCTAAGACAACCTCTTTAAAGTGTTGAAAAGCAAAGAGGTCGCTTTGAGGACTAAGGTGCACCTGACGAAAGCCATGGTATTTTCAGTTGCCTCATATGCATGTGAAAGCTGGACAATGAATAAAGAAGACCGAAGAAGAATTGATGCCTTTGAATTATGGTATTGGCGAAGAATATTGAATATACTATGGACAGCCGGAACACCCAAGTCTGTCTTGGAAGAAGTACAGCCAGAATGCTCCTTAGAAGCAAGGATGATGAGACTTTCATCTCACATAATTTGGACATGTTATCAGGAGGGACCAGTCCCTGGAGAAGGACATCATGCTTGGTAAAGTAGAGGACCAGCAAAAAAGAGGAAGACCCTCAACAAGATGGATTGATTGACACAGTGTCTGCAACATCGGGCTGAAGCATAACAATGATCATGAGGATGGTGCAGGACCGGGCAGTGTTTCCTTCCATTGTTCATTGGGTCACTATGAGTTGGAACTGATTCAACAGCACCTAACAACAACAACAACCCCTTAAACAATAACTCCCTCTTTCTCCATCCCACCCACCCCTGATAACCACTAATAAACTTTGGTGTCTATGTATGTGCCTATTCTAGATATTTCATATAAGTAGTATCATAGAGTATTTGTCCTTTTGTAACTGACTTATTTTACTCAATATGTTTTCAAGGTTCATCCATGTTGTAGATGTACCAGGACTTCATTTCTCCTTCTAGCTGAATAGTATTCCATTGTATGTATATACCACATCTTGTTTATCCATTCATCTGTTGATGGACACTTGGGTTGTTACCACCTTTTGGCTATTGTAAATAATGCTGCATTGAACATTGGTGTACACATATCTGCTTGCATCCCTGCCTTCAAGTTTCTTTTGGTGTATATATAGGATTGGAATTGCTGGGTCACATAGTAATTCTATGTTTAACTTTTTGAGGAACCGCCAACCTAAGAGGCTACTCTTGACAAAAGAATCAAGCAGGGAAGTACAATCAGGAGCTCTCTGTCAGTCCCTGGGGAGAAGAGACAAATATCAACTTCTCTGCCTAGAATCTGAACTGTCTGGTGGTCTTCGAAAAACTGTTGTTAATTAACTGTGGCTGACTTAGTTAACTGCTCTTTTTAATCCTTTGCTTGGGGGTGACTCTTGTTCTATATAAAACTAATATTTAAGTACTCAGAACATTCAGCCTCTACAGATTTAAAAAATACTAAAAAATGCAATTTTCTTCTCCCATCCTTCTTCCTTAATCTCAAATACTGTGAAGGAGTTTGATAACGATGTAACCCATGACTTAAAGGCCTCTGGCAACCTTAGTGTAAGGGCGAATAAATCTTTAAAATCAACCTGAGTAGAAAAATATCAGAACAGTGGCTGCCTTTCTGGGATGGGGCAGGAATTGACTGGAAAGGCTGCCTGAGGAAACTTTCTGGGGTGTTGGTAATAGTCTATATCTTGATCAGGTTTTGTGGTTTACCCAGGTGAACACGTTTGCCAAAATTCAGAGAATATACACAATAGTTGTGCATTTAATTGTATGTAAATACAATTTCTTTCCTACTGTCTTTCACACTGTTTCTTTCCCACCTCATGTAAATACCACCTTTTGGCATGTATGAAAAGAATACCATCCCTGCAACATGTGGCTGCAACAATGGGCTCATGCATAACAATGATTGTGAGGATGGCTCAGGACCAGGCAGTGTTTTCTTCTGTCGTACATGGGGTTGCTATGAGTTGGAACCGACTCAACGGCACCTAATAACAACACCACCATGCTACTGGATGGTGGCTCAGCCTTGTATTAGAAAGCAGAGCCTGCACTGAATCCATGTTTTCTGACCATCAAGAGGCCTCAGTAGTCAGAAAGGCTCCCGCTGGGGTCCACGAACTTCTGACACCATCACAATATGAACTATATCCATCTGGGTCTGGGTTCTGGAGCCTGGAGTAGCTGGTTTCAGTTTCATCTCTACCACTTCCTATGATGTGGACCAAGTCAACTTAACCCCCAAGCCTAAATCCTCATTTATAAAATAAGAATAACAATTGCATCTCTCTCATACAGTTGTTATTACAGACAAGGGATTAAATAAAAAGTTAACACAAAAGTAAATTTAATACACATAGTAATCAATGGGAATTGTTGGCTCCCATCACAGATGTTTGTATTAGTACTTATCAGACTTCAAGGTCTGTACTCTTTTTAAATCTTTGCTGTTTTTTATAGAAGCAGAGTTAGCAGCTTCTGTTTGAAAGCAATTATATCTATTTAATTGTATTCTACTGCCCATCTGTCGGTTTGTCATACTGTGGTGGCTTGTGTGTTGCTATAAGGCTGGAAGCTATGCCACCAGTATATCAAATACCAACAGAGTCACCCTTAGACAGACTAGGAAAAAAGGTTTGGTGATCTTCTTCCATGAATTAGCCAATGAAAACCCTATGGATCACAACAGAATCCTGCCCAAAATAGTGCTGAAAGATGAGCCCCCTAGGTTGGAAAGTACTCAAAATACACAGCGGCCTGGAGTATACCAATGATCATGAAGATGGTGCAGGACCAGGCAGAGTTTTGTTCTGTTGTACATGGCGTCGCCATGAGTGGGAGCCAACTCAACGGCAACTAACAACAACAACAGTTCTATACTGCCACACCATTTTGAAATAGGAGCTTACAGGTAACATAAGAGCCTTTATTTTACAAACATGAATGTATATCAATAAACAATTTATAAAAAGATGAGGCATGATTAAATAATTCAATTCTAAAAGCACAACCTACCATTTTTTTAAATGTAACTTTATACTGAAAATGAAACCACTTCTTGGCCATGTTTTATAAACAAAGAACAAGTTACAGAACTAACTTAGCTCTCAGAGTGTATTTCATATTATTTATACTTCAATAAGCAGAATTTGCTTTTTGCGCGCGACCGGGCCTCGGCCCGCGCCTGCCAGGATGCAGCGCGCTGGCGGGAGATTAGGAGTTTTGGGCTGCGGCGCTCCGGTAGGGCGCCGGAAAGGTGCTGGCTGCACAACCTGGGGGCAGGCGCGCGCTGAGGTTTAAAGTATCAACTAGAATCAATTTGCATTCGAAAATCACATCAACACAAAGACTTGATATTGTAGCACGATTAGCAAGCAAGCAATGTCATCTAACGAACAAGGACTCTTGTGTTACAACGGGGAAGTCCTTGTTTTTCAGTTGTGTAAAAGAAAGTTTGCCGATACAGGGGCTGCAAAAACACCCATATTACATGTCAGAAGAATGGTGTTTGACAAAGGAACAAGAGTATTTGCTCAGAAGTCCACTGGGGTTTTTTTGCATGGAGGAAGAAAACTCTCATTTTAAAATTATTTGTTGCAGCTGTGTGTCAGACTTCAGACGTGGACTCAACCGTCCTCATGTTATGATACAAAACGAAAAGGATAATGTTTTCAATTATTTTCTGCTGTTGCTTCACAGTACCAATAAATTCGAAAGGCGATTGAGTTTTAAACTAGGCTATGAGTTGAAGGACAGCTTAAGGGTTCTTAACGGTCCTTTAATTTTATGGAGACATATGGAAGCAGTCTTCTGTATCTCTTCCAAAACTGGCATAGTTGTTAGTGTGCCAGTTAATTTTTCCTCTGTTGTGTGGGCAGGGGAGATTGAAAATCTAGGATTGGAAATCTTCAAAGTGAGATTGTGCTGTTTGGAATACCAAATTTTGTGTATACTCTCTTGACCGCCAAGAAATCTTACCTGATACATATGTTATCCCTCATGCTTATAGCAGTGTGGTAACTTGTGTGCACGTCTGTGCAACCGAGTTAGCTAACAACCAGTTAAGAATGTCTCTGATTGCCCTTACTCAAAAGAATCAGCTGACTTCATTCCAAAATGGTACTCCTGAAAGTGTGTGCCAGCTTCCATTTGGAGATCCTTGTACAGTGCAACTTATGGATTTGAGTGGAGAAGACTCCCTTTTCATTGTATCTTTTAGGTCCAATGATTCTTGTGCTATTTGGAAAAAGAACTTTCAGGTTGCCACTAAGTGGGAAAAATTTTCTCTGTACTGATCGATGACTTATTGGAGCTGGAACTGAACAAGTGCTGCTGCTTTGGAAGAGCTCCTTGAACTCAGATTGCCTGACTTCATTTAAAATAACAGATCTCGTCAGCGTAAACTATTCAAGTGATAAGTTGGATTGCAATGAAGATATTTTAATTGAAGACATCAAAAAGAATTCTCCTCATTCTTTGGTGATTCCAGCTCTAGAAAGAAGATTGAAAATTGATTTGGCTTCTGTTCAGGATTTACAGCAGCATCTCCTGCTTAAGGAAAAAGTTATTTCAAAATCTTGCAAAGCCTTAATAAACCTGGTTCAAGGGAAAACCGATATAACATCAAGTACAGAGGAGGAATACCTTGTTCCTCTTTGTAGTGAAAAAGAAAATCCTGTGCATACCTTTGATGAAAAGATATCAGACAATTTAAAAGATTCAGAACATCTAACAGAGAAGATGTGGTATCATGTAATGGATGGTAGCTTGGTTGTTGGAGTGAAAACCACATCTTCTTTGCAACTGTCTCTGAATGATGTGACTTTATCGCTGTTACTGGATCAAGCTTGTGACTCCAGCTTTCTGCTTAAGTGTCAAAATAGGGTGATTAAGCTGAGTACAGGTTCTTTACCAGCATCACCTTCTATGCCATATGAAGTAGGATCAGACACAAAAAGAATCAAGTTAACCCTTCACAGCAAGGAAGAGAAAAGCTTTGTCAACAACCATCTAAGAAAGATTGTGTACAGATAATGACTGCCGTCACATCTCTTCCACCACTTTCAGCACTCAACAATTTCTGTTGCACTGTCCTGCTGCAAGTTAGGGAGAGAAAAAATGGCATCCCTTCTGAAGATCATTGTGTTCCTTGTGGCAGACTTTTTTTAAGTCTGGAAGATATTTCAAGGGGGAAATACCGAGTGACATTTCCAAAGAATGAATCTATAGAAAACATAGAAGATTTTTTTGTACTTCTCGCAGCATTACACAAATTTTGTTTTCAAATCACATCATCTGGCCATACCCTGACTTCAGTGAGGACGTGGTTCTTAGAATACATGCAATGTGAAGTAATCAAAGAATTTTCAGAAATGTGGTTTTGTAAAGGGCCAGGAAGTTTTTATGGGACACTCTTTAACTGGAAACAAAGAATGCTGTGCGAAGGAATTTTAATAGTATATTGCAGGAATCAAACGGTTTTGTTAAAGTGCCTTCATTATCTCATCAGAGTTCTCCCTATAAACTGCTTCTTCAAAAAACTAAAATTAGGACGTGAAAATTTCCTAATTGACCATTTGGCATTAACCTTGGAGAAGGAACTAGTTACCCTTACTAGTTCTCTTTTTTCTGCCTTAGCTGAGGTTGAAAGCAACTTTGTACAGCAGTATGAAGCAAGCAAAGATAAGAGCACTGTCATTGTGGCTTCGTATCAGACAGAGAGGAAAAAATACATCTGTATAGAAAAGAACTTCAAAGAGAAAAGAAGCAAATCACATTGGGAATGAACCTGAAAGTGAGTGGTGCTCTTTATAGAGAAATTACTTTGAAAGTAGCTGAGGTTCAGCTGAAATCAGATCTAGCAGTACAGAAACTGGCCTGTCTGTAATTATAATCAAAATTTGATTATATTTTAAAATATGTTTTCACTGCCGGAAAATTTTGGCTCCTCTTGTTTTCATTTTACGTTACATACCTTCTTTGTAAAAATAAAGATTGAGGTGTGTTGTCATTCAAAAAAAAAAAATAATAATAAGTAGAATTTGCTGATGTCCAGCACATTGTTTCAAGTTTCCCATTGGAGATGTGTTGTTCTTAAATTTGATTACTGCAAATGTAATCTTAGCTTTGAATCTACAAAAGGTACAGTTGCTATTGTAATATCCAAAAGAAGTGAACTGGACGGTTTCAAGAGCATATGCTTGGGGAACACACACTGAACTCAGAGATTGTTATGGACTGAATCATGTCTCCCCAGAAGATAAGTTGAAATCCTAACCCCTGGTACTTATGAGTGTGACCTTGTTTGGAAATAGGTCTTTGAAGATGTTACCAGTCAAGTTAACATGAGGTCATACTAGAGTTTGGTGGTTTCTAATCGTATATGACTGGCATCCTTATAAAAGAGGAGAAGATACAGAGAGACAGAGGAATGACACCACACGACACTGCAGCTGCCATCCAAGGAACACTTGGAGTTACCCGGAGCCCCAGCTTCTGAGGGAGGCATGGAACAGCTTCTACCTCAAAAACTCAGAAGGAATCAATATGGCTGACACCCTGATCTCAGACTCCTAGCCTCCTAATCTGTCAGACAATATTGTTCTTTACAGCCACCCACTTTGTGGTATTTTGTTACGGCAGTTCTAGCAAACTTAGACAGTGTTTAATATCTGCTGACTTGCTAACTCAGAAGGGTCTACACGGAAGGCCTTCGGTCTGGATGCTGTTGTTGTTGTTAGTTAGTTACCATTAAGACAGCCCCAACTTGTGGCGAACCCATGCACAATGGAAAGAAAGGGTGCCCAGTCCTGCACCATCCCCATGTTTGGTTAGATAGAACCATCTAATCTGTGGGGTTTCCGTACATGGCTGGGTTCTTCCCTCCACACTTCTTCCCCCATGATGCCCCAAGTTCCAAGCTGGATCTTCATTCCTTCAGTTTAAAACTTTAATCCCTTATAAAATACAAATGTCCCTGAAAGTAGAAATGGGTTATACTGCCATCACGCATTTAAACCTTACAGTGAGGATGTAAGAGTGAACTATGAAGGTGCTGGGCTGAGGACTTAGAGTAGAGGAAGAAGGAGAAGGTGCTTCCGCTGCTGATGTTGATAAATGTCCTTTTCTAATTTTTTTTTCCTTCAATCCTTTGCCTTTGATGACTGAGAAAGGGATTCTGGGTGTATGAACCTTGATTTTTACCCTATTTTCCTTTCTTCTTCCTCTTTTCTTTCCTGTCTTTTAGTTTCTGGCCTCATTACAATCATTATAGCTGACCCAGATAAATGTCAAGGTTTATCAATATGTTGGAAAAGAAATAGTTAGATAACTAATCATCTCTGAATAATAATAATGGAACTTGTAAAAGCGATAAAACTGGTTAAAATCAAACTCTCATGATATGCAAAGAGCCAGTGTAGTAGGCTGCTAAATCCTATTAAACTATTTCTAGAAATACATGTATATATTTCTAATTAGTCCCACACTTCCAGATGTTTCTCATCATAGGTGATAAATGAGAGTGACAGTGGTGGAGCTCAAGCCATCACCACATGGAGGAAGCAGAGTGAAAGGAATCCAGGGTACCAAGTGTTAACTGGCATTACCAGTTGCGTTTGAGTTGACCCTGACTCATGGCAATTCCATGTGTGTCAGGGTAGAATTGTACTCCATAGGGCTTTCAGTGATGATTTTTCAGAAATAGATCAGCAGGCCTTTCACCCAAGGTGCCTCTGGGTGGATTTGAACCCCCCAACCTTTTAGTTAGCAGCTGAATGCATTAAGTATTTGTGCCACCCAGGGACTGTGTAACTGTCATTAGCCATCCTGATACCCTAATCTGCTGTCTCCCTGGATTCTTTTACTCACTGGCTTCCTTCACATGGTGATGGCCTCTCAGAATCGCAATCCCTTCATTTAATGAGGAGATTGGACTAAATGTCCGATTTCATAATTTGACATCTCAGTGGATCTGAGTCTTCAGGACAAATAACCTAATTTTAGCTGTGTTGGTGTCTTCAAGCATAAATAGAAAAGCAGGTTGTTTCTAACCTGCAGAGAAATGAGTTATATTAACCTGGGATCTTGGAAATGCTCATTTCTGGACCTGTGGTTAGGGAGATCTACTTGAATTACTGAAGGTTTTGCTTCAATACTCTTTACTTTTCTCATCTGTGCACTGACCAAAAGGGGCAGGGCTGGTGCCAGGACTCTTGGTCAACTGGCAAGTGCATCTCCAGCAGCCTCCCTCCAGGCTGCCCTTCTTTCCCTTCTTTGCTTCTGTGCCTCCTTCAGTCCCCTTCTGGCCCTCTTTCCACCAGTGAACAGGGCTCGATCTCCTTGGGGGAAAAAGATCTATTTTTTAAAAACTATCAAAAGGCTCGGTGCCTCAATAATTTTGTCAATCTCCAGAGGGTCTGCTTCAAAGTGCACATATATATTGGGAAGAGGACCACACACATAGAAGGGAATACACTAATGGTGAAATATCAGGCATCTGGGCCAGTTGGACTTTTTCAGGGAGGCATTTGATAGTAGGATAAGCTGTGCCCAAGCCTCACAAAGTGAGCCCCTCTACTCCTCCCATAGGTCAACCTGGCTCCACTGTCGTATTTTTCCCATCATTAATTCAAACTCGCATGTCTCTCTTCTCTGCCTCCTTTCCAAATTTCAAACTGCAGCCCTGATTTATCCTTTCTTTTATGAAGGTTGCTCTTCTGGCCAGCTTGAAAAGCTTCCATGGCTCATTACCATAGCAATAGAAGCACTCTGCTGAAATCAGCACCATCAAAGGGCTGAGCCAGCACAGCTGGGGAGATGCATGCCTCTGCCTCACCCTTCTACCCACCCACGCACCCACTCATGCACATGTCTATACACAACACCAGAGCTCAGATCAGCCACTTTGGGCCTGCTAATGGTGCAGCTCTTAATGAGTCTGTTTGGCTCACAGGCATTACGAACAGGAATAATATTATTATCTCTTGGGCGTATTACCACACGCCTTCAGACTTCTTTCCTCTCCCGTGTGGGATGGGAGTGAGTTTTTCTTTATCCCAGCTCAGAAGAAAATCTCAAGATGGTTCTGTCCAGTCCCTCCCAATATAAGACAGGGGGCTTCCCATCCACAATACACTACCCCTGTAAGGGTTTAGACCCCACCCTCCATCTCAGGGGGCTTATCTCCCGGGAGAGGGGCAGTTGTTTGGGAATGAACACAATCTGGCAGCTGAGATGGGCATCAGTACTGCTGGGCCGCACATGGGGGCTTCTGGCTGCCAAGGAAAGTGACCTTCACCAGACAACCGGGTGGAAAACTGAGATGCGGCAATTCTGTGGCCTAGACAGTACAACACTCACTCAGATGGAGGCCAAGCGGTTGCAGGCCCTGGAATGCCCCCAAAAGGCCTCCTGGAGGTCAAGAAGAGGCTGGAGGCCTCTGTCCTCCAGATTCTGTACCCTATCCAGATGTCACTAACCTCACCCTGCATCCAGCCCCCTGCCCCAATTCAGGGAAACCTTTCTAGATCCAGGTGCAAGGGGCTTTAGACTTCTTTCAAGGCATCTTTTCCAAATCTATTTCTAAGTGCATGCGTTCCTCCATTTTCCCTGGTACTGAGGCTTTTAAAAAAGGCCATTAATTGAACCTCTTTTAATTTTTTTCTTTCTGGTTTCTTCTGTGTTATTCATATCCTTAGCAATGAACACAGAGTGCCTCAATCAGGGATTTTTTTTTTTTTAACTTTTTTTGTGCAGTCTAGTGGAACCTATGGATCCCTTCTCAGAATAAAATGTTTAAATGCATAAAAATAAAATATGTAGAATTACAAAAGAAACCAGTCATATGAAAATAGTGGTCAATTATATTTAAAAACAAATTTATGATACTGTAGCATATGTACTTCTTTATTAATGCATTAACTAATAAGTTCAACTATCTTGATTTCAAAATGTTGATGTGTATAAATGTTATTTTGAGACATTTGCCACATATATAATGTGTTATGAAAATATCTGTGTTTTTCTATTGGTTCCAAAGTCATGGGTACTACTAATACTATGAGGTCTATTGCCTGTATTCACAACTGAAGGAAATGCTAAAAAACTGTGAAGGCTCTGGGGTTTTGCTCTACGTACAAGTAACAAATCAACACGTGACAGTGTCACAGATGCTGGTAGGAATCATGAGACTCCTGGGTCGGAGATAAAGGACAATTTATTACTCACAAGAACAGCAGTAGCCAGAGAACCAGCATTTGTGCTAGTTCTCTGAAACCCATTTCCCACCAGGCAATGTGAAGAAGGAGTCCTAGTGGCACAGTGGTTAAGAACTACAGCTGCTAACTAAAAGGTCAGCAGTTTGAATCCACCAGCCGCTCCTTGGAAACCTACAGGGTAAAACTCTCTTCAAGTTTGAAATCAAAGACACATTTTCACTGGAAGAGGGCAACAGCATATTAGGAAGGACTGGATCTTTTAAGTAGCCTGGTAAAGCCAAAGTTTACTTCTCCCCTCTAACACAGCATCACATAAGTCCCCATCATGTACTCATAAAGAGCAGAGAAAACCAGAAAGACTGAGCATTTATCTAAAAGAGACCGAAATAAATATTAACTGGCTGGTTTAAAGTCCTCTCCCCTACTCCCTACCATTTCCCAATGGGGGATTCAGGAGGAAGATGAGACCCATTAGACAAAAGAAAGCAACAGCTTTGTCTTTGTACATCCACGTCACTGTCTCTCATCCTGCAATGCTGTAAAAGTGGTCTGAGTGGCAAAAGGGTGGAGGACATGCTGAGTTAAGGTTTTGCATCGCCAAGATTCCAGTATCAGTGTTAGGTGATCATCAGCCAACAAACTGGTGGTATCTGGGCTTCCAAAAGCGGAAACTGTGACTCTAGGAAGCCTGGGGGGCAGGGATCATGAGAAAACTGGAAGGCGAGAAGCCCAAAAATAGAGACAAAAGTTGCCTGCATTACAGTTTTGCCTGGGATGGAAAATGAGGGCAGGAGTGTACAGTCGTCCCTCGGTATCCTCAGGGGATTAGTTCCAGGACCTCCCCCCACCCCCACCCCCGCCCCGCCGATACAAAATCTGAGGATGCTCAAGTCCCTTATATAAAATGGTGTAGTATTTGCATAGAACATATGCAAATCCTCCTGTATACTTTAAATCAGCTCTAGATTACTTATAACATCTAATGCAATGTAAACAGGTGTTTCATAACAATTGAAGACTTGCTCTGGAAGGTATCCTTTCTCTTCTACGAGTTTCTTGAGCTCTTCTGGGAATGCTGATGCTGCCCAGCACCAGCCGATGCCGATTTGCTCGCGATCTTGAAGTTTTTCAGGCTGTAGCGCCTTACAGAGCTAGCCAGCCATCCTTCACTAGCCTTGAACTCCTTCATCTTGCTCTCCTCAATCTCTCACATTTAGCCTTTGAGGGGTTGCTTTGATCACATAATTGCTTTTTGGGAGCCATTTTTTCACAGAAGTAGCGACGCGAGGCGAACAATGCTCAAACAAGGAGTGCTAGAGAGAGAGAGACTGAGGATCTGCAAAATGATGAAAGGCTACAAGTAGGGTATGCTTACACATCATTTCATTCGTGTGGATTCAGCATAGTGCTTAGAGCAGCAAAATCAAAGTTTTGCTTTTTGGAACTTCACTTCGTTTTTTCTCGAATATTTTCAATCCTCGGTTGGATCTGCACATGCGGAACCTGCCGATAGGGAGGGTCGGTTGTATATAACTGGGATTCTAGCCTTTCCCTATTTTCAGTTTTGATTCCTTGGCATACTAATTTAGAATTCAAAGTGGCATAACATGGTTTTTTTTCCCTTTCCCTTGGATCCCTGCTTCCCCATATTTCCATTCACATCACACGGTTTCTTCTAGAAGTACTATGTGATAATGAAGTGCTTAAGGTTGAAGATGGCAGAAGGTTCTCTTGGCAAGGAAGAGTAGTGGCATCTCTTTCCACTCAACCCCCACTCCCTGGCCATCCAATCCCTCCCCTTGGGGCCTGATTCACTGTGTCCTTGATCTCTCTCCTAATTGATTTACACTTGCTGGCCTCAGGAAGGTGCTGGAAAAGCAATCACTTCTAAAGTATTAGTGCCATGCTAGCTGTTCTGGTTATCTCTTGCTGGATAGCAAACCACCCCAAAATTTAGTGGCTTAAGACAAACCCAAAACTCATTGCCGTCAAGTTAATAGTGACTCTATAGGACAGACCAGAACTGTCCTAGAGGGTTTCTAAGGAGTGGCTGGTGGACTCGAACTGTTGACCTTTTAATTAGCAGCCAAACGTTTAACCACTGCACCGCCAAGCCTCCGGTTTAAGACACCAATCCTCTCATTATTGTCTCTTATGATTCTGCGTGTTCACTAGGCTCAGCTGGGTATTCATTGCTCAGGGTCTTTCTCACAGCTGCAGTAAGTCTGCTGGTGGGTGACTTCAGAGTTCAAGGGGGAATCAACTGGAGGTTTCTTCACTCATGTCTGGCAGCTGATGCTACCAGTTGCATACCTACATGTGGCCTCTCCGTGTGGCTGGGGTCCCTCACAGGATGCTCAATTAAATTTGAACTTCAGACAAATAATTTTTTTAGTATTAGTATGTCCCATGCAATATTTGGGACACCCTTATACTAAAATATTATTTGTTGTTTATCTGAAGTTCATATTTAACTGGGCATCCTTTGTTTTATCTAGCTATGTTGTTGAATCCTATGTTGTTATTGTCAGTTGCCACTGAGTTGATTCTGACTCATGGCAACCCCGTGTGTACAGAGTATAGAGCTGCTCCATAGGGTTTTCAAGGGTGTGACCTTTCAGAAGGAGATCACCAGGCCTGTCTTCTGAGGTGCCTCTGGGTGGGTTCAACCACCAACCTAAGTCAAGTGCTTAACCATTTGTGCCACCCAAGGACTAGAAACCTATACAGATAACAAAAGCACTCTATTTGTTAGATTATTTTGGCTGCTTGTGACAGAAACTCAGCTCAAATTGGCTTAAGTAAAATGGGAAATTAATTAATTAATTAACTGAAAAGTACAGAGATAAGGCTAGTGTCAGATATGGCTGGATCTAGGTCAAATGACATCATGATTTGGTGTTTGTCTCTGACCCTTTCTCTGCATCTTAGGCTGATGTCTCCAAATGATGGCCCTAAGCAACTCCCAGTCTTAGTGAAAAAAAGAGCTTCTTTTCCTTACTAGTTCTCCTGTTTTTGTAGGTATCCGATCTCCTTTTTGGGAAGCCCATTGGATTAACTGGGTCATGTGTTCACCTCTGAACAATCATTATAGCCTCTGGAATTGGATACTGTATTAGTTTCTGGTGGCTGCAGAAACAAATTACCACAAGCTAGGTGGTTTAAAGCAACAGAAATTCATTCTCTCACAGTTCTGTGACTGCATTTGGGGTTCAACCAGATTATCCAAGATAAACTCCTCCTCTCAAGATCCTTAACTTAATTTTATCTTTTTCCATTATTGAGAATTGAACTGTGTCCCCCCAAAATATGTGTTGGAATCCTATTCCCCATACCTGTGGATGTAATCCCATTTGGGAAGACGGTTTTCTTCATTATAGTAATGCGGCCATGTCAGTGCAGGATGTGTCCTAAACCTAATCATTTCTGGGGGGAAGATAGATATCATGTGAAGATCCCCAAGGAACCGAAGAATGCTGGAGGTACAGAAACTGAGACAAGGATCTTCTCCTAGAGCAGACAGAAAGCCTTCCCCTGGAGCCAGCACCCTGAATTTTGACTTCTAGCCTCCTAAACTGTGAGAAAATAAATTTCTGTTCTTTAAAACCACCCACTTATGGTATTTCTGTTACAGCCAACACTAAGATTCTAGGGATTAGACATGGATATAACTTTGTGGGGCCACCATTAAGCCCACTACAGATATTTAGGATTGAAAAGTGAGTAAGGAATAGTTCTCCAAAGAAAAATGGTGACACTGGAAAGCAAACATAGTGAGATGTTTATGAGAAGGACTTCCTATTTGATTCCATTTATTTCAAGTATTTAACTACTATTTGGAGAAGGCCTAAAATGTGCTGGACACTGAGCTAGCCACAGTAGCTTACAGTCCAGGCTTAAGTATTTACCCAGCACCTACCACGCAAATGTTGAGAAGAATTCAAAGCTATCAAAAGAAGAGTCCCTTGACTTCTGGGCAACATGGCGCTATAGTCAGAAACACCATGCCGTCCCTCTGCAGCAAAGATCAGAAAAACTAAGTCAAACAGAGTCACACGTCAATCATGAAACCCTAACCATCAAATGAAGAGATAAAGAACTCAGCCAAGCACCAAATGGAATAAGAAACTGACCGAGAACAAAGCATGAGGAGAGATACACACAGAGGTCCCCTATTAGCTACTGCAACACGGATTCACCATCTTGGATCCTATTGGAGATCAGCGAACAGGAGGTATGAGAAAGCAGCTTCACAGAGCTTCCAGCAGGAGACAGAACAACTGGTAACCCACAATATAGGTTTTCCCACCCCCCACCCTTCTTCACCCCCGTTTAGCCTCCTCTGCTTCCTGTAGCCACAGTCTACTGGCCAGGAAGCATGAGCTTCCCCCCAGTGCCACTTGGATTTCACCCGCCTGCACTGGCCAGCTCCCTGAGTGCCATTTGTTGGCTGCTGGTGTTGCTTTTTTCCACTTCTTTAGATTTCTTCCTTACGTCTCACCACCTCCCCCTCCTTTCTCTCAAATAACTGGCTCCGTGCACCCATCTTTGCTTCTTCCTGAAAGGCTGCAAAACACTGCTGTACTGTGAAACTGCTTCCTGGTCTGTGCTGCCACACTGCTGGGACCCCTGGGGCTTTTTTTGTTTGTTTGCTCTGATTTGTTCTGTTTTGATTTGTTTGTTTGTTTTCTTTTTCTTTTCTCGGCTTGGGAGCCCGTTCTAGCTGGGCAGTACCACGTGGCTTGGAAGCTAGTCCCTTACTCTGTGCAGAAGCACAGGGACATCCCTGGGAGAATTTCTTTTTTCTTGTTTTTTTTTTTTTTTTTAATTTCTTTGCTTAGTTTTCTTCTCTCTCGTATTCCCTTTTTGTCTTTCTTCATTTCCAGTTTCTCGATTTATTCACTTTTTTCTTTTACCCTTTTTCTTTTTTTTTATTTTTTTTTCCCCCATTTCTCAGTCTCTCATCTCTCCACTCCAATAGCAAGCTCCCTTAGCACTCTTTTATGTTTGTGTGTATGTCTTTGGCTCCTATTCCTCTCTCCTCTCTCTCCTCTTTCCCATACCAATCTTAGCTCCACATATCACAATCTACCCCCTCCTCCCTGCCTACCTGCACCATGTGCTGAACATCACACTCCCAAGCAACACAGGCATGGCCTACTGGAACCTTCCCTGCACTGATTCCCAGTCTGCACTGTCAGCCCTGGTACATGCCACAAAAAAACCTATCCCAGCAACTCCCCTTCAGCTGGAAATGCCCTGCTGTACCATACCTGAGTGACTGACCCTGCCCATTGGAGAACGAGGTGAAAACTATTGTGCTCACAGATAAGCAAATAACAAAGAATGCACAGCCCGTCTGCTCAGACATAACTAAATAAAACAAAAAATCAGGGCAAAACAAACAAATCTACAATCAGTAAACTAGGAAAATAACCACTGAATGCCCCGAAGACAGCAAACAATATCAAAACATTTACAAAAACAAGACAGGATGTTTCCACTAGGCATCCAAAATAAAATACCAGATGACCTTCCAGTAGAAGAAAAGGCACTAGACCTAACTGATAGGGAATTCAAATCTCTAATATTCAAAATTATCCAAGAGTTGAAGCAAAAAAAAAAAAAAAAAAGACAATAAAATGAGGAAAAAATAGACAAATTCATGGAAAATACAGACAAAAAAATGGAAGAATTCAAGAAAATAATACAGGAACAAAATGCTAAAATAAATTCACAACTAGAAATCATGCAAAAACAACAATTAGAAATCCAAAAGATAAACAACAAGATTTCAGAAATGGACTGTATCATAGAAGGGCTGAAGAGCAGATCTGAAATGGTGGAAGACAGGATCAGTGGAATTGAAGACAAACACTTGGATACAACTCGGTCTGAGGAAAAATCAGAAAAAAGAATGAAGAAAAATGAAGAAACCCTGAGAATTATGTGGGATACACTCAAAAGCAAAAATCTGCGAGTGATCGAAGTTCCAGAACGGGGAGAAAACAGAAAACACAGAGAGGATCATTGAAGAATTGCTGACAGAAAACTTTCCCAATATCATGAAAGATGAAAAGCTGACCATCCAAGAAGCTCAATGAACCCCATATAGGATAGACCCCAAAAGAAAATCACCAAGGCATATCACAATCACACTCGCTAAAACCAAAGACAAACAAAGAATTCTGAGAGCAGCTCGAGAAAAACAGAAAGTCACATACAGAGGAGAAATAATAAGACTAAGCTTGGATTATTCGGCAGAAACCATGCAGGCAAGAAGGCAATGGGATGACATATATAAAACCTTGAAAGAAAAAAATTGCCAGCCAAGAATAATATATCCTGCAAAACTCTCATTCAAATATGATGGTGAAATTAGGACATTTCCAGATAAACAGAAATTAAGGGACTATGTAAAAATCAAACCTAACTTTCAAGACTTATTAAAGAAAGTCCTTCGATCTGAGAACAAACAATATCAGACCACAGGCTGAGTATAGGACACAGGATTGTACTAGCCAGATACCAACCTAGGAAATGAACTCTTAAGGATTATGCAAAACCAAAAGAATTACAAAAGGGAACCAGAGAGCTTAATCTGTAAATGACAACAGCATCAGAACAATAAAAGAGGGAATAAACGGTGTAGGTATAGAACCTTCTAATGGAGAGGAAGTCAAGCGATACCAAGTAATAATAGACTGATACAAATCTAGGAAGATGTGATGGTTAAGATTGAGTGTCAACTTGGCTGGGCCATGATTCTCCGTGTTTTAATGTAATCACTCCCATGACTGAATAAACTGTGAGTAGCCAATCAGATGAAAGGGAGACTCTTTGGGGGTGTGGCCCGCATCTGTATATAAGCAGACATTCTGGCTTTTTGCTCTTTCTGGATCCTGCGGCTGCTTCCTGTCATCTCATCTCCTGTTCTTGGGACTTGAGCTGTCAGTTTATCTGCCGAACATGGGATTCGTCGATCTGCACGGCCTGTGAGTGGGAGCGCTGCTCTCTGACCTTCCGATCTTGGGCTTGCCAGCTTCTGCAGTTGTGTGACTTGGGAGAGGCCTCTACCCTGATCCACGGACTTGGGACGTTCTAGCCTTTACAATCACGTGAGCTGTTTCCTTGATATAATCTCTCTATATATATTTATTTATACACTTAACTGGTTTTGCTTCTCTAGAGAACCCAGCCTAAGACAGAAGATAAGGGTAAATTTCAAGGTAACCAAAAAGAAAGTTAAAAAACCTACTCATCAAAATAAAGAAGAAAAACATAAAGTCTCAGTAAAAACAAAACCAACAAAAACAAAAGAAATGAAAAAAAAAAAAATCCACAAACAAAAGGAACTCAGCACAGGAGAGTAAGAGGAACAAACAAAATGTCAGCACCACAAAAAAAAAGCACTACAAAATTCAATCCCACTCCTAGGAATATATCCTAGAGAAATAAGAGCCGTCACACTAATAGACATATGCACACCCATATTCACTGAAGCACTGTTCACAATAGCAAAAAGACAGAAACAACTTAGATGCCCATCAACAGATGAATGGATAAACAAACTATGGTACATATTCACAATGGAGTATTATACAAAGATAAAGAACAATGATGAATCTGTGAAGCATCTCATAACATGGATGAAACTGGAGGACATTATGCTGAGTGAAATAAGTCAACCACAAAAGGACAAATATTGTATGAGACCTCTACTGTACAACTCATGTAAAAGTTTACACACAAAAAGAAACGATCTTTGCTGGTTACGAGGGATGAAGGGGTGGTGGTGGGGAAATAAATAGATAAGTGGTAACTTTGGTGAAGGGTAAGACAGTACACATTACTGGGGAAGCCAGAACAACTTGTAGAAGGAAAGGTCACAGAAGCTCCATAGACACTTCCAAACTCCCTGAGGGACTGAATTGCTGGGAGGAGGGCTGTGGGGACCATGGTCTTGGGGAGCATCTAGCTCAATTGGCATAACACAGTTTATAAATACAATGTTCTACACTCTACCTTGGTGAGTAGTGTCTGGGGTCTTAAAAGCCTGTAAGCAGCCATCTAAGATACTCCACTGGTCTCACCCCTTCGGGAGCAAGGGAGAATGAAGAGAACAGGCTACAAGGGAAAGATTAGTCCAAAGTACTAATGGACCACAGCTACCATGGCCTCCACCAGACTGAGTCCAGTACAGCTAGATGGTGCCCAGCTACCACCACTGACTGCTCTGACCGGGATCACAACAGATGGTCCTGGACAGAGCTGGAAAAGGATGTAGAACAGAATTCTAACTCAAAAAAAAAAAAAAGACCAGACTTACTGGCCTGACAGACTGGAGAAACCCCGAGAGTATAGCCCCTGGACACCCTTTTAGCTCAGTGATGAAGCCCCTCCTGAAGTTAACTGTTCAGCTGTGGATTGGACAGCGTCATAAAACAAAACAGGACTAATGAGGCACAGCAGTCCAGGGACAAGGACTAGAAGGCAGGAGAGGACAGGAAAGCTGCTGATAGGGAACCCAAGGTTGAGAAGGGACAGTGTTGACATGTCATGGGGTTGTTAACCATTGTCATAGGGTAATATGTGTACTAACTGTTTAATGAGAAACTATTCTGCAAACCTTCATCTAAGGTACAAAAGAAAAAAAAAGAATTATGTGAGATCAAATTGACGACAGCAACTCAAAAGTTTTGATGGAAAGCCTAGGGGACAGTGGGTTGAAGATAATGGTGATGGAATAATTTGGAAAAGGATAGTGAGAATAGCAGCACAGCTGGAAGAATGTAATCGATATCACTGAATTGTACATGTAGAAACTTTCAAAATTGTGTAAATTTAGCTATGTATATTTTCATCAAATAAAGGTCCTCGAGGTCGAGAACAGAGAGCGTTGACACATCGTGGGGTTCTTAATCAATGTCATAAAACAATCAGTATACTGACTGTTCAGTGAGAAACTATTTGTTCTGTAAACCTTCATATAAAGTACAATAAAAAAAATTTAAAAAAAGAAGAATCCCTTCCATTGGGAACCTTACAGATTTTATATTGTGGTACAGAATGTGATGAGTGCTATGAGAGTTTGTTTTGACTGTAGCTTTTGAGCTGAGCCTGGAGAAAGGAAGAGAGAAAAGGGGACTGTCTTAGTCATCTAGTAGTGCTGTAACAGGAATACCACAAGTGGATGGCTTCAACAAAGAGAAATTTCTTTCTTTCACAAATTTAGGGTGTCAGCTCCAGGGGAAATCTCTCTCTCTGTCGGCCTTCTCATCAGCGTTCCCCCGGACTAGGAGCTTCTCGGCACAGGGACCCCGGTCCAAAGGACGCACTCTGCTCCTGGCGCTGCTTTCTGGATGGTATGAGGTCCCCTTGTCTCACTGCTCACTCTGTCTTTTATATCTCAAGAGATTGCCTCAGGACACAATCCAGTCTTGTAGATCAGGTCCTGCCTTACTAACACAACTGCCACCCATCTTCCCTCATTAACATCATAGAGGCAGGTTTTACAACATACAGGAAAATCACACAGTACCAGGAATCATGGCCTAGCCAAACTGATACACACATTTTTGGGGGGACATAATTTAAACCACGACAGGGACCTTCTGGGACAAATAGCAGAGCAAAGCTTGGCTGTGGGGAAGGGCAGGACAGCGGCCTGGTGTGGTTTGAGGGAATTTGGATGATAACATAGAGTGCTACGGTTCTACACAGGCAAGGAAAAAACACTAAAAGTTATTGAAGAGAGTGGCGATGTGACTAGACTGGTATTTTAGCAAGATGAGAATGTTGCATACAAAGGTTCAGAGAGCCTTGGACAAAGTGCTACATTTCCTTCTTTTCTGCCCGTTTACATTGATTCCCAACCCAAACCGGCCCCCTTGCAACTCTGCCTCACGCTTTTCTACTTCTAGGGCTGTCACCATGCCGAGTGTGCCTCCTCCACATTTCTGCCTTTAAAATATATCCATCCACCCTCCTCTACCTGTGCCCACCTCCTGGGGCACACATGGCTTCTCCGGTGCCTGGTTTTAGCACCCAGCAGCTTCCCTTGGCAGTTTTATAGCAGTGTCTCCAGTCAAACACCTACCTGTGAGAAGCTTTCTCTACAACCTTAGAAAGCAGATTTCTGGAAAGTTCTAGAAGGCAGATTTCAAGCAATTTCTGCCAGTAAGGCACCCCAGCGACTTCTCTGCCATTCAGGGAGCCATAGCCATGCCCTCTCCAACAAGTTCTGGGTCTTCTTCCTGGAGGTGGGTGGATAAGCTGGGGTGGAGGGAGTCTTCCTTGGGCATGCTTTCTCAGCCACAGGGGTAGTAGCTGCTCCTTATACCTGCTGTCTTAGGCTGGGTTCTCTAGAGAAGCAAAACCAGTAAATATATATAAATATATATTTAGAGAGATTTATATCAAGGAAATGGCTCATGTTGTTGTAGAGGCTGGAATGTCCCAAGTCCATGGGTCAGGATAGAGGCGTCTCCTGATTCACATAGCCTCAGGGCTGACGAACCCAAGGTTGGCAGGTCAGAGAGTAGGGCTCTTGCTCACAGGCTGCAAAAACAGACAAATCCGGAGACCAGCAGGCAAGACTTCAGGTAAGCTGCTAGCTCAAGTCCCAAGAACAAGAGGTCAGACGAACAGGAGCCAGCTGCAGGATCCAGAGAGAGCAAAAGCTGGTGAGCCTTGCCAGAATGTCCACTTATATTCGATGCAGGCCACATGCCCAAGAAATCTCCCTTCCAACTGACTGGCTACTCACAGCAGATCCCATCATGGAAATGATCACATTATATCAAATCTCATCATGGAAGTGATCACAACATCATATGACTGCCAAACCGCCAAGAATCTGGCCCAGCCAAGTTGACACACAACCTTAACCATCATACCTGCTATTCCTATATTCTTTAGAATTTTTACTTCTCAGCAGCCAAACCCTTGTCCCTCCAATCTCCTGCTATGGTTAATGATTCTTTATATTGAACTTTCCCTGTTCAAATCACTGTGTGTTTTCTCCTAATTGGACCCAGACTGATACACCATTCTTCAATACTTGCATTGTGAAGTGTGGTAGCTACTAGCACATGTGGTTATTGAGTAAGCATTTGAAATATGGCTGTTGCCACTGAGGAACTGAATTTTTTTTAATTTTATGTAATTTTAAGTAAAATTAAAAACAGTGTAAAATATTTTTACATTAAACACTGTAAAATATCTCATTAATATTTTATTATTTTATATATTATGTGACATAATATATGGTATTAATTACATGTTGATAATATTTTGGATATATTGGGTTAAATAAAATATATCATTAAAATTATTTTCACTTTTTTAATGTGGCTATGAGAAAATCTTAAATTACACACATGGCTTGTATTTTATTTCTATAGGACAGCACTGTTCTACACCTACCTTTTGCACAGTCTTTCCTGATTTTTCTAAACAGATATATCTGCTGCCTTTGAACTTCCATAACTCTTTGAATTTCTCTTAGGATATATGTGGGGGATTCTTACTAGTTCTTACCTGCCAGCATCCTAGCTCCTCTTTTAGTAGGCATTCCAGTCGCCTTTCTGGAGAACCTTCCATGGTGTATAGCCTTGCTGAGAATTAGCGGCCAAGTCCCCATACTGAAACCAAAGGGATTGTCCCTTTAGTAGCTTGGGGAATGGGCATACAAATCAGACTCTTCCAATTGGAAGTGCCTTTGTGCCTTGAACTTTGTATCTAGAACAAATGTTGCAAGGACTTGGTCAGTTGGAGATCCCATCTATTCCTTAAGCCTGCAGCAGACTGTGACCCTTGTACTACCTTGCTCTCCCCTCTGTGTCACTTTTGCAGTGATTTCTGTTGCCTAGCCCTATGCAGCAATTAGCTCTTCCAAACCTATCTCATCATTGACCCTGTAAGACCCTGACACTTGTCCAATAAATTCTGTTTTTCCTTAAAATTGGTAGAGTCTGTTTCTGTTGTCTGAAACCACGAACCCTGATTGATACTGCCATCAGTGTTGCTCTACTAGATATGACAGTCAGTTTCAGCAAGGTATAGGCTATGGGGAAGCTCAGAATTGAAAGCGAAGCTGAAAGCTAGGCTTTGGAAAGGACAGGAACCAGCCCTACAGAGCTCTGTACCAAGAACAGGTGGGTGCCATCAATGAATGAGTGTACATCAATACTTTTCAGTCCCTAGGTCCATCACTTTGTTCATTCCAGGAATGGCCCTATCTGAGGTTAAGGGTGTATGGTAGGCAGAATGGCCCACCAAAAATGTCCACATCCCAGAGCCTGTGAATATTTTACCTTACATGGCAAAGGAACTTTGCAGATGTGATTGAGGACTGTGAGATGGAGAGACTATCCTGGATTACTTGGGTGGATCCAACGTAATCACCAAAACCAAACCAGTTGTCATTGAGTTGATTCCAACTAATGACGACCCCATGTGCCCTATGTACTTCATAGTAGAAATGTGCTCCATAGGGTTTTTGTGGCTGTGACCTTTCGAAGCAGATCTCCAGTTCTTTCTTCTGAGGCCCCTCTGGGTGGATTCAAACCAGCAACATTTCAGTTAGTAGCTGAGTACTTAACTGTTTGTGCCACCCAATGATTCCTAACATAATCACAAACCAAAAACCAAACCCATTGCCACTGAGTTGATTTCAACTCATAAGGACCCTATAGGACAGTAGAACTGCCCCATGGGGTTTCCAAGGCGTGGCTGGTGGATTCAAACTGCCGACCTTTTGGTTAGCAGCCAAGCTCTTAACCACTGCACCACCAGGGCTCCAATGTAATCATAAGGGTCCTTAAAAGTGGAGAACCCTTCCAAGCTGGATCATAGAGACATGACTACAAAAGCAGGATTGGAAAGATGCTACATTGCTGGCTTTGAAGACAGAGAAACAGAGCCAGAAGCCAAGGAATGCAGGCAGCCTCCAGAAGCTGGAAAAGGCAAGGAAACGGAGTCTCCCATAGAGCCTCTGGAAGGAACACAGCCCTGCTGACATCTTGATTTAGCCCAGTGAGACACGTGTCTGAGTTCTTACCTACAGAACCATAAAATAATAAAGTTGTGTGCTTTAAGTCACTAAGTTTATGGTAACTTGTTATTGCAGCAAATAGAAAACTAATACAGTTCACCCTTTGACCTGGAAAAGACATTACTTTGACAGTCCTACCAAGGCCGTATCCCTTGGAGAATAGAGGGGAGGTTCCTTGTGTGAAAATCAGGTGCCATTAGCAAGTGAAGGAAAGGATGCTGAGCAGGCAAACCATGATACCCACTGCAACCAACCACGACAGCTCCTTGCACATAAACATATTTAATCAAAATCTGTCCAACTGAATATTTAGGGCCAGCAACTGATCAGGTTAAACATTCTGGGTGAGAAGCCTTGAGAAAACAGAAGAGAGCTTTATAAGGAATGTAAATCCAATATTTACATATGCAAAATATACATACATATATGTATATATGGTGCAGTGGTTAAGAGCTACGGCTGCTAATCAAAACGCTGGCAGTTCCAATCCACCAGCTGTTCCTCGGAAACCCTGTGGGGCAGTTCTACTCTGTCCTATAGGGAGACTATGAATTGGGATCGACTCAACAGCAACGGGTTTGCGTTTTTTTCCTGGTTACATGCATCTTAAAAATTTTGTCATAAAAAAAAATCTCGTGAAACTTAAAAAGGTCTGATTCCCCCTTAGTAACCCAAACCCACTGCTGTCAAGTCAATTCCAACTCATAGCAACTGTTCCGTAGTGTTTCCAAGGCTGCCACATCTTTCTCCCGCAGAGCAGCTGGTGGGTTTGAACCGCCAACCTGTTAGTTAGCCACCCAAGCGCTTTAATCATTATGCCACTAGGGCTCCTTCTTCCTTAGTAAAGATGTAGCTAATTCAGCCAGCTACCCTAGCAGTTAGACTTATGGACCTGTTCTATACAATGTTTAAGAATCACGCGCTTAGTCACTGACTAATTAGTTGTTGATAAATGAGACACTAATGGAGACTTATTTAAAGCACATAAAATGAGATGGAGTTATGATCCACCAGTCTAAGAACGCATAACTAGGTGAGCTAAAGGAGCAATAAAGGGGATTTACTATACCTATCAAAAAATCCTGATTGTGGCCACTTAAGGTCACTGGAAGACTGGAGTGAAGTGATTCAAGTCAAGCCGTCCACAGAGCCAGGCTGATGTCCAACACAGCCTCAGCTTCTGAACGCTTGGCCTGACTCTGCAGCAGTTTAACAGTAGGTAACAAAAATACCATTTTGGAATATAGTAGAACATTACTTTAAAGGGGTAATGCATTGTCAGCTCATAATTCAGTTAAGAAGATTTGGCACCTAAAGATACTTTCCCTGCAGTTAACGAGATCCATGCTCAGATGGCAGTAAGGTTATCATGGTCACCTTTTTCAAGGTGAATCTTTGTTCTAGTGAAACCAATTATGGCTGTGAGTGTTCCCTTGGGAGTCTGTGTATTTGTTTTTTTGCTGTCGGGATTTGGGAGGGGTGCAAAGGAAGAGGTTCCTTTCCGAAAGACCAGAAACCAGGGATAGGAAGGCTCAAAACAAGATGATTCTAGGAAAACTGTTCTCAATCCTGGCATACAGTAGAATATCCTGGGAAACTTTAAAACAAACAAACGAAAACACCAATATCTGGTTTCAGAACTCTGGAGGTGGGACTCAGGCACCTGGATGTTCTAAAAGCTCCCCAAACCAATCAGTACTCAAGTGAGTACTCATGTATTCTGACTCATGGCAACCTCACGTGTTTACAGAGTAGAAGTGCCAGCTCCGTTGAGTTTTTATAACTACGACCTTCAAGGAGATGGCAAGTCTTTCTTCTGAAGCTTCTTGGGGTGGGTTTGAACCTCCAAGCTACCCATTAGTAGCCCAGGGCTTAACAGTTTGCACCACCCAGGGACTCCTAGAAGCTCTCCAGATAATTCTAATGCCTGGTCAGTGCTGCCAGCGTTAAGAACCATTGCTTTAGAATTTTACAGTGTGGTTTACCTTGTAGGTCATTAGTTTTGTGGTGTTCTCTTAGGGGAGGTATGGCCTAACAGTGCTTCTCAAATGTCATTGTGCCTTAGAGCCTCTAGCGCACTGTTTAAAATTCAGACTCCCAAGCTTCCTCAAGAGTCCTAGGAGTTCACACTTGCGTGATGCCTTGTTGTTAGGTGCTGTTGAGTCAGTGCCGACTCATAGTGACCCTACGTACAACAGAATGAAACAATGCCTGGCCTGTGCCATCCTCATGATTGTTGCTATGTTTGAGCCCACTGTTGCACCCACTGTGTCCATCCATCTCGTTGAGGGTCTTCTTCTTTTTCCGTGACCCTCTACTTTACCAAGCATGATGTCGATTTGCAGGGACTGGTCCTTCCTGATAACATGTCCAAAGTATGTGACACGTAGTCTCTCCATCCTCACTTCCAAAGAGCGTTCTGGCTGTACTTCTTCCAAAACAGATTTGTTTGTTCTTCTGGCAGTCCGTGATATAGTCAATATTCTTCGGCACTCCATGGTATACTCGAGATGCATCAATTCTTTTTCAGTTTTCCTTATTCACTGTCCAGCTTTCATATGCATATGAGGCGACTGAAAACACCATGGCCTTAGTCCTCAAGGTGACATCTTTGCTTTTTAACACTTAAAGAGGTATGTTGCAGCAGATTTGCCGAATGCTATAGGTCGTTCGGTTTCTTGACTGCTGTTTCCATGGTGTCTAGGAAACTTCATTTTATCTGTTGCAAGTAGTCTGAGAATGAGTCTGAAACATTAGAGCTTGCGAAAAAACAGCAGTTGGCAGATTATGGCCAACTAGAAATGCCTGGAAGAAGAGAAAAACAACTTTGTGAGTAAAGAGCCCCATAACGCCCGTGTTGAGTCGCTCCCTCTACTCTGGGCAGTTTTATACCTGTGTTTCTCTCTGCAGTTGCGTTGTCCCCGCTACTCTGGACAGTTCTGGCAGGGGCCAGTGAAGAAGGAGACGTGGGTTGGGCAAGGTGTGTGGCGCTGGGTGTGGTTGGCTCTTTGTTCGGGAAAATTCCCTCAGGGGTGGGAGGCGGCTAGCTTTTCTCCGTAGCCACTTGCGTCTTACGCGCCGCTCGCTCCTATGTAAGGCTATTCAGTGTTCTATTTGGTCCTCTGCTCTTAGAGTTGGCTCCCGCATCCGCTAGGAGCGCCGGTAGCGGAGGACAGAGGAAGGAGGAACTGCCCCGGCGGCCAGTCTCCGGGGAGGGGGCGTGACGCAGGTTTTCCGGCTCCCGCTGAGCGGTGGCTGCGGGCCAGAGCGCGCGCAACGTGGGGCCGACCGCCTAGGCGCGGCCTCGGCGGCCCCAGCCTCGCCTCCCCGCGCTCGCTGCGCCGCCTCCTCCCTCCGCGCCGCCGGCGCTGCCCGGGGGCGGGGACTCGCCGCTGCCTAGGCCGGAGACGCGGCGGCACTGGACGCGGCGTGGAGCGCCCGACGCGGATCCGTCCGGGGCGTGAGGCCAGCAGCGGAGAGAAAGCGCGGCGCGGTGCCGGAAGAGCAGCCCGGGACGGTCTCGGAGCGAGGCCCCGCGGCGCCCAGCGGCCGGCGAAGCCGCGGAAAGAGGTGACTAGGGCGGCGCGCGCCCTCCGGCTCGCCCTCTTGCCGCCTTCCCGTGCCTCCCTTCTTCTCAGCCCCGGGCCCTGCGCCTCGCGCCCAGAGACCCCGGTCGGTCCCCCGAGATCTCGCCCCGCTAGCGCCCGGGCTGCCCCCTTTTATCGAATTCGGCTCGGAGGTGACACCGCTCCGCCGTGTGTCCGAGCTTTCGCCCCGGGCGTGGGACGGAGAAGCCTGCGGCCGCCGCGACCCGCGCCGCTCGCTGCCTCCGAGGCGGGGGCGCGCGGACCCCCGGCCCTGCTGTGAGGCGCGGTGCAATGGATTCCCGGTCTCTGTGGAGGCGAGTCTTGGGTTCTTCAGGGTCCTTGCTTTTTGTTCTGAGCTTTTGTCATGCGCGTCACTATCAAAAGTGTAAAGCGTGCATTCCCAAAGTCACAGTAGTCCCAGTTCTGCGGGCGTGATTTGCACGATGCGAGGGCGGGCAGTGCCGGGGGCCGCTCACATTCACATCCTCTTCCTGTCCCCGCACCTCCAGGGAGGCTCGGGCTCCTTGGGTGTCCACGTAGGCAGCGGTTGCGTCCTGGCAGGTGACCCGGAGGTTTGCCCCAGGTCTTTCCGCTGCGCGGCTGGCTCAGAGCCGCGGCTGCCAGAGCACATAGTGGTGGTAGGGATGCTGGCAGGTTCTCTCTTATACCTGAATTTTCCACCTTTGACCGTCTGGAGGACCCACAAAACTTTTACTCTGCCGTGAAAATAGTCTCCTGGGTATGTACAGTATGTATAGATGTATATGTATATGTATAATATATTTTATGGACATTTACTTCACACCCTGTTAAATATTTTTAATGATTTTTTAGTAAAGCAAAATTGGAAAATTACCTATTTTGATGAATGTTCTTTTTACCGGGATTTAAGAATCCATATTATATTTGGAATGCCATGACTATGCTCTAGTCCCTTCTCGAAATTTGCAAAACCAAACGTGTAGCTTTCACGGTTTTGAGAATTCCGTTTTGTTCTGAGCTTTTGTCATGGCTGTTTTGGGGTCTCTAGGCCCTACAATTCTATATTATGCAAATGTTGAGGGCCATTCCTAGGGGCGGGTTATTAAGATGTTCAACAGTCTGATGAAACATTTAACAGCTCTAGAGTGACTGTGTTCGGCTCGAGGCCATCAGATTAGCTCAGATTTAGGCAGTTTTAGTATTTCTGAATTTCTTGGTTGCCCTTGTGGATCTCCGAAGGTGTCCTAGCTCCTCCCACTTGTGTTAGAAAGGATTAACTTGATGCTTTTGGGAGGAATGATTTTACTTTATTTGTACACAGAGACCAGTAACTTGCTCAAACTTTCTATTCGTGGGCCACTTAGTTCTTAAGGTGTCGGTGGAAATTGAATTCTTAGGATGTTTGAAGAAACGAGATTAGCTTTTCGCGATGCATTTTGATCTCCTTTGGAGAGGTTATCCCATTTTTTTTCATTGATTTTGCACAGAAATGGAAGACCAGGATGAGAGGAAGGGAGAATTGAGGGGGAAGTCAGATTGCATAATATCGCTGTGAGGAGCTAGGGAATGCCATTTGCTTTCTAATTGCTGGCTGTAGGTCCAGTTATTGATGGGAGATGAAAAGATTTTGCATTTACTTTTTTTTGAGGGAGTACAGCAGAAACAGCAGTGAGGACAAAGGACTACGTCCGGCCCAGGGGTACCTTCCCCAGCCAGGGAGCAAACATCCTTTAGAAGGCGCAGGCTGGCTATCTGCATCAGAAGCAGGAAGGGTAGAATGGCAGAGGCTGGGAAACTGCCTCTGTGTGGAGCAGCTGGGAGGGTCAGGCATCCCTTTAAGCAGGTTGTGCTGAGCAGAGTAGGAAACGTCTGGTAATGGGCTCCGTTAGCGAAAGGGAGCTTGAAGGCAGGATAGTACCTGAAGACTAGTCCTCCTGAAAGTGTCTGATGTGGCAGGCAGGGAGTCCTGGTCCCTTTGGCTTTAACCCACCCAACAACACCGTGGAAGTAGGGCCTGGTGATCTGCTCCAGTAAAGATTACAGCCAAGAAAAACCTAAGGAGGTCAGTTCTCCTGTCACACATGGGGTCACCTTGAATCGGAATCAACTCGACTGCAGTGAGTTTGGTTTTATTATTATTATTTTGTTTATTTTTTCTTTAGAAAAAGAAAAGTTGCCCAATGAAAAGATTCATTTTTTTTTTTTAAATAAGCTAGTATGATAAATAACATGTGATCCACAGTTGGGATAAAAGAAAAGTCATTTGTCTGCTTTGTAAAAAAACTTTTTTTTCAAATGTTTCTAAGAGTGAAAAGAATGGCTTTGTAAAAGTTTTGCTCTTACCTTAGAAAATTAAGAGTGGTATTTTACTTGCATCCCCTGCTTCCAAATGTTCTTAAAGCCTGCAGTCATTTTCTAGACTTCATGTTACTGATGAAATTATATTCAAAGAGAGACTGGTCTTGAAGTTTAAGAAGTGTTTCCTAACTTCTTTCCTCGAATCTTTCTTTTGCTTCACAATTTTTCCACAAATTCAGGGGGGGAAATCCTTGCCTTCTCAGATTTTTACAATATTTTATTTTAAAACTGTTAAGGGCTATGTTAATAAAACTTCGCTAAGATTTTGAAGATTGATTAGTGCCTGACTGAAAAAAAAGTAATGTATGAGTACTGTGTAACATAATTATAGTGATTTATATTGTATTCTACAGTGGTTTCCAAACTTTTTCAACTCCTTCTCATTAGTTATAAAAAGTTTTAGCACTCCCCTATATCTGTGTTTGTTACTTATAAGTTATATATATGTGCCCAGAGGTGCCTCAGAAGACAGGTCTGGCAATCTGCTTCTGAAAGGTCACAGCCTTGAAAACCTTATGGACAGTTCTACTCTGCACACATGGGGTCATCGTGACTTGGAATTGACTTGTAGACAACTAACAGCAACTATTATGGTTTTCTGGTATCTCAAATACATTCAGGACTGGATTCATTGTTAATGACAGCAGAGGTAAAACCCTATTTCAAGTAGTCTTTCTTTTTAATTTTGAGTATTTTTGGCCAGTTTCTTGTCAGATCTGATTATATCACCATAGTTTTTAACTTCATGGTTGGGGCTTGTGTAAAGCTCTGACATCAAGAAATGTCTGCTTTGCCAACTGTGGTTCCTGTGTTTGCTTTTTATCTTTTAAATCTTCCTATCCTTTGTAGGAAACCCTGGTGGCATAGTGGTTAAGTGCTACAGCTGCTAACCAAAAGGTCAGCAGTTCGAATCTACTAAGGCACTCCTTGGAAACTGTATGGAGCAGTTTTATTCTGTCCGATAGGGTCGCTATGAGTCAGAATCGACTCGATGGCAACGGGTTTGGTTGTTGGTTATCCTTTGTAGGTTTAGTTATCTTTTAATCTACTCCACTGTACACATGCAAGCCAGGATACGTTGCATTGTGCTGAAGTGGAAGGAAGGGTAGCGGCTGATCTATCTATCCCCTCCCACTGCCATCCCCCAGGCACCTCAGTGATTTGTGACATATGACCCTCTGAAGGAGGGACACAGTGAGGCTGCAGTATCAGTTTGTACTTAAATAATAGTGAAACATAGTTTCTTTCCTATTTTTTGGATAAAGATAGTTCTAGCTTGTAGAATTTTCTTCCCCAGCCCAGTGGAACATCTTCCACACCCTCTGGAAAACATGTACCCTTCTAGTAATCTCTTACTTCAGCTTCAAATAATTTTCATTTGATTCTTAGAAGGAGCCTCATGAGGGCAGCTATAACTCATCCCCCACTTTTTTTCCTTAAAAAGATCAGTTAATACCATAGTAATCCCTTTTAATTAAGTATATGCTTGTGGTACTCCTTTTCACACCAGCCTTAGTAGACAGACACCATGATTTATCCCTTTAGATATGAACCCATGAGGTGTGGAGGAGATATGAAACTTGCCCTACATCACCCATTAAATACATGGATGCTTACTCCCTCTCAGTTACCTGCCCAAGGCACAAGGCGGGGACCTGGGTCTTCTTTGTGTTCTTTGAGGACAGAAATCTTCCTTACCTATTTTTGGATCCCCAGTTCCAAAGGAACCCTTGAAATATGTTTGAATGGGTCCAGTTTTTTTTGTCTACTTCTTGACATATTCATATAGTAAAATGGCTTTTTTTAAAAAAAAATGAGGAGGCCATAAAATTCTATGATTGAATCTGGAAATGCTGGAAATAGAGCTTCAAAACTTGTGAATGTTACCCTTTTATATCTTACTTGCATCTTGGCTTTTTTATTGTTATTGTTTGACTTTTGTATTCAGATACTCACTGAAGGAAAAAATACAGAATTTATAAAGTAAAAAATGAAAGAGGCAGTGGTGGTTCAGTGGTAAAATTCTCACCTTCCATGTGGGAGACCTCGGTTCAAATCCTGGCCAGTGTACCTTATACTCAGCCGCCACCTGTCTGTCTGTGGCAGCGTTTGTGTTGCTGTGATGCTAAACAGGTTTCAGCAGAGCTTCCAGACTAAGACAGACTAGGAAGAAAGACCTGGTGATCTATTTCTGAAAATCAGCCAGTGAAAACCCTGTGTATCACAAGCATTCGTGGGGATGATGCAGGACTGGGCAGCATTTGGTTCCATTGTGCACAGGGTGGCCATGAGTCTGGGATGGACTCGTCAGAAACTAATAACAACCAAAAAATGAAAACTTCTACTATTTCTTCTTTCCTTTCCCTCTACACATTGCCACTCTCACAATACAATTTTTGTATGTTCTTCCTTATAAACCTTTTTCTATGCATGGACAACTATATTCACATGTTAAGTGTGTTTTTACAGTTTTTTCAACAAAAATGATAATTAGTATTGAAACTTTTTTCACTCTGCAATTTATGTTTTGATTGTCTGTTGCTATGTACAAGCCATCTCAAAGCTTAAAACCACCATTTTGTTGCGTCTTGTGATTCTGTGGGCTGACTGGGCTCCGCTGAGTGGTGGTTCTACTCCATATGATGTTGGCTGGGGCTGCAGTCACTTGGGAGCACAGTTGGGCTGAACTTCAAGATGGCTCATTGACTAATATCAGTCTTTACAAATCTTGCCTTGCAGAATTCTTTGGGACAAAATTTTAATATACTAAGTAATGATTGGTTTAGGGGAAAAAATCGTCTAGCTGTATTTCTCCCCTGATTTCAGTGCTAGCAAAACCTTAGAGACTCTAGCCCATTCTTTCTTGCTCGCTATCATTTATATCTAGGCAACAGATAGATTATTCCTTATCTTTCCCCATTTTCTCTATAGCAGTTAGGGAGGATCCTGCATAAGCTATGCTGGCTGGGCTCAGTGATTATTTCATTGCAATTTAAGAACAGATACTTTTGTCCAACACCTTATAGTGACTTTGACTGAGATGCCTAAAGAGAGGAACCTACACTAAGAAGTTGTTTTAAATAGAGTCCATTTTGGGTTATTCTTTATTTCTCATATAACCTTGCTTCTCTAGGGCAGATAGTAGTAGATAAGGTTTAGGAAAAATGCTTTTTGTTGCTGATGCAGATGGAAGGTGGGAGGCAATAGTTGCTGATTCAGTAGCTCAGTGGTGGGGCCTAACAATTTGCATTTCTAACAAGTTCCTAGGTGATGCTGCTGCTGCTGGTCCAGGGACTATGAGAACCTTTGAAGCGGAGCAGAGGTCGGCAAACCTCTTCAGTGTAAGGCCAGCTAGTAAATATTGTAGGCTTTGCAGGCCATATGGTTTCTTGTCGCAACTACTCAACTCTGTTGTAGTAGCCCAAAGGCAGCCATAGACAATACCTTAATGAATGAGTGGCTGTGAGCCAGTAAAACTTTATGGACACTGAAATTTTAATTTCACATAATTTTCACATGTCATGAAATAATATTTTAATTTTCCCCAACTATTTAAAAATGTAAAAACCATTCCTAGCTCATGTGCCACATATGAAAACTGGTGGCAGGCAGGATTTGGCTCTTGCTGACTTGGGGGAAAATCAGGAAGCCCCTACCAAGATGGAGTCCTGGTGTCAGGTGGGAGGTGGCTTTTCTTTAGGAAGTTCTGAGTGCTGGATCAGACAAGTTGGAATTTGGTTCTTTCATTCATTTTTACTCACCTATCACTTTTTGGTGTTTTCGCCACATAATGTGAATTATGCACATTTATTTTTAAAATATTATCTTTATAAATTATTAGCTTCCAGAATTGGGGAAAACATGGTGTTTATAGGGAGTTGGGGAAATAAGAGGAGGTGATTCTACTTAAGTCTTAGTAACTTTTTTTAAAGTGATTTAAGCAGAATACAATGAATTTGGTCATTTAACCCTAATGGCTTAGAGCAGCAGTTGACAAACTTTCTGTAGCGGGCCAGATAGTAAATTTTTAACTCATTTAGTCCTCGTAATAACCCTATGAGTAAGTCTCTGCTGCAGCTATTCAACTCTTCCTTATAGCCAGAAGGCAGCTGCGTGGTGGGTATGGCTGTGGTCAGTAAAACAGGCCAGATATGGCCCATGGGCTGTTGTTTGCTGACCGCCGGCTTAGAGACATGCTTGGAACAGGATAGAGTATTTCTAAACCCTCAAAAAGTGCTGGTGACCAAGTCCTTCACAGACCCTGAAGCTGTGCAGGATGTTTTCAGAACTGTTTGCTCACTTCTGGGCAGCTCTGGGTCTCTGAGATGTCAGATGGGGCCATTTCCTCTGAGAAGGTATAAAGGTGTGGCTGCAGCACTGTTTGGAGAAGCTGTATTGTTCCTGCAGTGGTGACATAGGTCAAGCAAGCTAATCTGATTTGATTGCTCCTGGATAGTTATTTGTTCAGTGATTAAAAACTCTATGGGAAAGTATTAACCAGGAGGTTGAAGAGGCAGATACATCTGGCAGGCTGCCCGTTTTCACATCGTTTTCCTTAGAATTTTTTTCTTTTCTTAATTTTAAAGTAATTAGAGGTCGGCGGTTCAAACCCACCAGTGGCTTTTATTTTCTTTCTTAAAATTTTTTGTTTTATAAACAGTAACTTTAACTTTTTAAAGGTGGCAATTTATGCTCCTGTTTTGTAGAAGCTTCTTGAACTTCCTCATATATTCAGTAATGTTTTATTTACTCACAGGTTAAAATTTTTAAAGTCACTAAGCCAACAGGTGAGAACTTGCAGTTTTTTCCATTACTTTCCTGATTATCAAGATACTTTTAATGCAGAAACACAGCCACCCAGACCAAACCCGCTGCTGTCAGTTCCAACTCATAGCAACCCTATAGAGTTTCCAAGGCTGTAAATCTCTACGGAAGCAGACTGCCACATCTTTCTCCCGTGGAGCCACTGGTGGTTTTGAACTGCTGACCTTTCGGTTGGTAGTTGATGGGTTTAATCACTGTACCACCAGGGCTCCTGCAAAAACACATCACTTACCTTCAAACCAGGAAAGCCTTGGGTTTCATGGAGTTGCGTGTAAGTTGATTTTAAGTTAATCAGTTCCAGGATGCCAGATGCCCATAATCGAATATGAGACAACACATTGCAAAGCCTAAACTAAAATGACTGTTAAATTAATATATCCATTTTATGCACTGCCTCTCTCACCCACTCCCATCCCACCCCCAATCCAAATTAAATCTCAGGTGGCGGAAAGGAGAATTTTCAAATATTTTACAACTGTAAATTCTGGATTTGCTTTCCTGCTTCTGCTTTGGAAGTCGTCTTCGGGCTCTTCATCAATCTTTGTCCCTTCTTGCCTCTCTCTCTCCCTTTTTACTCACTCAGCAGCAGTGGTTTATACAGTCCCTGGAAGCCAGCAGTGAAGTGCCTTGGAGGCCTGAAGGCTCAGTGTTCCTTCTCCCTTCCTCACGGATACCTTCTTACCTGGGCAGCCCTGCTTCTGTCGGGAACCCAGGGCTCTCCCAGTGGTGCTATCTAGGCATCCTCCACCTTCCTGTGCAGCCAAGCGCCTGGTCACAGTGCAGGGCTTCTGAGACCATACTAATGTTTGGCTTCCTTAAACCTTTCTGAAGGGAGGAATCTCTTTTTCATAAAATGCCCTGGTCTAGGACGTGCACTGCTGTGGCACCCTCCCTGAGTCACTCCTGGTGACTACAGCAGACAGTCTATAGGAGGAGGAAAGCAGGTGACTGATTACTAAAAATAGGATGATCGTGGAAGGAAAAACATTCATCACCTTTCCCTCCTAAAATGGGAAAGAGATGAACTCTAGAAATTATATTATTCAATTTTCCATCCTTATTACTAATAATAGTCAACATTTGTTGAGCAATTACTATGTGCCAGATGCAGTTCTAAGCAATTCTCATGTCTTAACTTATTTAATCTTTATAATAACCCTGTGAGGACAGTGAGGCACAGGCAGGTCCTGTGGCTCGTAAAAGGTGGAACCAGGGTCAGACACTGGCCATTCGGTTCCAGCGTTTGTTCTCCTATCACTACACTCAACTAGCCAGCACAGCGCCTGGCTCGTGGTAGTTGCTCAGTACATTTTTTAATGATTGGATAAAGGAAGGAGGATATGAAATGATCAGCTGTACACTTCTCTTGAAGTGAGAATTGAGTTTATTTTCTGTTTTCAGACTTGTAGTACACCTACCCACTGACTTATATCTGCTAGAATAGCATAAGGTTTTGCAAGGGTCCCAACTAAAAGTATATTACTAGGGGATTTAGTATACGACAAAGATAGCCTTTCAAAATACTGGGGAATGGATTATTCAGTAAAGGGTGCTGGAAGAATTGATCAACCATTTAAAAAAATGAAAACTGTTCTTTTTTTTATTGTACTTTAGGTGAAGGTTTGCAGAGCAAACTATTTCTCATTAAACAATACACGTATTGTTTTGTGACATTGGTTGCCAACCCCACGACATGGTCAACACTCTCCCCTTCTTGACCTTGGATTCTCCATTACCAACTTTTCTGTCCCCTCCTGCTTTTTCATGCTTGCCTGTGGGCTGGTGCGCTGGTTTAGTCTCATTTTGTTTTATGGGCCTGTCTAATCTTTGGCTGAATGGTGAACCTCAGGAGTGACTTCATTACTGAGCTATAAGAGTGTCCAGGGATCTTACTCTCAGGGTTTCTATAGTCTCTGTCAGACCAGTAAGTCTGGGTTTTTTGATTGTTTTGTTTTGTTTTGTTTTGGTGAGTTAGAATTTTGTTCTACATTTTTCTCCAGCTCTGTCTGGGACCCTCTATTGTTATTCCCGTCAGAGCAGTCGGTGGTGGTAGCTGGGCGCCATCTAGCTGTGCTGAACTCAGTCTGGTGGAGGCTGTGGTACTTGTGGTCCATTAGTTCTTTGGACTGATCTTTCCCTTGTGTCTTTCGTTTTCTTCATTCTTCTTTGCATTCGATGGGGTAAAGCCAGTGGAGTATCTTAGATGGCTACTTACAAGCTTTTAAGACTCCAGACGCTACTCACCAAAATAGAATGTAGAACATTTTCTTTATAAACTATGTTCTGCCAGTTGAGCTAGATGTTTCCTGAGAAAAAAACATATTCTTTGTATTTCCTTACTTCTGAGTCAGAATCAGCTCAGCAACTGGTTTGGTTTACATAAAAAAAAAATTCCAAATGGATGAACTATTTCAATTTAAATGTGAAACTGTATATATGTTGGAAGAAACCATGGATAAATGTGTTTCTAGACTTAAGAGTAGGGAGATGTCTAAGTGTAAACAAAATTCAGAAACAATAAAAGAAAGAAAAAATTGTCAGAAAACAAAAACTATGGGCAAAAAAATCCATACAGAAAGAAAAATGAAAAATTGAAATAAAAACTTATCCACATGAAAGACCAAAGATTAGTTTGTCTTTCACATACAAAGAGCTCTTACAAATCAATAAGATGAATATCCCAGTTTGAAAACAGGCAAAGAATATGAAAAAGATAGTTCACCAAAATGAACAAATGGCAAATAAATGAGAAGATGCTCATTTATACTAATAACTAAGTACTGTAAGTGTATTTTTAAAAATCATTGCCATGAGATTGCCAAAGATTGAACAGCTTATTTTGTGTGGTGTTGTGTAGGAAAATAGGCATTCTGTTACTGCTGGGAGGGTAAATTATTACAACCACTTTGGAAGCCAATATAGTAAGATCTATCAGCGTTTTTAAAGATAGTTTAGACTTAAAGAAGAGTTCCAGAAATGGTACAGAGTTCCTATATACCCTTCACCCAGCTTCCCCCTATGTTGCCATCTTACATAACCATAGAGTTTATCAAAATGAAAAAACTCACCTTGGTGCTATGTTATTAACCAAAGTGCAGAACTTATTTGGATTTCACCAGTTTTTCCAGTGCTGGCCTTTTTGTGGTCTAGGTTCCGTTCCAGGATCTCACATTGCATTCAGTTGTCAAGTCTGTAGTTGCCTCATCTGTGACAGTTACTCAGGCTTTCCTTGTTTTTCATGGTCTTGACACGCTGGTCAGGTCTTTTGTAGAATATCCCTCAATCTGGGTTCCTCTGAAATTTTCTCATTATTAGGAGGTTATGCATCATTGGGAAGGAGATCACAGGTGGTGTGTCCCCTACCCCCTAGCACAACATCTTGGGTGTTCATGATATTGATATGTCTCATTACTGAAGATATTAACCTTAATAAGAAGAGGGTTCTCCCTGTAAACTTACTGTTTTTCCCTGTATAATTGCTAAATATTTTGAAGGAGATAAGCTCTATCTGTTTTGACCCAGTAATTCCACTTATGGAAATTTAGCCCGTAGTTATGCTGTGATTTATTTCCTCACTTGAAAAATGAGAATGATAGTGCCCACCCGGCAAGCTGATGGCAGGTTTACATGAGTTCATCTATTTAAAGCATGTGAACCATGCCTCACACTGTAAGCTCCCTGCTGGCTGACCCTCCCTTCCCCTTGAGGTCAGATGTATTTTGGAATTCTGAATTTTGTTTCCAGAATTGAGAAGATAGTAAGATGCATTTATTGTATATTACGTATATCTGGGACAGCCCCCCATAATCAGATGCTCATCTTTCTGCAGTGAAACATGTGAATGTTCACATGAAGGGAGGAAGATTAAAAAGCTTCAGGTTCAGAGTAGACCTTGATCTCAGGTCAGGACAGGTTTTGTTGCTGGATGAGTTGGTGGCATATAGAGAAACTCAGTATTCTTTTGGGTTTTTAGAGCATGTTGGATTTCAGAATTGTGGATAAGGGGTCATGCACCCAGATGTGAGTTTGCAAACACAGAGATGGATGTACAAGGCTATTTGTGGCACCCTTGTTGGAAGTAAGCCTGGAAAAGCCTGAATGGGCCTCACTAGAAGATTGGTTAAATAGTACACAAGGGAACACTATCCAGTGAAGCATAACGTGCTTCTAGGAGAAGGGCAGCAAGATGTATTACTTAAAATTAATGACATTTGCAGAACAACGTGAATCGTGTGATTTTGTTTGGATTAAAAAATATGTATAGGTGCTTGTATATGTATCAAGAAGCAAATAGCATACCATCTAGAAACATCCAGAATAGTGGCTGTACATGAGAATCACTTGGGGAGATTAAAAGAATACCAAATGCCTGGACCTCACCCTAAACCAGTTGAAATAGAAAGGAATGCAGGAGTGGTGCCCAGGCATTGCTATTTTAAAAAAGTATTCCAGGTGATTCTGATACCCATTGAGGGTTGAGAGCAGCTGCAGTAGAAGGATACAGACATTAGAAAATATTATTCTTTAGCTCGGAAGTAGGAAGAGGAAGGCTATACTTTTCTGTACTGTGTGTGATTTTCCTGGAATTGCATTTAGTACTTTTATATTTTAAAAAAGTGTTAAAATAGTTTAAAGAAGAAAACAAACTTGTGATCAAGATAAGGTGTGATAGGGTGGTAGAGACACATTTTCAGCAGATCTTCAGAATCTTCTAGAAGTTTAGTGTTTCTGAGCATTACTCTTTTTTGGCATGTATGAGGCTTACTGATATCAACTGGTAATTGAATTAAAAACATTTTTTCCTTTTTCATCCTGGAGATAAATGAGGCACCAGTAGAGGCTAGATGGAGTCATCAGCTCTACACGAAGTAATTCTTTTATTTTATTTTACTGTGTTTTAGATGAAAGTTTACGTAGCAGATTAGGTTCCCATTTAACAATTTGTATAAAACTTGTACTATCACATTGGTTACATTTTCCATAATATGTCAGCATTCTCATTATTTCCATTCTTTTTATTCTGTTCCCATTATATCCACTCCTCACTTATCAACGTGTTTAGTTTCCAAAGACAAGGTTGTTATGTGAAATTCGACATTATACGAAAATGAAGGATGACCACATCAAATCACAAAATGGAGGATGACTGCATCATTACATAACTGGCAAATTACATCATTACGTAACTACCAAACCACTGAGAATCATGGCCTAGCCAAGTTGACACATAACCTTGATCAACACAGCCAGCGTTACTCTTGCCTTGCACCTCGGTGTTAGTTACTGCCAGACCTACGTTGTTAATGCGCAGAGTAGTCGGATAGTAGTTTTGCTATTGTTGTCATTGTGAAATGTCGGATAACAAGGTAGTTTCTTCATCTTTGTTTTAGGGTAAATGTTGGCTGTTTGGTCTCATATAGTTGATTGTTTAAGGGAGCACAGTATTCAAGGGTGATATTTAATAAGACAGTTTGTTGTTTGGATGAAAGGTGACCACCTGGTGTGGCTTCAGTTCCAAGTTCAAAGGGTATCTTAGGGCAGTAGTCTTGGGGGTTCCTCTAGTCTGTTGGTCCAGTAATTCTGGCTCTTTTTTTTTTTTTTTTTTTAAAGGAATTTGAGTTTCATTTTACGTTTTCCTTCCTTTCTGTCCAGACCTTCTGTTGTCTCCCTGGTCAGAATGTTTGGTAACGGTAGCTGGGCACCATCTAGTTCTTCTGGTCTCAGGCTAGATGAGGCTGTGGTTCATATGGCCTGTTAGTCCTGTGGGCTAGTTTCTTGAGTCTTCGTTTCCTTTATTCTCTTTTGTTCCAGACAAGTAAAGACCATTAGCTGTATCTTAGATGGCTGCTTGCGTGCTTTTAAGACCCCAAACCCTACTCACCAAACTAGGATGTAAAACATTATGAACTATGTTATGCCAGTTGACTGAGTTGTCCCATGAGACTGTGGTCTCAAGCCTTCAAATCCAGTAATCCAATCCCACGAGATGTTTGGTTATGTCTAGGAAGTATCCCTAATTGTGCCCCCATGTGGTTTATTATATGTATGAATATATATGCAGCACACATAAAACGTGTATACATAAGTCTGCAGATATACCTGTACATGCACATCCATATACTCAAATATGTGTTTTCCTATATACATATATGCATACATGGCTATATGTATACATGTAGCCACACACGTATCTTTTTGGTTATTGTAGCAAAATGGTATGTTATAGCATTTACCAAAATTGTCCCTTATTCTTGTGTACTTAGTATCTTCATTTATCTTGGACAAATTGCACAGACTTCACCCATATTGGGTATTGCCTTTTCCATCACCAAAAATAACAAGTGTCAACTATCTAGAAGGTGATTCCTCTCCCATCCCTGGTAACCACCAAAGAACATTGCTTTCTGTGTGTAAACCTATTCTTAACTTTTGATAAAAGCGAGACCATACAGTATTTATCCTTTTACAGTTGATTTATTTTACTCAGCATAATGTCCTCCAGATTCATCCATGTTTTAAGATGTTTCACGGACTCCTCAGTGTTCTTTATTGTTGTGTATTATTCCATCGTATGTATGTACCACAATTTGTTTATCCATTCATCTGCTGATGGCCACTTAGGTTACACAAAGTAATTTTTGTGGTGCTTTATTTTCGATGATTCAACTAGATTGCTTATTTATCCCCTATAGGCTCATATAGTAGTTAGTGTGTAATTACCAAGAAAGAGGGTGCCTTCCAATGAACTCATAAGTAGAAATACCGTAGGGTCAGAACCACCTCTGTCAGCTGTTGTGCGGCATCTTCTAAAGAACTTTATCTTGAAGGTAATTTCCAGGTGGTTGGTAAAGCCTGTCCCAGGGAAGTGGCTTCTCTGCCACCAGTGCTGCTGCCTCTCTTCCTCACACACCCAGAACGCAAGGATTTCTGTTCTCACTCTGATAAGGTGCTGTTTGATCTGCCTTAGCGAAAGCCATTTGGAAAAGTCAAACTTCCTTGTTCTTGGTGATTAATACTTGTATCCACCCAGAACTGATTTTGAGTTGAAGCATGTGAGCATAATTTACACCTCTTGCAAACAGTTAACAGGCTTAACTGCTAACCGCAAGGTTGGTATTCACTCAGAGGCAGCTCAGAGGAAAGCCCTGGTGATCTACTTCCAAAACATCAGCCATTGAAAACCCTATGGAGCACAGCTCTACTCTGACACACACAGGGTCACTGTGAGTCTAAACTGACTGGACAGCAACTGTTTTATTTTGTTTTCTAAGATATGTCTTCATTTCTTTTAAAAAGTTTTATTGCATTCAGTAGCTCTCAGACTGAGTTGCTGTTTTTCCTCAGAATCTCTTAACACCAGTGTGAGGCTCACCACGCTGATGCTGCATGAAAATGAGAAATGAGGGCACAAAGGAAGCTGTCCTCTCATTTGGCACAGAGTGAATGCCTCTTTTCTGTTTTGAATCCCAGTAGGGAACACTTCGTCTATGACCTCAGTCAGATTACATAGCTTGAGTGAGGAGAATGCTGCTCCCAGCAGTCAGGGCTGTGTCTGAGTAATGCACCCCTGGTCGTGATTTATACAGTGGGAATTCATTCAACCCTCAGAATGGGTTTCCTCCTTCAGCTCAAGAAATGCTTTAATGGGGTGTCATTAGTAATTCTGTCAAAGGGTAAAAACCCTCCCGTCATAGGAGTCAAATCAAGAAGACCTTATTGAGGAATAACGAGAACTATCTTGTTTTAATGTGATGGTGGAAGCGCTTCATATTTGCTGTTGCTGTTTGCATGTTATCTGCTGTTGACTCGAACCCCATAAACAGGGGAATGAAACGCTGCCCAGTCCTGTGCTAGCTCCATGTTGGGTTGCGAATCGGACCATTGTGATCCATAGGGTTTTCACTGGCTAATTTTTTTGAAGTAGATCTCTAAGGCTTTTCTCTCTAGGAACCTCTTCTGAAATCTGTTCAGCATCATAGCAACACACAAGCCTCCACTGACACATAGGTGGTAGCTGTGCATGAGGCGCATTGGTAGGGAGTTGTACCCAGGTCTTCCACACGGACAGTGAGAATTCTACCACTGAACCACCACTGCCCCCATGCTGTTTGCTGAGATTGTTAATTTAATTCTCACTCTATACTGGGGAGGCAGGTACTATTATTATTCCCATTTTACAGATGAGGAAACTGAAGGATAAGAGAAATTGCTGCTTGCCCAAGGTCTTGAGCTCGTCTGTTACGGATTCCAAGGACAGTCCTCACTCCCATGAGCCTGCCTTGGGGAGCTGACCACACTGCCCAGGGCACACAGAACTGTGGGTGTGCTGTTTACATGTTCTCCAGTGAAGCTTTACATTTCAAGGAGGAAGTCTCCCCTTGCTTGTGCTTCAAGTGTGGCAGGACACCATCCCTGGGGTCGTGGTGACGGATGTGGTCTGCTTCCTGGATGGCAATAATAGTTTTGAGGTTTATTTGTTTATTTTCACTTGGCAGATTCTCAGCTCCGCCCTTGAAATGATGGGACTGGGGAACGGGCGTAGGAGCATGAAGTCGCCGCCGCTCCTGCTGGCCGCCCTCGTGGCCTGTATCATCGTATTGGGCTTCAACTACTGGATTGCGAGCTCCCGGAGCGTGGATCTCCAGGTTTTTTTCTTTTTTTAAATAACGTTTTTATTTTAGAATAGTCTTAGAGTTAAACAGAAACATTTCAGAGATAGTAGAGAGTTCCCATATACTCCACACCCAGTTCCCCGTGTTATTTATTTACATCTTACATTAGTATAGTGAATTTATCACACATAAAGAACCAATTATTAAAAGCCTCTGAGCAGCCATCTAAGATACTCCACTGGTCTCACCCCTTTGGTAGCAAGGGAGAATGAAGAAAACTAAAGATACAGAGGAAAGATTAGTCCAAAGGACTAACAGACCACATCTACCACTGCCTCCACCAGACAGTCCAGTACAACTAGATGGTGCCTGGCTACCACCACTGACTGCTCTGACAGGGATCACAGTAGAGAGTCCCAGACAGAACTGGAGAAAAATGTAGAACAAAATTCTAACTCACAAAAAAAGACCAGACTTACTGGCCTGACAGAGACTGGAGAAACCCCAAGAGTATGGCCCCTGGACACCCTTTTAGCTCAGTAATGAAGTCACTCCTGAGGTTCAGCGTTCAGCCAAAGATTAGACAGGCCCATAAAACAAAACAAGACTAATGTGGCACAACAGTTGAGGGACAAGGACTGGAAGGCAGGAGGGGACAGGAAAGCTGGTAATAGGGAACCTAAGGTCGAGAAGGGAGAGTGGTGACATGTCGTGGGGTTGTTAACCAGTGTCATAAAACAATATGTGTACTGTTTAATGAGAAACTAGTTCTGTAAACATTCATCTACAGTACAATAAAAAAAATCTTTAAAGTGCTAAAAAAAAAAAAAAACCAAACCCATTGCTGGCGAGTCAGTTCTGTCTCATAGCGACCCTATTGGACAGGGTAGAACTGCCCCATAAGGTTTCCAAGGAGCAGCTGGTGGATTTGAACTGCTGATCTTCTGGTTAGCAGCTGAACTCTTAACCACTGTACCACCTAAGCGCCAATGAACCGATAATGATACCTTATTATTAACTAAAGTCCAGAGTTTATTCAGATTTTCTTAGTTTTTACCTAATATTCTTTTTGTATTCCAGGATCCCATCTAGGATACCTCCACAGGTTTTGCCTGTTTGTTTTGTCTTGTCTGTCTGGATATTATAAAGTATTTATGGTTGCTGGCCAATGAGGTCCAAATGGTTTGTTACTTATTTTCACCTAAATTTCAGTGCTGTCAGTGGTGTGTACGTGCTGTGATGTGTGTAATACACACATCACACTGTGACTCAGCTCTGGGCCTGACTTCACACCCTCAGTACTGCCTTTTCCCTCAGCTCTGACCTTGGGTGGGAGAGGACTCTCTTTGCCACCCTCTGTGACTTCTTAGGAGTCCTGGTGGTGCAGTGGTTAAGAGCTCAGCTGCTAACCGAAAGGTCGGCAGTTTAAATCTACCAGCCAATCCTTGGAAACCCTATGGGGCAGTTTTACTTGGTATTGTAGAGTTGTTATGAGTTGGAATCAATTCAGTAACAATGGGTTTGGGTTTTTTTTTTTTTTTTTTTAATTTTTTTTAATGACTTCTTAGCATTGCTGCCGAAATATCCCCCTCTGCTTTTCCTGTTGGTTAACAGGTTTCAGTCAGCTGTTTAGGCTGGTTCTGGAAAGATAGCTTGCTTAAGTATGCTGACCACGGCCCATCTCCCAGTCCTCAGGTCCACAGTGGATATCAAAGGGTGGTTTTGGAAGTGTGTTTGGATACTGGGTCTGAGGAGTATGTTTTTAAAGCTATCAGTCTTTAGCATCATCATTTAATGATGACGATGACCCTGGTTTTCCCCCTTACTGTAGCCCGTCAGGGGCCAGGCACAGTGCTGAGCACTTTGTACACGTTGTCTTTTTTTGTTCACAAATTCTCCAAGGTTGGAACTTTGTTTTCCTCGTTTCACAGGTGGGCAAACTGAGGCATAGAAAGGTTAGTACAGGTGGAGCAGAGATTCCAAACAAGCTCGTTCTGATGGCAGAGCTTGGACTCTTCACCATGGAACCTCATCTCCCCTGAACGTTGTTAATGTTCTGTCCTGCTCTCACATGTTCTCTCCGAGTTGTAGACCCTGTGTCTCAGCTTCCACCAGAACCACTGTTGTCTGGGCAGATGCGGGGCTGGGTTGTGGAGATGGAGAACAGAATTGGTTTTCAGAAGTAATACAAAGAGTTGTCAGGTACTTTGATAGCAGGGAAAGGAACTAAGCGTCTGAGCACCGCCTTGTGCCAGGTTACTTACCTCATTGAAGCCCATAGAGCCGTGAGGTGCATGGCAGTGTTTCTGTTTGACAGTGGACGCTCGAAAGCTCAGACATGTGAATGCCTCCATTTACACCACCGTTTCTCTAGAGAAACCTGTTCTAGCTTCCATACAGTTGACTTGCAGACGTGAGCCTTTGGTAGCCATGAGGGGTGTAAGGCTTTGTGCTGGCTCTGGGGCCCAGCGTGTGCCTGTTGTGGGGGTCAGGCGGGGTGGTCTGCAGCGACGGCTCAATATTCGCCCTTACACTGTGGCCTTCTCGTAGACCCGCATCACGGAGCTGGAAGGCAGGGTCCGCAGGGCCGCCGTGGAGAGAGGCGCTGTGGAACTGAAAAAGAATGAGTTTCAGGGAGAACTGGAGAAGCAGCGGGAGCAGCTTGACAAGATCCAGTCGAGTCACAACTTCCAGCTGGCGAGCGTCAACAAGTTATACCAGGATGAAAAGGTGAGGCCTGGTCACTTTCCTCACTTCTGTTCTCAGTAGCATTTTGTGATCTGTCGAATTCTTCTCAATGGGAAGATAAATGGTTGTGTATATTTATGTAGCTGTATGGAATTAGCTCTTGATCAAGCCTTGGGTCTACCCTCCACTTTACCCCCCAACCCCCATAAACCCAAGGTCCCTAGGTGGGCTTGCTGTGAAACCTTTTGCAAAGGTGATAAACGGAAGAATGCAAAAGAGCTAAGATGGCATCGAAATTATCCTCTTACTGGCTTTTTTTCCCTTTTACTTTCTACAGATACATTAAATACCTACTCTGTGTCAGGTCAACCCTGATGGCGCAGTAGTTAAAGCTTGGCTGCTAACTGAAAGGTTGGTGGTTTGAAACCACCAGCGGCTCTGCAGCAGAAAAATGCGGCAGTCTGCTTCCATAAAGATTACCCAAACAAAATCAAACCTGTTGCTGTCAGTTTGATTCCAAGTCATAGCGACCCTATAGGACAGAGTAGAACTGCCCCATAGGGTTTCCAAGGAGCGGCTGGAAGATTTGAACTGCTCACCTTTTGGTTAGAAGCCGTAACTCTTAACCACAGCCTTGGAAACCCTATGGGGCAGTTCTACTCTGTCCTGTAGGGTCTCTATGAGTCGGAATTGACTCAACAGCAATGGGTTTGGGTTTCTTTTTTTTTTTTTTTTTTGGTGTCTGGTCTGTGAGAACTGCTTGTGCCCTCAAATATCTCATGGGAGTGGGGTTGCAGACGTCCAAAAAAATACTAACAAAGAAAGCAGGGGCCTCAAGCGTGTTGCTTTTTCAGTTAAAAAAAAATCAGATTCTGTATAGATTAAAAAGGGCCTCCTATTAATTAAAATATCTAAGCTTTATGTGTCTTTTTCTGTTTTTGTTAGTAAATGAATAATTTCTTTTATAAGGATCAGCACAAAGCTGGTTCCTGTGAGGTGGAGTGTTACAGCTTTTAGCTTTGTGGGTTGTCAAGCCCCACCGCTGCTGTCTTGCCCCAGTATCCTGGTTCCTGCCAGCTTACACTGCTGTTGCTCTTGCTGCTGCCATGCCATTCTCTCCGTCTTCAGTATCACAGCTCCTTCTCTCTCTCTCCCTCCATGTCTCTCTCTCAAGTTTTGTCAGGGAAGCTGGTTGTATAGCAAGCTCCTTGTCAATTTCAAGGTGTTACTGCCACCACCCCCACCAGCAAGACCACGAACTAACCAGTCCCTTACAAGGGTTCCATGCACCTTATTTGCATTAGCGGACTGTCCAATCCCCACAAGGTTCCACACACTTTATTTGCATAGTCCCAGCCAGTCATTTAATAGGAGTTACCAGAACATGGCTGGAAAGGCTGTATAAAAGCAATTTATTACACCGCAGTTATGACCGTTTTTTTTTTGTTTATGAAGTTGTATCAGCGTGTGAGTTACTAATATCTTTTATTCTGAAGTGCTTCAAACTCATGGCCATTCATAACCTAAGGGTTTGGCTCTTACTAACGCATGTTCCTCTCTCTGTGGAACGGTTAGTGTACTGGAAGGAGGCTATATCTTTAGATCTATTATTGCGAATGTAGACTCAGCTTTAGTATGAACTAGTGGAGTTCCTGGGTAGGGTGGAAATGGTTAGTGTGCTTAGTTGCTAACTGAAAGGTTGGTGGTTCGAGTCCACCTAGAGGCACCCAGAAAGAAAGCCCTGGTGATCTGAAAAATCAGACATGGAAGACCCTATGGAGCACAGTTCTCTAAGATACACGGGGTTGCCATGAGTCAGAGTCGAGTTGGTGGCAGTTCATTTTTTTTTTTAGTGGTCAGCACTTCACCAGAAAATGATCATTTCTTTCTAGAGCCTCAGACTTTTCTTTTCTTGCATGTTGTCCTTGGTAGCTACTGTTGAGTTAGCCCCTGACTCATAGCGTCACCATGCACAATGAACAAAATGCTGCCCCGTCTTCTCCCATCTGCATGATCAGTTGCAGATCAGACCATTGTGATCTGTAGGGTTTTTGTTGACTGATTTATGGAAACAGGTTGCCAGGCTTTTCTTCCTAGTTTGTCTTAGTCTGAAAGTGCCACTGAAACCTGTTTATCTTCAAAGCAACACTCAAACCTCCACTGACCGATGGGTGGCTCATAACTGGTTTAAAATGTGAGTAATCTTTTTCATTTGTAGAGTACTTTTCCATATTCACAAACTCATGTCTCATCTCTGGTAACTGTTCCAATTTTAAATGCTGTTATAATAAAGTGCTTCTCTATTTGTGCTTGCTTTTCTTGTATGTGGAGAAAGCTCCTGAAATCCTTTTTAACTGAATATAGTAGGACCAGGAGTTCTTCATAGTGTATACATGGATAGAATCTTCTAAAACCGGTTTTTTGGGAGGAAGTAGAGTTTATCCTTGTTGTTAGGTGTCGTGGAGTTGGTTCTGACTCATAGCAACCCTGTGTATAACAGAATGAAACACTGCCCCGTCCTGCACCATCCTCACAGTTGTTGCTGTGTTTGAACCTATTGTTGCAGCCACTGTGTCATTCCGTCTTGTTGAGGGTCTTCCTCTTTTTCACTGACCCTCTACCTTACCAAGCATAATGTCCTTCTCTAGGGACTGATCCCTCCTGATAACATGTCCAAAGGATACGAGACGAGGTCTCGCCATCCTTGCTTCTAAGGAGCATTCTGGCTGTACTTCTTCCAAGAAAGATTCGTTTGTTCTTCTGGAAGTCCGTGATATATTCAATATTCTTTACCAACACCACAATTCAAAGGTGACAGTTCTTCTTCAGTTTTCCTTATTCATTGCCCAGCTTTTGTGTGCACATTAGGCAGTTGAAAATATCATGGACTGGGTCCGGGACACGTTAGTCCTCAAGGTGACGTCTTCGCCTTTTAACCTTTAAAGAGGTCTTTTGCAGCAGATTCGCCCAGCGCAATACGTCATTTGATTTTTTTGACTGCTGCTTCCATGGGCGTCGATTGTGGATCCAAATAAAATGAAATCCTTGACAACTTTAATCTTTTCTCTGTTTATCATGATGTAGCTTATTGGTCCAGTTGTAAGGATTTTTGTTTTCTTTACCTTTAGATGTAATTCATATTGAAGTCTGTAGTCTCTGATCTTCATCAGTGAGTGCTTTAAGTCTTCTTCACTTGCAGCAAGCAAGGTTATGTCATCTGCATATTACAGGTTGTTAATGAGTCTTCCACCAATCTGATGCTGCATTCTTCTTCATATAGTCCAGCTTCTCAAATTATTTTGCTCAGTGTACAGATTGAATAAGTATGGTGAAAGGATACAATCCTGATACACACCTTTCCTGACTTTAAACCATGCAGTATCCGCTTGTTCTGTTTGAACAACTGCCTGTTGGACTATTTACAGGTTCCTCATTAGCACAATTAAGTATTCTGGAATTCTCATTCTTTGCAATGTTATCCATAATTTGTTATGATCCACACAGTCAAATGCCTTTGCATAGTCAGTAAAACACAGGTAAACATCTTTCTGGTGTTTTCTGCCTTCAGCCAAGTTCCATCTGTCATCAGCAATGATATCTACGTCCTCTTCTGAATCCAGCTTGAATTCTAACAGTTATTGTTACAACAGTTATTGTTGTAACAGTTTTTGAATTATATTCAGCAAAATTTACTAGTGTGTGATATTAATGATATTGTTCTATAATTTTCGCATTCTGTTGGATCACCTTTCTTTAGAACGGACACAGATAGGAATATTTTCCAGTTGGTTGACCAGGTAGCTGTCTTCCAAATTTCTTGGGATAGACGAGTGCGTGCTTCTCGTGTTTCGTCTGTTTGTTGAAACATCTCAGTTGGTATTGTCAGTTTCTGGAGCCTTGTTTTTCACCAATGTCTTCAGTGCACTTGGACTTTTTCCTTTAGTACCATTGATTCTTGATCATATGCTACCTCCTGAAATGGTTGAACGTCGACCAGTTCTTTTTGGTGCAGTGACTCAGTGTATTCCTTCTTTTGATGCTTCCTGCATCGTTCAGTAGTTTGCCCATAGAATCCTTTAATATTCCAACTCGAGGCTTGAATTTTTTCTTCAGTTCTTTCAGCTTGAGAAATGCTGAGCGTGTTCGTCCCTTTTGGTTTTCTAACTCCGAGTGTATCCTTAGGGAATAGAATTTGTAGAAATCCATGCATGATTTGCAGGATGTGCAGAGAATGTTGCTGGCACCCAGGCCCTCTGTGGTGGATCAGGAGATGTGTGATGGGAACTGGGCTGTATTGGGGGCTGAGTTAGGGGGCTCAGGAGAGCCAGGCAGGATTGCCTCTGGGGCCTGAGCCGAGATGGGCTTCCAGGGACAGCAGGGAAAGTCAAGAAGGACCATCCATGCTACATTAGTGCTTATTCAGTGTTTGGCTGTAGTCTGGCACCAGCCAGGAGCAACTGTTTCCCCTATGCAGGAAGTGAGGAAAAATAAGGAGGAAGTTGAGTGAGTCTGTCAGCTCTCCTACCCTCGCAAGTATATGTATTGTTCAACTGTCTTTTCTTAGAAAGAATTTCCTTTTTATTCTGAGCCTCTGGCCTTCCTACATTTTGTTTTTAAAATAAAATTTCTTTTTTTCTTTTTTAAATGATAGTGTAAGGAGATAGTGGGAGGTGTGTGTGTGAGAGAGATTATGTGTGAGTGTGTGAGTGTGAGTATGTGAATGTGAGTGTGTTTGTGTGTGTGTGTGTGAGAGGATGTGTGTGTTAGGTGCTGCTTTTAAGTATCTTTGTTTTCTTAACTCCCTCAGTCTACCAAATACTTCTGAAATTTTAGCAGTCCATGAATTCCAAAATTCTAGAAATTCTGGATATTTTTGTGCATTGCTTGAAAGTGTGGGTGCGTGCCTTGTGTGAGGAGGAGGAAAAGAGACTGCAGGTAAATGCTGCTCATGGACAGAACACACGGGCGTGTTTCCCCTTGGCCTGGTTACACCTTCAGGAGGCTGCAGACCCCTGTATACGGACCAGGACAACCAGGAGCTTCCCATATCACATGGACAGAATCCTCAGAGAACATGCTTTACAGAGCATTCTTTTTTTTTTTTTTTTTGATACTTTTGAGTTGTGTTTATTGTTGTAGTTTAAGTGAAAGTTTACATTTCAAGTTAGTCTCTTATATAAAAATTTATACACACATTGTTATGTGACCCTAATTGCTCTCCCTATGCTGTGACAGCACACTCTTCCTTTCCCCCCTGATTTCCCATGTGCCTTCCCATCTCACCTCCGGACACAGAAGCTGCCTGTTTAGTCTCATGTATCTACTTGAGCTAAGAAGCACACTCTTCACGAGTATCACTTTATGTCCCACAGTCCAGTCCAATCTTTGTCTGAAGAGTTGGCCTCGGAAGTTGTTTTAGTTCTGTGCTGATAGAGAATCTGGGGGCCATGCTTTCCAGGGTTCCTTCAGTCTCAGTCAGACCATTAAGTCTCAGAACCATTCTTGAAGAGAATTCCCAGGAACTCAGGAAAGCATGCTCACTATAGACAAGTCCCAGATCTAGAACACCGGTTTCTTTGTGCATAATCTGTTGTGGACTAAGACTACAAACATGGAATTTTTTGAAATATGACTTGTTGCCTAAAGGCAGCTCTGGTGGCGCAGTGGCTGAAGCACCTGACTGCTAACTGAAAGGTTGGTGGTTTGAACCCACCAGCCTCTCTGCGGGAGAAAGATGTGGCAGTCTGTTTGCCTAACGAGTATAGCCTTGGAAACCCTATGCAGCAGTTCTACTCTGGCCTCTAGGGTCACTATGAGTCGGAATTGACTCGACGGCAGTGGGTTTGGTTTTTTGGGGGGAGTTGCCTAAAAACGTCTGCCTGTAGGAAGAAATGAAGGGAGTATCCACCAGCCAGAAACTGGGTGACTGTTTCACTTCAGTTCTTAATGCATCCATTATGGCTTCTTTTGAAAATACAGGGTATAATGCAAGATCTCTTTCCTCCACTGTCTACCCCCACTTTCAGGAAACTGGGGATCCGCAGAGGAGGAAGGTTATTGTAGTCACAATAAACAAACTTGTGTACTTTGGTGTAGTGGTGAAGGGTATGGGATTCTGGGTTAGGGAGACTGGGCTCGAAATCTTTTCTTTAGCTGTGTGATTTTAGGCAAGTCACTCTCAACTGTCAACATGGGAATACCAACAGTGTCTTCCTTACAAGGTGGCTGTGAGGAGTCAATGAAATGCTGTTTATAAAGTGTTCAGTGCAGTGCTTGACATGTATCAAAACCTCAGAAAATGGTAGCTCATATTATTACAGCTAGTCGTAGTAGTAGTAACAGCAGCAATACTAGTAGTAACAGCAGCAGCAGTAATAGTAATACGAGTAGGAATCCCTGGGTGGTGCAAATGGTTAACGCATGCTTGGCCGCTGAGAGGTTGGCGGTTTGAGTCCACCCAAAAGCATGTTGGAAGAAAGACCTAGTGATCTACGTCTGAAAAATCAGCCATGATCACTGTAGTAGTAATAGCGATAGTAGCAGAGGTGGTAGTAACCCCAGTAGCAGTAGGTGTTGTTGGGTGCCATAGAGTTGATTCTGACTAATAGAGACCCCATGTGACAGAGGACAATGACCCCATAGGGTTTTCTAGGCTATAATCTTTCTCTTGTGGAGCTGCTGGGTGGGTTGAAACTGCCAACTTTTGGTTAGTAGCCTAGCACTTAACCGACCATAGGAGTAATGATAGTATGATTTTTTTTTTTTTGGTACGGATCCTTTTTTTCTCTCAAACTGAAACCAAGTTGTGGTAGCTTTGAAAGGATTAGGTGGACATTGGGTAGCTATTAGAACACGTGGGCAAACAGTGCAGCTGGGCAATGAGCAGAGCAGTAAGTACAGTTACCACAGGAATGACGAGAGCTCATGTCTATTGAGTCCGCTTAGCCAGACATCGAGCTAAGCATTTCACAAGGATTATTTCACGTGTTTCTCTCAACTGCCTTAACAGGTGAGGAAACTGAGGCTCAGAGTTGTTAGTAACTGTCACCTAGATCCCGAGCAGCTCCAGGACAGTCTCCGTCTGTGTGTCCGGCCCCGTCTTCCCTTTGGTTGCAGACACAGCTTCTCTGCTGCCCACCCACCTGACGGGCAGCAGTGGTGTCTCCAGACCTCTCCATCCTTCAGAATAACATGCTGGGGGCAGAGGGGAAAACACACTGGAGCTGAGCTGAGCGTTGTTGAAGCTGGGTGATAGGTGCGAGGGGGGGATCATTACACTACTCCCTCCGCTTTTGTATTCATTAACATTTTTCACTTTAGAAACTTAAAACATTTTTATACCTCTTTGCTTCAAAAGACAACTGTATTCCAACTTGCTCTTTTTTAGTCCCAGTTCCAAATTCTCAGGTGACAAGTATCTGATTCTTTCAGTATATCCAGGCAGTTCCCAGAGAAGTAGGGCTGGTCTGTCACCTCGTTACTTGTCTCTACATAATCTTTTTTTTTCCTTAGAAGGTTAAAATTTGTAGTTTGAATCAGAATGAGGCTCTTTTTTTACAATTTTAAAGAGTCATCTGGTGATCTAATAGTGATTCTCAACTGTGGGAGGGGTGAGGATGTCGAGATCTGTGAGGGAGAGTGGTTTGCAAATCTGACATGATTTAAAGATTGAGGTTCCCCTTGCCTCTGCCATTGTCTGCTGTCTCGGGCAGTCACTGTTATTCAAGCCACCATAAGTTGCTGTGGAGTCGATTCTGACTCACTGTGACCCCATGTGTGCATAGCAGAACTGCTCTGTGGAGTTTTCAAGGCTGTCACCTTTTGGAAGCAGATCTCCAGGCCTTTCTTCTGAGGTGCCTCTGGATGGACTCGAACTGCCAGCCTTTCAGTTAGCAGCCGAGTGTGTAATTCTTTGTGCTGCTCAGGGACTCCTGTTACTGAAGCAAGAGTATTGTGTCCCTAAAGTGGGGGCCTGGATAAAGCTTGAAAACCACGCATACCAGGGGAAAATGTGGTAAACAGATGCCTTCTAATGTAATAAACGCTTTGGGTCAGCCCTGACCCATAGACTTTTCTGTGATGGTGAAAATGTTGTGTATCTGTGCTGTGCCACTAGTCGCGTGTGGGGCTACTGGGTACCTGAATTGTGGCTAGTGAGACTGAGGAGCTGACTTTTTAATTTTTTTTTTAAGTAACTAATTTAAATTCAGATAGCCAAATATGGCCCCCCCCCCAAAAAAAACATTGCCAACGAGTTGATTCTGACTCATAGGGACCCTATAGGACAGAGTAGAACTGCCCCCTAGGGTTTCCAAGGAGCGGCTGGTGGATTTGATCCTTTTGGTTAGCAGCTGTAGCTCTTAACCACTGAGCCACCAGGGCTTCTATAAAAGGACAGTTATTCCTAACTCTGGCTCTACATGGAAGAAACTGGGACTGAGAGGTGGTAGTGTGGTGGGTTTGTCTCTTGACTTCATCATTGGCTAGTGGCTACCTTATTGGACAGGACAGCTTTGGATGAAGGATGGCAGAACGCTGGTAAAAAGCTGGGTTTTGGCCCCTGAATTATAGACTCATGTTCTGTGGGGCCTTGGGCAGAGGCGTGCTCTTGTTCTGTTCCTTGATGCCTTTTCCCCCTTTATATCTAGAAGATTCAGAAGCAAGGGCGTCAGAATTAGGTAATGGAAGATGAGATTACATTCTGATTTGACTGGTTTTGCTTAGTACATCTGTACTAGTTTACTAGGGCTGCAGTAGCAAATTCCCATAAACCAGGTGCCTGCAAACAACAGAAGTGTATTCTCTCTTTGGCCAGAAGTCCGAAGTCAAGGTGTCTGAAGCCTGGGGGTGGGTGGGGAGCATCCTTCCCTGCCTCTTCCCGTTTCTGGTGGCCACAGCCTCACGGAGCATCACTCCTGTCTCTGCCTCTGTCTTCACATAGCCATCTTTCCTCTGTGTCTCTCTGTGTCATCACATGCTATTCTCCTTGTGTGTCTGTCTCCTCTCTTTTTATAAGAACACTGATCATATTGGATCAAGGTCTACCCTATTCCAGTATGACCCCATGTTAAGCAATTGCATCTGTAAAGACCTGTTTCTAAATAAGGTCATGTTCACAAATACCAGCGGTTAAGACTTCAGCGGAGGGCAGTAGTGGTTCAGTGGTAGAATTCTCCTCCTCCGTAAGGGAGACTCAGGTTCGATTCCCAGCCAGTGCTCCTCATGCACAGCTACCACCTGTCTGTCACTGGAGGCTTGGCTGTTGCTGTGCTACTGAACAGGTTTCAAGGGAGCTAACAGACTAAGACAGACTAGGAATAAAGGCCTGACGATCTCCTTTTGAAAATCAGCTAATGAAAACCCATGGATCACAATGGTCTGATCCCCAGCCCATCATGGGGATGGTGCAGGCCTGGGCAGTGTTTTGTTGCATCTCCATTAAGTTGAGGGCTGACTCAGCAGCAGCTAACAACAACAGCAAAGAATTTTGACATATCTTTTTTGGGGATACAGTTCAACCCCAAACAGCTTCTGTTGCTTGCTAGTGTTCTGTGATGCACAATTCTCAGTTTATCAGATTGACTGTGTGTGTGCCACATTGGGAGTATTGGAATGTATTTGTCATGGAGGTTACTTCACAGCAGTCAGTCCCAGACTGGCTGCACATCACAATCACCTGGGAGCTTATGAAAAATACAGATTTTTAAAACACTGAATCAGAATTTCTGGGGACTGGGCTTCAGAGAATATATAATTTTTTAAAAGATCACACACACGCACGCACAATTTTTTCTAGGTTTCCAGATAATGGCGGTGAAGCTGAGATCAACTGTCTTATAGTATTCTACTTCTAAACTTTTAAAAATAAAAATGCATTATTAGGGTTTTCATATTTTTGACCCTTCCTCAGTGAAATGATTTAGAAAGTAAAAGACATGATAATTAAGAGAGATAATCTATTTAAAAGTATTTTGGAAATGCCAGTGCAAAGTAATCAACATAATACTTGTTTCCTAAGATAATTTTTTTCATCTTGACCCATGTTTATTGGAACCCTTGAAAATTTTCAGAAGATATGCCAGGCTGGAAACTTACGGATTATGTCCTCCCCCTCCCCCTCACCCCAGATTGCCAGCTCCCCCAGAACATAAATATAGACGTGTCCTGATGTCCTCAATACTGTGAGTGGTTTGCTTAGATTCCCTTCACATGCCACCTGGAATGGATGGACCAGTGAAACATCACGTGAGCTTCTTGATAGCCATGCTGTGGTGATGTAAAGAGACCTGGAACCATTTTAGTATGGAATAGCTGGGCGTACACCTATAAACCTGTTGCCATCAAGTCAATTTTGACTCATAGCGAGCCTATAGGACAGAGTAGAACTGCCCCATGGGATTTCCAAGGAGCAAACTGCTGACCTTTTGGCTAACAGCTGAGTTCTTTATCACTGTGCCACCAGGGCTCTGGGCATACAGAGAGGTCAGAATAATTAGTTAACAACTGTGCTCCTCACTCAGATATTTACTTAAAATCATTATATATAAAGTTGAGGTCCTCAGTCGCTTCTCTTCTTTTCTCTTGCCCCATAGATACTCAGTATTATGATTTTAATGATTGTTATGGATTGAATTGTATCCCCCCAAAATATGTGTTGTAAATCCTAACCCCTATACCTGTGGTTATAATCCCATTTGGGAATGGGTTTTCTTTGTTCAGTCAATGAGGCAATATTAGTGTAGGGTGTGTCTTGCATCAGACTCTTCTGAAATATAAACGAGCAGATTGAGCAGGCAACCAAGCAAGCAAGCACAGATAGGGGAAGGTAGATGCTGCACCATATGAGATCTCCAAGGAACCAAGAAACAAAAGCTGAAAAGAGACAAGGACCTTCCCCCAGAACCTTTGGGGGAAGTGTCAGAGAACTTGTGGCCATGTTTTAAAGCCACCACATTGTGTATGTATAAATAATCCTCACACAGCCACCTAGTGAAATACTATACACCCACTCCTCACTTATTGACACAGTTAGGTTCCAGAGACCAGGTCATTATGTGAAAATTGGTGTTATGTGAAAATGGAGGATGACTATATCATTAAGTAACTGCCAAACCATCAAGAATCATGGCCCAGCCAGGTTGACATATGACTGTCAAAGCCAGTGTTACTCTTGCCTTGCACCTCGGCATTCGTTACTGCCAGATGTACGTCGTTAATGCACAAAATGGTCAGATAGTGGATTTTTTGCTATTGTAAATGTGAAATGTCAGATAATGAGATAGTAAGTTAGGAGTGAGTGTGTTTTCCTTTACAGATGTTACGTGTGTACATATAAAACAAGTTTTTAAGGGACCTAAACAGAAACACCGCCACCCATCTGTCAGTCTGTGGTGGCTTTTGTGTTGCTGTGACGCTGGAAGCTATGTCACTGGTACTTCAAATACCAGCAGGGTGACCCATGGTGGATAGATGTCAGCAGAGCTTGCAGACTAAGACAATCTAGGAAGAAAGGCCTGGTGAACTACTACTGAAAAATAGCCAATGAGCACTTTATGGATCACCACAGAACATTGTTGGACTCATTTGCTTTGGGCACATTGTCAGGAAGGATCAGTTGCTGGAGGAGGACATCATGTCTGGTGAAGCAGAAGGCCAATGAGGGTAAGGGAGACCCTTGGTAAGGTGGATTGGCACAGTGGCTGCAATGATGGACTCAAACATGCTGGCAATTATGAGGGTGATGCAGGTCTGGGCAGTGTTTCATTCTGTTGTATGTAAGGTTGCCATGAGTCAGAGTTGACACGATAGCAGCTGTCTGTCAATCTGAGTAGAGGCAGATCTTCAGGATTTAGTTAGCTTTTGGCAAAAGCTGATGAGGCATCACTTGTAAAGGTCTGTGTTATCTCTTAAGGATGGCACAGAGTTGTATAATTCATTCTTTTACTTTGTTGTCAGACGGCTGATTAGTAAGTTTAGGTCTGAAAACTTGCCAAGCTCTTGGATCCCTTCTTGCTAGTTTCTGATTGACAGATAACAAAATACCTGAAAGGTTTGGCGGAAGAATTCTTCGTAGAACTTTGTCTAAAGAAACATGGAGCTTTGTGCTATTGTGTTCATTTTTGCTTGCCAACAGTTAGAGTAAGAAACAACTTCGTTTTCAATATTTGTGTTTGTGACATTCTCGCTAGGCTGGTTTCTTGCAGCAGCTTAACGCTTTGACATTTATGCTTTTTATTTCTTTGTTAAAATATGTAAATTAACACTGCAAGGTACAAAGAAAATTGTTTGAGTAACATTTCGTTGGTATGTGTTATGGATTGAATTGTGTCCCTCAAAAATGTGTGTCACAGCTTATAAAGACAATGCTGTATATTCTACGTTGGTGAGTAGTGTCTGGGGTCTTAAAAGCCTGTGAGCGGCCATCTAAGATACTCCACTGGTCTCATCCCTTCGGGAACAAGGGAGAATGAAGAGAACAGGATGCGAGGAAAAGATTAGTCCAAAGGACTAATTGTCCACAGCTACCAAGGCCTCCACCGGACTGAGTCCAGTACAGGTGGATGGTGCCCGGCTACCACCACTGACTGCTCTGACCAGGATCACAACAGAGGGTTCTGGACGGAGCTGGAGAAGGATGTAGAGCATAATTCTAACTCACAAAAAAAAAAAAAAAAAGACCAGATTTACTGGCCTAAAGGAGACTGGAGAAACCTCGAGAGTATGGCCCCCAGTCACCCTTTTAGCTCAGTGGTGAAGTTACCTCCGAGGTTCACTGTTAGCCTGGGAGTGGACAGCCCCGTAAAACCAAATGAGGCTAACGAGGTACAGGAGTCCAGTGACAAGGGCCAGAAGGCAGAAGGAGACAAGGAAGCTGGTGATAGGGAACCCAAGGATGAGTAAGGATATTGTTGATGTGTTGTGAGATTGTTAACCATTGTCATAGGGCAACATTTGTAGTAACTGTTAAATGAGAAACTATTTTGTTCTGTAAGCCTTCATCTTAAGTGAGAATAACAGCACAATTGGAAGAGCGTAGTCAGTGTCACTGAACTGTGTATGTAGAAATTTTTGAAACGGTGTATCTTTGGCTATGTGCATTTTCACCAAAAAAGAAAAAAAAAAGGTTGAGAATTTAGAGGGTTAATATGTTGTGGGGTTGTTAACCAATGTCATAAAACAACATGTGTACTACTGTTTCATGAGAAACTATTTGTTCTGTAAGCCTTCAGCTGAAGTACAATAAAATATTTTTAAAAAAAATTATTTTTTAAATTATATAAATTACACTATGCCTATTTAAAAAAAAAAAATGTGTGTCAACTTGGCTAGGTCACAATTCCCAGTATTGTGTGATTGTCCACCATTTTGTCATCTGATGTGATTTTCCTATGTGTTGTGAATCCTACCTTTATAATGTTAATGAGGCAGGACTCAATCTACAAGATCAGGTGGTATCGTGAGTCAGTCTCTTTTGAAATATAAAAGAGAGAAGCAAGCAGAGAGACCAGGGACCTCATACCACCAAGAAAGCAGCACTGGGAGCAGAGCACGTCCTTTGGACCTGGGTTTCCTGCACTGAGAAGCTCCTTGACTGGGAAAGATTGATGACAAAGACCTTCCCACAGAGCCAACAGCGAGAGAGAGCCTTCCCCTTGAGCTGGCACCACAAATTCGGACTTACAGCTTACTAGACTGTGAGAGAATAAACTTCAGCTTGTTAAAGCCATCCACTTGTGATATTTCTGTTATGGCAGCACTAGATGACTAAGACTGTGGAAATATGGTTCCTGTATCATTCCTGAAGGGGAGCAACTGACGTAAGTAAGAAAGATCACTGGGTAGAGGAGTGGAAGAGGAGAGGTCATTCATCTGTTTACTGTTTTGTGCCCAGAAAAAGAAAAGGTTATATAGACAGAGACAGCCAGGCAAGGTAGAGGCAGCCTGGGTGGTGCAAATGGTTAAACGCTGGGTTGCTAACTGAAAAGTTGGTGGTTCAGACTCACTCAGAGGCACCTCGGAAGACAGGTCTGGTGATCTGCTTCTGAAAGGTCAAAGCCTTGAAAACCCTGTGGAGTGGCTGTGCTTTTACACATGGGGTCACCTTGTCAGAAACTGGTTTGGTTTTGGAGATTTTTTGGGCAAGGTAAAGGGTGAACTGCCCTTCAGGACAAAAGGATTTTCTTCCGACCAGGACTTTGAACTGGTATGAACCGGTTCAGTCATGGCCGGTGAAGCGAGACTGGAACAGACCCAAATTTTTACAATTTGGTTGATCTGGAACAGTAACCAGAATGGGGAAAATTGCAGTTCAGAGCCCTGGAATGGGAGACTCGGAAGAGGCGTAGTGCGCTCGTAAGGAGCCTAATGCGCGAGATTGGATTATTGGCAGGACTGTGGGGAGCAACGCATTCAAAGCGGTACGGTCAGCCGCCGTTTTTGAGTAGTGCATTGCTGTTTCCAGCTCTGCTCAATTTTGGTTGTTATGCAACGCGTACACTGCCCTTGTTTTCTAAGAGCGAGATTAAGTTTCTAGCAGGGTTTTGACTTGTGGTTTTTCCCTTCTGGTTATTGTTGCGGTTCACCCAAATTTTTAAAAGTTCAGATCTGTCCCGGTTTCGCTTCCTCAGCGGTGACTGAACCCGGAAGAACCAGTTCGAAGCCCTGCCTCAAACGGCTTTGTCACTTCACCTGTGTGACCTTCACCCTCCTTGAGGGAGCCTCAGTGAACTTGCAGGTTTCTCTTTTCTCACACAGTGACTTGGGGCATGGGGAGGCTTTGCAAAGCATTGTTTCAGGTGTGTGTCGTGGAAGTATTGTACGCCTGACCGTGCTTTCTTGTCTTTAGCAGCAGGTTAATGGAGTTTGTGTGGTTGGTAGAGGGTGAAGGCCAGGGAGCCACAGAGCTGTCTGGCTGGTTGGTTCTTGTGTGTGATTGGATGTGAGGGGTTGGGAGCTGCTTCCCTCAGCTGCAGCAGCGCTGGTGTCTATGAATGACTTTCTCTGTAAGATTCTGCCTCTCAAAGAGAAAATTAATGATGCGAAGAAGCCTGGTCACTGTACCTTGCATTAGACTTTTCAAAGAGCTTTTTCACACAGCACATTTAATTTTTCAAACTATCGTGACAGCTTTTAGAGATAGGCATTATTATCTCTGAGTCCCTGAGAGGCTGCTTGAAGACTCCTGGGACCTGTTAGTAGCCCTGTGGAGCTGAACCGGGCCGCTGGCCCTGCTGCAGTGGTCTTTCCACCTCGCTGGCCCCACCAGACTAATTTTTATACAGTGGACACATCCTCAGATGGTTCCAGTTTCTTCTCTCTGGGCCAAATTTTCTTGACCAGTTGGGAACATAATGCTTTTCTTCTGGAAGATTGTTTTTCTTAGAGAGCCACAGTAGACTTGTGCAAATAACAGTGGCTTCTTTGATTTTTATCTATGATTGATTGATGAATCAAGCATTCTAGAACAGCTTATTTTTCTCTCTCTTTTTGAATTTTATTGTGGTAAAACGTATGTAACAAAAAGTTTACCATTTTAACCACTTTTAAGTGTATAATTCAGTGACATTAATTACATTCACTATGTTGTGCTACCATTACCACTACCCTTTTCCAAAACTTATTCATCAGCCCAAACAGAAACATAGTACCCCTTCAGCAATAACTCCCTATTCTCCCCTCTCTACAGCTCCTAGTACCACTAATCTACTTTCTGTCTCTGTGCATTTGTCTATGCTAGGTATTTCATATAAGTGGGATTATACAATATTTGTGCTTTTGTGTCTGATTTATATCACTCAGGAGCCCTGGTGGCAGCAGTTCGAATCCACCAGCCACTCCTTGGAAACTCTGTGGGGCAGTTCTGCTATGTACTATAGGGTCACTATGAGTTGAAATCAACTCGACGGCAGTGGGTTTTTTGTTTGTTTTGTTTTGCTTATTTCACTCAGAATAATGTTTTCAGGTTTTAGCCATGTGATAGCATGTATCAGAACTTCATTTCTCTTTCTGGCTGAGTAATATTCCATTGTATATATATGCTACATTTTGTTTGCCCATTCCTCAGTTGATAGCTTTTCTTTAGTCCCATTAGTTTTCCATGTCTGATTTTTTTTTAATCCATTCAGTGTGACTTGTGCACAGTGTGAACCAGGCCACGTCACGTGTCTGTGCCTTTCCCATCTGGTGCTAGTGAAAGACAAGTACCTGCTGTATCAGGGTTCAGTTGTAGACAGAGTTGGGGCCATTCGTGAAGTGGACACACTGGGCCGTGAACCACCACTTCATGAGTGGCTCCAAGGGTTGCTGCTTTGCCACAACCAAGAAGTGGGTTTCAGGAGGTTGCCGCTGCAGAATGAGCTCCAGAGCCCAATTTGGCACCACTAGCCCCCTAACTCAGCTCAGAATTCAAGTCCCACGTGAGTGCATCTCATTAGAATCCAAATCCTACTGAAAATGAGCCTGAAAAATGTGTTTTAGCTTTTGAGCCTTTGTGGTACAGGACCAAAAAAAACCAAACCCATTGCTGTCGAGTCATGGTGACCCTATAGGACAGAGTAGAGCTGCCCCATAGGGTTTCCAAGGAGCGGCTGGTGGAGTTGAACTGCCGACCTTTTAGTTAGCAGCCAAACTCTTAACCACTGTGCCATCAGGGCTCCATGGTACAGGACAGCATGATGAAAGAGTGTGGGGCATGCAAGAGTATGGAGCAGACCTGGGTTGGGGGAGAAGACCTAGCGACCCTCCACCAGGCAGGCTGGGGCGAGGGGCCGGAAGTGCCACGGTGGCTCAGTGAGAGCCATTCCCAGAGGGTCTAACCCGGAAGTGCCCGGGGCGTGTGCCCCAGGGTGACGGGAGTCAAGAGCAGAGCCAAGCAGAGAAGAGCACATGCTGAGCTGCGAGATGGTAAGATGGGAGAGGGAGACCTACAGTGCAGCAGCCTGAGCAGGGAGTAGAGGGGGAAGCGAGGGCCCTTTCCCTAAGGGTCTTTTAAGTTTGAGGTTAGGGGAACCTTCATGGGGTTTAAACAGTGTACCAAGGCAGTCAGATCTGGGCTTGGAAAAGGCTTGGGGGCTGAGAGGGTGAGGAGGCAGACGAATCAGGCGCTCCTGCAGTATTTCCAGCAGAAGAATGATGTTGCTCTGAACCTGGGTAGGAGTTGAAAGATTTTGCAAAGTGAACAGATTTGAGACAGTCCAAGGAGGGGGAATCGACAGGACTCGGTGACAGATGGGAGGAGGAGAGGGGTGAGGGAGAGGTCTGAAAAGAGGCAGAAAGTGAAACAGGACAATGAAATCAATAGGAAATCTGTTTCCCAGAAAAGACACATTTGTTTTCAGAAGCCTTTCAATCTTAGAAGATTGTAAATTCTGTAGCTTGCTGATTGGATTTAGATTTCAGAGACAGCTTTGTAATTAAACTGAAGTCATTTACCTCCAATGTTAAAAAAAAAAAAGCTTTGTAGGGGAAAGGTTGAAATAAATGAGGTCCATGTAAATGTCCTTCACCATCCTTTACTGCAGACAGTTGTCCACAGCGGGGGTTTTCCATGCCTTTAACCTGATCCTCCTCTCCTACCCTAGGGAAGGGGGCGGGGCATGTCATGGCTGGCGCTGGATCACGGAAGAAAACTCAGAGAAAGCTCACTTGATTAAAGGCCTGATTTTATTTTAAAATATGCCTTGGATTGATTCCACATGGAAAACATTATCTTGCAGTGTGAAGATGCCCTTGATGACTGGAAGTTGACAAGCCCACATGTATTTTCTGTGTGTAGCTCTCTGGTGCAGGAGGTGGAAGCGAACCTTGTGGGTGTACTGGAGTGTTTTGATGTTTTCTTTCTATAGGTTTTACTACTGTAGTTGACTTTTGTCTCACTCTTTGTTCACCCAGAATCCCTTTGGTGAGTTGGAATTGACTCTTTGTGGATAAGAATCAACATAAATCCACCTCCCAAAATGTGAAGATTAATCAGATCCCCACTTTCTCATTTCTTAGTTGTCTCTGACACCAGCTGTGCGTGTGGCACTCTCTCTCGCTGCCCTGAGCTACCCAGAGCTAGATCGGAGCTCACAAGTTGAAAGGACACTGTCCTTTAGACCACCAATGTCAGTGCGAACTCGGGAGTCCGCATGACACCCTTACTTCTGACCTGCTGCCTGCAGATTCGGGTTTTCCCACTACCCCTCAGGATGCCAGCCTCAAGCTCGGGCTTCCCCTGGGCTCCCTCACTCTCACCTGTTGGCTCCCACTACTCCTTAGGGTTTGTAACTTGCTGCAGGAAGTTATAAAACTCACAGAAAGTGCTATACTTACCATTACAGACTTACTATAGCAAAAGTATGCAAATCAGGATCATCCATAGAGAAGAGATGCATGGGCAAGGTCTTGGAGGGTTCCCAGCATGGAGCCTCTGTATCCCAAAGAGGATGCTTCACCCGCCATTTGCGAATGAGGAAGCTCTTGGAACTTCCGTGTTCAGAGCTTTTATTGATCTCAGTCATTAAGTAGTCAAGATTGAGGCCTCACTGCATGCGCATGATAGATTAAATCATGCCTCCTGAGGTTCGCTGATATTGGCTACCAGTTGATCTTTCTGGTTTGGCAAGCCCCTACACATTAGCACAAATCCTTGAGTGTGGTCTGCAGAGTTTAGATAATAAAAGCACCACATTTACTCAGGAAATTCCAAAGGTTACTTCTCAGGAACCAAGGACAAAGGCCAAATTGTTGTTTTTGTAACAGATTTACCTTCTGTTCACCTGCTGTACTTCTTAACCCAACCCCACAATGTAAGCATTTGGTGTGGAATACATAAAGAAAATATGACCTAGCTATCTTTTATTTTCTCTTTGTTTTTTTGCCAGACTGTCAACACAAGTGAGGCTTTGTGGTTTATTCTTATTTAAGAATAATGTATGGGATCTGTTTTTTTTTCCTAAATTTTATTTTGTTGTTGTTGAGGATATACACAGCAAAACATACACCAATTCAGCAGTTTCTACACATACAATTCAGTGACATGGATTACATTCTCTGAGTTGTGCAGTCATTCTCACCTTCCTTTTCTGAGTTGTTCCTCCGTCATTAATATAAACTCACTGCTCCCCAAGGTTCCTATCTGATCTTTCAACTTGGCTGTTGTCAGTTTGATCCCATGTAGATAGTTCTTAAAAGAGCATAATGCTTAATTAAGACAGACCTTTTTATGAGGGGAGGGGGCTGAGAAATATTCTTTTTTTTCTTTTTTTATTATGCTTTAAATGAAAGTTTACAGTTCAAGTTAGTTTTTGTATTATGCTTTAAATGAAAGTTTACAGTTCAAGTTAATTTTTCATACAAAACTTTATACACATGCTGCTATGTGACCCTAGTTGCTCTCCCCATACTATGACAGCACACTCCTCCTTTCCACCCCAGATTTCCTGTGTCAAGGCAGAACTTTTTTACTAGTTAAGCTAAACTGTTGTTTGGTTTTAAAACTTCAGGGGATGTTTTTGGTTTAAGGTTTGCAGATTATCTCAGGGCAGTAGTTTCAGGGGTTCATCCACCCTCCATGGCTCTAGAAAGTCTAGAGTCCAAGAGACTTTGAAATTCTGTTCTGCATTTCTCCCCTTTTGATCAAGATTCTTCTATGGACTTTTTGATCAAAATGTTCAATAATGGTAGCCAGGTGCTATCCAGTTCTTCTGGTCTTATGGCAAAGGCAGCAGTTGTTCATGGAGGCAGTTAGCCACACATTCCATATGAAATCTATTCTTGAACATCAGTTATGGACCTATAATCTGTACACTTAGCTAAATTTTCTTTTTCTCTTTAGTCCCCGAGTTTCTGTGTACATCTGTTTACAGAAAGTCAGAATTTGCAAATTTGTCACCTCTCCCACAGGTGAGAGCAGAGTGATTGTTAGGATTCCTATTTAGAAATCCAAGAACTAAAACCTGCAGGAGGAACTCAACGCAGGGCTTCTCCCAGGCATCTGTGTGCTGGAGCCAGTTGAGGTTAGACATCTGCAGCCCTATGCCTCCAGCCCCGTCAGCAGGGACATCTTCTGAATGGTTTATGAACATCTAGGGAATGTTCTGGATTACTGGTGCTGTAGGTGCTGCCATGATGTGTTTTTCTTCCTCTAACAAAGTGGGGATGAAGATTTTCAAGGCCCCTCCCTTCTGCCTGTTAAATCCATGTGTTGGCGTGCTCTTCTGACTTGGGCAGTTTTACCCAGCTGTTATCTTTCTTCAGCAGTGTCAAGGAATTAAAACCGGAGTTGAGCTGAGGGGTAGGAAGGGCATGGTGCTGAGGAGGTGGGCAGATGAGTGCCAGCGCTGCAGGGGGAACGGGCTTGGGTTCTCTAGCAGCAGGTAAAAGGAAGACTCAGGGTCTGGGGATCAAGAAGGAGGGTCCTCATTCTACCTTAGAGTCAACTTCTAGAGACGCATCAAAGAATGTTCTGGGGTTCCCACCACCCATCATGTTTGGGTCTTCTTGAGAGTTCTCTTTGGCTCAAGTCATCATGGGTCAGAGGCCCATAGGTGGGATGTGACCCCAGGAGGCAGTTGGAGCAGGTTCTTATGAGGGGCAGTCTCCTGAGTTTCCTTCCCCACTTCTCCTCCCTTCTCTCTCCCCATCTTCCCTGTGCTTGTCCTCATGGTCAAAACCATCCTCGAGGAGCCTCGCTCTGCAGAGCCTTGGGCATCCTGGTCAGGGTCAGTCTCGGGAACATCCTGGGTCCTCCCAGCAAGTTATAGATAGTGCTCTCCTACGCCCTTTGGGCTGTGAAGTTGACGGGGTGGGAGGATGTTGTTCCCGTCTGTGTAACAGAACAGGAATGTTTTGGCAGGAGCTGCTTTGTGTGTGAAGAGTAATCATGCCTATGTGTGCTAGGTGTTTTCCTGGAGAGATGCTCTTCTCGCTCTCTAAAGCTTTGTGTAGAGCTATGTTTAGTCCCCCACAGCACCTTCATTAAAATTCCCTGACACGTGCACACTCCCTGCAGTCCTGGCTCCAGGCGACACTTCTGCCTGTCTGTTGAGAGCACCTGCTCCTTATGGTCTCCCCAGCACCTTCCGACCTGGGTCTTACTCTTGATTCTCACGTCTTACTCTGTCTCGATCTCTCATTCATTCACACCCACTTGTCTTCTCCTCTTCACGTTCTAACTCTCACGTTCCTTCATTGACTGGTGCTTGCTCACACTATCACACACACTCTCACGTTAATCTAGTCTTCCATTGATTCAAGCTTGCTCACTCATATTCACACTTTCAAAGACACACGAGTGTACTGACTCACTCATACAGTCTTAAATTAATTCACATTCACTCAGCCATACCCATAAATGTTTCAGTATGTGCCTGAGTGTCATACCAAAACCCCGTAATAGTTCCTTAATATCAAGTATCCAGTGAGTGTTCACATTTCGAAGTGTGTGTGTGTGTGTGTGTGTGTGTGTGTGTGTGTGTGTGTATTTGGGTGTGGTAAACTGAAGGTATATATATTTTTTTTACTGAATTTTATTTAGTTTTGTTGTTACTAAGAATACCAACAGCAGAACATACACCAGTTCAAAAGTTTTTACATGTACCATTTAGTGATATTGATTACATTCTTCGAATTGTGCAAACATTCTCACCCTTCTCTTCTGAGTTGTTCCACCCTCATTAACATAAACTCACTGCCCCCTAAGGTTCCTATCTAATCTGAGTTGCTGTTGTCAATTTGATCCCAGACAGATAGTTCTTAAAAAGAGCAAAATGCTCAAGGCAGACCTTTTTTACTACTTAAGCTAAACTGTTGTTTGCTTTTAAGATGATTTCAGGGGATATATTTGGTTTAAGGTTTAAAGATTACCTCAGGGCAATAGTTTCAGGAGTTCATCCACCTTCCATGGCTCTAGAAAGTCTAGTGTCCATGAAAATTTTAAATTCTGTTCTACATGTTCCCCCTTTTGATCAGGATTCTACTGTAGAATCGTTGATCAAAATGTTCAGTAATGGTAGCCAGGCACCATCCAGTTCTTCGGATCTCGTGGCAGTGGAGGCAGTTATTCATGGAGGCAGTTAGCCACACATTCCATTTCCTTCTTCTAGTCCTGACTCTTCTCCTTCCTGTATTGCTCCAGGTGAATAGAAACCAATTGTTGTGCCTTGCAAGCTTTTAAGACCCCAGGCACTACGCAGTGAACTAGGAGGTAGAATAGAAGAACTAAACATGTTATTAGAACAATTAACTGGACTGTCCCATGAAACCATGACCCTAAACCTCCAAACCAAGAAACCAAATTCCATGAGGTGTTTGGTTGTACATAAGCAGCCTTACAGCTGTTCTTTTTGTTGTTGTTGCTGTAAACATATCTGTCACACAGCATTGCCAGTTCAACTTTTTACGTCTGTACAACCTGTTGACAGCAATTACAGTAATCAGCCGTGCAACCCTACCCGTAATCAATGTAATTTTTCCATCACCGTTAATCCTCCTTTTCCTCCTCCCTCCCACCCCTGGTAACCATTAATAAACTTTGGTCCCTATATATTAGCCTTTTCTTATCTTTTTATATAAGTGAGGTCATACAATATGTCTCCTTTTGTGATTGGTTTATTTCACTCAGCATAATGACTTCAAGCTCCATCCATATTGTAACACGTATCAAGACTTCATTTCTCCTGCTGGCTGAGTAGTGTTTCATTGTATGTATGTACCACATTTTGTTTATCCATTCATCTGTTCATGGGCATTTAGGTTGTTTCTACCTTTTGGCTATTGTGAATAGTGCTGCAGTAGACATTTGTGTACAAGTCTCTTGAGTCTCTGCTTTCAAGTCTTTTGAGTATATACCTAGGAGTGGAATTGCTGGGTCATATAGTAGTTCTATTTTAGGTTTTTGTGGAACTGCCACACTTTTCCACATCGGCTGTACCATTTTGCATTCTCACCAGCAATGGATAAGGGTTCCAGTTTCCCCACATCCTTGCCAACATTTGTTATTTTCTGTTATCTTGTTTTTGTTTTTAATCTTAGTCATCCTAGTGTTAAATGTCACCTGTCTTAGTTATCTAGTTATCTAGTGCTGCCGTAACAGAAATACCACAAGTGGATGGCTTTAACAAACAAAAATTTATCCTTTCACAGTCTAGGAGTCTAGAAGTCTGAATTCAGGGTGCCAGCTCTAGCGGAAGGCTTTCTTTCTCTGTCAACTCTGGGGGAAGGTCCTTGTCATCAGTCTCCCCCTGGTTTAGGAACTTCTCAGCGCAGGGACGCTGGGTCCAAAGGTTGCACTCTGCTCCAGGCCCTTCTTTCTTGGCTGTAGGAGGTCCCTCTCCCTATCTGCTCCCTTCTCTCTTTCATATCTCAAAAGAGATTGACTCCTGCCTCATTAACATAACTGTCTCTAATCCTGCCTCATTAACATCATAGTGGTTAGGATTTACAACACATAACATAATTACATCACATTACAAAATGGAGGACAGCCACACAGTATGGGAATTATGGCCTGGCCAAGTTGACACATATTTCTGGGGACAAAATTTAATCCATAACACTCCGTATGCACTTTTTGCTATGTCTGTGAGAAAATACATTCAGTGTTTCGATATGTGGCCCACAGGGGCTGCAGGCATAAAGTAATTTGCTAACAAACAAAAGTCACTTGAGTTCCTATACACCAATAAAGAAAACGACGAAAAGGAAATCAGGAAAACAATACCATTTATAACAGCCCCTAAAAAACATAAAATACTTAGAAATAAATCTAACCAGGGATGCAAAAGACATATACAAAGAAAACTGCAAAACACTACTGCAAGAAACCAAAAGAGATCTACATAAATGGAAAAACATACCATGCTTATGCATAGGTAGCCTCAACATTGTGAAAATGTCAATTCTAGCCAAAGAAATCTACAAATGCAATGCAGTCCTGATCCAGATACCAACAGCATTCTTTAAAGGGATGAAAAAACTAATCATTAACTTTATATGGAGAGGAAAGAGGCCCGAGATAAGTAAAGCACTATTGAAGAAGAAGAATAAAGCAGGAGGACTCCCACTACCTGACCTCAGAACCTACTGTACAGCTATGGTAGTCAAAACAGCCTGATAGTGGTACAACGACAGACACATTGACCAGGGGAACAGAATTGAAAACCCAGATGTAAATCCATCCACCTATGGTCACCTGATCTTCAGCAAAGGCTCAAAGTCCATCAAATGGGGAAAAGGCAGTCTTTTTAACAAATGGTGTTGGCAAAACTGGATGTCCATCTGCAAAAAAATGAAGCACGACCTATAACTCACACCATACACAAAAACTAATTCAAAATGAATCAAAGACCTAAATATAAAGCCAAAAACTATGAAGGTCATAGAAGATAAAATAGGGTCAACACCAGAGGCCCTAATACACAGCATTAACAGGATACAGACCATAACTAACAACATACAAATACCAGAAGATAAGCTAGATAACTGGGATCGTCTAAAAATTAAACACTTATGCTCATCCAGAGACTTCACCAAGACTGAAAAGAGAACCTACAGACTGGGAAAAAATTTTTGGCTATGACAAATCCGACGAAGGCCTAGTCTCCAAAATCTACAGGAAAATCCAACACCTCTACAACAAAAAGACAAATAATCCGATTAAAAAGTGGGCAAAGGATATGAACAGACACTTCACCAAAGAAGACATTTAAGCAGCCAACAGACACAGGAGGAAATGCTTGTGATCCCTGGTCATTAGAGAAATGCAAATCAAAAGTGCAGTGAGATACTATCTCGTCCCGACATTACTGGCATGAATTAAAAAAAAACAGAAAATAACAAATGTTGGAGAGGCTTCGAGGAGATTGGAACTCTTATGCACTGCTGGTAGGAACGCAAAATGGTACAACCATTTTGGAAAACAATATGACACTTCCTTAGAAAGCTAGAAATAGAAATACCAAATGATCCAACAGTCCCACTCCTAGGAATATACCCTAGAGAAATAAGAGCCATCACATGAGTAGACATATGCACACCCATGTTCATTGCAACATTGTTCACAATAGCAAAAAAATGAAAACAACCTAGGTACCCATCAACAGATGAATGGATAAACAGATATGGTACACACAGTGTCATACTGTGCAACAATAGAGAACCATAATGAGTAGACATATGCACACCCATGTTCTTTGCAACATTGTTCATAATAGCAAAAAAATGAAAACAACCTAGGTACCCATCAACAGATGAATGGATAAACAGATATGGTACATACAGTGTCATACTGTGCAACAATAGAGAACCATAATGAATCTGCAAAGCATCTCACAACATGGGTGAATCTGGAGGGCATTATACTGAGTGAAATAAGTCAATCACAGACAAATATTGTATGAGACCACTACTATTAAAACTAATGAAAAGGTTTACATACAAAAAGAAACAATGTTTGATGGTTATGAGGGAGGGGAGGGGTGGGAGGGAAAAACACTCAATAGATCATAGATAAGTGGTAATTTTGGTGAACGGTAATTCAGAACACAGTACTGGGGAAGCCAGCACAACTTGTCCAAGGCAAAGTCATAGAAGATTCATAGACACATCCAGACTCCCTGAGGGACCAAATTACTGGGCTGAGTGCTGTGGGGACCATGGTCTCAGGGAACACCTAGCTCAGTTGGCATAACGTAGTTTGTAAAGAAAATGTTCTGCATTCTACCTTGATGAGTAGCATCTGGGGTCTTAAAAGCCTGTGAGCGGCCATCTAAGATACTGCACTGGTGCCACTGCTTCTGGAGCAAGGGAGAATGAAGAAAACCAAAGACACAAAGGAAAGATTAGTCCGAAGGACTAATGGACCACAACTACTATGGCCTCCACCAGACTGAATCCAGTACAACTAGATGGTGCCTGGCTACCACCACCGACTGCTCTGACAGGGATCTCAATAGAGGATCCTGGACAGAGCTGGAGAAAAATGTAGAGCGAAATTCTAACTCACAAAAATAAGATCGGACTTACTGGTCTGACAGAGACTGGAGAAACCCCAAGAGTATCGCCCCTGGACACGCTTTTAGCTCAGCAATGAAGTCACTCCTAAGTTCACCCTTCAGCCAAAAATTAGACAGACCCATAAAACAAAATGAGACTAAATGGGCACACGAGCCCAGGGGCAAGGACAAGAAGGCAGGAGGAAACAGGAAAGCTGGTAATGGGGAACCCAGAGTTGAGAAGGGGAGAATGTTGACATGTCATGGGGTTGGCAGCCAGTATCACAGAACAATATGTGTATTAATTGTTTAATGGGAAAACTTGTTTGCGCTGTAAACCTTCTTCTAAATTACAAAAAAAAAATAAAAGTATTTTGGTGCCGTTGGTTGGTTGTTGATGTGAATGAGTGTGTCTGTGTGTGATCTTAGCAGGACACCGTAGATAAGTAATAACTAATTTGCACTTTCCTGCTACTGGAACTCTCTTTTTCTCTGTCTTTCCTGTTCTTATTCCTCTGGGACTGCTCTGTCCCTAGCTGCATGTGGCTATTGAACACTTAAAATGTCCAAATTGAGATGTGCTATAAGTGTAAAGTACACTAGATTTCAATCACTAGATTTTATATCAGATAAAAAAGTAAAATATCTCATTAATACTTCTTTATATTAATTACATCTCAAAACAATAATTTGGATTTTAAAGAAACCAAACCGATTCCGACTCATAGCAACCCTATAGGACAGAGTAGAACTGCTCCATATGGTTTCCAAGGAGTGCCTAGTGGATTCGAACCGCCAACCTTTTGGTTAGCAGCCAAACTCTTTTTTTTTTAATTGTGCTTTAAGTGAAAGTTTACAGTTCAAGTCAGTTTCCCATACAAAAATTTATACACACGTTGCTGTGTGACCCTAGCTGCTCTCCCTATAATGTGACAGCACACTTCTCCTTTCTACCTCGGATTTCCTGTGTCCATTCAACTAGCTCCTGTCCCTTTTTCCCTTCTCATCTCACCTTCAGACAGGAACTGCCCATTTAGTCTCATGTATCTACTTGAGCTAAGAAGCACTCTCTTCACAAGTATCCTTTTATGTCCCATAGTCCAGTCTAATCTTTCTGTGAAGAGGTGGCTTCGGGAATGATTTCAGTTCTGGGCTAATGGAGAGTCCAGGGACCATGTCTTCCAGAGTCCCTCCAGTCTCAGTCAGACCATTAAGTCTGGTCTTCTTACTAGAATTTGAGGTCTGCACCCCACTTTTCTCCTGCTTCGTCAGGGACTCTCTGTTGTGTTCCCTGTCAGGGTGGTCATTGGTGGTAGCTGGGCACCATCTAGTTGTTCTGGTCTCAGGCTGATAGAGTCTCTGGTTTATGTGTCCCTTTCTGTGTCTTGGGCTAATATTTTCCTTGTGTCTTTGGTATTCTTCATTCTCTTTGCTCCAGGTGGGTTGGGACCAGTTGATGTATCTTTGATGGCTGCTTGCTAGCTTTTAAGACCCCAGACACCACTCACCAAAGTGGGATGCAGAACATTTTCTTAATAAATTTGGTTATGCCAGTTGACTTAGATGTCCCCCGAAAGCATGGTCCCCAGACCCGCACCCCTGCTATTCTGTCCTTCGAAGTGTTTGGTTGTATTCAGGAAACTTCTTAGCTTTTGGTTTAGTCCAGTTGTGCTGATTTCCACTGTATTGTGTTGTAGTTCCCTTCACCTAAGATAATTCTTATCTACTATCTAGTTAGTGAATATCCCTCTCCCTCCCTCCCCACCCTCGTAACCATCAAAGAATGTTTTCTTCTGTGTTTAAACCATTTCTTGAATTCTTATAATAGTGGTCTCATACAATATTTGTCCTTTTGCGACTGACTAATTTCACTCAGCATAATGCCTTCTGGATTCATCCACGTTATGAGATTTTTCACAGATTCATCATTGTTCTTTATTGTTGTGTATTATTCCATTGTGTGAATATACCATAATTTATCCATTTGTCTGTTGATAGCACCTAGGTTTTTTCCATCTTTTTGCTGTTGTGAACAGTTAACAGCCAAACTCTTAACCACTACGCCACTGCGGTTTCCCATTTTGATATATTAGACTAAATAAAATACTAATATTCACCTTTTTTAAACTGGGATAAAATTTACATAAAATTCAACATTTTAACCATTTAAAGTGCACAATTCAGTAGTTCTGTTATATTCACACTGTTGTGTAATCATCACTAGCATCCAATTCCGGAACACCTTCATCACCTCAGGAAGGAACCTTGTGCCCATTAGCAGTTCCCCCTCCCCGCTCAGCCCTTGGCAACTACTAATCTACCTTTTGTCCCTATAGATTTGCCTATTCTGGACATGTCATATAAGGGAATCATACAATACGTGATCTTTTGTGCCTAGCTTCTTTTACTTAGCGTAGTGTTTTCAAGGTTCATCAATATTGTGCCGTATATAGTACTTCACTTGTTTTATATTGCTGAATAATATTTCATTGTATGCATATACCACATTTTGTTTTATCTGTTCATCAGTTGAACATTTGTGTTGTTTTCGCTTTTTGGCTACTATGAATAATGCTGCTATAAACATTCACGTTCAAGTTTTTACGTGAATGTTTATTTTCAGTTTTCTTGGGTATATACCTAGGAGTGGGATTACTAGGTCGTATGGTGACTCTCAGGAGCCCTGGTGGTACAACAGTTATGTACTCAGCTGCTAACCTAAAGGTTGACAGTTTGAACCCACCCAGTGGCTCTTTGGGAGAAAAGACCTGATGATCTGCTCCCATAAAGATTACAGCCTAGAAAACCCTATGAAGCAGTTCTGCTTTGTCACATGGGGTCGCTGTTAGTCAAAATTGACTCCACGGCACCCAACAACAATGCGGTAACTCTGTGTTTAACCTTCTGAGGACCCACCATACTTCTCCACAGCTGTTGTAGCGTTTTACTGTCTCAGCAGCAGTATATGAGGGTTCCAGTTTCTCCACATCCTTGTCAACACTTGTTATTTTCCTTTGTTTTTTTGATAATAACCGTCCTAGTGGGGATGAAGTGGTATCTCATTGTGGTTTTGATTTGCATTTCCCTCATGGTTAATGATGTTGAGTATCTTTTCTTGTGCTTATTGGCCATTTGTATATAGGGGAAAATGACTGTTTAGAGTAGGATATATAATTTGTTTAAAAATAATTTTGTTTAATGGAAATTTTTTTTAACTATATTGAGCCCAAGAAGAAGCTAGAAAGCATTTTCATAGTTTTCCTGAAAATGATTCAATAAGATTTTCTATAAATATAAAACTGCATATAAAATATCTTGATGGCATTTTATGATCCTTTTTTCATTTTCTTAAATGGGGACTGTATTTTTTCATACATAAATAAGTACATAGGGACGATAACTAAAATGTATTTTCTTTGGAAAAATAAAGTCCCATGAGAGACAAATATCTTCAGACATTTCAAACTGCAGCAGTCTCTAAAACCTCAGATAGTTGAGAATTCTAATATGGATTTATTTTGGGGAGAGGTAAGTGGAATGGTTGGAGGAGAGGCCATAATTTTTGTAGAAATGATTTACCCAGGATACAGCAGCATTCTCGACGATTAGTGGATGATCATGCAGTATTCCGTTTTTCCTCTTTTTGTTTTAGCATTAGTGTTCAGAGGGAAGGTGTTGGAGATTTCATCAGCTCACTTTTATTGCTAAACATGAAGCTTTGTGTGCTCGCAGGGTTTTGTTTTTGTTTTGTTTTGTTTTTGTAAATTTAGAGATTGGCACATTTGTTTAACTCATGAAATGTTTATCTTTGAGAAGTAGAGAGAGGCGAGTGACTGAGGGCTGATCATGGACCAGCCCTGGCTCCGTTGCCCAGGATCTCTCTCCTCAGGGCGTTAATTAGGGTTTCTTTTTGTTCTGGGTTTCATCCCTGACACTCCCTTCTCCCGCCATGTTGGCATTTAATATCCTGGTGAGTTTGTGGGAATCTTGGGTGGAGTTGGGAGGGGCACGGTGTTCCTCTCCCCTAACACGGGCTAATCTGTGTCACCCCCACACCTCTCCAGTCTGCTTTCCCTAAACCTTCTAGTGCGTCTCTTATTATGCTACTTGTTAACTTATGTCTTCTTAATTGAATTTCTGTAGGCTTCTTTTCTGTATAGAGGGAGTTGTGAGCTTTGTAAATCTGATTCCCCATTGTACATATACGTCCTGCTTTCAGTTCCGGTTCTCTACCCTCCCCTGCCCCCAGAATCCTTGTAAACACTCTGCTCCTGATAATGTCTCCCTGAGAGATTAATTTTACAGATATTGTCACCATGACTTCTTTCCTGTGGTGCCAGGAAATGTTCTAGTCCTCAGATCGCCTTAAATAAACACCTGTGGTTCATTTTGGCCAGATTTCATTTCTTGGAGTACATCCTTGTAGTCATAAAACCACTTATATCTGTCCCGCCCAAAGAAAGAGGGCTGGACAGAGAGATCAGAGGGGAAATCAGAGGCACAGAAACGGAAGGTGGCATGGTTGTCATTGTCCCCACTGGCCAGGAACAGGAAGCATGTTGAGTGGTGGAGTGTTTTGCAAATTGTACTGACTGTGACGCAGTAAGATACTCACCTTATGGCTCAGTACACGTATATGCTGTGTGCGTGCATGTGTGCTCACAAAACAACACTCACCTGTGTGATTCACTTGAATATTTAATATTGTATTTCCCTCTTTCCTGGGTTTTTGTTTGGTTAAGCGCTGGGTGGAGTCCACTAAATGGGTGCCCTACTTAGATTTTGTCCCTGATTTGGCCAGTAGTGATGAAGAGTATGTACCTGTCAGGCCTGAGTTTTAGCTTTGCCTCTTAGTGGCCATGTGACTTTGAGCCACTGAGGTGATCTGTGCCTCAGTTTCCTTTTCCCTCACCTGGGCTAATATACTGCCCGTTTCGTACCGCCGTTATGCTTAGATCAGCACCCGCCATAAAGTAACTGTTGAGTTTGTATTGGCTGGCTGTTAGACTTCACCCTCAGTTTTAGGACTTTTCACTTTGTTCTTGTTATCTTGAGTCAGGTGTTGCTTCTTCCCTTTTTTGTTGTTGACTTTCCTAACTTTGTGTAATGATCAGTGTGTTATACTCTCTACTGGTTCCTTAGAACTGCTGTAACAAAGTGTCACAAACTGAGAGGCTTATAAAAACAGAAAAAATGTATTCTCACAGTTTTGGAGGCTGAGAGTCTGAGATCAGGGTGTCGGCCTTGTTTGTTCCTTCTGAAGGCTCTGAATGAATCTCCTCGATACGTTTCTCCTAGCTTCTGGTGATGACCCACAGTCCTTGGTGTTACCGTCTCTGCCTCCATCTGCACACTGCTCTCTTCCCTCTGTGTCGCTTCTCTTTTATAAGGACACTACTCATACTGGTTTAAGACCCACCCTACTACAGTATGACCTCATGTTTACTGATAACATCTTCAAAGATCCTATTTCCAAACACGGTCATGTTCACAATACCAGGGATTGGACTTGAACGTATCTTTTAGGGGGACACAGTTCAATCCATGACAACACATCCTGCAAGCTTACAGACTCTGTGGAGGGAAGAGGCAAGGCCAGCAAGTAAAATAAGTTGAGGGGTTTCATTGGTGGAGTGACCACTGAATAACCTTCTCTTTTTCCCCATGAACCAGCCTGGAGTTCAGCGTTTGACTTCTGGTTGAGGATGTGACTGTCTTTGAGCTCACCCTGGGAACTTGTGGCCCTGGGGTTCCCATGGAGGTTGCTGATGGAGCCCTCTGGGAGCTGTTTGCACCTGGGGAGGCAGGGGCAGGAAGCCAGGCTGGCTCAGGCCATTCTTGGAAGAGGCACAGTGTCCTGGAACTGAAATAGAGCCGGTCCTGCTCCCTCCTTCCTCCGTTACAGGCTGGTGGTTGGAAAGCAGATCTCCCAGCATGTGCCGCCTTTACAGACGTAGACACTTGATAGTCCAGCCAGAGAGCTGCGTGCAGCCTCCCAGGACAGTGGCTGTTGATGGGGAGGGGCTGCACCTTCCAGAAAGAAAGAAGCGTTTTTTTTCCATTTTTTTCCCAACGTGTATATCTTCTCAACTTTCTTACAAGTTGTCGGGTTGTGGGTGTTTCATTTTGTGCTTCTCTCTCCTGCAGACGGTTTTAGTGAATAACATCACCACCGGAGAGAAGCTCATCAGGACCCTGCAAGGTAAAATCCACCCTTCTGGACACCAGACACTTGTCCGGCCGGAAATGCCCTAAGGTCTTAGGCGGTTCTCTTCTTACAGCCTGACCATGGGTAGTGTTATAAGTAATTGAGTAGTCTGTAGTTTCTGCTTTTTGCCGAAATATATTTCCTTAAAAGTGTTTTTCTTTTAAAAATAATATTGAATAAATATACATTACTAGCTGTTATGTATAGAAGAACTCAGACTCTTATTATAAATACCTTAAATATATGTGTGTATGTGTGTGCATGTGTGTGTATTGTGTGTGTATATGTACATGTGTGTGTTGTTGTCATCTGCTGTCCAATCAGGCCCCAACTCATGGCGACCGCATGCACGGTGGAATGAAATGCTGCCTGGTCCTGTGCCATTCCCACAGTCGGTGTTGGATAGGACCATTGTGATCCATAGGGTTCTCACTGGCTGATTTTCGGAAGTAGATTACCAGGCCTTTCTTCCTAGTCCATCTTAGTCTGGAAACTCCACTGCGCTCATAGCAGCTGGCGGATTTGAACTGCGCTTTTTGGTTAGCAGCTGTAACTCTTAGCCACTGCACCACCAGGGCTCCCATCCCAAGAAACAACCCCCACAATCAATATAGTGTACATATCCATTATCCCCAGAAGTTTCCTGTGTCCCCTCTGTCACTCTAGGTTAGTTTGCATTTTTATATAAATGGGATCTTACAGTATATACTCTTTTTCTCTGGCTTCTTTCACTTAGCATAATTATTTTTCGATTCATCCTTATTGTTGTGGGTATGAGTAGTTCATCCTTTCGTTTTTATTACTGTGTGGCAGAGGGTTGAGGAGGGGGAGGAGAGGATGAGAACATGGCCTTTCTCCAGGAATCACTGCACCCCAACCAAGGAGACAGTTTCAGGAGAGCAGGGGCCCTGTATGAGCCTGCATATTTTAATTTTATTTTATTTTAAGCTAGGTTTATTGATGTATCATTTACATAAACTAAAGCTTACCCTTTGTATGTACAGTTCTATACATTTTAACAAATGCATACAGTCACATATACCACCAGTACAATTAAGATAGAGCATGTTTCCATCACTCCCTTCCCACTCCCAGCGTCAGGCAACCCCTAAACTGTTCTCCTTTGCTCTGGTTTTGTCTTTTCCAGGATGCCATAGAAATGAAACAATACCATATGTGGCCTTTTGCGGCTGGCTTCGTTTGGCAATAGGTTTTTTTTTGTTTGTTTGTTTTTTAAATTTTATTGTGGTGAAATGTATGTAACAACAAAGTTTGCCATCATAACCGTGTTTTTAGTATAGAATTCACTGACATTACATTCACCATGCTGTGTTAACATCACCACTGTCCATTCCCACAGGTTTTCCATTGCCCCAAACAGAAGCTCAGTACCCCTTCAGCAGTGACTCCCGCCCCTCCTCCCCGCCAGCCCCTGGTAACCACCTGTTGTCTCTCTGCATCTGCCTCTTCTAGATGTTTCACGTGAGTGGGGTGACAGAGTGTTGCCCTTTTCTGTCTGACTTCTTTCACTCAGTGTCATGTTTTTATGGTTCATCCACGCCGTAGCAGGTATCAGAATTTAATTTCTCTTTATGGCCGAGTGCTGTTTCATTTTGTGGATGCACCACATTTTGTTCATCCCTTCATCACTTGGGTTGTTCTCATCTTTTGGCTCAGTAGCAAAATGCTTTTGAGGTTGATCGAAGTTGTTCAGTGTATCAGTAGTTCACAGACCCCTTCATTCTCTTCAACTTCATTTCTCCCCAAGAGGCTGGTAGGTCCAGGGTTCTGAGGAGAAACCCCGGGGCTGCAGTGTCTGTGCAGGGCCGTGCCTGCCTGCCCTGCTGTCCCCTCTGGCTGCTCGTCCTCTCGTCCCCAGCTTGGCCCTTTGTTCAGCGGCTGCCTTTTCCTCGGAGCTTTTAGGAGCCGAGCCATTAGGGCAGTGTGGATGGGGTGGGTGAGTTTCCTCAAAGAAATCACACTGCTTCCCAGATAGGAGGGCCGGTGATCTAAATGGACACAGGGCCTCAGAGAATAGCTCAACTGTAAATGAAAGGCAGGAGAATAATGCTGGCCTGGGGCCTGGTGGCTGAGGGCAGTGTGTTCCGCTGTGGTGGCTGCTTATCTGACCAAATGTCAGATTAGCGCTGCACAGGCAGAGGATCAATCTGCTGGGGGTGGGGACACCGTGGTGTGTGACCTTGTGGGACAGCTGGGTTCGTTTTGTCTAAGAAACAGGCGAATAGGACCTCCTAGTGCATTTAAGGGTTGGAGGTCAAAAGGGAGATTTAAGAGGAAAAAACCCGAGAGATTTGAGAAAGAATCAAGATGCAGGTTCACATAGGATTGTGAGTCTTCTGGAGGTTCGTGGCAGGAGTGTAGTGATTCCTGGGGAGAGGCTCTGTTCTTACTCATCCCTTGCCCCTCTTAATTTCCTTCTGTGTTCCCATGCTTGGGTTTGATGTGTCTGCTGTGTTCAACCACTAACCTAAAGGTTGCCAGTTTGAACACACCCGGCAGTGCCATGGCAGAAAGGCCTGGTGATCTGTTTCTATAAAGATTGCAGCCAAGAAAAGCCTGTGGAGCAGTTCTGCTTTGTAATACATGGGGTTGCAATGAGTCGACGCCGAGTCGATGGCACAGGGTTTATTTTTTGGTTTGCCATTGTCGTGTTTTGGTGAATGGTGTGACAGCCGCGTCAGTGACTTGTGCCGTTTCTTGCCCTCCCTTTCCCCAGACCAGCTGAAGGCCCTGCAGAGGGATTATGGCAAACAGCAGCAGGATGTCCTACAGTTTCAGAAGAACCAGAGCAACCTGGAGAGGAAGTTCTCGTATGACCTGTAAGTGTACCTCAGAATCAAGTCTGTGCCCCACGGGAGGCCAGCATGTTTGAAGCTGAGGGCTCTGGCAGAGTCCAGTGTGATGTCCACTCACTCTTCTGGTTAGAGCGTGAACCGTCTGGTGCATACAGGGCCCTGGGAGAAAGGTGCCTCCCCTTGAAGGATTCATGGCCTTTAGAAATAAGTGCCAGCAGTACCCCAGGAAGCCATGGAAGAGTGTTAGCCGGTGGGCTCAGAATACAAAATAAATACGAAAGGTGCAAACACACACACATGCACTGTGGGCATTTTATTTTCTGAGACGTGTCAGGTGTTTTTCCAGATTTTTTCAGTTGGAATGGAGTACTTTTATAATCAAAACAAAATAATAAACTTTTGAAAATTGAGCTAAACCCATTAGTAAGATAGTTAAAACCAGCTTAAAATGAAGGGAAAGATGAAGTTGTAGTCTGTGTGGTCTGTATTTTTGCTTTTTTTTCCTCGTAAAAACAATGTAGCTAAAGAATGGGACATCTGGTTTCATGGAGAACCAGCCGTGGGTGAAGCCAGCCCTCACACAACTGCTCCTTTCCCTCTGATTTAATCTCACTTCAGTCCTTGTCTAAGTATATGTGTGTTTTTTACATAATTGAGGATGGTCGTAAAAATGTTTGACTCTTTTTTATTACTAGCCTTATAGATAAAAAAGCTTCATTGTGTTCCAAAATGTTTTATCATAAAAACGGCTGCTTAAAAGTTCATCATGTGTAGGTGCCAGATTTTAATTAACCATGTCCTGCTGCTTGATATTTAGGTTGCCTCTAAGTTTTGGTTCCTGTAACTGGCCTGACCCCAATAAAATAAAAAACAAAAACCCATTGCTGTCTAGTTGATTCCAACTCACAGCGACCCTACAGGACAGAGTAGAACTGCCCAACAGGATTTCCAAGGAGCAGCTGGTGGATTTGAACTGCTGACCTTTTGGTTAGCAGCCAAGCTCTTCAGCACTGCACCACCAGGGCTCCCTGATCCCAGTGGCATCATGTATATAACTTTACAAATTATTATTTTGGATTATTCCCTTGTAGAAAAAATTCAACTGTAGGTTTAGTGTTCAGATAGGTATAAATTGCCAAATTGCTTTCTGAAAGGATTTTACCCTTCTATACTGTCACCAGGGAGCCCTGGTGGTGCAGTGGTTAAAGTACTCAGTTGTTGACTGAAAGGTTGGCAGTTTGAACTCGCCAGCCACTCCAGAGGAGAGAGATGTGGCAGTCTGCTTCCGTAAAGATTTACAGCCTTCAAAGTCCTGTGGGAGCAGTTATACTCTGTCCTATAAGGTCGCTATGATTCGGAATCCACTTGACGGCAGTGGGTTTGGGTACTGTCACCAGTGATGTAGGAGAATAACAGTTTCCCACACAAGTGGCCCACATAGCAATTCCTTGTGTTCTTCCAGAGATCATCTTCTAACCCTAATGTCTTCCTGGTCCCTTCAAAGCCAAATATAACTAAAAACATGATGCCCCAAATATGTAAATGCACAAAGGACAAAAAACAAGTCAATACAGAGGAAATATAATTCGAAAGTAAGCGTGCAGAAACTCATTCAGCCAGGCCAGTTCTCAACAGGGGACAGTTTTGTCCCCCAGGGGACATTTGGCAAAGTCTGGAGACAATTTTTGGTTGTCACAACTGGGGTAGAGGGTTGCTGCTGGCATGCGGTGGGTAGAGGCAAGGGATGCTGCTGAACATCCTACAATGCACAGGACAGTCCCCACCACAGAGAGTTATCTGGTCCAAAGTGTCGATTGTGCAAGGTTGAGAAACCCTTAGCTAGGGTAATGATCAAAGAAGTGTATTCAGACAAAAATGAAGCATCCCAGGCTTATTATTCATCTTGAAAAGCCACTCCAGCGCAAATATTCCCCCTGCATTGACTGAACTACAAAAAGCTATCAGTGGCCTTGCTTGTTAAGCGTAGTTGGCCTAGCTCCAGCCCATTGCCCATTGCCACGGAAGGGAGTGGGCTGCTCCCACCTGGGTCGGGCACGCAGGCGGGGCACAGTCCTTTCCTTCCTGGGAGGTTGGTAGCTGGATTGGAGACTCTGGCTGACTGCATTTGTCTCACTAGTTGTGTCCAAGGCTGTCACGGATTGAGCTGTGCCCCAAAGTATGTGTCAACTTGGTTAGGCCCTGATTCCCAGTACTGTGTGGTTGTCCTCCATTTTGTGATTCTAATTTTCGTATGTGTTGTAAAATCAGTCCTAATCTCTGCCAATGGTTAACAAAGCAAGATTAGATTATGTTAAAGAAGATTAGGGTGGGAGTGTAACACCCTTACTAAGGTCACATCTCTGATCCAGTGTAAAGGGAATTTCCCTGGGGTGTGGCCTGCACCACCGTTTCTAGCTTACAAGAGATGAAAAGGAAGCTAGCACAAAGTGGGGAACCTCATACCACCAAGAAAGCAGTATCTGGAGCAGAGCACTTCCTTTGGACCTGAAGTTCCTGTGCAGAGAAGCTCCTAGACTAAAGGAAGATTGACGACACAGATCTTCCTCCAGAGCTGACAGAGACAGTCTTCCCCTGGAGCTGACGCCCTGTATGTGGACTTTTAGCCTACTGGACTGTGAGAGAATAAATGTCTCTTTGTTAAAGCCATCCACTTATGGTATTTGTTTTATAGCAGCACTAGATGACCAAGACAGAGGCCCCGTACCTGTTAAAGAGGTGCTGTTAACGCAGTGTTGGAAGCTGGAAAGAGCTAGTGTTCTTACTTTCTGTGGCTTATAGACCTTTTTGAGAATCTGATACCTTGTTAGCAGATTAATATATGGATATATTAATAAGGAGCCCTAGGGGCGCAGTTGTTAAGAGCTGTGGCGAGCTACGGCTGCTAACCAAAAAGTTGGCAGTTTGAATCCATCAGCAGCCCCTTGGAAACCCTATGGGGCCGTTGTGCTCTGTTCTGTAGGGTCACTATGAGTCAGAATTGACTTGACGGCAACAGGTTTCATCGGTTTTATTAATAAAGTTGTGCATTCAATTTGTGGGCACTTGTAGGCCCCCTGAAGCATACCTTCAGACCCCCAGTTAAAACACCCTGTCTCGTCTGATCCTTTCATAGAAGGCAGTGCTGCCCATGTTAGTGCTCCTTCCTCAGCATCAGAGTCAGCAAACATCCAGAACACACGTCTCCACTTTCTGCTCCTTCACCTGTGGCAGACATCACTAAGCGATTACTGTGTTCCATCCAAACGCAGCCTTCCCATCTTTCTCCTCAAAGCACTTAAGAGTCAGCACATGAGATGAATCTGCTTACTCTCTCATCTCTATGCCAGGGGAAGTAGAATTTACAAAAGCTGTACTGGAATGTAATAGTAATACCGCAACAATAAGTGTGTTGATGATTGGGTCACCTGCCCATATGGACTCTTGTTTCAGCACATTCCAGTAATGATAATCCAGCCATCAGTTGCACTGTTAGAATAATCACTGGTGGCCGAGTCCTGTATGTCCCTACAATTTAGCTCCAGTTATTGCCTGGATAGATTCCCTGGGAGGGGCAGAGTTAACGTGCTTGGCTGCTAATCAAAAAGTTGGCAGTTCGAGTCCACCCAGAGGCACTGCAGAAGAAAGGCCTGGCAGTCTACTTCTGAAAAATCAGCCATTGAAAACCCTATGGAGCACAGTTTTACTCTGACAAACACAGGGTCGCCATGAGTCAGAATTGACTCTGTGGCAACTGATTTTTTGTGTTTTTTATTACCTGGACATTCACTGTGTACATGTAAGAAAAAATGGACCTGAGGCCTGCAGGAAGCATCGCAATCTGCATAACCAGAGTCTAGGAATGTGAGCCTCATCTAGGACTGTGAGGTGGTTCTCTGTGTTGCTGTCAGGCTGGAATGTGGAAGCTGAAGTTCATCTGCAAGGCAGGGAGAGAGAGAAGCTCTTTGCTCTGGATTTTGACGGGCTGGGCACAGGTGGAAACAGTATTGACCACTAGACCTTATTCACCTTGTGTAGGTTTAAAGGTTCAGGAATGGCTGTGCACCTGCTCGTTTGCTAACCCTGCATTTTTGTGACATTGTTTGATAACAGGAGCCCTGGTGGCGTAGTGGTTAAAGTGCTAACCAAGAGGTTGGTGGTTCGAAACCACCAGCGGCTCTGCTAAAGAACGATGTGGAGTCTGCTTCCGTAGAGGTTTATAGTCTTGGAAACCCTGTGGGGTCTCTGTGAGTTGGAATCAACTCGATGGCAGTAGGTTTGGGGTTTGGGTTGTTTGATAACAATGAATCGAACGCATTTAGTTCTTTCAGTTTACAGATGTCACTCTCTGTTTGCTGTGGTAAGCGACTGTGCCAGAGTCAACCACCTGTGGCTTGTATGTTGTGGGAATTGATTTAAGTAAAATTCTCAGTAGGCCTTTGATCTGTAAGCTGCCGGATGTCAGGAACTCTGCCTTTTGTTCTTTCTCAAGCACCTGATACCCTGTGACCCAGGAAATGCTTTGAGCTGAAAAGTGTGTTAGGAGCGTTGGGGATCAAGTGTCTTGCCCACACTTGGCTCCAGCATGCCTGGGTCTCAGGAACAGCAGGCCATGTGGTGGAGAGTGCAGGGCACAGAGGCAGAAAACTGCGAGCCTGGTTCCCAGCTGCCTTAGCAGCTTCTCTCTCTGTGACACTGGTGCAGGCAGGGCAGTAGGAGGGAGTATGACTAGAAATTCTCCCAACTGCTTTATAGCTCTGATGCTTGTTGGGATACTCTTAAAATAACTTTCAGGTAGAAAGCTGAAGCAGCGCCCCAGAGTATCTTAGCTAATTGGCAGCTCAGGCTGAGTTAGATTGTAGTTTGAAAACAGTTTTTCTTCACCAGTAATGTTCACCTGTTACAGAACAACATGATACTTTTTTAGTAAGCTTCATCTCTTGTCGTCTAGTCAGCTCCGACTCATAGTGACCCTATAGGACATAGGAGAACTGCCCCCATAGAATTTCCAAGGAGCAGCTGGTGGATTCGAACTGCTGACCTTTTGGTTAGCAGCCAAGCTCTTAACCACTGTGCCACTAGGGCTCCAAAACACACATAGCCCTCCTTAGGTGGCCTGTTTGGATAGAAAGTGCCTGAAGTGGGAAAACGCTGATTGTGTCTCTCTGATGTGCGTTTCACTATCACAACAGACACTCCATAATTGCTTGTCCTTTTGCTTTCTGTCACCAAAGGAACCAGTGCATCAATCAGATGAAAGAGGTAAAAGAGCAGTGTGACGAGCAGATAGAGAAAATCAGCAGAAAGGGGAATGAAGCCATAGCTTCCAGAGACCTGAATGAAAAAAGAGACCAAAGTCAGCAGGTAATTCTTGAGTTTTTCTGCCAAGGCTTCCCAGAAGGTATTCCTACCTTCTCTCTGGGCGTTTTGTTCCTTTTATCTGCTGTCTGATGTGCTTTGATCTCTCCTCTCCCTTGCGGGTTTTGTTCCCTGTGATGCCCTGACTCTGGCCAGGTGTGCTGGCTCCAGACCAGAGTGTTCATGCTGAGGGCTTTATGGGAATTGTTTCATTTAAACCTCACAGCTACCCTGGGAGAGAATTACCGTTATTTTCCTGTTTTGAGAACACTGAGGCCCACGGTGATGGTTAAGAACCTTGCCCAAGGTTGCACTCCTGGTCAGTGGTGGAGCAGACTGTAAGCCGAGTTCTGTCAGACTCCATGTCCTGTGCTGGCAACCTACATCCTGTGTAAAGTGGAGCCCAGGAAACTACTGACCAGAGCCTTCTGGGAGACTTTTTTATTTTTAAATACAGCAGCTTTATTGAGACATAGTCCCCATACCATACAATCCACCGATATGAAGTTTACAATTCATTGGGTTTTAGTATATTTACAAAGTTGTGCGGTTATCACCACAAAATCAATTTCAAAGCATTTTCATCACTCCAGAAAGAAGCCCTGTACCCATTAGCAGTCACTCCCATTCCCCCATAGCCTCTCCCCAGCTCTAAAACCCATTGCCATCAAGTCGATCCCTATAGGGTAGCTGTGAATCGCTAATGAGTCCCCAGTCCTAGGCAACCACTAATCTACTTTCTCTCTATGGATTTGCCTATTCTAGACATTTCATATAAAAGAAATCATACAATATGTGGTCTTCTGTGACTGGTTTCTTTCACCTAGCATAATGTTTTTAAGGTTCATCCACATTGTAGCATGTATCAGTACTTTATTCTTTTTTATGGCTGAGTAATATTCCACTTATGGATATACAACATTTTGTTTATCTAGATGTCATGGACATTCAGGTTATTTCCACCTTTTGGTTATTATAAGTAATGCTGTTACAAACATTTGTATACATGTTTTTGTGTGGATATATGTGTTCAGTTATCTTGGGCATATATATATCAGATACATGATTTCTAAATGTTTTGTCTCATTCTGTGGGTTATCTTTTTACTTTCTTGATGGTGTTCATTGAAGCACAACCATTTTTAATTTTGATGAAGTGCAGTTTTATCTATTTTTTACTTTTGCAGCTTGTTCTTTTGGTGTCATATCTAAGAAGGCTTTGCCTAATCCAAGGCCACAAAGATTTATTCTCATGTTTTCTTCTGAGAGTTTTATATAAGTTTTAGCTCCTACATTTATGTCTGTGATCCATTTTGAGTTAATTTTTGTATGTGGTATGAGGTAGGAGGTCTATCTCCATTCTTTTACACGTGGATATCCATTTGTCTTAGCATCATTTGTTAAAAAGACTATTCTTTCCTTCATTGAATTGTTTTGGCACCTTGTCAAAAATCGGCTGACCATAAATGTGAAGGTTCATTTCTGAACTCCCAATTCTGTTCAGTTAGTATCTATTTTTCTATCCTCAGACCAGTACTGCATAGTCTTGATTGCTGTAGCTTTGTAATAAGTTTTGAAATCAACAAGTGTGAGTCTTCTAACATATTTCTTTGTAAAGATGATTTTTCATATGCATTTTAGGATCAACTTGTCTATCTCTTCAAAGGAGTGATCTGGGAATTTGACAGGGATTATGTTGAATCTATAGATCAATTAGGATTGCCACCCTAAAGTGTTAAGTCTTCCAGTCTATGAATATGGGATGTCTTTCCATTTATTTAGATCTTTGATTTTTCAACAGTGTCTTGTACTTCTTAGTATTATTATTTAATCCTAAATATTTTATTATTTTTTAATGCTGTTGTAAATGGAGTTGTTTTTCATAATTTAATTTTGTGATTGTTTATTGCTAATGTAAGAAGTATAATTGATTTTTGCATATTCATCTTCTACAACGTTGCTAAACTTATTAGTTCTAATAATTTTTTTGTGGATTCCTTAAGATTCTTTATACACAGTATCATGTAATCTGCAAATAGAGGTAGTTTTCTTCTTCCTTTTTAATCTAGATGCCTTTTGTTTCTTTTTCTTGCCTAATTTCCCTGGCTAGATCCTCCAGTAAAATGTTGAATAGAAGTGGTGAAAGAGGCATCCTGTCTGTTTTTTAATACAAGGGGAAAGCACTCAGTCATTTCATCTTTGAGTTTGATGTTACTTGTGGGTTCTTCTCAAACGCCCTTTATCAGGTTGAGGAAGTTCCTTTCTATTCCTCATTTGTTTCAAAGGTCTTTTTGTTTGTTTGTTTGTTTTTTAAACCAAGGAGAGGTGTTAGATTTTTTTCAAATGTTTTTTCTCTATTGAGATGAATGAGCATGTGTTTTCTGTCCTTTATCCTATTTCTATGATGAAACCAAAAAAAACAAACCTTTTGCCGTCGAGTTGATTCTGACTCATAGCGACCCTATAGGACAGAGTAGAGCTGCCCCATATGGTTTCCAAGGAGTGTCCGGTGGATTTGAACTGCCCACCTTTTGGTTAGCAGCCGTAGCTCTTAACCACTACACCACTAGGGTTTCCATTTCTATGATATATTACATTAATTGATTTTTGGATGTTAAACTAACCTTGCATTCCTGGACAAATCCCATTTGGTTGTGGTGTATAATCCTTTTATGTGTTGCTGGATTTATTTTGTTAGTATGTTGTTGAGGATTTTAATGTCTATAGCTTAACTTTCTTGTGATGTTTTTGTCTAGTTTTGGTATTATGGTAATACTGGGCTCAGAATAAGTTGGGAAGTGTTCGCTCTGTTTTTTGTTTTTTTTTTTTTTTTTTGAAAAGTTGGTAAAAAGTTAGTATTAAAATTCTTCTTTAAGTGTTTGATAGAATTCACCAATGAAGCCATCTGGGCCTGTGCTTTTCTTTGTGGGAAGTTTTTAATTAAATTTCGTTACTTATTATAGGTCTATCAGATTTTTCTATTCTTTCTTTAGTCACTTTTGGTAGTTTGTGTTTTTCTAGGAGTTTGTATCATCTAAGTTATCTAACTTGTTGGCCTACAGTTGTTCATAGTATTCCCTTATACCATATCTTTATGCAGATAACACGTGCCTTCTATGTTTATTTGACAACCGCACCCTCCCCCTGCAAGGTATTTTCACAAGTGCACTATGCTGTTTTATTTTTTTTCAGCAACATGTACAAAAAAACTTGGCATAGTAGTGCTTATGAAAATAGCTCGCGGGGGAGGGCGCAGTTGGCAAACAAACATAGAAGGCATGTGTTATTTGCATAAAAATATGGTAATCCTTTTTATTTCTGTGAAGTTGGTAGTGATGTCCCCTTTCATTTTTTATTAATTTGCGTGTTTTCTCTTTTTTTCTTGGTTAATCTAGTTAAAGGTTTGTCAATTTTGTCCATCTTTTCAAAGAACTAACTTGGTTTCCTTGATTTTCTCTATTGGCTTTCTATTCTCTATTTCGTTAAATTGTTTTCTAATCCTTATTATTTCCTTCACTCTTCTTGCTTTAGTATATTAAGGTGGAAGGTTAGGTTTTCAATTTGAGATCTGCTTTTTTAATATAGGTGTTTACAGCTGTAAATTTCCCCCTAAGCACTGCTTAAGCTGCCTCTTACAAGTTTTGGTATGCTGTATTTTTGTTTTCATTCATCTCAAAGTATTTCCTGAATATGCCTTGTGATTTATTCTTTGACCATTAGTTACTTAGGAATATGTTATTAAATCTCTACATATTTGTAAATTTCTCAAATGTCATTCTGTTATTGATACATAATTTCATCCATTATGGTTAGGGAACATAGTTTGTATGACTTCAGTCTTCAAATTTACTGAGTGTTGTTTTATGGCCTAACATCCTGGAGAATAGTCTATGTACAGTTGAAAAGAATGTGTATTTTGCTCTTGTTGGGTCGTGTCTGTTAGGTCTGGTTGGTCTGTGGTGTTAAGTCATCTGCTTCCTTGTTGCTCTCTGCCTTACTGTTCTGTTCATTATTGAAATTACCTCCCAGGTGATCTTGACTCAACCTCAAGTTTTTTGATGCAAGTTCTGCCTGTGCCATGTGACAGGGTGTGACAGGCAGATCACGGCATTTCTCAGGGTTTCAGTGTTCTCAGTCGTCACATGGACATGGTGGTCCATTGCGTTGCTGGGGTTATTGGTTCATGGTCACAGAGCCCCTAGCTGACCATCTTCTGCTCCTCTTTCAGCATCACTTCCTCAGCGAGCCTCAGGCCAGGTTGCAGGATGCAGGCTTGCTGCAGGCAGAGGTGCCACAAGAGAAGGGAAATGTACTCAGCAACGCCCAGCACCAGACACCAGCCCCCAGTTCTGAAATAGCTTTGGATTTGAAGAGACAAGGTGAGAAGGGTAAGTTGAGGCCAGGCAGTTACACGTGTAAGCCCCCTCCAGAGCCCCACTTAAAGAAAAACAAAGCAGCGGCTCATGGCTTCCACTCCATATAAACACGCAAGGACAGAGTGTGCTGTTTGAGGCCAACAGCGAGCTCAGTCATGGGGCTGGTAGGTGGCAGGTGAGTGTCTCTGGGCAGCTGGAATTGGGGCCCCAGGGCTTACCTTGTCTTATAGATGTCTCCTTGTAAACTAAGTGCCTTGTTCTTTGTAAAGCAGGGTCTAGGCTATAGGTTGTACTTTTATTTGGGACATCGGTGGGTTTGAGAGGTGGCCAAGCCCTGGGCAGCTGCCATTTGGGAACAGTGGGGGTTGCTGTGTCCCTGTAGGCTGGCGTGCCCTGGCTCCAAGTACTTGTCTCAGATAAGACAGTCAGATAAAGCCAGCAGCAAGCACACCCTCCTCCACTTGGTCCATCGCTGTAATTGCTGTTTTTTTCTAAATGACGTTTCTCTTGCTCACAGTTTGGAAGATGAGCCTCAGGCAGAGAGAGGCCTGAGCTCACAAAATAAATCTACCCAACTCTTACCCCATGTGCGGCCCACTCCATCCACGCTCCTTGGGAGGGCCCTGGTAATCAGGTGGCACACATTGTTTGTCTTTAATTTGAATTAAATGCCTGTAAGGTGACAGCTGGCTGTGTTCTGTGTGCAGAGGAAACAAATGAGATTCAGGTTGTCCGCGAGGAGGACACTCAGAGGCTTGGCCTGGGGCTGCCGCAGGAGCTGGGCCAAGCGCCGGCTGCCAAAGACGACAAGCTCGTGGAGGGAAAAGCTGTTGGGGGAGCCAGAGAACTTGGCCAAACCCCACAGTTGCCAGCTGCCCTGCTGGTGAGCCAGGAAAATATAGAGATTGACGGCCCTGAGCGGGACCAGCTTGTCATCCGTGAGGACCAGGAGGAGGAGCACGGTGCAGATGAGCAAGGTGGGTAGAGGGCCCCGGGCTGCCTGCTGACTCCACTCTGCTGGCACTTTGCCGTTGTGGCCTCCTTCCTGAAACAGCAGGATCTCCGTGACTTCTCTCCAGCAGCAGCTCACATTTGGTGGTTCGTTTTGTTTGTTTTCAAGTTGGAGGCAGGAAGGAGGAGTGATGCACACTCTGGCACTTTGAGGTTCAGAAATAGTATTAACAGGAAGTCGAGGGGACTTTCAGGTGGAAGACCGTGAGGACTGCTTGGCGTTGAGGAAACATGCGTCCCGGCAGGCAGACCGCCTGTGCTGTCCATGTGCTCTTTCTCATGCAGTGTCAGGTCCAGCGTGGGTCCTCAGTGAAGGCCTGGTGGGTGAGTGAATGAGTGAACGGTTAGGTACATGGAGTCTAATGTGTATTTTAGCATTGAGGAAAAGCGACACGGGAATCCACCTTTCTGGATCAGTTGACTTTTTAAAGAAATACAGGAAAGTGTGGGAAACTGAGAGCCACAGAATATTCTGGGATGTATTTTGGTTCCTTAAAGATTTGGAAACTTTCAATCCCAGCCGAGCCAGGAGCAGTTAGGAGACGATGCCTGTGCTCTGGGGTGGAACAAGGCACGGAAGTTGGGGAGTGTGCTTATTTGTGTATGCTGATTCCATCTAAATCTGATTTTCATTACTGCTCTCTTTCTGAAGCCCATGTCCTCACAAGTTCCCAGTTACAGAGCTGCATTTTGTTAGCTTCCCCACTCTGGCCCCTGCTGTCCACACTGCCCCACAGTAACATGTACCCCTGGGGGAGGTAGGGAAGGAAAACCTAGCATGGCTCATCAGGGGCGCTGGTGGTTCAGGCTGTTCAGCAGCTTGTCACAGAGGTGCATGTGCCCAAGACACACAGGCCTGTGTGATACCTTCGCTCTACGTGTCTTTGTCACAGGCTAATTGCAGAATAACCTGCAGGGCACGCAGGCCTGGCTCTGAGTCCACCTCAGGCAGTGCAGAGAAATACGATCAGAGCTGACTTTTCCAGACATGCTTTTTCAAAAAAGATTTTCTTCACCTATCTATATATGGATATAAAATATTTAAGTTAAACCCTTTAAATATGTCTCTTGGGTGCATTTTAGCCTGATCTTCTTTTCGGGTTGCTGTTTCCTCCAGGGAGGAATGTAGTCATAAATGATCTAATTCTGTATGATGGACAGTTTTTATCCTTTGGTTCACAGTAGTCACTGTTAACCTTCTCTTGGAGCCATGAGTCCTTTTGAGATGCTGTTGACACATAGAAATCTGGTGTTGCCTAAAACAGTGGTACCTTCCCTTTAATCTTGATTTCATAATCTCTTAAAAACTGGGATTTGGGTTTAGTCAGTTTCCTACTGCAGCCTTTTGTTTAGGGCCGTGTTTTCCACAGAGGAGAACTGAAGTGGTGCCTGCGTATGAGGGCCCCTGCATGGTATCTGCATTGGAAGCAAGCATTCAGTCCCCCACCATTGTCTGAAAGGAGGGAGAAAGATATGCCTGTTAGATGCTAAGCCCCCAGGACCTGGGCACTGGTGCTCCTCTGGCATAAATAGAGAAGTGATGTAGCTTATGTTTTATGTGTCTGTGTCGATGTTACAGGGAGAAACCAGCAAAAACTGGGAGGAGATGATGCGTACAACACGGATGAAAATGAGGCAGAATCCGAAACAGACAAGCAGGCAGCCTTTGTGGGGAATGACAAAAGCCTAAACGGTAAGAACAGTGATGGGGTCACCTTTCTTGTGCTTCTTTGTGTCCTTCATGTCCCCTTTCTGGTTCTTCACTTTTCGACTGACCGTACAATGAATTTCAACAATAATGTTGTAAGTAATCGATCATTTGAAAGAGACTTTCTTTTCCTCAGAAGCTGTTGAAAGTAGGGGTGGTAGAGGGAGGCGAAGGGTTGAGGCCCAGCATGATAAAGACGTTTCAGAAAGTCTGTGTGCTCATTGGGTTCAAGCCCTTAAATTATTGGTTACAGGATTGTTTTTTGTTCTTCAGTGACATTTAGGGACTTGCCAACAAAATGGCTGGGTGACCACTTGATCACTGTACGTTATTGCCTTAGTCATCTAGTGTTGCTGTAACAGAAATACAAGTGGATGGCTTCAACAAACGGAAGTTTATTATTTCATAGTCTAGTAGGCTAGAAGTCCAAGTTCAGGGCATCAGCTCCAGGGGAAGGCTTTCTCTGTCAGCTCTGGATGAAGGTCCTTGTCATCAATCTTCCCCTGGCCTAGGAGCTTCTCAGTGTAGGGACCCTGGGTCCAAAGGACGCACTTTTCTCCTGGCACTACTTTCTTGGTGGTATGAGGTCCCCCCAGTCTCTCTGCTCGCTTTTCTCTTTTATATCTCAAAACAAATTGACTTAAGACACAACCCAGTCTCGTAGATTGAGTCCTATCTCATTAACATAATTGCCTGTAATCCTGCCTTATTAACATCATAGAGGCAGGATTTACAACACACAGGAAAATCACATCAGATGACAAAATGGTAGACAACCACACAATACTGGGAATCATGGCCTAGCCAAGTTGACACCCATTTTTTTAGGGGACACAATTTAATCCGTAACAATTATCAAAAAAGAAGTTCCAGTCTATGCACAGTGTCCTAGCAGCTTTTTAGAGCTGCACTTTGTATTATTATTATTACTATTATTTTGAATCATTGACGTGTCCAGACCCGTGTCTTTTAAAATAATTCACATTCTGGATGTGTCCATTTCCTGGTGGCTGGCTTCAGGTTGAATGCTGTGTAGCTGATGTGTGCTCCTCTCATATCACACCGGGAGGCACATATTGCCAGGCTGCCCCACGGTTGGTGATGCCAAGTCTGATCCCAGGTCTCCATGGCAAAGGCACATTTCCCTTTGCAATCAGTAACCTGTGAGGGTGATGCTTTGAGAGAGTGTGGCTCTGCTACCCATTCAGGAGCCTTGCCTAAACCTCTTATTACTTTGGGGGTTGCAAGGTGGCAACTTTTCTGTCATCCCCTCACATTTTTCAGCTGGAATTATTCTTTAAGGAAGCCCTGCCTCCCCCAGCACACACACATTAAATTCATTCTTCTGTTGGATTCTTGGTGGTTTTTTTTTCTTAATTTTTAAGAGCTCTTTTTATATGTTAGGGAGATTGACTTTTATCTGTGATATAAGTTGTAGACGCTTTTTGCCGGTTTGTTTTGCTTATGGTATTTTTTTTTTGCCATGCAAAATTTCAAAAAATTTTCTCTTCCCTTTTATTGCTTCTGGATATTGAGTCATGGTTAGAAAGGTTTTCTCCACATCTGGTGTTTAAAGGAATTCATCTTGTATTTGAATGCTTTCAAATTTTTTAGTCTCTAAAACACAGCTTCAGAAAACCATACAGAACAGTGAGTTCTTAGAAGGTGACTACCTCATAGCCTCCTCCCCAGTCAGAACTTGGCCAGCCACTTCTGAGACCCTTCTCCGTCCCCCGTCCCAATGCCAGCCGCCACCCCCCCTCAGGAATAGCCACCTTTACAGCGGTCATTTCCTTGTCGTCTTTATGGGTTTGTCACCCAAGATGGCATCCCTGGACACTATAGTCTTGCCTGTTTTCTTAAATTTGGTATCTTAAGTCTCTCAATCTCCAAGTTCCCCCTCCATTCCTTTCTTTTCTTTACATCAGTTAAGGAACCCAAGCTGTTTGACCTGTAGAGTTTCCTACAGTCTGGATGTTGCTGATTCATGTTGCAGTTTAGCATGTTCCCTGGTTGCGCAGTGGTTAGAGCTTGGCTACTAACCAAAAGGTCGGCAGTTCAAATCCATCAGTCGCTCCTTGGAAACCCTATGGGGCAGTTCTGCTCTGTCCTATATGGTCGTTATGAGTCGGAATCATCTGGACAGCAACAGGTTTGGTTTTTTAGTTTTTATGTCCTGCAAATCAGCAGCTGGATCCAGAGGCTTGATCAGACTTAGGTTCAGGCTCCAGCCCCTGGCAAGACACTAGGTAGTGGTTCGTTCGTTCTTTAGAGGCACGTAATAACTGCCCGGTGTCTTTCTGTGCTGTGAGCAGCAGCAGTTGTTCAGTGCCTGTTTCTGTTAGGAGTCCCTGGGTGGTGCAAACGGTTAAGCACCTATTAGTCGAAAGGTTGGCGGTTTGAACCCACCCAGAGGTGCCTCGGAAGACAGGCCTGGTGATCTGCTTTCGAAAGGTCACAGCTTTGAAAACTCTATGGAGCAGTTCTATTCTGTACGTACGGGGTCACCATGAGTTGGAATCGACTCAGCAGCAACCAGCAACAACAACATCCTAGTTCTATCATTTCTATTTCATTTGTTAACTAGAATATTTTTATAAATAGACATTTTCCCTCATCTATTGTTTGTTCACCCAGTAGTATTGTCCTATAGGAGAGGCAGTATCAATGATTCTTTCTTGCCGTTTACCAGTTTTCATCATAATGAATTGTTTTCCTGTCAGCCTCTGAAGGTGACCATTTAAAATGACCATTTAAAAATATTGTGAGCTCACGGATGTAAACATGTTTGATGGGTTTCATTCAATTTCATTTATTATCTTTTTGGCACCTCGAATTGCCTCATCTTCTTTGGACAGTGGAGGCTTCCCCACTTTTTATCTGGACCTCCAGGTTCCTTTGTCTCTTTTGTCCTTGTCCCTGCTCAGCAGTTTTCCTCTCTCTGGGCTCTACCTGGACAGGAGCCCTGCAGATTAGTGTCGGGAGTCCGTGGGGCTCGGACTTCGCCCACTCTGCTAGTCTTCACCATGGATACCTTATGATGGGCTGTCACGGGAGCCTCCCGTCGTCAGCAGCCTTCACACTGGGCCAGCATGCTTTCTGGTGTGTCCCTATTGGCTCTTTGGGGTTCTGTTCTCAGCTGCATTGATGCTTCTTGCTTTCCTGTTTTCTTTACACACAGCTGCTGCTGTCATACATGTGGCTGTCTGTGGTTTGTCTTTGACTGCTTGTATTTTGACTGAATGATTCCTGCAGGGATTCCTGGTCATCTAGTTTTGTTGTAAATGTCCCTGGCTTTTGAGTTTTTTATCTAGTTGCTCTAGGTAGGGATTCAGAGAGATTAACAAACTGCCACCATTGTTCCAGAATCATCCTCTGCTTTCATATTTGACGTTTAAATCGGAGTCATTGGGTGTATGGTCTCAAGTGTGTAACTCCAATTTTATCTTTTTCTAAAGGGCTGTCCAGCTGGCCCAGCATCATCTCAAAGCCAGTGATTTGAGATGCCACCTTTAACAAATAGTAAATTTTTTAGACCCATATGTACTTGGGTCTGTTTTTGGATTTTCTATTTGATTGCTTTCTCTGTCACTTCACTTTGTACAACACTGTTCTGGGTATAGTATAACAGCTTTAACATCTGGCAGACTGAGTCCCTCTGGGAAATCTCAGTCAACATCTCTTTGAAGAATGTTCCTTCCTTTCCTTATTCCTTTTTGAACTCATGATTAGAAATTAGATCTTGTCATTCTGTCTTTAATTTCTGCCTCTCTGGGCTGCATTCAGGATAATTTTTTTTTTTTTTAGGTATTTTAGCTTTGTTTTGTGGCATATTGTTGGCCATATATAGAGTCTCTTTTTTAATATCTTGAATTCCAACTTACAGTGTTGTTGTGGTGAGGTGTAGAAACTTAAGCCACGTGGGATTTGCCTGGGCTGGTTTCTCCAGCTGTTTAATATTAGAATGTATGTGAGTGTGTATTTGTGTGTTTCTTTTTTTTCCTTTTTAGTTTTTAATGCTGAAGATAAAAAAAGAGATACCATAAATTTACTTGATCAGCGTGAGAAGAGGAATCATACTCTCTGAATCAAAGTGGAGACACACACTTCCCATCAGGATTAAACAGAGATGACGATAAAATAATTCATGTGGAGTTGAACGTGCAAAACTGCAAAGTACTCAGTGAAATTACATCTAAAGATGATTATTGTGGAGTTTTAGTATGTACTGTGTGTGGGAAAAATGGAATTGTCTTTTAGATACTTTTTGGGAGTGCTTTTGAAGTGTCTATATTAGGATGTCAAAATTTGTGAAGTTTTTGGTTAATAGGCATTTCATGAAAAAGATAAACGCCAAAAAATACAAGTTCTACTTCAAGTATGGTGACAGTGGTGCTTGTTTATTCTGGAACAGAATGTTCTTTAAAAACAAACAAAAAGGCGTGAGGGAAGTCAGTCTTCTGATGCTATGGAGAGGGTCACCACACTTAAGAGGACCCCCCCCTCGGTCCCCTCTGGAGGCATCCTCTCCTCCACAGGCTGTGCCGAGGGACTCTGTCCCAGCCCATTATTTCTGGTCTCACTGGTAAAGACTGAATGAGGATTGCTGTCTACTCTCATGCACTCACTCCTGATAGTCAAGGGCCTAGAGCACTGACTATTAACAAAAATGTTATCTAGCAACAGTTTTAACGAGTATAGACAAAAAGCTGTTTTGTGTGAGAATTTCTAAAAAGACTACTTGTATAATAACCCATCATCCTTAATGTACAAAAGGCTTTTAAGTGACTTGTGATTTGAGCATTTGTGGTCTGTACTTGCTTTGGTTAGTATATGTGGGTTAAGCAAAATCTTCGGTAATAAGTACATCTTACCAAAAAGAGACACGAGTGGACTGGACTTCGGACCCAGCAGAGGCCTAGCGGAGAGGGTGCCGGCAGCCTGCAGCAGAGCCCAGTGGGGGAGGCACAGCCATGTGAGGGCTGGTTTGTTGTGGACAAATCTGTGCCTACTTTATCACAAGAGTAAAAGAAAAGAAAGTTAACTGATGTTGAAGGATATTTACAGTGTTACAAGTTGGGACAGTTTAGAAAGGCAAGAGAAATAGTTCATTTTAGTCAGTTTACACATTTAGCTGTGGTAAAATGACTATCACAAAACTGATTTAAAAATCAAAGGTTAATGTTAATTTTGAAAATGGCCTTAGAGTGACTGTTTTATCATAATCCACATTGGTAGCAGTGACAATAGGTTTGACTTCAGTTGGTTCCCCATATTTAAGGTGGATCAGCTCTTTCCTGCAAATGGCTGGCAGTCATGTTCCTGCCTTGCTTTCAGTGAGCATCTCTAAAGGTTGAGTAAGTGGTGGTGCCTATTAGAATACATTTAGATTCACAGAATTTGAGCTGCAGGGCCTCAGAGGTCATTTGGTGGAGAGGATAGTAAGGCCCAGAGAGGTTATGTAATTTACAGGAGCCAGACAGCAGGGGAGCTTGGTGCCTGGACTCACATGCAGGTGTGCTGACATAATGCATTCGTATTAGGATTTCAGACTTGAATGTTCTTCATGTAGGAATGTAGGATATCCTTTTACCCTCACTGAGAAAAGGCAGCTGAAGGAGGATATAAAAGTAGCTTATAAGATGACTTTTATCTTTTTCCAGCCTGCCTTTATGTGTTAGTCTTAGGGTTGATATAAATTCTTGCTTTCTCAAATAATTAATGAAACCTCTAGGTGTCTCTTGTTTAATTAATGTGCATAGAGTTGCTGAGAAAATACTCCTTGATTTTAAAACTATCTTCCCAGATAATTTCCTTCATCCCTTAGGGATCTCTTAAGAATCGGCTTTTAAACTGTAGATTAAGGATAGTCGTTCACCTTAAACCATTTGTGGAATGAGATGGGCTGTCAATATAAGTGAAAAATAATCATGATAACTTGGTGTACAGAGGCATCTGAGGCCACCCATTCAGGAGGATGTGTACCTGGACTTCTCCAGGCAGTCACCCCAATGGTTCCCTTGTGATCTCAGGCACAAACTCTGAGGTAACAAGAGGTGTGATGGCTGTTTTAAAAAACAAAGCAAAACAAACCTGTGCAACAAGCATCAAATACGTATCAAACCCCGACCTTGGTCTTTTGGGTTCATCCAAAATTAAATAAGCAGCTATTCTTTATTAAAATTAAAACCTACTTTTAGCAAGTATCTAATTTACACCTTCCTCTCTATTCTCAAATGGTGTGTAGACAGGAGTGGTGGAATTATTTTATTTTTTTACCCCTGCAAATAGGACTGCACATGGAGACTTTCTAAGCAAACTTGGATAAGATTTCACACTGTACTTACGTGTGATGGAATTTGAAAAATGAACCATTACCTGTTAAATAAGTCATTATGCTACATTAAATAACCAGAGTGATAACTAGCATTGTTTTATTACCACTTGTAGTAACTGGTTGTCCATTCATAGTAGAATGTGGAATGCCAGAAGAGAACTGTGAATAATGAAGAAGGGTCATTTAAGGTCCAGTGGATGTCTACTCCTCCCACTCTCTGGCCTAAAAGATTAATTTTTAATTATACATAATGATAATCTGAGGCACTGAACAACTTTAAACACTTGCCTTTGAAATAATGTTAGAAAAGATATTTAAATTTAAAATAATAAAGATGGTTCCATTAACTGTGGGTTAAATTTTTTTTCACGATTAGTTTAGGCTGAAAATGTTTTAGTGTCAAAGTTGGGGAAATGGTTTATCTTAATTATGTATTCAAATATTTGTATGTTTATGTGCTGTTTCTCAGCTCGGAGGGCAACACTTTTTTAAAGTGTACTAAACCACTGTCCCTTCGCACGTTTTAAAAGCTGATTGATGAAATTCTGGTTATATGTACACTGAAGGATTACTTTTGAAGTAACTGTCTTTCCATGAGTTTTTTTTTTTTAATTCAGAAAGTTGGATTTTATGTATTCATGATTAAAATTTTGCTGAGTAAAAAAAAGTAAAATGCTTCTATCCTTGTTGGTGTATCTCTGGTAAAGTAAATGACATATTCTCTCACCTTTAAGTTAGAAAAATATAGAAACTTCAGATAATGGACTTTTTATAAACTGAGGCCCTAACCGGTTGAAACAAATGCTTTGTTTTTTATCCTTATGCCTTAGCAGAATAAAAGTATACCCTCTAAACCAGAGTAAAAACCCTGAGTTGAGTGACATAAACCACACCTTGCTTGTAGTACTGTACATCCCACAAAGACTCCAGTCCCATGATGGGCACTTGGCATGTATTTCCTGGGTGCTAAGTCCAAATAAATGATTGTGATTGATCAGAGATGTGGTCCTAGACAGCCTAATTTTCCACATAACGGAAGTTTTGCGTTTTAGCCCCTTTTTAATCCTTAAACAGAGCAAATGCCTCAAAGGAAAGCACACGTGATTCTGTCAGTAACACACTAATAAATTTTTTGCTTTTCAGTTGACAAAGGGTTAACAATAGACACTCTTTGCTCTTAGGAAGATCCATTCCTAAAAGGTAGCCTCAGTGTGTCTGTAACTGAGTCCGAACTGTTTGCTCAGTAACCTTCATCCACACTAGGGGACCAATCAGATGTGTGGGTTACAAAGAAATGACAGGTTAGCTGCTTTAAAATATTTCCAGAAAAAGTTTCCGTATGTTTGCAAGAAAGGTGTCAGACCAGAGTTCAGACAGTTGGAACTCAGCACCCTTCTTACCATGTTGTTGTTAGTTGCTGTTGAGTCAACTGCGACTCAGGGTGACCTTGTGTACAACAGAATGAAACCCTGCGCAGTCTGTGCCTGCCATCTTCATGATCATCGGTAGCTGTTGTGTCAACCTGTCTCATTGAGGTTTTCCCTCCTTTCACTGACCCTCTCTACCAAACACGATGTCCTTTTCTAGCAGTTGGTCTGTCTTGATGATGTGGTCCAAGGTAAGCTGAGCTGAAGTACTGCCATTCTCGCTTCTAAGGAGCATTCTGTTTGTATTACTTCTTCCTGGCATTCACCGTATATTCAATATTTTGATTTGAGTGCATCAGCTCCTCTTTGGTCTTCTTTTTCACGATCCAACTCTTGCATGCGTGAGGCAACTGAAAAGACCACCTTAGTAATCAAAGTGATGTCTCTGGTTTTTAAAAACTTTAAAGAGGTCTTTTGCAGCAGATGGGCCTAGTGCAATACGTCGTTAGATTTCTTGACTACTTTTTACCACAGACCAAATGTGTAATTTTTACTGAGTCGGAATCAACTCGACCACAACGGGCTTAGTCTTAGACCAAGCCACAAAAGCCAACTTAAGGCCTATTGTAGCTCATACTGCTCATTAGTACTGCATACTATGGGGGGACAAAAGGTAAGGCCCCTGGAGGCTTGGACAGCTGCATGGCAGCATGAGAGAGAACACCAGAGCAGACGGAGAGGAATGAGCACAGGGAGGGTGGGGCATCTGGCTGTGGGCACGGCACTTGTAGGAACAGGTAGATTTTGGTCAGCTTTTCAAAGCCAGAGCATATTCACAAGGACTGACCCCCTCATTTGAAAATGTTTCATGGGTTAAAATGAACATGAGAAGTAAACAAAAAGGAACATGCCACATTTAAACGGTTCTAACAAATGAAATCTGTAATCTTTTAAAAAGTGCCAACAGTAAAAGTTAAAGAATTTTAAAACAATCTGTATCCTTATAGATAGCTATCATTTATATTGTGACATAAAACCACTCTCCCCCATTTAACCTAACCTCCTTTTATAGCTCAGAGGCCCCCCAAAGGCCCCGTTAAGATGTATTTTTGCCAAAACCCCATACAAATGTTAATCCTTTGATCTGAAACTTTTAGTACTCAAATTTTTTTTTGAACTACTCAAATGTTAGAGCAGATGCCTTCAGTTCTTAACATGTATCAACAAAGTGTTCTCGTTTTTCATCTCCAGCAGTGCATTTTTGTCAAGAAATTTATTAACCTTTACAAACACTATTTTCACTCCATCATTCATAAAAAATGATTTATGATTAAATCTGTAATAAAACCATATAATGTTCATCAATGCATTCAATAAGACCAGTTTCATCCATGGAACATAATAAACCACTTTAAAACAGCAGTTTTCATTCATGTCATATAAGGCTATCGAACTAAAAGTATTCCTTATAATGACTTGTTATCCAAGAAATCCATTTCACTTCATGTTACGTGGTAAGACTGATGGATGTATGTTCTGAGAGGAATCTGATATTAGATTCCACTCCTTTATGATCAGTTTTTCAGTCTCTCTCAAACAAGTTTCACAACGGGAAAATATTTGTGGGCAGAGAAATCAAATTCGGGAGGAACCTAGAAAGAAAATCAGAAAGTTTATATCTCTACAAATTTTTGGACAGTAAACAACTTTTTTTGTTTCCTGTGTTTTTAGAGAAGAGGCAGGAGAAAGATACAATACTGGTTAAATGACAAAGTTAAGTTTGGCACTAAGCTGGAGAAAAAAAATGATCAGCTTATCTCTGGTTTATGAAGGATAGACAACATGCTGATCAGCTATTTTCTATCTTCACTGAGTACTTAACAAGGGAAAATGGACTTCAATTACAGGAAAGGAGTTCAATTAGATCATGGGTCAGCAACTCTTTTAGTTCCAGGGTCACTGATAGTACTAAGCAATGCCAATGAGAGTCACTGGTAAAGGAGATCGGGTGAGAAGGAAGACAGACATGGGAAAAACAACAAGAGTAAACACAGGGATGGGGGACAGCCAGGCTGTCCTCTTACTCAGTGCAGAACCCCTGCAGTGAGATGCTGATTAAACAGTGATACCTGACAAGGAAAGCTTACACATCTCCCATCTCCTGAGCCATTAAAAAAAGTCTTTAATTACTGAAGTATTCCCCTTTCCAAAGGATGGATGACTTTATAAATACCTCTCCCAGAAATTTGTTTTTATCTATTTTCTTTTTTACCCCAAGTCATTTCATTATTTACATGGAGGAAGGAAGGAGAAGGGAAAGGCAGGCTTTTTAAGTCAAAATCTGTAGGTTTCAAGGCAAAATGGCAAGCTCTAGTTAATCTCCTGTGTGCTGTATCTCTTTTAGGATGTTTATTTTAATGAGTGTCTTAACATTTTTTTGGGGGGGTAATATTTATGCATATTATTGGAAAAAAATTTTTCAATAATTTAAGGCCATTTTTCCCACAATGTACGTACCTTAGATTCCTTTTTATGTCCTCCTGCCAATAACTTCATAACCACAAAGTTGGGTTTGGCAACCTTTAATATTCTAGTGACCTAAACAGTGAGCAACATTATCAAAACAAAATTCATATTCATTATGTTTTTATAGATACTAACTGGGATTTTGCATAGTGTTCAAATTTTATGCAATAAAGACAATTTAAAAATATGAACAAACATACTTCCTTTAGTAATATAACCTGTACTTTAGTCAACTCTAAAAACTTGAAAGGGCTGCCGTATCTCACTATCATTAGCATAATGTTAAGAGCATGGACTCTGGAGTTAGACTTCAATTTCACATTTCACCACTAGTCAACTCTAAAAACTTGAAAGGGCTGCCGTATCTCACTATCATTAGCATAATGTTAAGAGCATGGACTCTGGAGTTAGACTTCGATTTCACATTTCACTGCTGCCTCTTACTAGCTGTGAACCTGGCAAGGTACTGTACCCCATCTCTTCTTCAGTTTTTTCATCTGTGAAAACGGAATAATCTACCTACTCTGCAAAGATTTGTTGTGAGGATTAAACAAGTTTAATCTATGTTAAGAGCTCAGACCCATACCTGGCAGGTAGTTAAACATCCTTTAAGTGTTAACTGTTAGTAGTATTTCTGACTACTGCTTATCTAAGAGACTTCATTTGAACACATGAATAACAGTGGGCTGGAATACTGTTTTTCTCTTAGGAGAGAATAATACAAAACTTGAAGAAAAAAGTTCACACTACCTTCTTACTGACCTCTCTTTAGAAATACACACCACCACAAGTTCAGGACCTCTCCTCTTGAACTCCAGATCACATATCCAACTGCCTAGATGACATCTCCACTTGGACATCCAATAGGCATCTCAAACTTAACAAGTGCAAACCCAGCTCCTGACCACACCCCCGCTGCCCTCCACCTGCTCATGCTCCACTACAGGCTTCCCACCCAATTCAATGCATCAGCTGCTCAGGTCAAAACCCTTAAAGTCACTTTTGACCCCTCTTTCTCTCACACCCCACATCCACTTCATTTGCCAATCCTGCTCTTACACAACCTTAAAATACACTGAGAATGTAACTGCTTCTATCACCCCGTGATCACCACCACCTCCCACCTGGATTACTGCGTTGGCTCCCCTGCTTCTACCCTTGCCCCTACTACGGCCTGTTTCAGCACAGTGGTCAAGGCCACTGTGGTCATAGACTGGGTCACTCCTCTGCTCAAAAGCCTCCAACAGTTTACCCCCTTGCTCAGAGGAAAAGTCTGGTGTGATGTGGCCACCCTGCTACCACTCTAACCTCATCTCCCACTTGCCTGCCACACTGAATCCACACCAGGCCCTGGCTGTTCTGCCAATACTCCAGGCACATTCCTGCCTCAGGGCCTTTACATGATCCCTCAGCCTCGAAGGCTCTATCCTCGGATAACCACGACTTTCTTCACCCTCTTCTAAAACGTGCTCTAAGGCCACCTTATTTTAAAATGTCTAACCCCCTCCACTTCCCCACTTCCTATAGCATTCCCTATCCCCATTCCTAGCTTGATTTTTCATGATACTTATGACCTTCTTATTGTTTACTGTCTATACCTACCACTTTTCCCTCCCCCCGCCTCCATGAGGGCAGGAATTTCTGTCTTTTTTGTTTGCTTACTACCATATCCCCAGAACCTACCACAGTGCTGGTGGCATAGTAGGTGCTCAATAAATATTTGTTGAATAAATGAAGTTTCCACTAAATAAAATACGCCACATATTAAAGGTTATCTCCCTCTAACTTTTACAGGCCCCCTTTTATTTTCTTTTATTAAATGGGTAAACACGTTTAAAAAAACTTTCTCTCCTATCCCTGTTCCCCTAGGCATCCAGCTCCTCCCCCTTCCAAGCAGCAAACACTATTATAAGTTTTTATGTATCTTTCCAGAGTTATTTTATATTTATCTATAGGAAAAGAATACACGCAGTCTTCCTTGTCCCCCTGTGATTGAAATGGCAGTATACTAAACACACAATTTTACACCGTGCTTTTTATTAACTCCCCAAATCCTGAAGATCATTACAGTACAGAAGAATCTTCCTTGTTCTTTTGAATGCTGCATGGTATTCCACTGTCCGGATTTATCAGAGTTTACTTAACAGCCCCATTGATACACAACGTCAGTTAACGACACTGCTGCAGGGATAGTCGTGCGTATTCACCACTCCTCTCGCTTCCCACATGTGCACGTGGAGAGTCCAAGCAGCACAACTGCTGGGCCTAAGCATTTGTGGGTTTTGATGGATATTGCTAAACTAACCCTCTATAGAAGCTGTACCAAGATATACTCCAAAAAGTGGTACACATATTACAAGTTAACTTTCATTTTTCAGAATAAATGTTATTTCCAGAAAATTAGGTATACGGAAAATTATGAAAATACCAAAAGCCCAAAACTTAGTATTTTATTTATTTTGCAAGTCCTAAGCTCTGTAGAATAATATCTCAAAATAATGTCTTAAAGAACAGTAGTCTTTAAATTGTTTTTACTTCTGTAATTATTGGCCAGATCATTTTTCAGATTTAAGATTTATATAAATTTTTTTTTAATATAATGAACTATAGATTAAAATTTTAAAAAGTTAAATGTTATTACCACTTTGAGCTATGGATCAGTCTAGATTTTATGTCTATCCTTTCCTTCTGGTTCTGAGTCTTGATTTCTCTTTGCACTGATTTCTAAATTTACACAAAGGAGGTATCTGCATCACCTCTTTTGTAAAATAATATTAAGTCTGGCAACAGTAGGTTGGCAAGCTATTTGAAATCCTTGGCAGAAACATGACAGGCTTCATTTATTAATACTATTCTTTAAAGTTCATTTTTATAATTAAATTATCATCCAGAGTTAAGAAATGTACTTCCTACCAAGTATTTTTTCCAAGAATTACTGTGAATCCAGTCTTACCTCATGGTCTGGGTTTGGGATATTTTCCAATATCATTTTCGCCTGCTGAAAGTGCTTACTAGCTGCCACATACAGTTCTGGAGATTGAGGAGGAGGGCTGTATTTATTGAGGTCAGACATTTCCTAAAAAGAAAAGGGAAATAATATTACTCAAAATGTGTTTAACACAAAAAAACTCTAAAATACCCTTTTTATAATTATCAAAGAATTCTACAGTGACTATCCATTCATATATAGTGAAGTGAAAACTCACCACATCTCCCTATTTTTTCCTATGTAATATTCAATTCTCAACCCTTATACCCTAGCTCATGTTATTCTCATATCTTAAATACCTGTCATTTAAGGTCTGATAAATATGTTAAAATGTGATGAGTACATCCAAGAAAGCCAGACAGTTTTCACACTATTTACACTGCTGTTTTATCCTTTGTCCCGCTACTCCAGTAAGCATTTGATTTGACTATTTTTTAAAAAAAGTCTTGGTACAAACAGCACATCTCTAAGCAGTCTAAGACTAAATATTTTCACAATTATTTCCAAGAACAGGTTCACCTTGAACTGCAGATAGTGCACTGGTGGTGGTGTCATTACACTGTTGAAGGGAGCAAACCTATGTTCATAGCGAACTTGTTCACTATCAAGCTCAAACTTGGGTTTTCGTACTTTGCCATCCATGTCAAACGCTACCATGGTCTAAAGGGAATAAGAAAGATGATGTCAACATGGAAAAGTGTACATCTTCATTATAACAGACTGAAAAACAAGAAACAGCTATGTATGGACAGCTAAAACAACTCATGGCTCAGAAATTAGAAAGAAGAGAAAAACTGGCTTGTTAGCATTCATTTTTATTGTATGTGTCATCTCTTATATAAAAAATTTTCAAGTTCCAGTGTGTAATATATTACTGTTTTCCCACCACCTGTCTATCAGTTTGTTGTACTGTGGTGGCTTGCATGTTGCTATGATGCTGGAAGCTATGCCACGGGTATTTCAAATACCAGGAGGGTCACCCATGGTGGACAGGTTTCAACAGAGCTTCTAGACTAAGACAGACTAGAAGAAAGGCCTGGCAATGTACTTCCAAAAATTAGCTAATAAAAATCCTATGGATTACAACAGAATAGTGTTCGACTCATTTGCTTTGGACACATCATCAGGAAGGATCAAATGCTGGAGAAGGTCATCATGCTTGGTGACGCAGAGGGCCAGTGAGGGTGAGGGAGACCCTCGGTGAGACGGACCGGCACAAGAGCTGCAACAACGGACTCAAACAATATGGCAATCGTGAGGATGACTCCGGACTGAGCAACATTTCATTCTGTTGTACGTAAGGCTGCCATGAATCACAGCAGACTCGATGGCAACTACCTATTTTTCCCCAATGAAATTAACTGTATTACATGCACACATATTCTTTGATGTTTCATATTTCTGTAACAGCTTCGAAACTTTCAAGTAAAAGCTTCCGCAAAAACAAGTAGCATATAACTTTTATAAGAAAAGCACACGTTCCGTTTTTCAAATGTACGTCCATATTCTGTTTGATATAAGTTGTCTCAAATCCTTTCTTAAATTGCAAGTACAACTAAAGAGTTAGTGTTCACTACCTCCTGAAAATGCCTGCTTTTCCTTAAGCCATTCATTGTGATGCGCGCCTCCTTCCTAATATACTCCCCCCAAAAAACCCTCCAAACCCCATCTCTTCCAAGAAATCTTTCTTGATCATCGATCAGAAGTAAATATTCCTTCTCTTACTGCCTGTGTCAAATATATGTCACCTGCCCTGTCTGTCACTAACTAGGCACTTGAGAGCAAGAAGAACATCTCATTAGACTTAGCGTAGGTACCTGACACACAGCAAGGGTTCAAATAGTTGTTGAATAAATTAATGAAAACAACTAGACTTGAAAACAGGTAATCTTCAAGTAGATGGGAAGCAAAACAAAGATGAAATTAGAACTCAGAATCACAGAAATGAGTTCATTTTTAATTAAAACTACACAATAGCACTGTCGTTAAAGAGGAAAAATAACTTAGTTTTCAACAAGTTACCTTAAACATTCCAGCACACATGTTCTGATATGCCTGGCTCATTGTGATCTCTCGGCTCAATGGGCGAACTGTAATGAGAAAGAAAACCATCCAAACTCTTTTTTTCCCCTGCTCCTGCATTACTGCAAGAGAAAATCTAATTTTAACAAACTTTCCAGTTTGTTTACTAAATCAAAACATCAAACAGTTTTCTCCTACAGGCTAAATTTTGAGGTCAAAATCTACAAATAATAAAATACAAAAGAAAAGCTAAACAATAGCCATGTTCCCAAAATAGCTAATACCATAAAACTGTAGTAATGAAGCAATTTTAACTTCCTCTGAATTCACCATACTGAGATGTAACTTCTTATATAGCAAATCCACAAATAGTCATTTAATGACCCACCCAAACTGTTTAAATCCTAAGGAAATACAAAGTAGTATTTTATAAGGATTGTAGTCATAGCTATACCCTTCCCTGAGTGACCAACTGGCCATCCCTTTGAAACATTTCTCATTTCTCTGGAGTTCTTGGATGAAGCCTCAAGTGCTCTGTGTCGACTCTCTAACAGCACAACTTCGGATCTAATTCCCTCCTAAGCTGTCAGGCGTCTGTCAAAAGAAGATCTGCTGTCTTGTTCCCTAACCTATCTTGCTTGTTCACTCCATGTGGCTACTTCTCGTCCTAAGATCCTCTGATACAAGGAGCAGCAAAGAAGTAAAACGAAAGCAAGGAAAGGAACCAAGAAGCCTACATGACTAATGGTAGAACTCTGTCTCTACCTTACACTTTCTGACGGGAAAATGGGCAAGAACTAATAAATATAATGACTAACTGACCCATCACAACTCATGAGTAGATCTCTACCTATTTATCTGCAGAAATTAAAGTATACCCCAACGTTCTTTATTTCTTAAATTAAAAAATAATCCACAGCACCTTTCTTCTTTTTCTTTGTTTTTTTACTGCTACGGCCTTTCTGCTGCTCTTCCATTATCCTTTCCTCAGCCATCTGAGAGCCATCAGCACGACTCAATGTCGACATCAACCAGGCATAAAGGAATTCAGAGAGATACCTGAAAGGATCCAAAGTGTTAGTGAAAAGGAGATGATGTCCAAGTGAGATAACTTCATCAACAGATGCATTGTTATTAATAAAGAGGTACTTGCTTACAATAGTTTCAAAGTTGTTTTTTATTTCCTTTTTAAAAATCAGATTATCCAATTAGATAATTGATAGATCTTACAAGAAATGAGTATTACAAGTGACTAACTTTCCCTCTTTGCTGCCATATCTGTACAATTTCAGTTTAATTTCCTACAATGATGTGCATTTTACAATTTTTCAAAAAGTTTCTTTATAATTATATAAATGTATGTGTATACAACCACACACACATATACACACATATACATACATACATAAATCTAATGAATGCCCATTAAAACATTTTTACTATATTAGGACACATTTAATCTATTGAATATTTTCTTTGCCTGTCAATCACAAAAGGAAACAAATAAATTCAGAAAAAGATAAAAATTTGTATTATATAAAACCACTGTAAGAAATTAAGAACATTCAGGCTTATATTTTACTTGAGTTTATTCAATAAATGAAATGCAAAATAGGAATACTCTACTAGATACTAATTTTTCAAAACTTAACATTCTCTTCTGTGAAGCCAAAAAAGGAGTTCAAATCTAGGATATGGACAGATATAATCTGAAATATAATCCATAATAAACAAAACTAAGGACCACTACTATGTTAAGCAAAAACCAAAGATTTGCAAGAGTTACTATTATGATGAAGTTTGAGTATATAATGTCTATTTCCAAAATATCCCTAAAAGATGTAAGGCAGGAAAGAATCTTGAAACACATATAAAAGAGAACATGTTAAAGCAGAACAAAAACTACTCAAAAGATATACCTGTAATGACTGCGTTCTGTATTTTAAAGCTAAACCAAGCACTATGCTTCCCGGCAGCTAAGGCAAAATGGAAAATATCTTTTTATCTGATAAAAGGAAGCATATAATTTCATACAGAGAAAATAATTGCTGGCACTGAGTTTTGTCCCCTATCACTGTACAAAGTCTAGGGTCTAGATCTTACAGCTGACGCTGCCTACTGATTATCTACTCTGAGGACAGTTGAGTGAAGGGGATAGCTGATATGATGCAGGCATTTCCTCTCAACTATCAGATCTCTCAATGAGCTTTTATTAAGTGCTTTATCAGAATTAATTCACAACTGTAATACCTAAGGAGAGCCAGAGGGCTGACACTCTATGCCAGTGGTTCTCAAAGAGTGACCCTTGAACAGCAGCAGCGTCACTTGGGAACTAGTTAGAAATGCAACAGTTGGATCCCCACACTAATCCGTTGCTGTCGAGTCGATTCTGACTCACAGTGACCCTATAGGACACAAGAGAACTGCCCCATAGGGTTTCCAACGAGCGGCTGGCAGATTTGAACTGCCGACCTTTTGGTTAGCAGCCGAGCTCTTAATCACTGCGCCACCAGGTCCCACCCTAGACCTACTAAATCAGGAACTGCATGGATGGGGCCCAGCAATCTGTGCATTAACATGATTTCCAAGTGATTATGATGAACACTAAAGTTTCATCACCGTTTTCTACTGTTGGTTTTAAAAGGGTCCACATGCTTTAGGGATCATATTCATGAACAACAACAACAAAAAATTATCTTGTGAAAAGGCAGGAGGCCAATCTGTAATTTTGAGACCCAAAAGGAGTTCAAAACTAAAAAGAAAGTAGACCAAGGGTGCTTATAGACAGAACTAAAATTTCTCTCCTTGGGGAGAATGAAGAAAACAAGATACAAGGGAAAGATGAGTCCAAAGGAATAATGGACCACAACTACCACAGCCTCCACCAGACTGAGTCCAGTACAACTAGATGGTGCCCGGCTACCACCACTGACTGCTCTGACCGGGATTCACAACAGAGGGTCCTGGACGGAGCTGGAGAAACATGTTGTACAAAATTCTAACTCACAAAAAAAGACCAGACTTACTGGTCTGACAGAGACTGGAGACCCCGAGAGTATGGCCCCCAGACACCCTTTTACCTCAGTAATGAAGTCACTCCCGAGGTTCACCATCCAGCCAAAGATTAGACAGCCCCATAAAACAAAACGAGACTCATGGGGCACAACAGTCCAGGGACAAGGACTAGAAGGCAGGAGGGGACAGGAAAGCTGGTAATAGGGAACCCAAGGTCGAGAAGGGAGAGTGTTGACATGTCATAGGGTTGTTAACCAATGTCATAAGAGAATGTGTACTAATTGTTTGAGAGACTATTTGTTCTGTAAACCTTCATCTAAAGTACAATTTAAAAAAAAAAAGGGACAGGAGCTGGTTGAATGAAAACAGGAAATTGGGGTGGAAAGGAGGAGTGTGCTATCACATTAGAGGGAAAGCAACTAGGGTCACATAATAATGTGTGTATAAATGTTTGTATGGGAAACTAACTCCAACTGTAAACTTTCACTTAAAGCACCAAAAAAAAAAAAAAAAGGTTGGAGGTTCGAGTCCACTCAGAGGCACCTCAAAAAAAATAAAAATAAATATCTTTCCTTGAAAAGAAATGAATCTCCTCAAGTATGTAAATTTGTCATGGAGTATTTATCATTCATTTGCTGAGTAAAGATCCCATTTCTTTGTGCAAAAAAGCATGTAAAAAATTGTACTTTGATTTTTGAAATGAAGAACAAAACCTCCCAATTAACTACCTTAAACCACAAAAGAAAGAACTTGCGCATGTTCCTCTATAAATGTTTGATTTTGAAATGCTGCACAGGACTGTCTACTAATACTCATGGAGACGCCATGTGTGCTCCATAGGGTTTTCCTGGCTGTGACCTTTCAGAAACAGATAACCAGTCCTTTCTTCTGCAGCGCTGTTGGGTAGGTTTGAACTGCCAACCTTTCAGAAGTCCAGTGCACTCTGTCTCTACAGATTTGTCTTTCCTACTTTCAGACAAATGGAATCATACGGTATGTGTTCAGTTAAACACATTCCACAACTAGCACCTAGTGCCACTTAAGTCAGGGCAGAATGGGTGTTAATTCTCCCTTTCCCTCCCTCCCAGAAACAGAAAAAGGCTCTTTAATTAATCCATTTACCTTGGAGCAACTTTTACCACTACTTTTTTTAGTAAATATTCAAATGGTTAAAAAAAATTGTATTTGTACAGTGCTATGACACTTCAGAGCTGTTCAAGATGATCTAGCTCTAATTTTCAATATTCTTCCAACTGTCTTACAACTAAAGTTAAAATACAAATGAAAAAGTGCCCTGAAATTACGCCGTTTTGCAAATCTTATCCACCCACCCACCAACTTTACTACAAACTGCTCTCTTACCAATATATGTAATAGTACTCGTGCATGCTGTAGAGTTCCAATTCAAAGCCGCTTAGAAGATACTGTATCATAATTCGAAGGTTGTGGTAAAGGACCCAGGTACCTAAACAGGCCAAATGTTGCCTTTGGGGTTCTTGTTTCAACAGCATAGTGTGAAGTGCTGCATCAACCTTCTCTGCCTATCAGAAGAAGTTGTCAAAACATTGACTTTCTCTTTTTAAGGTAATGAGAACTTACAAAAAATAAACAGCTATAAATAACGTTATGAGCAGAAATGTCAATCTCACCACCCAAGAACTCATACTTTCAAATGCATTTTTGGTTAAGCTCACATTCAAGTCCCTCATCTCACGCTGGCTGACATTTACATCAACACTCCTTAAACTAAAAACACATCCCTTTTATAGAGGACAAAATATAAACAACTGATTTCAGGTCTTTAGTTGTCAGTTAATGTTGTCGCTGCTCACAAATTTATTTTAAAATTAATACATTTTTATTATGTGAGCTTGCTACAAAATTATAATTCTACACATATTTCATAATTTATCCTGACTGTCAAAGAAATAACTTATGATGTTTGTCAGTTTGGATTATTGTTTTCTTTCAAACTCTTTGGTATATGAAACTGTTACATCGTAAGTGACAAGTTAAGTTTAACATACTAAAAAATTAATCAAAATACTGTTCCAAAGATTCTTTAAAAATCTGGTCAAGATGTGTGAATTGCTTAAATTTAGAATTGAGGGGGAACTTCTTGACTCTTACCTCATCTTGTAAGGTAGCAAATTCCTCAAGAATATGACCGAGCTTATCTCTCTGTCGAGCCCTGTTATGTCCGTGGATCTGAATAAGACTACAGAATGGCTGCAACACACACACAAGTTGTTACCTGTCAATATGAAACTTCCTGATAATTAAAGAAATTTAACATTCCATCTTTTCAAAATTCGGTTTAAGGGGAAAGGACACTGTACATATAAAAATCATGCCTATGTTCATAACACAGTTTATAAAGACAATGTTCTACATTCTACCTTGGTGAGTAGCGTCTGGGGTCTTAAAAGCCTGTGAGCAGCCATCTAAGATACTCCACCGGTCTCATCCCTTCGGGAGCAAGGGAGAATGAAGAGAACAGGATACAAGGAAAAGATTAGTCCGAAGGACTAATGGACCACAGCTACCAAGGCCTCCACCAGACTGAGTCCAGTACAGCTAGATGGTGCCTGGCTACCACCACTGACTGCTCTGACCAGGATCACAACAGAGGGTTCTGGACAGAGCTGGAGAAGGATGTAGAACAAAATTCTAACTCACAAAAAAAAAGGCCAGATTTACTGGCCTTAAAGGAGACTGGAGAAACCCTGAGAGTATGGCCCCAAGACACCCTTTCAGCTCAGTGGTGAAGTCATCTCCGAGGTTCACCATTCAGCCTGGGAGTGGACAGCCCCATAAAACCAAATGGGACTAATGAGGTACAGCAGTCCAGGGATAAGGGCCAGAAGACAGACGGGGACAAGGAAGCTGGTGATAGGGAACCCAAGGTTGAGTAAAGACAGTGTTGATGTGTTGTGAGATTGTTAACCATTGTCATAGGGCAACATGTGTACTAACTGTTAAATGAGAAACTATTTTGTTCTGTAAGCCTTCATCTAAAGTGAGAATAGCAGAACAATTGGAAGAGCATAGTCAATGTCACTGAACTGTGCATGTAGAAAGTTTTGAAATGGTCTATCTTTGGCTATGTATATTTTCACCAAAAAAAAAAAACGGTCGAGAAGGGAGAGGGTTGACATGTTGTGGGGTTGTTAACCAATGTCATAAAACAATGTGTAATACTGTTTCATGAGAAACTTATGTGTTCTGTAAGCCTTCACCTGAAGTACAATTAAAAAAAAAAATTCATGCCTATGTTTATTTTTTACACAGGCATTTATTTTTAAGAACCTGAACACCAGAATTTATTAATAGCTACAAGAAAGTGGCTGTATGTGAAACTTCATGTGGCAAAAGTATTTCCTTCAATCTATAGGTACATCCCTGCAATTTCCAAAGGACAGTTTCTTTTCTGCTTATTTCATACTAAAAGCCAGCATTCCAGATTGACATTTCTGTGCTGCTTTAAATATCCAGAATGTAGTTAATTATAAGGCTTGAATAATGGCTGATACCTGTATATCCTGACACTAGGTTCTCCTACTCCTATTCTCTCTACACAGTGGTCTCATATAAAATACTCTAACACTTCAATAATCAGACAACAGGCATGGGCAGCAGGATGCCTGCCTGGATTTAAGAAGTATGAACTATAAGGTTCTGTAAGTATGTTGTTGTTGTTAGGTGCCGTTCAAGTTGGTTCCGACTCATAGAGACCCTACGTACAACAGAACGACGCAGTGCCCAGTCCTGCGCGACCCTCACAATCGTTGTTATGCATAAGCCCACTGTTGCAGCCACTGTGTCAGTCCATCTTGTTGAGGGCTTCCTCTTTTTCGCTGACCCTCTACTTTACCGAGCATGATATCCTTCTCCAGGGACTGGTCCCTCCTTTAGGTATAATACTGTTTTGTATCTGTATACTGACAGATATTATCTCATTTGCTCAAGAATTACTCAATAAGAAATAGAGAGGAGGTTCTGCATTTCACTTTTTAAAGACTAAGAAGTTTACAGAAAAGTAAAGTGATTGATCTACTTCGTAACAGTAAAATATTAGCAATAAAAATAAAATTTGGTCTTCTACTGATTCTCCTTTCACCACACCATGCTGCCTTCCTATATAGATATTTAGTAACTGCAGTCAGGTCCCAAAGAGCTGCCTGGTTGAGTTCTCCAAGAACTAATAATAATTAAATAAAAATTATTTATAATTAACTTAATCCACTACAAGGTTTGCATTTTTTCCTAATTACTTAAGATGTGAAAAAAGTTTCTGATCTCATCTATTAACCATTTTAATTTTACTATAATCCCGTTCATTAAGGTAGCACAAAGATAAGTGGATAGGGACATTACGTCAAATATTGCTTGTTCAAAAAGACAAAAAAAAAAAAGTTTTCATGTCCATTTACAAAAAACTTTGAAGAAACAACTGCTGTTGAAAAAGTTTGGGGTCGTGACTTATCCTGTTTCTGTGGTCCCTTAGGGTTGCAGTGAGGGGTCATCAAAAGTTGCCTTTCTGTTTAACAACCTACCAGGAAGACTACATGTGATGAAGCCATCCACTGAAGTGCAGATAGTGAGAAGACAGAAATTTTTTATTTGTTCAGTTAAAATGGATATGAGATATCAGATGAAAAACAGCACAAATTAATGATACCAAAGAAATTAAACCCCACAATTTTTAAAGTGCCCAACACAGTGATCAAAATTATAGTTCTTACCCGAACACAGTGAGTAACAAAGGAGTCAATACAGTCCTTAGCCTGGTGATTATTATATAGGCAGCACCTGTAAGATAACAGTCACCTCATTAAAATCAAACTATTTGGCCTAGACAAAAGCAGCAGTGATTACTGCAGGTGCTACTAACAGATGGGAAAGGTGGAAATAAGGGAATGGAATAAAGAGAAAATGGAACCAAATCCATCACTAAGTTGAAGACTGCTAGCATTATATTAAGAATATTCCAGTATGGCTGTGTTGTTCACACAATAAATGTACGATATTTCCATTCCTTCAGTTCTATCTTTGGACAACTAGAGTTGGACCCAGTAAGATCAAGTTATGGAAAAAAGGAAAGGCCTAAAGCGCCACTTTTTCATGAGCCTGTATGTCATGAATTTTCTTATAACTGGTATCTTCATGGATTATTCTCAACAGTAATTACAAAGAAAACACTATACACAATGCTAACTTTTTCAAGATGTGTCCATGTTTCCAACCACTGGCTGTAAATCATCACCTGCACATCCCTCTAGTACCTTCTATCCTCACAAGGTGGCGCCTCCTGCAGTGTCCTTATCTCATACCACTTATTACCTGACATTATCTGTTTATCTATTGTCTAGTTTCTCCTACTAGAACGTAAGCTTCTTGTAAGCAGGTGTTTTGGCCTCCTTTTCCATAGAACTCCAAAAGACACCTGGCAATAATAGCAGGCACTCAATAATAATTTATTAAATGAGGAAACTGATAAAAATAAAATTAATTAATAAAAATGTTGCTTAAAATGGATGGTGGTACAGGTGTCTGTCATAGGTTATACATTTCTATATATTTGATATATTTCATCATTAAAAATTTTAAAATAACTTTAAAAATTTGAAGAGAAAGGACACAAAAACCCAATAATAAACTGAAAATAAGTATTAAGTCCCCAGAAGTTGGTGGGGTGGGGGTGTAAGGAGTAGGAAGTATGAGTGTTCTACAGTCTCATCTTACTGGGTAGGGGAGGGCGAACAGTGGGGAAATGGAGCCCCTTTGTGGTGAGAGATAGATGGTATCTTGTTTCCATAAAGTTGTAGAAAAATGTACGTTTGGTTGTAAATCTCTGGGATGGCAGCATAACTACTTAGAGAAAGGAAAGATGTAAAAGAACTTCCAAACTGAGAAAAAAAGAAAATGAATAAAAATTAGATCAAACCAGGAAAATAAGAAAAGTGGAGGGGAGGTTAAAGAACAAAGAAAATAACTAGTAGCCAGATTAAGGAGGAAAAATTAAAATGAAATAATATACTACAATTGTTACACCAAATGTGAACAGGTTGAATTCCACTTTAAAAGATTACAAGACTATCAAGCATTAAAAACAAAACCCAGTTAAACACTACGTAAAAAAAACATTAAAGCAGAGTGATAAAAGATGGGCTTAAAAATACAAGAATGGCTAAGTCAAATTTAAAAAAGAAAAAAGCATGAATGGTAATATTAACATGAAATAAGGTGGTACTTAAGGTTGAAAGCATTAAACATGGCAAAGAGGGACAATGCATAATGATAAAAGGCACAACCGATGAGGTCCAGTATAACTAGTTAAAATTACATGCACCAAAGCAGCAGCTACATGTATAAGGCACACACTATTAGCAATGCAAGTAGAACACAGGAAGAGTAAATTATTACTCTGTGTTTGCATATGTTAGAGAGAGTAAGAAAGAAAACATACAGACACACACACACACAAAATAAAACACTGTTCCAAATTAGGCAGATCTAATAAGAGAGAAATTGAATAACCCTATTAACAAACTCAATTAAATACATGAATATCAAACTTTACATCCTAAGAGACAAGAATCTGTTTTTCTTAAATGTATAACAGACATGAAAATCCATCATGTACTTGGTCACAAAAAAAATTGTTAATTCAAAAAAAAAAAACAGTACTATGATCACTGAATGCTGCTATTCAGCATTGTTTTAGAGATTCTATCAAAGCAATGATACAAAATGAAATAATCAGTGGAAATAGAGGAAAATAAAAGATAAAACTATCTCTTTTTGGGAAAAGATATTCTATTCATCATAACAGCAATAGCGGCAACAACAGAAGACAAAGACAAAACAACAGGAAACAAAAATAAAAATCTAACAAATAAACCAGGGATATATTTATAACAAGAATACATAGGACTCACACGAAGAAAATAATTGAAGGACATAAAATAATACAATGCCCGTTGGTTAGACAATTGAATATACATGAAAATGTTAACCTTGGAAAGGTTAATATATAATTTAATTCTGATTAGAATTCCAATCCTTTTTATAACTGCATAAAATTATCTTAAAATTTATACGCAAGAATGAATACCACAGAAGAGACAAAAAAATCCTGCAAAAGAAAGGTATAGGAAGACATATATCTTAATAGATATTAAAACTTAAGACAAAGTCACAATAATAATTTAAAAACATTATTTTGTCATCGCAACAGAAACAAATCCTAACACATAGACGGAATTTTAGAGTAAAATAAAGAAGGTATTTTAATACAGAGAAAAATGATGGTTTATAGAAGATGATCATCCAACTGGCTATCTATCTAGTATGAAATAAAGTTGAATCTCTATCATTATACCATTTATAGGAAACAATTCCTAAAGGATTAAAGAATATACAGAATAAAACCATAGTAATCTTTAGGAGATTTAAGTGACTAAAAAATATAACCTATAGTTTGAGGAGAATGATTTACCCCAAACAAGAATCCCAGAAATTATAAAGGACAAAAAAAATTAGACAAAAGTTGTTACATAAAAGGTAAAAATTTTGATGTGGCAAAGGAAAGACTAAGGAAAAAAAATATCTTCAATGGCTATCACACATAAAGGATTAACCTTTCACAGTATACAAGGAGCTCTTACATATTTTCAAGAAAAAAAATAAACCACTTAATAAAAGCCACTGGGCAAAGGATATAAATTAGTAATTCATAAAAAAAATTCTAAACGTCAGTAAAGATTGTATTAAGTGCCCAAATTACAGTAACAATGAGATATCACTTCTCATTCCACACACTGGGAAAAATTAGAAGAATGATAACACCTACTGCTGGTGGGGATTTAGGGAACATCCAGCCAGTAACTCCATTCCTTAGTATACAGTCACATAATGAAATATCTGGCAGCCATTTAAAAGAACTAGTTAGATCTACATCATGCAATTTGAAACATAAAGCCATGATGTATCATTGAGTGAAAACAAAGAGTTTTATAAATAAAAATTTTTTAATTAAAATAATTTTTTTAAACACACAAAAAAAATAATTAAAAATTCAAGATAAAAACAGCCTGTTTAATGTGATCCCATTTGTATCAAGTTATATATGTATGAAGGAGCCCTTGTGTCCCAATGATTTTAAGTGCTCGGTTGCTAACCAAAAGGCTGGCAGTTTGAACCCACCCAACGGCTCTGCGAAAGAAAGACCTGGAGATCTGCTCCTGTAAAGATTATAGCCTAGAAAACCCTCTGTCACATGGGGTCGCTATGCATCAAAATTGACTCAATGGCAGCTAACAACAACAGCATATATTTACACAAAGGCATCTAAAGTGATGGTTATCAAAAGGTAATCTCAGAGGATTTCAGGTGATTTTTACTATCTTTCATGTACTTTTCTGTACTGTTTGAATTTTGGAGCATGCCATTAAGTATTTATATAATCAGTTTCCTTAAAAAACAAAAATTTAGCTGTCTTACCAAGGCCTCCACCGGACTGAGTCCAGTACAGCTAGATGGTGCCCGGCTACCACCACTGACTGCTCTGACCAGGATCACAACAGAGGGTTCTGGACAGAGCTGGAGAAGGATGTACAGCATAATTCTAACTCACAAAAAAAAGACCAGATTCACTGGCCTAAAAGAGACTGGAGAAACCTCGAGAGTATGGCCCCCAGACACCCTTTTAGCTCAGTAGTGAAGTTGCCTCCAAGGTTCGCTGTTCAGCCTGGGAGTGGACAACCCCGTAAAACCAAAGGAGACTAACGAGGTACAGGAGTCCAGTGACAAGGGCCAGAAGGCAGAAGGAGACAAGGAAGCTGGTGATAGGGAACCCAAGGTTGAGTAAGGATATTGTTGATGTGTTGTGAGATTGTTAACCATTGTCATAGGGCAACATTTGTAGTAACTGTTAAATGAGAAACTAGTTTGTTCTGTAAGCCTTCATCTTAAGTGAGAATAACAGCACAATTGGAAGAGCGTAGTCAATGTCACTGAATTGTGTATGTAGAAATTTTTGAAACGGTGTATCTTTGGCTATGTGTATTTTCACCAAAAAAAAAAAAAAATGTTGAGAAGTTAGAGGGTTAATATGTTGTGGTGTTGTTAACCAACGTCATAAAACAACATGTGTACTACTGTTTCATGAGAAACTACCTGTTCTGTAAGCCTTCACCTGAAGTACAAGAAAATAAAGAGAAAAAAAATTTAGCTGTCTTTTCCCTTTCCTTCCTCTATTGAATCTGTTGTCACATCCTATTAATTTTACCTTAGAAATGCTTCTCAAACCTGTCTTCTCCTTTACATTCCCAGAAGTTAAGCCTTCATCATCTCTCACCTATACTGCACAGAACCACCTATCTAAACTCTGCCTCCAATCATCACTCCTTCTCACTCCCAGTTTGCTTCCTATTAAAAAGTACAAACCCAACTCGGCCAATTTCCTGCTAAAAACTTTTAGTAGTTGCTCACTGACCACAAATAAAGTTCAAACCTTACCAAAGCACTCAAGACTCTCCCAAGTCTTCTCCAAAACTATCTTACCACCCAACGCCCATCTTATTCAGTCAAGTTCTTATTGAATGCTTACTACGTGTCGGACATCCTGTGTATCAGTGAACAAATTGCCGAAATTGCCTGCCCTAACTCTGTGGAGCTTATATTCTAATGGTGGACAAAGGGAAAGAAGAGATAGAAAATAAAAATAATGAAGCAGTAAATTATACAGTATGTGAGAAGAAAAATGTTATGTAAGAACTAGGGTGCTGGGTTGGGGAGCAGGGGGTGGTAGCAATTTTTAAATAGGGTGGCCAAGGTAGCCCTCATTGAGGTGACATTGAACAGACTTGAAGGAGGTGGGGAGTTATCCCTGGGGATTTCGGAAGAGAGTGTCCCCATCCCCTAGCCTATGTAAAGGCCCTAGGGTGTGAGAGCACCTGTACATTCTAGGAACACTAAGGTGGCCAGTGTGGCTGAAGATGAGATCAGAGAGGAGGCAGGACAGGTCTAGACTAGATCATATTGAGCCTTACAGGCTGTTATAAGGACTTTGGCTTTTACTATGAATGAAATGGGGAATGTAACAATCACTAAGCATACCTAGGAAATAACACCCTCCCAGGAGCAGCCCTTAATTAACTGACAGGTGTATGGGCTAAATATTCAAGCTCCCTTGTGAGCGAAAACGAGGGAGACCCTCAATGAGATGGACTGACACAGTGGCTGCAACAATGGGCTCAACATAACAATGACTGTGAGGATGGTGCAGGACAGGGAAATATTTTGTTCTGTTACACATAAGGTTGCTGTGAGTCAGAACTGACTTGATGGCACCTAAAACCACCACCAACAGGAGCAGCCCTTAATCGACAGTTGTGTGGGCTAAATACTCAAGCTCCCTTGTCCCTGACTAGGACAACTCTTGAGTTGTGACCTACACTGTCTCAGGAGTGCCCCTGTGGAGCTGAACCAGTTACTTTCCATGGAGCCATGGACGGTGCTTTATATAGTGTACCTCTGCATGGCTTTCTTCCTTTTCATCTTCCACTTGCCCACAACCCTGCTGGTATCTCCTAGGATCACTTCCTAAATTACATTTACATGAATCCTTCTCTCAGGGTCTGCTTCTGGGGAGCCCGACCCAAGACGCAAGGCTACTAGAGCATGTTACAGGAGATGTGATGTGATTTTCTCCACAAATTGCTGGTGAGAATGCTGAACCATTAAGTATTCACACAATATGTAATTTCATACTCCTGTCTCTTCACACACGCTGGCTTCTTTGCTACGAAATAATGACTTTCTTCCCTCCCCATCAGAAAAGCCCTGCTCATTTCTCAAAATACCAACTCAAACGATAATTCTTTCTGCATTATATCTGTTCCAGCCTCTTACAGGCAGCATATCTTTAGGGTTTTGCCTGTATCAGAACAGAGTATAAGTATCAGTTATCTGTAGTTCTGATTTGTATCTAGACTCAGAGACCTGATCTTATTTTTTACAACTGTTCCCAGAATGCCTAACACAGTGCTTTGCACAAAGATCCAATACAAGTGCCTGAATTTCTGGTAACTCCTAAGTTTTTCTTTTCATATTGGACAAACTACCTAATTTCAATCTCACAAAAGCCTCATTATAATCTGAACAATAAGTGGAACAGACAGTTAATTTTAACATGACTGAATTTTTTTTTACATGGAGATCTGTCCTCATGGCTGGCTATAAGGAGTACGGCGAGTCCAGCTCCCGCAGAAACACACGTATCACAGAATGTCTCATGGTACTTACTTGGGAGAAAGCACCGGAGGACTGACAAAAGACCGAAGTGCATCTTTCACCATGTCTTGCATTAGATGAGTTCCAAAAACCTTTTTGTTATCCACCAGGAAAGTGGTCTTAAAACAAATATTATATATTAGTAATGCTGTTAGACCATGACATCATTTTACATATAGCTGCCAGTACTGTGACATGAGTGTACTTCTTACAAATCACACTGAATACAGAAGTGATTAAAGCAAGTTCATGGGAACGTTTATAACTCATTGCCTCTACAATGGGAGCTACTTATTAATCCCTATTTAAGGTTAACTCTGATGCAGGGGAATAAAAACATGTCCAGAAAAATATCTGTCAAGTCAAGAGTAGTAACATTAAATTGAATTAGTCAGTAAACCAACAAGTTTAAAGCCAAATGAGCTAATATATGAGAAAGGGTTTCATAAACTATGAAATATTAAATGGCCATAAATACTGTCACCCAATAATCTTTCTCTCTAATGAAAGCTTTACAATACATATAAAACTTCTGAAATGGAAAAAAAAGCACATTTAAATTAACAATTTCCATATAATTTTCTTCCCTTAACAACTGCAGTGTATTTTAATATTTAATATACCATACCTTGCTTGAATTCCTAATTCAGAATTTTAAAACTCTGAAAATGTACATAAAGTTTACTTTTCTGTTGTACAGTTCGATTCTGACAAACACATACACATGTAACCACCACCATAATCAAGATACAGAATGATTCCATCACCCCAAAAATATTCCCTCATGTGATCCCTTTGTAGTCAAGTCCTCTCCACACCCCTAGCCCCTGGTACTACTGATCTGTTCTCCTTCTCTATACTTTTTTGCCTTTTCTAGGACATCATTAAAATGGAATCATACAGTCTTTTGAGTCTGGTTTCCTTCACCCAGCACAGTGCACCTGACATTCATCTGCATGGATGAGTCTATCAATAGTTCATTCCTTTTTATTAGTAGTATGTCACCGTGTGCATGTGCCACAGTTTTTTTATTCTTTCACCAGCTGAAGAATGTTTGGGTCACTTCCAGTTCGGGCAACCACATACAAAATGGCTATAAACATTCACATACAGGTTTCTATGAGAACGTAAATTTCCATTTCTCTTGGGTAAAAGTAGGAGTGGGGTTGCTGGTTGTACGGCAAATGTATGTTTTATTTTATAAGACTCTACCAAACTATTTTTCACAGTGGTTGTGCCACTTTACATTCCCATCAGCAATGCATTACTTCTTTTTTTTTAATTTTTTTAAGTTTTGTGTTTTTTTTTTTTTTTTAAAGATATTCTGAAAAGTGGGTATCTCATGGTTTTAATCTGCATTTCCCTAATACAAATGATGTATCTTTTCATATGCGTATCTGCTATCTATATTTGAAGTGCTCAGTTTTTCACCCATTCCAAACACTGGCCTATCTGTTTTCTTACTGTTAACTTCACAGAGTTCTTTGTGTGTTCTAAATACAAGTCCTTTGTCAGACACATGATTTGCAAATATTTTTTTCCCACTGTATAGTGTCTCTTTTCATTTTAACAATGTTTTTCATGGAATACAAGTTTTAAATTTACCAATTTTTTAAAATGGATTGTGCTTTTGTTGTCTGTTTTCCCCAAGATCACAAGATTCTATCCTTTCTTCTCAGTCTTATAGTTTCACATTTTATACGTAGGTTTATGATACATTCCAAGTCATTTTTTTTGCATATGCACATCCAATTGTTCATCCACTATTTGTTGAAAAGACTATCCTTTCTTCATTAATCTGCTTTTGTGCCTTAAGTCAAAATTAATCAACCGTATTGGTTGCTGATCAATTAATTGACCATATTGGTCTATTTCTGAGCTTTCCCTCCATTCCACTGACCTCCGTGACTACATTTCGCGAATACCACACCTGACTTACAAACAGGTAGGAGGAGTTCGGCAATGTTTTTTTTTTTTTTTCCCAAAACTGTTTTGGCTGTTCTACTTTCTTTGCCTTTCCATATAAATTTTAGGATCAGCTAGACAAAATTTACATAAATTCCTACTGTGATTTTGACTGGGACTGCTCTGAATCTGTAGATCAACCTGGGGAGATTCGACATCTTAAAAATATCAATTCTTCCAATCCATGAACAAGGTATGTATCTCCATTTATTTAGGTCTTTCTTTCATCAGTGTTTTGTAGTTTTTCAACATACATGTCCTACATATAAGCAGTTAGATTTATACCTGAGTATTTTGTTTTTGAAGTTATAAATAGTACTGTTTCTAAACTTTTTATTTCCTATTGTTCATTGTGAGGAGTCCTCGTGGCTCAGCTGCTAACAGAAAGGTCAAAGCAGTTCCAATCTACCAGCCGCTCCATAGGAGAAAGATGTGGCAATTTGCTTCCATAAAGACTGCAGCCTTGGAAATCCTATGGAGCAGTTCTACTCTGTCCTATAGCACAGCTATGAGTTGGAATTGACTCAATGGCAAAGGGATTTTTTTGGTATTGTTCATTGCAAGTATACAGAAACACAATTTCTTTTTTGTATATTGGCCTCATATCCTGTGACCTCATTAAACTCACCAATCAGTTCTAGGAACATTTTGGTAGATAACTTGGGACTTTACACAGAAAATCACGTCATCTGTAAGTAGAGAATTTTATTTCTTCCTTTCCAATCTTCTTTTTCTTGTTTTACTGCACCAGCTAAGATTTCCACTACAATGTTAAACAAGAGAGTGATAAAAGCAGACACCCTTGCCATTTTCCCAATCTCAGAGGGCAAATATTTAGTGTTTCATCATTAAGTACGTTGTCAGCCATAGGCTTTTTGTACATGTTTTATCAGGTTAAGGAAGTTCTCTTTCTATTCCTAGTATGTTGTGAATTTTTATCATAAGCAGATGTTGAATTTTATCAAATGTTTTTCCCGAGGCTATTAAACATTAGACTGTACAGTGAATTACATTTATTGATTTTTGAATGTCGAACTAGTGTTGCATTCTTGGGATAAACCTCACTTGGTCATGATGTATTATCTTTTTTTATGTATTACTAGATTTAATTTGCTAATACTTGGCTGAAGATTTTTGTGTCTATATTCATAAGCGATGGTAATCTGTAGTCTTCTTTTCTTGCAATGTCTTTGTTTCATTTTGGTATCAAGGTAACGCTGGCCTCTTAAGAGCTAAGAAGTATTCCTGCCTCTTCTATTTTCTGAAAAAGACTGCAGAACTGGCCTGGAGTTGGAATATTTATAACTAACAATTGAATTTCTTTAACAGATATCAGACTGGTTAGATTATCTATTTCTCTTGGGTGAGTTTTGGTAGTTTCGTGTCTTTCAAGATATTAGTCCATCTCATATAAGTTTTTGAACTTATGATGTTTGTAATATTTCCATTATTATCCTTTTAATGCTTGTATGGTTTGTAATGGAAGTCTCTCTCTCATTCCTGGTATTAGTCATTTGTATCTTCTCTCTTGCTCTTTTTTTTCTTGGGGGAAGGGAGGGAGGACTCGTTACAGGTTTACCAACTTTTTGCTATTTTCAAAGAACCAGCTTTTGGTTGCATTGATTTTCGCTCTAAAAGCTCATGGGATTTCCTGTTTCCTATTCCATTGATATCTGCTCTTATCTTTGTCATTTCCTTCCTTCTGCTTGCTTTAATTTGCTCTTCTTTTCCTGGCTTCTTAAAGTGAAAGCTTAGATTATTAATTTCAGACCTTTCTTCTTTTTTAATATAAACATTTAATGCTGTAAATTTCCTTCTAAGCAGTTCTTTAGCTGTGCCTCACAGATTCTGGTGATGTTGTATTTTCATTTTCATTAGTTCAAACTATTTCTAGACTTCTTCTTTGGTTCATAGGTTATTTAGAACGCGTTGTTTAATTTCCAAATATCTGGAGATTTTTCCAGAGGTATTTCTGTTATTGAATACTAGTTTAATTCTGAAATTGTCAAAGAACATATTTTTCAGGATTTCAATTGTTTTAAAATTATTAAGGTTTGTATTATGGCCCAGGATATGATCTTGATGAATATTCAACACTCTGAATCAATATTCTGATTAAAAAACATAATACTAACTGTGGAATATCTTTTAAAAACATCTACCTTTTGTTCCATCAATCAATAAAATAGTATCAGTACACGTATAATTTAATATTTAAAGAAGTATTTTAATGCTAAGTGAAACTTACTTGTAATAAAGATCTCGAAAGAACACAAGGTGATTGTTCACTAAATTCACAGAAAAAATCCTAACAGATACATTGAGAGAAAAGGCAATGTCATTAAAAGATAAAACAATAGTGGAGAATGTTTGCATTTAAAATATAATTTTTACTAGGGCTCTGGAAATGATATCTTAACAGAGTTAAAATATGACAAATAGTTAAAGATCATCTCTACAAGAATTGTCTAACTGTACCAAAAAAGGGACAACGGAACCTAATTTTTCAGAGCCTAATTTTTTTTAAACTGACCAATAATAGTATCTGTAGATACCAATATTAAATTTGCATACCATGAAAATAATAAGGGTATTATAATAGTTTACTATTTTCCACTGAACCCTCTACCACAGCCTAAGCACCCTCCTCAGCAGAGCACTCATCAATAACTCAGAGGCAGTATTTGAAACTGATATGCCATTCCAACTCCGTCCAAGAAAGGAAATATTACTGCTAGATCTGAGAATTTCCAGGTCTCTTTATTATGTAACGTCACTAAAATTAGAAATAGGGGGAGGGGGAGGAGGGAGGGACAGAGAGTGGGGAACAGAAGAAAGTGGTGAGGACACGGGAGAAGAGGCGAAAGGGAAGACGCTTGTTAAGGGATCTTAATACTTAAGTTTCACCTATTTTATTTTTTAAATTTTATCATGGTAAAATACATAACATAAACTTTGACATTTTAGTTTAAGCGTACACTTTAGTGACATTAATTATACTCACAGGGGTCCCTGGGTGGCACAAACAGTTAATCGCCGAACAACCAAAAGTTGGTTTGAACCCACCCAGAGGTGCCCCAGAAGAAAGGCCTAGCAACCTGCTTCTGAAAACACACAGCCTTAATAATCCTATGGCGTGGAGCTCTACTCTGACGCACATGGAGCTCTACTCTGACATTCACGTCACCATGAGTCGGAACTGACTGGACAGCAACTGGTTTTAACTCGTTATACTTAAAGACCTTACAATTAATGTGGGGAACACAAATATACACCAATGCAGCAATTAAGGATCAAAAAGCAGATGCAGCAGAAAGAATAATACAATCTCTATTTTAGTTTCAGATAGGCCACTAACTAATCATCTAATCTGGTTACAACTCCTCTGAACCTTAGTTTGCTTAGCTGTAAAATTAACTGAATTATCTCTATTACCTTAAGGAGGAAGGAAGTACACGACAAAGATTTACCTAAAGAGATGTTCATCCTAGTATTGTTTATAACAGTGAAACACAGAAAATAAATATAAGTAACTATGAACAAGGTGAAAAAACTATGGTATATGCTTACAATGGAATACCATGCAGCCATTAAAATAATGTATAAATATGTGTATTTGTTGACATGAAAAGAAAGATGTTTATGATGTAAAAGTTAGTGATTTAAAAAAAGCAGGTTACCAAACACTATGATCCCATTGTTGTATGAAAAATATTTATACACACACACACATTCACACACTCTGTAAAAGACTAAAGACAGAATCCAGGGTTTAAATCCTCATTCTTAAAACCTGGATGAGTTATCTAACCTCTCTAAGCTTTAATTTATTTCTTAGATAGTATAAACTTCTTTTGAAGACTAAATAGAATTTATACACACACACACACACACACACACACACACACACACAGAGAGAGAGTAAAACCTGCTAAAGCCAAAACCTGTGTAAGGCAGAAACCTGTTACAGAAGGAAAACTCAAATATTTTACACTAATACAGAGTAGCAGAGAAGTGGTAAGACTGTACCCTATCAAAGGTGGAAAACTTGTGAGATCCAGAGAAACAAGGCAGTCCCATCAACTGCTGGCTCTCACAGGTTTCACTGCATATATAAACCTGTTGCCATCAAGCTGATTCTGATTTATAGTGACTCTACAGGGCATAGGGTTTCCAAGGCTGTAATCTTTATGGAAGCAGACTGTCACTTCTTTCTCCTGCAGAGCGGCTGGTGGGCTCAAACTGCAGACCCTTCAGTTAGCAGACACGTGCTTAGCCACTATGCCACTACCGCTCCTCACATACACATACAACACAGTGACTGGATCTGAGCAAATATTCAATATACTCTGAACTTGGGTGATGGAATTAAGGATTACTTGTTTTTTCTCTGCTATTTTGCTTATTTTTCAACAAGAGAACATGAACTACCCTGTAACTGTAAAATGTTTTTTTAAAAAACATGCCATGAATTGAAATGGCAGAAGTTTTGTTTTATATACTTTACCATGATAAAAAAAAAAAAAAATGTGATGAAGAATCTTAGTTTCCATTGTGAATGACAGGAAGTTACTGAATCCAAAATTATTTTAAAATTTCTCCAGCAATTACAGAAATAGATATTTACCCTCAGGACAGCCAGTCTCTAAAAGGGATAAACTATTCTGTTACTAAATCAAAGGTTACATTCCAGAGTAGAGATCTGTACTTACCAGGATGCAGTGTAAATTTGTTAAATTGACAACCTCACAGACAGTTTTTATTCTATCTATTAATCTTGCAAAATAGTTGACCATCTCTTCCCTTTTAATTATTTTTGCATATCGAGGGAAGGTGGGTGGAAGTAGCCTCTGGTTAACAAGAGGCTCAAAACCCATCATAATTGGATGATCTGAAAAGAAAAATATAAAACAAAACAGGTAAGATTTTCAATATTTCTCTGAATTTTAAACCTCAAATACTATTAAATATAAAAAGAAAAATGACAGTTTCAAAAGCATCTCCAAATTCTAATCATCATATCCTCTAAAAGGATTTTATAATTTACTATTAATGTATCAATATACACATATATTTTTTAAATGACATAGGCAGATTTAATAATCTAAAATTGTACTTCCCACCTACATGTTGTAGGGGAGGGGGGGTTTCCTATCTCAAAATGAACTTCAAGCCAAAATGGGATGAAACAGGGTTAATATATTCACTCAAAAAGAAAGAATGCTTCCTGAATCATTACATTGCAAAGAAAGGTAAAATAGAAACCCCAATAATGTAGGCTCCTCTTCCCCTCAATTATTAGAAGTGAACAGTAAAATCAATTCAAATTTAGCTATGTAATAACCAAAAACAGCAGAGAAGAGCAGTCCCTACTCCCCAGTGAGTCTGGAATACATTTGGTCCTGAGACGCAACTAAAGAAATCTATAATACTTTATACAGAAATAATATATTACAAGAGACCTAAGGGCAAGTCCCTGTTTCGTACTCTCTGTCCCCTGGGAATGTCCTCACTTTTCACACTAGTGCAAAGCTCCAAATTAACTGCTCAACTTGAACTCTAAAATAAGGAAGTATCCCCCTGAAAGGCAAAGTGATTAAGAATTTTGGATTCTAAGTTCTTCTGCTGGACCACAAACAGACTGCAATCTCAGATTAAATAAAAATAGTTTCACATGTCAATGAAAGATAAAATTAAAGCTGAGTAAGTGTCATCATTAAGAATTAAAAGCAAGACTACACTTAATGCTCCCGAGGCATACACCATAATGGCTCTTCAAAAACCAAAACCAAAACCAAAAACACACCTAGCTGCTGGCTAGTCGACTCCAGCTCGTAGCAGGCCTGTGTGTCAGAGTAGAACTGTGTGCCATAGGTTTCCTTTTTTTTTATTTTTTCATTTTATTTATTTTGCTGTTGTTGAGAATATACACAGCAAAACATATACCAATTCAACAGTTTCTACACGTGTAATTCAGTGACACTGATTACACTCTTCAAGTTGTACAAACATTCTCACCCTCCTTTTCTGAGATGTTCTTCCTCCATTAACATAAATTCACTGCCCCCTAAGGTTCCTATCTAATCTTTCCAGTTGTTGTCAATTTGATCCCACATACTTAGTTCTTAAAACAGCATAATGCTCAAGGCAGAACTTTTTTGACTTCAGGGATCTCGAGGGACATTTAGGTTAATCGGCATAACATAGTTCGTAAAGAATATGTTCTACATCCTAACGTATGGGGTCTAAAAAGCTTGCAAGCAGCCATCTAAGATACTTCTACTGGTCCCATCCTGTCTGGAGCAAACGATAATGAAGAAAACCAAAGACACAAGGAAAATATTAGTCCAAAGGACTAATGGACCACATAAACGACAGCCTCCACCAGCCTGAGCCCAGAAGAACTAGATGGTGCCCAGCTACCACCACCAACCACCCTGACAGGGATCACAATAGAGGGTCCCAGACAGGCTGTGAGAAAAATACAGGACAAAATTCAAATTAAAAAAAAAAAAGACCGGACTTACTGGTCTGACAGAGACTGGAGGATCCCCTGAGACTATGGCCCCCAGACACCCTGCTAACTCAGAACCGAAGCCACTCCCGAAGTTCACCTTTCTGCCAAACATTAGGCAGATCTATAAACCCTGATGGTGAAGTGATTGAGTCTGGCTGCCAACCAAAAGGTCAGCAGTTCGAATCTACCAGCTGCTCCTTGGAAACCCTGTGGGGCAGCTCTACTCTGTCCAATAGGATTGCTATGAGTCAGAATTAACTCGACGGCAGTGGTATAAAACAAACAATAACATATGTGAAGAACGTGCTTCTTAGTTCAATCAAGTATATGAGACAAAATGGGCAATACCTGCCCCAAAGCAAAAACGAGAAGGCAGGAAGGGACAGGGAAACTGGACGAACAGAAATACAGGGAACCTGGGGTGGAAAGGAAAAGGGAGAGAGTGCTGACAAAATGCAGAGATTGTAACCAATGTCAAAAAACAATTTGTGTATAAATTTCTGAATGAGAAACTAATTTGCACTGTAAACTTTCACCTAAACATAATAAAATTTAAAAAAAAATTAAACAATAAAAGAAGACTTCAGGGAATATTTTTGGTTTAAGGTTTAAAGATTATCTCAGGGCAATAGTTTCAGGGGTTCATCCAGCCTCCACGGCTCCAGAAAGTATGAAGTCCATGAGAGTTTTAAATTCTGTTCTGTATTTTCCCCCTTTTGATCAGGATTCTTCTTTACAATCTTTTATCAAAATGTTCAGTAATGGTAGCCAGGCACCATCCAGTTCTTCTGGTCTCAAGGCAAAGGAAACAGTTGTTCATGGAGGCAATTAGCCAGACATTCCATTTCCTCCTCCTATTCCTGACTCTACTTCTTCCTGTGTTGCTCCAGGTGAACAGAAACCATTTGTTGTGCTTTGGATGGCTACTTGCAAGCTTTTAAGACCCCAGGCACTAGCAATGAACTAGGAAGTAGAACAGAAGCACTAAACAGGTTATTAGGCCAGTTAACTGTGATGTCTCTCATGAAACCATGACCCTAAACCTCCAAACCAAGGAATCAAAACAAATCCCATGAGGTGTTTGGTTCGGTTGTACATAAGCAGCCTCAGCAGCTACTCTGTGTGTGTGTGCGTGCGTGCTTGTTACTACTGTAAATATGTCTATCACACAAATTTTGCCAGTTCAAATTTTACAGATATACAACTTATTTACAGCTATTGCAATAACTGGCTGTGCAATCCTACCCTTAATCAATGTGATTTCTCCATCACTGTAAACCAAAACTCAGTACTCCATAAGCAATAACCTCTCCTTTCTCCCCTCCTTCCTGCCACTGGTAACCACTAAGAAATTTTGGTTATTTGCCTCTTTTTGTCTTTTTATATAAGTGAGGTCACACAATACTTGTCCTTTTGTAACTGACTTATTTCATTCAGTATAATATCTTCAAGCTCCATCCATATTGTAGCATGCATCAAGATTTCATTTCTCCTACTGGCTGACTAGTATTCCATTGTACATATGTACCACATTTTGTTTCTCCATTCATCTGTTGATGGACATTTAGATTGTTTCCACCTTTTAGCTACTGGGAATAGTGCTGCAGTGTACAAGTCTCTTTTTTGAGTCTCTGCTTTCAAGTCTTTTGGGTATATACCTAGGAGTAGAACTGTTGGGTCATATGGTAGTTCTATTTTTAGATTTTTGCAGAACTGTCACACTGTTTTCCACAACAACTATACCATTTTGTATTCCCACCAGCAATGGATAAGGGTTCCAGTTTCCCCACATCCTCACCAACATTTTTTACCTTTTTTTTTTTTTTTTTTAAATCTTAGCCATCCTAGTGGGAATAAAGTTGTATCCCACTGTGGTTTTGATTTGCATCTCTGTGATGGCTAATGACATTGAGCATCTTTTCATGTGTTTGGTGGCCATCTTAACGCCCTGTTTGGTGAAATGTCTAAAAGTCCTTCGCCCATTTTACGACTGGGCTGTCTTTTTGTTGTTAAGTTGTCCATAAGGTTTTCAATGACTGATTTTTCAGAAGCAGATGACAGGCCTTTCTTCCAAGGTGCCTCTGGGTGGACTTGAACCTCCAACCTTTCAGTTAGCAACCAAGTGCTCAACTATCTATACTACCCAGGGACTCTAATGGTTCTTAAGGGTAACACAAATAAGCATGTCCCTCAATGTTCTTGACCTTTTTCCTCTACTCTATACTTACACTCTCCCAGCTGAAGTTACACTTTGCGGTCTACTGAACTGCTTTTATATGGCCTTTCCCACAAAATGACTGGCTGGCACTATGCAAATTGAATGACTTATGGTCCACCAAGGGATTGTCAGCTTACTAAGCAAACTGAGTGATTTGTGGTCTCCTGAGGGGATTGGTAAGTTCGTGGTCCTGGTGGGAGGGCCATGACATAAAATCGAGAAGAAGTAGGCTGATATAAGGACCAACTGCACAGAGGTTTAGGGAGACCTCACTATCATCCAGTAGAGTCTGGAGCGGAGCATGTCCTTTGGACAAAGGACCCAGAGTCCCTGCGCTGAGAACCTACTAGACCCAGAAGAGAGCTGGTAACACTTGCCCCTCCAGGGCAGAGGCTTGAATGTACCCCATGCAGGCACTGCACGCCACCTCCACCCCTGCCGGGCAGCATGGCATCAAGGAAGCCCTGCAGGCCCAGGTAATGTGGCAGGAGCTGGCAGCAGAGGCCAGCAAGAGAGCAGCAGCTGAGCAGAAGCCTCAGGAGCCGTGCGGGCCCCCGAGTAGCACGGTGGTAGTCAGAGGCAGCAGTGACATGAAGGCAGCATCTGACACCTGACCTGAACTACGACATGCCTGCCCAGTGTCACAGGATGGACATGGGTAATCTGGGAAAGGGTAAGTGGTTGTCTTTTTGATAGTCTATTGTTACTGTTCACTGTCTGCTTTCTATAAATAATAATAATGCTTTCACTTTGCCACCACTGTGTGTCTCATGTGTCTGGCTCGATCACAGATGAACGTAGCACCCATGGAACGGCTGATGCCAGTGGGTGTACATGCCTCATTCCTAGCAGTCTTATGGCTGCCTGGAAATTTGAGGCACCGCCTGTCTGATACACAGACATGAACAGACATACTTAATCTTATAAATGTTCCAATTTAACTGATAATTCCCAGACTAAAACCTTAGCCAACGATCTTTCTTCTGAGTTCTAAACCTATTATTTCCAGCTACTTGATGGACATTTCAATCTTGATATCCCTTATCAACTCAAAAGGCACGTGTCCCTAATTACTAAAGAATGTGCCTTGAGTATTATGCTCTTTTAAGAACTATCTATATGAGATCAAACTGACAACAGCAACTTAAACGATTACATAAGCAATTTAGGGGGCAGTGAGTTTATGTTAACAGAGGAGGAACAACTTGGAAAAGGAGAGTGAGAATGGTTGCAAAACTTGAAGAATGAAATCGATTTCAATGAATTGTACATGCAGAAATTACTGATTTGGTGTATGTTCTGCTATGTATATTCTCAACAACAAAAAATTTTTAAAAAACATATACACAAAATTTGGAAATGGACAGTGGTGATGACAGCACAGCATCGTGAACGTAATTAACGTCACTCAACTGTACCTGTAATAATGGTTGAAATGGCAAATGTTTCTTATATATATTTCACAATAAAAATTAAAAAAAAAAAAAAAAAAAAAAGGCATGTGTCTAAAAACTATCTTTATCTTTCCCCTAAGACTGCTTCAAGGAGCCCTGGTAGTATAAATGGTTAAGCACTCAGTTGCTAACCGAAAGGTTGGCAGTTCAAGCCCACCCAGCAGCTCCACAGGAAAAAACACCCAATGATCTGCTTCTGTAAAGATTAAAGCCAAGAAAACCCTATGGGACAATTCTACTCTGTCATATGGGGTCCAGATGAGTCAGAATTGACTCGATGGCACCTAATAACAGCAAGATTGCTTCTCCTCTATATTCCCTTATAGCAAAATGACCCACTATCCTCATGGCTGCTTAAGCCAGAAACCTCTTCCCATCTCCTCACCAGCTTTATTTAATCAGTCAATTAAGTCTTAAAGATTCTACTTGCTAATGTCTACAAATCAGTCTCTTCTCTCCAGTCTTACTGCCACTGCACTAGCCTAACTAGCGTCCCTGCCACCGGCTGCTTTTTCATTAAATTAATCCACTATGCTGCAACCTCAATCATTTCATCTAAAGTACAACATGATTTCACTCTCCTAAGCTAAAAATTCTATTGACTCAAACATACAGAAGAAAGTACAAAATCTTTAGTAGGGCACTGGAAAGTGCTTTACAATTTCCTGCCACTCCTATAGGAAAAAAAAAAAAAGTACTCCAAAAGAAAATTATGCATTGTCAGGTTGATTCTATGCGAACTGTTACAATTTGTAAATTGTAGGTACCTGATAGACATGCCAATTCTGACCTGTCTTGTACAGATTCAAATGATTCCACTCACCCCTGTGGAAAAAAAGTTCTATCTCCATTTCTAATTTATTTTGACATTCCATTACTCCACATAAATGTGTGCTTTTTAAAAATTTTCACTGAGCCAGTTGTAACATCTGCCTGTTTATCTCACTGAATGAGTTTAATAAAATCCTTAACAAGTGTTCATTTTTATATCTGTATGAGAGTCATGAATTTACCTTTTTCAGAAAATTATCTTTTAATACCCTTAGCACCATAAACTGAAAGTGACCACAATGGAAATATCATGCTCTTTTATGTCTCTTTACTTTTACACAAACTATCCTCTCCACATGTAAAGCCTATAGCTCATTCTTAGCCTGGAAGCCTTGACACAGTTTGGATGGCCTCTCCTCCCTGGTCCTCCCACCCACAGCACTGTGTATACACCACTAGTACACCGTCTTTGTAGGATTACATCATTTGTCTCTCTCTCAGCTCTTTTGAGAGCAGCGTCCAGCTTGTGTCCCAAATACCTAAATGCCTGGCTCATAACAGGCAATGGATAGATGTTTGCTGAATCACAAGATATGAATGCTCAAAATAAAACGGAAGACTGCTAACACTACTATACAATAATTTGAATTTCTGATCTAGATCATTTATAACCAAGGTAAAAGTACTGACAATGCTATAAGAAACCTCTTTACAATACCGATATGAATACATTTGGGTTTTAACAAGCGGTATTGCATAGAATCCAGATACTTAAATAGTGTATTACCATTATTTTCCCACAAGACATTCTAAAATCTAAAATTATTATCAAGAAATATTCTTTTGTTCTTAACACATGCAATTTTAGGCTTTAAACCACAAGTATAAGATAAATAGTTAACATCCACTCATGAAAATCTAAATTATCATGGAGAGAAGTAAAAATTAATGGGAAATGGATAGTAAATACAGTGCATCCTGTACTTCATTTGTTTTTATACAAATGAAAAACCACAATATAAAATAATATTAACTTTTGAAACTAATTCTGCTGTCCTGCATGTTGTGCAGTATTTAGCAGTACCCCTGGCCTCTAACCCACTAGATGCCAGGAGCACCTTCCCTAATTGTGGCTGCAGACATTGCCAAATGTCCCTGGGGGGGACAAAAATCACCCCTAATTGAGAAACACAGGTCTAGATAAATACAATAAACAATTACAATTCAATGTCGATCCACCCAGGATGTTACAGAAGTACAGAATCCACAGAAAATTTTAAAAAAAGAGTTCTAGAAGAAGTGAAGTCTGAGGAAAGACCTAAATGATGAGAAGCTAGCTCACCAAAGAGCAAAATATTTCAGTCACAATAAAGCATTCCAAACAGATGAAAGGCCAAGGGGACAGAGAATATGGCACCTTTTTTCTAACCCATGAAACTGCAATTTTTTAAGTCATAATTTCTCCAAACTCAGGAAGTAAAAATAGATGTATATAAACAGAGTGGAGACAAAGTTCCTATGCATGAAGGTATACATTCATTATCTGTATGCTCCTCTCCAACCTCAGCACAGATTTTAATTTTTTCTAAACATCATCTTTAATTTTAATGGTTAATGGTTAAAATGGTTCCCAATAGCTACCTGTAAATCTTGGCTGTTGGAGAATCTCATGCATAGGGACTCTGTAACCAGCACTAGTCAGTTTTTATTTTTAATCTCTTAAAAATAAGATAATAAAATATAACTACTATTTTCCAAACATTATGACACATTTATTTAAAGTGTTTCATTTACTAAAATTCCTATTAGATCATGGTCCATCCTCTGTCCCTTTCAATACAAGCTGGTGGTGTTTCTGCTAGTATAACATTCTCAAAACCCTTGTGAGTCTCCCATTATGTGAGAGGTGCTCACACCATTAGACATGAAGGTCCTGGTCCTCCACAGATCTTTCCTGAATAACACTCGTTGCCAGTAGAGTCAATTCTGACTCATAGCGACCCTATACTATCTCTGTTCCTGGCTTCTGCTGATTATGGCCGAGTGAATCCATGAGTCACATGCCTCATCTCTTCAGTATTAGCAGAAGGTTCCAGCTACGTCCGGTCTTCTCTCCAAAGCAGGCTTTCCTAACGGTGAATCTCCTAACTGTAGCACCTTTTGTAATCTGGATAGGCTGAGAATTTCCCAAATCATCAAGTGTTGATTCATTTCTGCTTCACAGTTTTTCTCCCAATTTACCTCTTTTCTTTACACATTCTACTATAAGCAGCAAGAAAAAACCAGGCCGCATGTTTCAACACATTGTTCCTCAACAAAATATCCATGTTTGTCGCTTACAAGTTCTGCTTTCCACCTGTAAGATTTAATTTAGCTAAGTTTCTGCCACTTTATAACAATGTTCACCTATCCTCTAGTTTCCAATACCATGTTCCTCATTTCTTTCTTAGCCCTCACCAGAAGCACCTTTTAATATTCTTATTTCTACCAACATCCTGTTTATGATGATATATCTACTCACCAAGATAATGTAGACTACCATGCTCCTCACCTACCTTCTCAGCCCTCACCAGAAGCACCTTAAACATCCATAATCCTATCAACAGTCTCTTCAAGGCAATGTAGGCTTTTTCTATTATACTTCCAAAAATTCTTCCACCCTCTACCACTTATCCAATTCCAAAACCAAACCAAACCAAACCAAATCCACTGCCCCATAAGCTATCTATGGCTATAATCTTTAGGAATGCAGACTGCCACATCTTTCTCCCACGGATCAGCTGGTGGGTCTGAACTGTCGACCTCTGGTTAGCAACCAAGCGCTTAACCACTACGCCTCTAAGGGCTCCTTCATCCAATTCCAAAGCCACTTCTATTTGTTACATTGGCACTCCATTTCCCAGTACCAGAATCTGTATTAGTTTCCTGTAACTGTTGTAACAAATTACCACAAACTGGGTGGCTGAAAACAACAGATATTTATTCTCTCACAATTTGAGAGGGCAGAAGTTCATCAGTTTCAGTGGACTAAAATCAACGTGTCAGCAGGACCACACTCCCTCCGAAGGCTCTAGGGAAGAATCTGTTCCTTGCTACTTCCAGCTCTTGCTGACTACTAGAGTTCTTTGGGTTATAGCCACATCACTCCAGTTATTCCCATTATCCTCAATCTTTGCATCCAACTTCACATGGTCTTTTCCTCTTCTGTGTATTTAACCTCCATCTGCATCTCTTTTACAGGACATTTGTCTCTGGGTTCACCCAGAGAATCCAGGATTATCTCAAGATCCTTGGTCACATCTACGAAGACCCTTTTCCCAAATAATGTAACATTTATGGGTTCCAAGATTAGGACCTAGTATCTTTGGGGTCACCATTAAGCCCAGTGTAAGCTCCCATCACTGACACCTGTCCCCCTCCACCGATATGTTCTCATCTTACTCAAGTTCTGACATACCAGGCCATGCCACTATGACCTCCACTCCATTTGGGGTCTTATACCCCGTGCCAGGCCAGAGACACTGTCCTCACTCTGTTTAGGCTCTGAAATCCCATGCCAGGCCACCCTCTGTACAGATACCCCTCCTCAATTCACTAAAGTGCAAATCCCATATGAGGCCAACCTTTCATTCCTCATCGGGCTTGGTTCCCATGCTGGGGTGCCTTCCCATACAAACAGCCTCTTCACTGAACTTACAATCTGACAGCCTGCACCAGGGCACCCTCTATAGGGATGCTGTCCTCAACATGCTTAGACTCTGAAACCCCACACCAGGCTACCCCCATACATAGAGGTCCCCTTTACCCTGCCTGGGTTCTGACAGTCCTGCACATAGCCGCTCTATGACTCTACCTTGGGTTGCAACAGCCCGTGCTGGGCCACCTTCACATGAAGATGCCCACCTCATGCTGCCTGGGCTCCCACAGGCCCTGCCAGCCCCCTCTCCCCGATTTTAGGCTCCAAAACCCTGCACTAGGCTGCCCTCACATAGGCACATCCTCCTCACCCTGCTTAGGCTCTTGACACACGATGCCACGCTGCCCCCATCTGGTCACTCTCCTGGATTGTGCTTAGGCACAGGCACCCAAAGCTCAGCGGCCTTCCTGTGCAGGTACGCTTCTCACTCCACTTGGAACACTAGTGAATAACTAGGCCACCTGTTCATAGTGACAACCTCCTCAAGCCACTTGGCTCCGAAACCCTGTTAAAGGGCCACCCTCTTTGCAGACACCTTCGTCACCCTGCTACTGTCCCACACAACACGTCCTCACTCTACCCAGGCTCTGACAGCCCGTGGAATGCCCTGCTACACAGACACTCTTCCTACCTACATGGCTGTAACACCTTGTGTCAGGTCACTCCCATCCCCCGTGTATACGCTGTCTTAACCCCTGGTCAGGCTCCAGCATGCTGCTCTACATTTTCAGGAATAGAAGGAAAGAAGAAGAGCCAGAGCCAGATCCTTAATTTTGTTTCCACTTAACAAGATATATATACTTTCCTTGGTAATACTTTTATTTTCACTAGACAGCTATCTTTAGTGTATTTTATTTCTGATAATCTAAAAGTTTTTTTTATTAGTTTTAATAAAGCTATTAATAAAGCCATAACTTTATTAACGTCTCTAAGCTTCTATTTCTTCAGACAGGTATGTACTGACCTCCCTGCCTATGAAAAACAATGAAGATATTAATGAACTCCCTCTACCTTCCTTTTTACACCCAATTTGAATCGTCTCATCTCCATCACCACTGGTTACCTTTATATGCTGAAATACACCTATATCTCTATCAATAGATGATACATCTATCAACTTTAAACAGTTTATTTTTGGACCTCTGCAATATAAAAGAAAAAAAATCAGACTTCCCCTTCACCTCTTAACTTTTGTTACGGTATTAATTTTATATTGTCAAGGTTCACGTTACATTATATTTAGTAAAATAAATTTCCACAGTTGTTTTAATCATAGTCCTACACCTAAAGGATTCAGTTCTCATTGCCTGTCCTTCTGCCACTGTTCCCATTTGTATCAGTAGGCTGAACTTCATTCTTGATTTTAGTCTTTTCCTCTCAAACAAAAGTCATGGGAAAAATATTCCCTCAGTTCTTACAAGCATGAAAAAGTCTGAGTTTCACTTGAGAGATAGATGGAATGGGTATAAAATTCCTGGGTCACAGTTTTTTACTTTAGTACTTTATAGAAACTGTACCCCACTACTTTCTTTGTTGAATGTTGATGTGAAGAGCTCTGAAGCCAGGATGCACACAACTGTTGCTTTATAGTCGAAATAACTGACTGAAAATATCCTGACATTAATAATTATCAATTTTTCCCAGGGACACATTATACCCTTACAATTTGTAGATTTTATTTTCTCATTTCTAAAAATTTTTAACTTTTTTTTTTTCTGTTCCATTATATAGTCTTTTCTTAAAGGACACCAATTATGAATACATGAGTCTTCTTTGGCTATAATTTTCTCACTAATACAGTCCCAGGATTACAAATGAGTTCCATTCCTATATCTGTCTTTAAGTCAAATTTGTACAAAAACTGGAAAAGTCAGGTACAGTTCATATCTAATGTAAGTCAAATGTCTTAGCATACAGTACGTAGTACACCTCTCTGCATAAAAAGCACTAAAGAAACACTTCTAGATACACTAAAACATCTTTAACATAATAAAACAGTAATAATAATGTTTTGATGCATGTTGCGAAGTATTGCCTGTTTATTATTACAAACCACTGTGTATACCTCGACTTTTTAATATAATAGGCTTTACAGGGGTTGGTTCGTAAATACAGGCTGTACGTAAGTCAGACATTCGTAACTCAGGGAATGCCAATACATAAAATGTCTTTGTTCATTTCTATTTCACTTAGTTCTTTTTTTCTCACTCTTGACCTCCATGTCCTTTACAGCTTTTCAGCAACGTCTAGGGTACTTTTTGCTATTTTCAGTGAGGGCTTCACTTTGAGTGTTTTATTTTTCTCTTCTACTTTTACTCTCCTTCTGTTGTTATTTCTTCCTTTAGTCCTAATATTTCTGATTTGTGCTCTTGTTCTCTAGAGGCTATTTCACTTTTAAATAAATTGTTTAAATTCTTGCAAAAAAAAGTTTCTGGTGTGTGTTTTCTATCTGCCTTTTGTTCTCCCTCTTCTTTTGTTCACTGTTTTACTGGAATATTTATATATAAATACTGTGTAGTTTCTTTTTTGATTACTACATCATTGAATAAGTGCTTTCTGAACCAGTTATTTGGATGAGGCGTTAGATAGTACTCTAGACTAGCAGAAGCCTCACTGACTTGCAGTTAAGCCCCATATGACATACCTCGCATGTGTGCACACAATAGAGTTTACCTTTCTCTCTCTTACTGACAATGATTAGCAGTTGCTAGAATGCTAACATCCACAGCATCTCCTCTATCTTGCAGCAGTAACAAAGACAGCATATTTGTATGGTTTCTGGCAGAATGCCACCTCCTTTGTCTCTCTAGGGTATTAGTTAGATACGTTCCCACAGACAGCTTATGTACCCCACTGTTATTACAAAAGAATACTTGATTTTGTCCTTCAGGTTATGTCAACTACTTTGAAGACACTGTGTTTGCAGGTCTACTTATATTTATATGATGAAAATATGGGTATCCATTCTCAGCGTTCCCCCTCACATGGGTCTCACTGTCACTATGTTTAGCAGCCCTTTTATTTTGGTTCCGGTTATAAACATTTCCTATGTTTTAAGAAGTTGGGAGGATTCTGTTTCTCATATTCCTGACAGTTCTTAGTTGGTGTGAGAGAGAAGTCAGCCAGCAGAGGCATCTTTGCTGTACCATCTAAAAATAGAAGTCCCCTTGATTACATACACATACACACTATAGCATCCTATTCTTGTTTTATGGATGCGCTGATTCTTCTCATTTCTCTTACAAGTTGCTTGTTTTGTTCTCTTTCTTTCCTTTCAGGTTAGAGATTCCCACTCTTGATTATTTGCTCAGATTTGAAACTAGAGAACAAAATCTCCATTAAGATTTCTGTGACTACAGAGAAGGCTTTTTGGCTGAGCCATTTTATCACAAGATATCAGTATATTTGGATTAGTGTATCAGTACATATAGATTTTGCTCATGTTCTTCTCCCTCTTAGGACAATCTGATTTCCATATGAAGAGTCTGCTAAATTCTTAACTGCAGTGCATGAGCCTGGCTGTACTGTTTTGGAAGCTGAGTGGAGAAAAAAAAGGCTAGGGTGGTGGGAAGGAATGCTGGAGGGGTGGGAGCAGGTCACAATAATTAGAATTTAAATCTTCACGTAATCCCCCCGTAAGGCTCACCCTTCAACTGTGCCCAGTACCCCTTAGTTCAGAATCCTTTTGTTTCCTACTCCAGGGAAACATTCCATACCTTCTGAGGTACTGGAATGTCTGCCACCCAGCAATGCAAGGAGAGGAAACCTCTGGTTCTAAACAGATTTTCAGCTAGTTCTCATCTCATCAGCTCAGTCCTCATCCCCACTTCCAGAGGTACCTGGTACGCTAATTCTGCAGTCTTTTAGGGGATCCACGGTTCAAACTATGGTGCCTCTTCAGTTTCCCCACACTGAAGAATTCAGTTTTGGGGGGACAGCTAAGTCAGAGCCTATTTGTTCTTCTGTTTTCCAACTTCCAAACTTCTGTTGCTATTGCCTCTTCTCCCTGTCTTTGTTCTCTTTATTGATTTTGTCTATTTAAAGAAATCACTTCATCACTTCATTTGGGTTTCAGAAGGTAAAGACAAGTAAGTGTTCAATTCACTAATTTTCATCAAACATCTTTTATTTTAAATAGATGATCAAGTCCTTTTGAACTTGAGTGTATCATATTTCGAAATACACTCCAAAAGTACCTACCAATTTTAGGCAATATAAAATTTAAATAATTTTTTTCATTTCCACAGTTGTTAGGTGCTGTTGAGTCACTTCCGACTCATGTACAGTAGAACAAAACACTGCCCAGTCCTGCACCATTCTCACAATCGGTCCTTCACCGTTCTCACAATCATTGTTGTGCTTGAACCCACTGTTGCAGCCGCTGTGTCAATCCATCCCATTGAGGGTATTCCTCTTTTTTCGCTGACCCTCTACCAAGCATGACGTCCTTCTCCAGGGACTGATCCCTCCTGATAACATGTCCAAAGTATGTGAGATGTAGTCTCATCATCCTTGCTTCTAAGGAGCATTCTAGTTGCACTTCTTCCAAGACAGCTTTGTTCGTTCTTCTGGCAGTCCATGGTATATTCAATATTCTTCGCCAACACCACAACTCAAAGGTGTCAATTCTTCTTTGGTCTGCCTTATTCATTGTCCAGCTTCGCATGCATATGAGGCAACTGAAAAAACCACGGCTTGGGTAAGGTGCACCTTAGCCTTCAAGGTGACATCTCTGCTTTTTAACACTTTATAAAGAGGTCTTTTGCAGCAGACCTGCCCAATGCATTAAGTAATTGTTAAAGATGCTAACAATCTAAAGGGTAAACCAGACCTAACCCACAGATAACCGAAGAACTATGAAAGAACATGGGAGATAAAAATAAATTTTGACATGTGGAACCAAGAAAGTCTTACTGGAGGAGATGATTTGAACGTCGTTTTGAAGATGGGTAAATATTCCACAGACATGTAAAAAGAAGTATAGAATTCAAGAGGAATAAGACAGCATAAGCAAAGACAAACAGCAAAATTTGCCTCACTGGGTCATCTTTCTCCTTTCTTTATTCAACAAATATATTCTCCAAGGTTCTGAAACCAGCAAACCCCTGAATAACTGTATTTACTCTTTCAATTTCAGTTAGCATCTACTATGAAAATGACTCCAAAACCTGCTTGACCATTCCAGAACCAAATACCTACTCTCCTACTGGACTGTTCCATGTCACCATATCAAAGAATCCCGTTCATTTAACTCTGAGCTGCCCTCCTGACTCACCTCCTATCCCTAAGCCAGTTCTGCCATCTGTATCTTCATTAAGACATGGTCATCCATCAAGTACATCGGGAAAGTAATCTTAGGATCAAGTTTGAATCTTTCTAGCTTTCTCCCTGAATGCCACTGTTTCCAAGTCCTACCGATTCTACCTCTTCAGTGAGAGCCTAAAATGAATGCTCAATGATTTCAAGCCTTAAACAGCCATTCTGTCACTAGCTGGAGTTGTAATAATCATAATACGGCAAAACTAACCTACACTATTGCTTTCTCATCATTCTTCTTAGAATAGGCATTATTAGGCAGGCACTGACTTTTTTAATTATAGAACAGTTTTGGCTTTATGCTTAAGGGATAATTACAAAGGTAAAGTAAGCTGGCTAAAAGGTATTATACAGAAAAGTAAGCACAGGGTGATCATTCACAAATTTTAAAACTTCACTTGCTTAGTTATAAGATTTTTTTTTTTTTTTTTTTTTTTTTGAATTTATTCAAGCTACTTTTATCTTCCTGAAGCTTCATTGTCAGCAGTCTGTAAAACCAGAAAGATACTGGAGAACATGCACGCAATTTTTTTTAAGCACTGGTCTGAAATACAGGGAAGCCGCAAGCCATGTGGGCAACTAATGACCCTATAACAATTATCCTCAGAGTTTGCTCAGTTGCAAATATAGAACAGAACAGCCCACAGTAGTCAAGATAAGACAAAAAAGAGCATCAAGATCCAGTAATCTGGAGGACTCTAGTTTTGCGTTATTAGTAACTCACTGACACACAGACCAACAAACAAATTATTTTGAAGTCCTGTATTATACAGTGGTTTTCATATAAGTATTCTTGCACTAGATTTCAAAGTCCTGAAGAGTTGTGGATATGTTACACCTCTCTGCAAACATGTACTAGATAGCTCCCAGTGTATAACCTTTTTTTATGTTCCATGGTTACAAAATGACACCTAGGCAGTTACTTCATATATTCTCCAACCTAAAGAAAATGTAAATGAGTACAAATTCAGAACAATTACTCAAAACAAATTATGATAATACTGATTTCCTAATTCAAATTACCTTCTGGACTGCTCCACTACCTAATGTTTGAGTAAGAAAAAATTCATGGACGGGGAACACAACTGCTGTCCCTAAAAGGAGGAGGGGAGGGGTGGAAAAGCAAAGGGGTGTGAATCAGTAAAAACGTGTCTCCCTGGTCACAAGACCAACAACTGGGAAACTATAATTTAAAGAATATAAACATCATCTCATTTTAACGAACTTTAAGTGCAATCAAAATTGCTACAGAATATCTAAAACTAACTCAATTGCAAATTTTTATAAAAAGGTACACTGTTCCTCTTACTTTAAGATATATTTCATAAATAAAATCTACTGAGTATCCAACAATGTGCCAAGAACTGTAGAGACATATAAATAAGATAGTCCCTAGCCTAAAAGCATTCAAAATCTTATAAAAAGACAAATAGGCAATTAAATTACAATGTACTAAAAAATGCTATAATGGAGGCATGTATGAGGGGCAATGAGGCCAGAGAAGGAATACCGAGGCCTTCTTGGTGGAGTCAGGGAAGGCTGTGTAATGAAGGTGATGATCTCAGGCAAAGCAGTGAAGGGAAGAGGTGATACAAAAAGAATGTACTGCTGATACCACAGCAGAATCACAAGACAGGGTGAACGTTCTGAGCCCAAACAGTAACATATAGAAAATACCCGAATTGTATAGTACTAAGTTTTTGGTCTAGAGTAAGTATTTTTCAAAAAAGAAGACTAAACACTATATATAGCTATGGAGCAAAACAATCCAAGGTTCAGACAGACTGACTTAAATGAAATTTTAGAATAAATCAAACACTATATATTCTGAATGGAAAAGAAAACAACGAGTAGGAGCAAAATGAACAATTACCTCCTTTTGTAGTATCATTCTGGGCCTGGATGCCATGATGCAATGAATTATGAATGGCAGAAAGAAGATCTGCTGCTTGAACCATCAATTTTTGAGCTTCTGCAACAGCGCTGGTCTAGCAAATAAATCACCAAAAACATTCTTACATATTCTTTCACTGAAAGATATACATTAAATAGGAAAATCCTATAAACAATAATGGAATTAAATGCTTTCTGTAATGACATTGGTTTTCACAAACTATTCACTTAATATAGGATGCCCAGATCCTATTAGGATAGAAATTTTTTTTTTACTCACATCTATATCTTATAGGATCCATTACACAAAAAAATAGGAAAACATTTCTGGTTTATTCTGTTAATCTCATACTTAAAAACAATAAAGATGCAGGCAACAGGAAAACTGAAAACTTCCAACATTTCTACTCTGTCATACATCAAGGTGGAAAAAATAAAATTACAGAAGTTAGGTCAATGGTAACAGTTGGATCTTCTACTTAGCACTTACTATTCACAAATTAGTCTGTAATTGACTTGAGTTAATGCAAACATAAACAAAAGATAAAAAATAACCATCTAGGGCTTGCTTTTTGGTTCTGTACAAATCCAACAGTTATTATTTGTTAACTGAAGGAAAGAACAGGCCTACCTAAAATTCTCATTTTCACTTTCTCCTTTCAAATTCCAGTATAAGACAACCCACAAGCAATTTCAGCTTCTATTATCTTATTCACAGATAAGTAATATCAGTGAATATTATTTTTATCTTAACAACAGACATGGATATGTTATGGAGTGGAATGTACAATTCATGTGACTTTGTAGGAAAATCATCAGGGGTACTCTGGTGTAAATACACCAAATGTTGAGGGCTGTGTATCTGTCATCAGGGGCATTCATTTCAATGCAAAAGTCTCAAAATTACTTCAATAAGGCATTCCATCCAAAAAACACTACAACATGGACAAATTATTGTAAATGCCCTTACCTCTTTCTTAGTAAAGGCTATAAGCACTGTCAGTAATACACGAGTAAATTTCACTCTGCTGAACACTGCTAAACACTGCTGATGCTAAAAAAAAAACAAGAAAGGACTAGATGTTAAACGATGCAAAGCCTGCAAAGGAAGTTCATTTTAAAACATATTATTTAACTCCTAAGTTTCAACGTCAGTAAATTACTACATTGCAAATACCTTCACTTTTAAATGCCTGAAAAATAAGTTACAAAAAAACATAATAAAACAAAGCCTATTCTTTTGAACTAGAAATGTAAAAAGAAAGTTTCTGTAACAACAGTAATGATGTTTTCCTGTCCAAAGCTACACTATTATTTAAAAAATATTTTTTAATTAGCATGTAAAAAAGGATCAATTAAAAAGTACATTAAGCAGAGTCACAAAATTTAGGATCTTGTCAAAGGTTCAGCAACATTTCACCCTGTGCAAGTTCTTGAGCTTTGCCAAGCTTTGATGCATCCTCTGTAAAAGACCTTTTCTTTTTCTCCTACCTCACAGGAATACTGAAGAGGTCTGAAATCATGTATTTGAAAGAAGTGTATAATCATTCTATTAAAATAAATACAAGGGAAATAAAATCCCTTGTAACGTCCAATTTTTAAAGAAATACCTTCAAAACGGCTTCCATAAATTATAACGCAGTTCATAAAACTACAACATTAAGAGGTAGACTTCTCTGATATTATCTACCAGAAAATAAGTTCAATTACTTCTAGTTCAACTTCTGGGTCTCTTTCTTCTCCTTGTCGACTTCGAGTACTCTAAAATTTTTAAAAAAGGTTGAATTAAAACAAACACAAACCAGTAGAAGTATTAGATTACAAATATGCAAGGGAAAGCACTCAATTTATTGAGTATAAGCCTGCTCATTGCTGTCGAGTCAATTCTGACTCGTAGCAACCCTATAGGACAGAGTAGAACTGCTCCATAGGGTTTCCAAGGAGGGGCTGGTGGATTCGAACTGCTGATCTTCTGGTTAGCAGCCAAGCTCTTAACCACTGCCCCACCACGGCTCTACTGAGTACAAATAAGACTCTATTTTTATGAGTTTCTATTAAAAAAAAAAAACCCAGGTATGTCTAACATTTATTTTCCTCCTATGAATATCACATACTTAATAGTTCATTTTGATCGAAGTTACAAAGATCACACAAAGGAATCGGGAATTAAAAACAGCAAAAGCAAAAAACCGAAATAACATAAGCAAAAGCACATGGCATGCAGTTCTACTTTCCTTGAAAGAATCTACTAACTGAAATCCGTGATGCTGTCGAAACTAACCCTGTTACAAAAATGGTAACCTTTACAAATCACATTATAAACAACCAAACAAACCCACTGCCATCAATTCCAACTCTATAGAGTCACATAGTAAACACTTATCTGTTCTACACTAAAATGTAAAACATGTTGCTAACACAAGAGTTATCTACGAATTAACTATTTTATGACAAAATCCCAGGGCAGTACCACAGGAAGGTCTCACAGAAGATCTGGGTTCTAGCCCTGGAGCTGCCACTTACTTGTGACATGCCCTGAAGTAAGACTCAGAGAAATGACTTAACTCCTTTGAGCCTTCTTCCCCTTGTCTAAAAGTGGGACATTGTGTACATTTAATTGGCTACTTCACTGAATACTGTAAATATCAAATAATACTGTAAATATTAAATATCAAATAAAATTGCTTTGACAACCATACTGTGTTATACAAATTTTTAAAAAAAGTAGAAATATAATTGTTTTCCTTCTTTAATCTCTATATGAGAACCAAATTATCAGGGTCACATGGCTGAAGGATGTCGTCTTAAAGGCTAGCTCTCTGCTTTCACCAGATTTGTGATACCACCATTTACTGGGCCACCTACTGTGTTCTCATCACTTACTAGGTATTAAAGATACAAGGGTACAAAAGATAACTCCCTACATATGAGGAACTTAAAACTCTAGTGGAGAAAAAATACTATTCTTAAAATAGCATACTAAAATACTAAAACACTGGCAAAAATTTGAAAAAAACTGAAAAGATTAAGTAGGTTACAATTAACATACTTAAAAGCAACAGTAAGTAATTTATCAGAAATTCCTCCTGTGTTCTTCAAATTCATTACAAAAAAAGACACAGGATGAAAAGGAGGAAGGTAGTCCTATCTATACTAGCTGTTTGCAATTAGCTAAAGTTAACCTGACATTCAGAAGAATACCAAAACTCTGTGCCAAAGAAAAGAGAAAAAACATATACCTTTACTCTTCTTTGCATGTCATCTTCAACATCTTTTAGCATGCCTACAAAGAGACACAATGAGTTTAAAAAGGAAGCAAATCTAAACATAAACCTTGTTAATTATTTTATAAATGGTTTTACCTGTAACTCGAAGGTCTGTCACACTGTTAGCCATTTTAAATCCGTAAGTCATTGACTGAAAATCTTCCTATACAGAAAAGGAATAATTAGGCCTCTGAATAGTAGCCAAACTTTCCATTATATTTCTCTTACAAAATCACTATTTGTTAATAAGAAAATGGTAACAGAATGTCATCCTCCTTGTCTAAACACTACTATCATACATCCAAGCTTTCCTTATAGGAGTGCGCTTAAAACGCCATATTCTAATGCTGACTCTGCCCTTAATTTCAATTGCTTGTCCTCAGACAATTTAAATATACCTACATTTAATATGTTCATTTCCAAAGACTAACTATAATTTCACAAAGTAATAATTCACATTTACAAAGCAGTCTCTCATTTATAAATGAACAGTAAATATATAATAATTACTGTTTGATGACAGGGTTATAAGATTTAGATAAGATTCTTAGTTCAAAAATTATTAAATAATGCCTGTTTACACACTGTTGAGCTACAAAGGTTAAGACTTATCAAAGAAAATTACTTAAAGTGATAGCAAAATCACATTCCCACTTATTCACATCATAAAGAAAGTTATTCACACATGGGTTCCTCCACCCCCAAATCATTTAAATCATGGCTGAGTCATTAACAAATTAAGTGGTTTGCTGGACTCCCTCTGAAGAATATGAATCTGGCTGATTCAGTTAAGAAGTCATAAGCCCCATTAGAGGAGTGTGTCTGCCCTAAGAATGTATACAAAAAACAAAAAAAACCCACACCCTTTGCCTTCGTCAATTCCGACTCATAGCAACCCTATAGGACAGAGTAGAACTGCCCTAGAGGGTTTCCAAGGAGCAGCTGGTGGATTCGAAACGCCAAGCTTTTGTTTAGCAGCTATATCTCACCGTAGCTCTTAACCACTATGCCACCAGGGCTCCAATACAAATGTATATCCAAGCCTAACATAGTGCAGTAACAAAGAGTCACAGAAGTGGCCATAACTACAGCAAAATTTCTTGGTTCTGAACAAAAACATCACTGAGCACCCATCTTATGTCAAAGTACCACATCTAACAAACAGAAAAAAACAATGTGTCTAGCTTCAAAGAACTCAGTTAAGGGTATTATGAGACTCATAGGATTGGGTCTTTTATAAAATCTTGCATTGTATTACAGAGTTGGAAGCTTATCCTCCATGTGAAGTTTATACTCTGTCTATACTTGGACATCCGATCGGATTTCTCAAATTTTACATGCCCATTCTCCTAATGTTTAGCACATTGCTAAATGACACCACCATCTATTCCATTACTCAGGCCCAGAACCTGGACCTAACTCCTCTCATTTTCCCACAACCCATAACAAATCCAACAGAAAACCCTGCTGGCTTTATCTTCTACCTCTTCTAATTGTCTAACCACCTCTCACCCCTTTCACAGTTATCTCTAATTCAAATCACCACCATCTCTCACTGGTACTGCTGTAACCAACTCTAAATGGATCCCCCACTTTCCATGTTTGTCCCTGCTATAATTTATTCTCCACCAGAAGCCAGAGGAATCATTTTAAAGTAAGTCAAATCATGTCATTTCCCTATTCAAAACTCAATAGTTTCCTCACAGTAAAATCCAAAATTGCACCATGACCTAGAAGGCCCTGTGTGGCCCACCCTGGTCTCCTCTCTAATCTCATTTCCAACCACTCTTCTCCATGTTCACTGCACTCCAGTCAGACAGGCCTTCCAGCTGTCCTTCAAACACACCAGTCTCTTGCTGGGGCTTTTGTATTTGCTTACCCCCTCTTCAAAATGCTTTTCTTCAAAAATATTTACAAGGCTCCATCCCTTGCTACTTCTGGCCTCTGTCCCAATGCCAATTTCTCATATAGAGGTTTCCCCTGTACACTCTGTCTAAAACAGCACCCTCCACCACTATATATCCCCTTTTCCTGCTTTACTTTTCTTCAGGGAACTTCTCACCAATTTCATGCAATTTCTTTGGTCATCCAAATAAAGAGTTCAGGAAGGCACTTGTTTGAGTCTGAAAGTCAGGTAAGGAAATAGGACTAGAGATACTGGTGTTAAAAGCCACAGAACTAGAGGAAGTCAACCTAGGAAAAAGGTATAGAGAAGAGAGGGAGCCCAAGAGTATTCCAGGGTCTAAAGGAGCAAGCAAAGGAAAGAGACTAACCAATGAGATAGTAAGAAATTCAAGAGACTGTCCTTCAAAGAGTGGTTAACTGGGTGTAATGATGCTAATATGATGGAGGGGGAGGGGTGAGAACACTGGACTTAACAAGATGGGTATCATTTAAGGACCCTGTTAGACCAGTTTTTGTGGAGTGGTGATGAAGAATGTCTAACTAAAGTGGGTAAGAGAGACTGAAAGAGAAAGTAGAATAAGCAAATATTAACAGCTCATTCAAGGCGTTTTTGGTGGAGATTAGCAGAGAATGTGGGATTGTGGATATAAAAAGCCACGGGATAAAAGGAACACTAGATTTTTGTTTCGTTTTAAAATGAGTGATATTAAAGCATACTTATATGTCAATAAGAATAACCTAGTATGAAGGAGAGACTAGTAATGCAATACAAAAACAGAGCTGACAACTGCAGTAGGTAAGAGAGGACAGAATCTAGAATACAAGCGGAGGGGCTGAGCTTAGATTGTTACAGGAATACTTTCATTTTAACAGCATAGAAGAAGGCACAGTAATGTGGACATCAAAAGAGAGGGGTTAGCACTTTTGATAGTGAGAAGATAGTGAGAAAAATTACATATGATTGCACCTAATGTTTTAATAAAGTAGACAGCAAGCTTAAGGTGAGGAGGGTTGGCACTGGAGGTTTGAGAAGAGAAAGACACGGAAACATCACCTTAGAGACTGGAAATGCAATTTCACTACAGAAGTGTTGTAAGATAGGACTGTCTCAAGGTGTTGAGTGCCCATCTGAGATTTTCAGTCCTAAAATTAGAGAACAGACACACAGATGTGCATTTTCTCTAGGAGGCTTCTGCTGCTTAGGTGCAAGCAGGGAGTAGGCAGATGGCTGAGGTTTTGCCACATAAGCAACACAAAAGATGGGAAGGGCAAGGAAATTAAGGGTGTGCAGAAGAGAGTGACTTCAGCACTGGACCATGGAAATGAAGACATGAGGAAGACAATAGAGAATAATAAGGTGGCAACGTCTATGAATTAATGGTCTCAGGGGAACCAAAGGACAGTGGGAATAGGGGAATCAGAACAAATAAGCCAGAAAGTTTTAAGTGGTAGCAATCAAAGGATAGTATGTTTGAAATCAAGATTTTAGAAGTAAGAAGACTAGTGGGGAAAATTTTTTGTTCATTTATTTACTCATTTCTAAACCAACCTATGGTGGCTGATACAGGCTAGATATTCGGGACACAATGGTAAAGAAAAAATTCCTGCCATTAATGGAGTATATTGTCCAGCAAAGGGTTAATACACTTTAACAGGTAAAGCCCATATTCTTTACTCTGCAAGGTCTTTATGCCAAGGCTTAATTACAGAAGGTTATCACGGGTATTTAGAGTTCTATAGAACACAGAACTTAAAATAATACAGCCCTGAAAGAAAATTGAGAATAGTAAAATAATTACAATCATAACTGTAACAGAACACCCAATGCCAGTATCCAAAGAGAATGTGATTCATTCCACCAAAACAGTTACCTTGATTGTACTAATAATGTAATATCTAATAAAAATGTTAACACTTTTTAAAACAATTCAGAAAAATTAGTTGAGACTCACTATTACTTTAAAAATTCATTTTATAGATAAAACTCTTTGCATAAAGATTTTAAGGGTTCCTGAAGTGGTGTAATTCATGCAAATCTGAATACCAACTACAGACTAGATGATGGGTTACATAGTAAGGGTACAAGCAAGAGTAAAATATGCACACAGATATTTATTTCAGATTAAGACCTGAAACACCTTAAATGCCCACTATTAAGTAGCTACTAATTTATTATAAATACAATAAAATACAATATCAACCAGTCAAAACATCAGCTGCCATCAAGCTAATTTTGACTCATGGCCACCCTATTGTGTCAGAGCACAAGTGTGCTCCACTGGGTTTTCAATGGCTGATTTTTCGAAGTAAATCAGCATGTCTTTCTTCCGAGGTGCCTTTAAGTGGACTTCAACTTCCAGCCTTTCAGTTAGCTGCCAAGGATGTTAACCATCTGCACTACTCAGGGACTCCACTGATAATAATAGCTAACATTTATTAAGTGCTTACTTTGTGCCAGGCACTGTTCTAAACATTTTACTTCTATTAACTTCATTAATCTGCACAATAATGCTCTAAGGCGGGTATTATAAACTACATTTTATATATCAGGAAACTCAGACACAGAAAGGTCACATTTTCCCAAACCACAAAGCTAGTGACAGAGCCAGAAAACAAACCTAAGTGGTCTCATTCCCCAGAGGCTGTACTTTTGTATTTTAAAACTTTTATTTTGAAAACAATTCAGATTACAAAGTTAAAAAAATAGTAAAAAGAATGTTCATATTCCTTCCACCCATATTCCCCAAGTGTAAATATTTTATTACATATGCATTATAATTCTCTATTTTTTTCCTGAAGCTTTGAGACTGAGTTGCAGAGATGATGCCTCTTTACCTTCAGAGTGATTTCTAAAAACAAAAACCTTCTCTTATATAACTACAGTACAATGACAAAATCAGGAAATTGACAATTCTGTCATCTAATCTGTAAACATTAAATTCCTTCTGTTGTCCCACTAATGTCCGTTTTATAACAAAAGAAAAAAAAATGTTTTCTTCTTCTTCTGGTCCAGGATTCAGTCCAAGATCCTAAGTTGCTTTAAGCTATCATGTCTCTTAAGTCTCCTTTAAGCTGTAACAGTTCCTCTGTCTTTGTCTTTTATGCCCTGACATTTTGGAATATTATAGGACAAAGTTATTTTGTAGTATGTCCTTCAATATGAGTTTGCCTGATGTTTCTTCATGAGTAAATTCAAGTTATGTGCATATTTGATAGGAATAGCTCAGAAATAATCTTGTGTCCTTCTTAGAGGATTGTATCAGGAGGCACATGATGCTGATTTATCCATTATTAGTGATGTTAACCCTGGTCACTGTGGGAAGATAACTCAGACTAAGTACCTATCCTGTGACTCATTATACATTTGTTCACCAGTTTTAGCATCCTTTGACAATTCTTACCAGAGATAATTATTTTGAGTCTGTACTCTTAACACTATGCTATATGGCCAACAAAAACAATGAGGTAGATCTACCTACATGTGTTGGTATGTACAGAAGTCTATTCTCTACTGCCTAGGGAAAAAACGCAAGTTGCAAACAGCTTATATAATTTCATCATGTTAAATAAAATGTACACGTATACACATTATAGAAATTATCTGGAAGGAAATACACCAAATAGATAACAATATTTATTCTTTGCCAGGAAAACAAGGAACTTTTACAGTTTTATTTAGTTTGTATTAATTTTGTCTGGCTACAAGAGCAAAATCCAACTACAATGACTTCAACGATGCAGACTTCTATTATCCCAAATTGTAAGATTAGAAGTAACTGTTATTAGTTCAGACGCTCAACCGTGTCAGCAAGAACTTAGGTGCTTTCTATCTCCTAGTCCTATCATACTAAACTCTTTGTCTTAGATTTGCACATTGTCTTAGATTTTCCAGTTTATCATTTCATGTTCACAAAATGAAGCAGCACCTCTAGACATCATATTCATGTTCAAGGAAAATGGTAGGAGAAGGGATAGCACCTCTGTGTCCTTTTTACGAAGAAAGCAAAAGTACTGCAATGCAAAGGCCCTGAGACCACAACATGCTTGGAATGTTCAATGAAAAGCAATGGGGGTGACTGAAAAAGCCTGAGCAAGGGAGAGGTAGCAGATGCCCACATCACTTTGGGCTCGTAAGCTCTGGACTGAGTTTAGATATATTCTGAGTGAGATGAGAAGGCCCTGCAAGGTTTTCAGCAGGGAGTGATATGATCTAACTTTCATCTTGAAAGAATCACTCTAGTTGTTGACTGCAGGATAACTTGTAGACAAGGTAAGAAATCAGTGAGGAAGCTACCGCAAGAACTCAGCCTACAGACGGCAGTGACTTATAGTAGGATATACTGGTAAAGGAAGTGAGAATTGTCAGACTCTAGAGTTCTGAAAGTAAAGCAGACAGCATGTTCTAAAAGACTGTTTATAGAGTGTGAAAAGAAGGAAGAAGTCATGACGACTCCAAGATTTTTGGCCTAAGCAAATGGAACTGCCGCTGACTGAGATGGAGAAGAGAAGAGCAGAACGTATCTACATATGCAGGTAGGAGGGGGAAGACTAGAAGCTTAGTAGTTTTTGGTATGTTACACTCAAGATGCCTATTAAACATTCAAACGGAGATGTCAAGCAGGCAATTGGAAATGTAAGAATAAATAAAAAATATCAGAGGCAAGGTCCAGGTGGACATAACCCAGCAATGTTTAGAAAAGGAAAGCTGATAAAAACGAGTGACAGACGGCAAAAGACTCAACATTGAGGAGGTAAATAATAACAGTGATTTTATAGAGGCTAAGCAAAGAGAAGTATTTCAGCAAGGAGAGAGGGATTAACTTACCCAGTTGAAAACTGAACTAGATTTAGCAACACATCAGTTGATGGTCCACCACTCATCTGTCAGTTTGTTGTACCGTGATGCTGGAAGCTGTGCCACCAGTATTTCAAATACCAGCAGGGGCACCAATGGTAGACAGGTTTCAGTGGCGCTTCCAGACTAAGACAGACTAGGAAGACGGACCTGGTGATCTGCTTCTAAAAAAACTGGCCAGAGAAAACTTTACGAATAGCAGTGAACACTGTCTGATGTAGTGTCAGAAGAGGAGCCCTCTGGTCAGAAGGCACTCAAAATTCGACTGGGGAAGAGCTGCCTCCTCAAAGTAGAGTCGACTTTAATGATGTGGATGGAGTCAAGCTCATTTGCTGAGGTGGCAGGACTCAAAATGAGGAGCAACAGCTGCAAACATCCACTAATAACTGGAACATGGAATGTACAAAGTAAGAATCTAGGAAAATTGGAAACTGTCAAAAATGAAATGGAATGCATAAAGATTGACATCCTAGGCATTAATGAGCTAAAATGGACTGGTACGGGCCATTCTGAATCAGACAATCATACGGTCTACTACGCCAAGAATGACAAATTCAACAGGAATGGCAACACTTCATCATCAAAAAGAAAATTTCAAGATCTATCCTGAAGCACAACACTGTCAGTGATAGGATAATATCCATACGCCTACAAGGACGACTTACTATGACTATTATTCAAATTTATGCACCAACCACTAACGTCAAAGATGAGGATATTGAAGATTTTTACCAACTTCTGCAGTCTGAATGATCACACATGCAATCAAGACAGACTGATAATTACTGGTGACTGAAATGAGAAAGATGGAAAGAAAGGAGGAAGGATAGGTAGTTGGAAAATACAGCCTTGGTGACAGAAATGACACCTGAGATGGCATGATAGAATTTTGCAAGACCAACAACTTATTCATTGCAAATACCTTTTTTAAACAACATAAACGATGACTATGCACGTGGCCCTCACCGGATGGAATACACAAGAATCAAATCGACTACATCTGTGGAAAGAGATGATAGAGAAAGCAGCTCAATATCATCAGTCAGAACAAGGCCAGGGGCCGACTGCAGAACAGACCATCAATTGCTCACATGCAAGTTAAAGTTGAAGCTGAAGAAAATTAAAACAAGTCCACAAGAGTCGAAGTACAACCTGAATTTAGACACCATCTAAAGAGTAGATTTGACACACTGAACACTAATGACTAAAGACCAGTCATTAGTGGGATACATCAAGGACATCATACATGAAGAAAGCAAAAGGTCATTAAAAAGACATGAAAGAAAAAAAAAGAACAAAATGGATGTCAGGAGAGACTCTGAAACTTGCTCTTGAACATCAAGTAGCTAAAGGGAATGGAAGAAATGATGAAGTAAAGGAGTTGAAGAGAAGATTTCAAAGGGCAGCTCAAGAAGACAAAGTAGATTATTATAATGGAACGTGCAAAAATATGGAGCTAGAATACCAAAAGGGAAGAACACGCTTGGCATTTCTCAAGCAGAAAGAACTGAAGAAAAAATTGAAGCCTCAAGTTGCAATACTGAAGGATTCTATGGGCAAGATACTGAATGAAGTAGGAAGCATCAAAAGAAGATGGAGGGAATACAGTCACTGTACCAAAAAGAATCGGTCAACGTTCAACCATTTCAGGATACAGTATATGATCAAGAACCAATGGTACTGAAGGAAGAAGTCCAAGCTGCACTGAAGGGAATGGCGAAAAACAAAGCTCCACGAATTGATGAAATACCAGTTGAGATATTTCAACAAACAGATGCAATGCTGGAAGCGCTCACTCATCTACGCTAAAAAAATCTGGAAGACAGCTACCTGGTAAACCAACATGAAGACATCCATATTTGTGCCCATTCCAAAGAAAGGTGATGCAACAGAATGTGGAAATAATCAAGCAACATCATTAATATCACATACAAATAAAATTTTGCTGAAGATAATTCCAAACGGTTGCAGCAAGTACATCAACAGGGAACTGCCAGAAATTTAAGCCCGATTCAGAAGAGGACATGTCAAACGGATCTTAGCTGAAAGCACAGAATACCAGAAAGATGTTTTCCTGTGTTTTACTGACTATACAGAGGCATTTGACTGTGTGGATCATAAATCACAGATAACATTTCAAAGAATGCAAATCCCAGAACACTTAATTGTGCTAACACAGAACTCGTACATAGACCGAGAGACAGTCGTTCGAACTGAACGAGGGGATACTGAGTGGTTTAAAACTAAGAAAGGTGTGCATCGGGATGTTTCCTTTCAACATACTTATTCAATCTGTATGCTGAGTAAATAATCCAAGAAATCAGACTATATGAAGAAGAACACGACGTCAAGATTGGCGCACAACTCATTAACAACCTGTGATACACAGATGACATAACCTTGCTTGCTGAAAGTGAAGAGGACTAGAAGCACTTACTGATGAAGATCAAAGACTACAGACTTCAGTATGGATTACACCTCAACAGAAAGAAAACATAAATCCTCACAACTGGACCAATAAGCAACATCATGAATTACTGAGAAAACTGAAGTTGTCAAGGATTTCATTTTACTTGGATCCACGAACCACGCCCATGAAAGCAGCAGTCAAGAAATCAGACAACGTAGTGCACTGGGCAAATCTACTGCAAAAGACCTCTTTAAAGTGTTAAAAAGCAAAGATGTTACTCTGTGGACTAAGGTGCACCTGACCCAAGCCATGGTATTTTCATTTAACTCATACACATGCAAAAGCTTGACGATGAATAGGGAAAACAGAAGAACTGATGCATCTGAATTATGGTGCTAGAGAAGAATACTGAATATACCATAGGCTGCCAGAAAAATGAACAAATCTGTCTTGGAAGAAGTACAGCCACACTGCTCCTTAGAAGCGAGGATAGCAAGACTTCGTCTCATGTACTTTGGACATATTATCAGAAGGGATCAGTTCCTAGAGAAGTATATCACACTTGGTATAGAGTCAGCAAAAAAGAGGAAAACCCTCAACAAGATGCACTGACACAGTGGCTGCAACAGTGGGCTCAAACATAACGATTGTGAGGATGGCACAAGACTGGGCAGTGCTGTGTTCTGTTGTACATAGGGTCGCTATGAGTCGGAACCAACTGGACAGCACTCAACAACAACAACAGCTGATGGTGATCCGGATCTTAGGGAAGTATCTATCTAGTGTGGGACACAGACATGTGGATGTATATCACGATTCACAGTGATAATAAAGAGATAACAGACACAGATGCTATAATTGGGGTGAACTATACCATTATCATTCAAACTTGTACACTATTGAGAGCAAAAGGGGACAGTATTAATTATTACGCCATGACAAAAGATGCAAACGATTCCACACTAACTACGATGGATAGACTCTAGCCCTAACAAAAGAATGTGTTAAAAAAGGGCAGAGAGGAAAACTGACCTCTGTTTGAGGGAGTCAGTAGTGTGGGATCCAAGTTTAAAGATAAGTAGCACTTAGGAAAAAAGCTAAAAGAATTGAATCTTGTTCTGGAATGGATAAGGGAAGGGCAGAGGACTGTAATTTTTCAATTTAAGTCTTGTGGGCTATTTGTCTTTTTGAACTATGTACATGTATTATTACTTTTACTAAAACACACATACATACACATACACACACACCTTAGTGGAAGTTTTCAAACAGCAAAAAGGAACACGATCAGGCTACCTATTTTTAGGAAGATTACTGGTGGTCAGTCGTGGGGAGAATGGGCTAGCGAGAAGAGAATGGGCCAGAAAGACCAGTTTGGAAACTCTGAAGATGAGTCTAAACCCTAAAGCTGACAAAGGCAAGAAGTATAGCAGGAACAATGACAGAGAAGGAAAAAAAAAAGTGGCCAGACATTTGCAAGGGGGAAAAGAAAGGATCTGGATGTAGGGAATGTAAAAGAAAAGAAGTAATCTAAGATAAGACTAAAGATACCATTTTGCAAGTATGAGCAAAATATTAAGGAAGAAATGCTTTTAGGAAGCTGGAAATGTCTCCTGTTCAGGAATAAAAACAAAACTGCAGATAAATCTGAGAACAAAATATACCAGCACTTAGGAACTTCAGAGCACCCATTTCAAACAAACAAATCATTTATTCATCATAAATCATTCTTCCTTACATATTATCAGGTCTTTTAAGGACTTTTACTAGGTGATCTATAAATATAAATATAAATATATATATATACTTTTCTTCCCCAATTATAAAACCAAGACAAACCTATCTGAGAAATTTGAAAAGTTTAATGAAACCAGAAAAATATAATCTTTCCAGGCCAGGAGCTAACTTGTTTGTATTTCTTTCCAGGTTTATTTTTACATAGTTGGTCACACTGCATACAGCTTTATTAACCTTTTAAAGTATGCATTTCCCCATGTCATTAAATAGTCTATTATCAGGCTAATGGCACAGATTCATTATGTGTATCTATCCGTAATTTATTTCAACCATTACCCTAACAGTGGCATTTTGGTTGATGCCAATTTTTCACTACTGAAAATTCTGATTAACAAGCTTGGGGAAAAATCACCCACATTTTAAATTATTTCTTCAAGGCTGAGTTCTACATGTAATATTACTAGTTTAAATAGCATCAACATGTTTAAGATTCTTGATATACATACACATTGCTAAATTGTTTCTCAAAACAGCTGTGCTCGCTCATGCAAATTCCCACCAGTAAAAATAAAGTGCCAACTTACCACATCCTTGCCAACATTGAATATTCTCGTTCTAAAATTTTTAAATACAATTTATAAATGAAAAGTGAACTAATTATTTTAATTTACATTCTTAGATTATTCTGAGGCTAAATTTTAAAAATATTACGGCCATTTGTATAACCTTCCTCTATGAATAAGCTATTTATTTTACCTGCCATTATTTGTTTGTTTGGGCCTTAGTGTTACGCTTTATTTGAATCTTAATATATAAAAATTAATTATTTATAATTTGTTGTCTTTTTTTCCTAAAAAAATTTTTATAAACTTTTTCCTACTAGCCTTTTATGATTTCTTATATTTGTTAGAAGTCCTTCATTCAGAGATTATATAGACCTTCAGCTATAATTTCTCCTATTATTAAAAAGTATTTTAAAATTTATTTTAAAAACAGTAAAATACATGCACATAATAAAAATTTCAACAGTACAAACAGGTATATATCCCAATCCTCAGCATCCCAGTTATCCTCTTGTATATGCAGATTTACTTACCCATCTCTCTTTTTTAAAAAAAGAAAACAGAAGTGGTAGAAAGGTATACCTACTTTTCTACACTCAACTTTTTTTACTTTATTTTGGAGATATAATCTTATCTGTATACATAAAACTCCTTTTTAAAGGAATGACTATATGAACATAGCATATTCCGGAGGCTGGAATTAATGAGTCTTCTACTGATGGACACTGAGGTAGTTTCCAGCCTTTTGTTATTACAAACTGTACTACAATTAATGTCCTTGTACATAGGTATTTGTGTACAAGCACAAATACATTTGCAGGATAAATCCCTAGGAATGAAACTGAGACAAATGGTTTACGCACTTTAAATCTGGACACATATTACCAAATTGCCCTTTTAAAAACTGTATGAATGCTTACTCCCAACAAAAATGTATGAGTCTTGCTTACAGCAGAATGCTGAGTGCTGGGGACTGATAAATGTGGAAAGACTTTCAGAGATAGAAAGTCATAATTTTGCAACCACAACTAGTCCAGGCAAACATATGTGGGTGCTACATCTGGGGGAGGAGGAGATTTTAGCAAGCAGGATATCTGCATGATCTTCAAGTGTCTCCCTATAAATTGCTTATTAATTACAAGGAAAAAATAGTAACCATATAGTAATCAGACAACACCTTGACAGACTGATGAAAATAACATCACCACGCAGGGGGCAGATGGATAATGTGTGCCTCCATATGTGATACCTGAAAAGGACACAACATCATTGATGTTGTATTCCAGCCAGAATTGTATAATCTAAATCAAATCATGAGGAAATAAGAGACAAACCCCAAATGAGGAACATTCTATAAAAAGGCAGGAGGACGGTGCTCTCCAGAAACATCAATGTCAGGAGAGACAAAGAAAGGCTAAGAAACTGTCGTAGATTAAAGGATACTAAGAAGATATGTAATCTAATGCAGGACACGATCCTAGACTCAATCTTGTACTGTACGGAAAAAATGCCAAGAAGTGTTAATTGACAGAAATGGAAGGTAGAAAGTAGATTGGCATCCGTTTGGTAACTGTACTGTAGTCGGGTGGGAGAGTGTCCTTGTGCTCTGGGGATGCACGCTGAATGCAATTTACTCTCTAGTGGTTCAGAGAAAAATACATACATACATTTCCATGTACATACATACATGACAGTTAGCAAGTGAAAAAGCAAGAGACATTATGTCAATAGCAGTGAATCTACATGAGGGATGTATGGTGTTCTTTATGCTGTTACTGCAACTTCTCTGTAAGTCTGAAATTATTTCTAAAATAAAAGTTAAAAAAAATTCAAAGGAGGGAAATAATGATTATTCATATCATACACACACACACACACACACACAAAAAAAAATCACTGTTTTCTCACCCACATTAATATGGTGTATTATAAAAAATTTCTAATCTTTGCCAATAACGGGTAGCAAACAGTATCTCAGTTTTAATTTGCATTTCTCACGTGAGGTTAAGCATCTTTTCACATATTTAAAGCCCATTTTATTTTCTGTGAACTATCTTCTGATTTTTTAATAATCTGTTTACAGTTAAAATATTTCATCTATCTGGAATTTACTGTGATGTGAAACGATGACCAAGTAATTTTCAAGGGTGCTGACCAACTGTTCTAGTACTACGTGTTAAATGAATCCTTCCTCTGTGATGATGCAGTGGTTAAGCGCTTGGCTGCTAACCAAAATGTCAGCAGTTTGAACCCACCAGCTGCTCCATGGGAGAAAGATGTGGCAATCTGCTCCCATAAAGATTACAGCCTTGGAAACCCTATGAGGCAGTTTATCCCTTTCCTATAGGGTTGCTATGAGTCAAACTGAACTCGATGGCAACAGGTTTGGGTTCCCTGTCCCCATGATTTTTTAATATATTTTTTGGTGTACTTTGAGAATATAAATATTTAAAATAATTTGTATTTTTCTTCTCACTTATTAATTCAAACTAAAGAAATTTTCTTTTATTTCATCCAAGTCGATAAGATTTTCCGTAATAACATTCATATCAATTCAAATATGTAGCTAAATAACCAATGAATATTAAAAGATGGTACTTCATAAGCAACTCACAAGCTATACATCCAATCATATTAGGTATATAATTTTCCTCACATATATAATATAAATTTAGGAAAGATTTACATACTATACACTGAACCACTATTTGAGCCTAAGATACTCATTTTGGAAAAGTAACAGTATTAAAAAGAAAACAGTTTCAATAAAGGGAAAAAATTAAGAAAAAAATTACTTATCAATAATTTCAAAAGCTATCACATTTTTCCTTACAATTATCACGTCTGAAATCTTATCTTTTATGACAAGGAAAAAAGTTTTCTACGTCTAAAACTCGTAACACTTCCTCGGGGGAAGGCACTTAGTATGACCTAGAGGAAAATACTTATACCCTAAATATTCTTCATATCTTTGTTTTCCTTAGCTCCATCTTTTCCAACGACTGAAAGTAAAGCATTTGTGTTATAATTTATAAGAGGCTTGAGGGCAAGGGCTGTCTGTTTTATCTTCTTTTTTTTCCTTAGGATGTATCATTTTTATTTTATTCTTATAGAAGTTCTTTTTTTTTTTTTTTACTATACTCTAGGTGAAGGCTTATAGAGCAAATTAGTCGCTCATTAAACAGTCAATACACACAGTGTTTTGTGACACTGGTTGCCAAACCCAAGACATGTCAACACTCTTCCCTTCTCGACCCTGGGCTCCCTACTACCAGCTTTCCTGTCCCATCCTGCCTTCTCGCCCTCCCCCCTGGGCTGGTATGCCCATTTAGTCCCGTTCTGTTTTATAGGCCTGTCTAATCTTTGGCTGAAGGGTGAGCCTCAGAAGTGACTTCAGTTCTGAATTAAAAGGGTGTCCAAAGGCCATACTGTCAGGGATTCCCCAGTCTCTGTCAGGCCGGTAAGTCTGGTCTTTTTTTGCGAGTTAGAATTTTGTTCTACATTTTTCTCCAGCTCTGTCCAGGACCCTCTACTGTGATCCTCATCAGAACAGTCAGTGGTGGCAACCAGGCACCACCTAGTTGTGCTGGACCCAGTCCAGTGGAGGCCACGATAGCCATGGTCCATTAGTCTTCCGGACTAATCTTTGCCTTGTGTCTTTGGTTTTCTTCATTCTCCCTTGCTCCAGATGGGGTGGAACCAGTGGAGTATCTTACATGGCCGCTTAAAAGCTTTTAAGACCCCAGAAACTACTCACCCAAAAAGGATGAGAACATTTTCTTTATAAACTATGTTATACCAACTGAGTATGATGTCCCCCAAGACCATGGTCCCCAGCCCTTAGACCAGTAATTCAGTCCCTCAGGGTATCTCTTTTATCCTCCTGCTGAATCTCCACAATATCTAGAACATAAAAGATACTCAATAAATGGTACTGACAAAACAGTACCAAGAAAAAAGGCACTTTCTTGGAGACAACTGGCAAACTTTAGCCAATATTGCTCGGTAAAGAGCAACAGTATCACATTTAAAAACCATTTTTAACTACATATGTGGAAAAGATTATGTATCATAAAATTGTTTAAACACATCACAGTGAATAACGCAGCCAATGAGCATCAGGAGTTCTTAAATTAGAAAATCTTACCTCTTCAAAAACAGCAGCTTTATTTACTTTTTCCCTTGCAATGTCACAGATTTTCAGGATTCCCAGAGCAAAAGCTTTCATGGCAGGATCTTCTATAAAGTCTGGATTATGAATATAAAGGCACGTAAATACTGTCTGTGCCAAGGAATGGCCTTCTAACCATGTGATCTATAAAGAAATGAAAGAATGTACACATTTAAGGGTGATACACAGAGTGTGTAAAGTCTAAATTGATCCAGCAAAGGCCAGAGTGCTGCAGAACCAAATAAATATGTTTACTTACAAGATTTAAATGATGATTAAAGAAAAGTCAGAAAAGAAGAGTTAGAATTTACTTGCCCTGACTAAAGCTTTTCAAGAATCATATACCACAAATGTGGTTACCTATTGATGGGAAGCATTCTCAGATATAACTAAGTTGATAACATATTCGGAGACTAATAAATTAGAGTAACTCCTCACGAAACATCAGAAAGGAGTCAATTCCACAACGTAGTCAATAAAAATCTGTAACTGAGGAATTCACAATTTTAGAACTAACAGGGTCCCTAGCCACTTATTCAGTTCTTTTCTTTTTTTTAAAATAGTTTATTTTTGTTATTGCTGAGAATATACACAGCAAAACATATACCAATTCAACAATTTCTATGTGTACATACAATTCAGAAACACTGATTACATTCTTCAACTTGTGCAACCACTCTCACCCTCAGTTTTCGAGTTGTTCCTCCCCTATCAACATAAACTCACTGCACCCTTGTTTCCTATCTTTGAAGTTGCTGTTGTCAATTTGATCCCGTATAGAAAGATCTTAAAAGAGCACAATGCTTAAGAAAGACATTCTTTACTAGTCAAGCTAAACTATTGTTTGGTTTCAAAAAAACTTCAGGGGATATTTTTGGTTTAAGGTTTAAAGATATCTTACGGCTATAGTTTCAGGGATTCATCCAGCCTCCATGGCTCCAAAAGTTCTGGATTCTATGAGAATTTAAAATCAGTTCTTCTTCATCCACCCCACCACTAGCCCAGCCAAGACCACTGTAACTCACCTAGACTTTTACAAATACAGTGCCCATCCCTAATTCAATACCCTCAACCAGAGGGATAATTCTAAAACACCAAGGTAATCACTCAAATCCATTTTACTGAGTGGCTATCATATGCTAGGTACCATGTGTTAGAAGCTGGAAATACCAACAATAGCCAAAATTGAGTAACCACTATATCCCAAGTACTATACTAGGTGTTTCCATATATCTTAGCCCGTTTTTATGTAACACTTTGAGGAAAATTATATTTTTCTCCTTTTACATCTAAGCAAATGGATTCAGAGAGTTTAAATAATTTGCCGCAAGTCTGCACAGTTATTTTTACACTAAAGCCCAAGAATTCTTTAATAGAGCAAGACACACATTGCTACATCATTAAACAAGACATATACATTAAAAATACTATAACTAAAATGTGTATTTGGTATTACCAGTGTGCAGAAGAGACTTTCCAGATTAAAAGCCATCTGCCTACTAAAGGTCAAACTCTTAGATATGGTCCCAAGGATATCACAGAAACAGAATGTTTCCTCAACTTTGGCAAAAATCCTTCCCCTTTCCTTCCTCTAACTGCCCTTCCCGCCCTCTACCAATCTCACTATTTACACATTGACATGGATTCAATCGTGCCCCCAAAAATATATGTCAACTTGACTAGGTCATGATTCCCAGTATTGTATATTATTGTGTAATCTTTTGTGATTTCCTTATGTGTTGTAAACTCTATCACTATGATGAGGTTACATGTGTTGTAAATTCTATCACTATGACGAGGTTATACTGATGAGGTTTACAAGATTAGACAGTGTCTTAATCCAATCTCTTTTGAGATATAAAAGACAGAAGTGAGCAGAGACACATGGGAACCTCATACCACCAAGAAAGCAGTGCCAGGAGCAGAGAGCGTCCTTTGGACCTGAGGTTCCTGCGCAGAGAAGCTCCCAGACCAAGGGAAGACTGATGACAGGGACCTTCCTCCAGAGCCAAAAGAGAAAGCATTCTCCTGGAGCCGAAGCCCTGAATTTGGACTTGTAGCCTACTGGACTGTGAGAGAATAAAATTCTCTTTGTTAAAGCCATCCACTTGTGGTATTTCTGTTGGAGCAGCACTAGATCACTAAGAAACACATTCCTCCCAGACTTCAGTCATAAGCAGTTGTTCATGATTTCCCCAATCTTAACATTTTTACATGGCCATGCCTATGCAATATACTCTCTTTGCCTGCAATCCTGTTACGCTTTCTGTCACATGCCTACCATTCTTTAGTGCCTCATGCTAACATCACTTCCTTTCTACAGTCTTTCTTACTCCACCAGCCACTCCTCGGGAGAAAGATATGGCAGTCTGCTTCTGTAAAGATTAGCCCTGGAAACCCTATGGTGCAGTTCTACTCTGTCCTACAGGGTCACTATGAGCTGGAATCAAATCCACGGCAACAGGTCTGGTTTTTTTTTCTTATCCCACCAAGACTACAAAATGCTCAAGGGTAATAAAGACATCTTTGAGAGAAAGAGAGAGCTTTGAAGGCAGAAGGACCAAGATTAGGACTCTAGCTATGTCCCTTTCTAACAACAAAACCCCAGGCAAATCAGACAAGATGAGACCAGATACCTAATAGAACTGATGTGAGACCTAAGTAAAAAATATACATGTAAAACACCCAAAAATAAGGACTTCACACATATTTTTCTGAAGAAGCAAATGAATATTTGCTTAATTTCATTTAACATTTGAATAAAAAAAATATTCAGAATACTTGCTGAATAAAAAAAAATGAATAAATTTTACATATTTCTAAGGATGATGCTTTAACATCAAGTTTAAAAAGAAAAGGATGGTCAGAAAGCAGGCAAGAAAAAAAGGTAGTACAAATCAGAATTTTTCCACAATTAAACAACACTGTCCACTATATATAAATACATAAATAACAAAAATTTTCCTCACGGTAGAACACGACAGTTTACCACAATTTATCCTAGATCAAGAAAAAAAAAAATTCTTTTTTCAAAGCCAATCCAGAGCTCCCTTTGCTTCCACTCCATGCTTATTTCCTAAACCAAAAACCAAACCTGTTGCCATTGAGTCGATTCCGACTCACAGCCACCCTAGAGGACAGAGTAGAACTGCCCCACAGAGTTTCCAAGGAATGCCTGCTGGATTTGAACTGCCAATCTCTCAGTTAGCAGCCGTAGCTCTTAACCACTACACCACCAGCTTATTTCCTATCATCTTCTAATTACAGACCTGCTTCCCTGGGTACTAAGAGATCAATAAACATACTCTGGACAATGACTATAATATGAATCTTCATTGGAAATAAAATATCCCTACACTCAGGAAATGAGAACTTACAATCACCCAGATGGGGAGATGAAATGTTTCCCGAGGCATAGCTTGGCCTGATAACCTTATCCCCATTTTCCGAGGCCCAGGATTATATAGATTCATCTTCAGCATTAGCATACATACTTTTAAATTCAAAGGTTCAAGTAAGTCATAGTTTTTAAAGTAACCAACAGTCTTATTTCAATGCTTACCAAACAGCAAAAACATGTATCCATTATCCCTATCAATTCAGGCAAAGTTAGGTCTTTAATTTTAATGGTGCCATCCTACAAAAAAGGGGAAAATAAGACACATTAGCATAAATTTTCTAAAATTTATAGTTACTATATACAGTAGCATTTTGGCTTTCAAAAATTAAATATTTAAAAATAGCATTTTTAAGAAATTCTACCTCATCATCTGATAAAACTAAGATCAAATTAACTCTGTATTTCTAAAAACAATATATCTTAAACAGATACTTTTAAACAAAGTATCTTAATGAAGAAAAATCTAAGCTGCTCTAATTTGAAACAGAATAAAGGCCTTTATAAAGAAATGAAAAGTCAAACCAACAAGTACTTTTACAGTAAAGTAAAATTAGTTTTAAGCATTAACAGATGTAGAGATCATTTTAATGGAATGAAACTAGTTGCAAAGAAAAAAATTAACGTTTTCAAAACATTTCTCTTAAATCAGTCAAGTAACTATAAACCCATTCACGTGGAGTCGATTTCAACTCATAGCGACACTAGAGGACAAAAATAGGGTTTCCAAGGCTGTAAATCTTTTCAGAAGCAGACTACCACCACACCTCTTCTGCAGAGTGGCTGCTGGGTTGGAACTGCCGACCTTCCAGTTAGCAGTTAGGGCTCCTCTGATTAACTATATTACCTGTAAATTTTGTTTACAATACTCATTTGCTTAGCAAAATTTTATTCATAAAATATGTAAAATTAAATCCTTCGGCAACTGTGAATGAATTTTTAAATCAACTCTCATTGAGTGAATTTCAAATTCATTAGAATTTAATCCCTAAACCAATTATCCTGACACTTGTACACTCAGCTGCTTTCCAAAAAATAATAAACACACACACACACATACATTTAGAGCAAGCTTTTAATGAACACCTCAAACAATTAACTCCAGATTTCAATAGAGACAGATGAAAATTAAAGGTTAATACAAATTCCTATTTCTATACCTGCGAATGCTTTTTAAGAAAACTGCACTTTAAGTGTAATATATTAAGCTTAATTCATTATTAAGTACAAACTTTTAACGTATGAAATAGCAAAAGATAAAAGAAAATACAAAAGGTACAATGCTAACTACCTTGATAGCTTGCTCAAAATTGAGAACTTTTCGATTAACTTGATTTCCAATCATGCCAGCATCCATCTTGGGATCCATCATTTCAATAGCAGACATGGCTTCAAAAAGACCAAATCTGCAAATAAAAAAATTGACTCTACAAATTGTTTTTAAACCAGTATGCTTAGCCAGACTTCCACAATGGTGTAAAAACTATTAGTACTTTTAAAACAACAGATGTCTTTTATGCATAGAAACTTCTGGAAAAAAAGGAAGTAGTTCATCTGATATGTAGTGGATTTCACTTTGCCTGCCTTAAATAATTTTTTGTAACTATTCAACATTTAGAGAGTTATGATGGAAATATGTAAATTTTACTTCTTTTTCATTTCCTTTGTATCTTAAAATCTAATAATCTGGCACATTACTGTCTATAATGTTCCAAGTTTTGGCAATTACATAATGAAAAATAATCCAGAAATCCTGATGGTCTGGTATCTGTGGCTAATGAGCCATAAAAGCAGGTAGTTGTGATGCACTGTGGACTGATCAGTGAGTATATCATTAACTGAGATATATCTCAAAAAATGGGACAGGAAAAAGAAAAGCCTAAAAGGCTTGGCTGTCTATCAAGATAATGACTCCATAGTTGGCTTAGTCTATGTCTTTAGACTACTAGGAAAATAAAGAAATCTACTTGTTACCTTAAGGCATTGTTCTCAGAAAAAAGCAGCAGTAAGACATCAAAGAGAGCTTTAAGCAGACAGACTGAAATCTCTCTTATCTCTCACTGCTTCGATTTAAGCTAGTCTGACAATCTGATTGCTTGACAGTATTGCTGAAGACTGCTCTCAGCTATAAATTTCGTGCAATGCTAATCAAACCCCAACTGGTATTTTTCAAAGAACCTGCCAAGTCAAAAGAGAAAATACACAAGAATGGAAAAGTCCTGAAAACATTTTATTGAAAAAATAAAAACGGTGATTCACAAGTATCAAATAATACTACAAAGTTATAAGAATTAGAAGTGTTCTAGAATACAAAGATCAATGTGAGAATTATGTACGATAAAGGTGGAATTTCAAACTAGTGGGAAAACAGTGAATTAGTCGATAAATGATGTCGAGACAAGTTGCTAACAATCTGGAAAAAGTTAAATCTTTGATTCACACCATTTGAAAATATAAATCCCAGATAGGTTGAAGTTCTAAATCTCAAACACACAATCAACAACAACAAAAAAAAACTCTTCAATGCTTTACAAAGACGCTATAAAGGGAAAAGCTGATAGCTTCAACTGTGTAAAAATTTTAAAGTTGTATACAATAATAAACCACAGATAGTTAAACACTGACAATAATCTGGCGGAAACACTTTTAATATAGACAATTTAGGTTTATATCCAGAATATATAACTAATACAAATAACAATAAAAGGCAAATAATCCAAAGAAAATTAGGCAAAGAATAGAAACAGACAATTCACAGAAGAGAAAATACAAACTGCTAATAAAAAAGGGAAAAGCTATACAAACTAAAATGGAATCAGGTAATGAATAAAACAAAAAAAATCTGTTTTGGCCTTAAGATAGGAAAATTTTAAAAAACATATCTGTGTACTCTCAAACACTGTTGGTGGGAATATAAATTAAGGAAAACTTACAGGAAAATTTGGCTGAATCCATTAAAATACAAAACAAACGCTTTAAACCAGGCATTTTATTTTTAGGCTTCTACCCTAGAAAATAATTTTTACATATATATGTAAAAAGAGGTTTATGTAAGTTAAATGTCTTCAACTTTCCCATGTTACCAAAAAATGTTGCAATCTAAATGTCCATCAACAGGAACACCACAGGATAAACTGTACCAAAGTACATCCATTTTATAAAATACAATATAACACTTAAAATGGACAAGGTTGAACTATTATATACTAACATGAAAAGATCTCCAAGATATATTCAATGGGAAAGGAATTTATAAAATATATAGCATATAATCCCATTTATATTTCATTTTTTATAGATGTTTATTCATGCGTGTAAGCATATTTTTTAAATGGTCTAGAAGGCAACACAACAATCTGGTAACTTGACAGTAGCAGTGACTAAAAAACTAGTTGCCATCAAGTTGATTCCAACTCATGGTGACCCTATGTGTGTCAGAATAGAATTCCACAAGGTTTGCAATGGTAGATTTTTCTAAAGTAGATCACCAGGCCTTTCTTCTAAGACATCTCTGAGGAGACTCAAACTTCCCCCTTTTCAGATAGCAGCCGAGCATGTTAACCATTTATACCACCCAGGGACTCCATAACAGGGAGGGTGTCATGGGAAATTTTTGTTTCGTTTTGGATGTCTGGATTTGTTAAAAACAAAGTATCCATTTATTACTTACATGATAACTTTTAAAAAAGGTTTTAGTGGCATAATTAAAACCCTAAAACTATTAGATATTTGCCTAATCTGTAAAAGCTGCTACAGAAACTACAGTAGCATTAAATGAGCTGTTTCATGCATTCAACAAATAATTAATGAGTACCTACTAGGTGCTAGGCACTGTTCTAGGCACTTGGGATACATGCATGAACAAAACAAATTTGCCTGTTTCATGGAGCTTACATTCTAGGGGGAGGAAACAGATAACAAACGATAAAGATAAGTAAATTATATAGCATGTTAGAAGATTATTCATGCTGAGGCTAACAGACATATGTACATGGGGAAGTACACAACTTTAATATTTAATAGGTGGTCAGAGTAAGCTGCTGGCAAGCATGTTCCCTGGGCTCAGAGCCTAAAATCTTGCGGAAATCAAGGATGACAGGTCCCTCTAGTAGTCTCTCAAGCCTTCTTCCATGGCCGGGAGACACTTTCCTGCATTCTCCTGTGTGTGTTTCCTATAACTGCCTGCCTCATCAAAATGATGATCTACAGTGGTTCTCAAAGTGAGGACTCCAGATCAGCAGCATCAGCATCACCTACCTAGGAACTTGTCAGACATGCAATTTCTCATTTAAAAAGCAATCTGTTATTAAAAAGCCCTCCAGGTGATTGTGATGCACATTAAAGCATGAGAATGGAATTTCAGGCTCTAACTGTCCCCACAAAAAGTTCAATCTTGTCCACTTACCAATTTAAAATTTCATATTCCTCACCTTGAAAATTTAGCCTGGTCATAGTTGTATGGGAACTGAGACAAAGCTATGTCAGTAGAAATACAATCAAGCATTTCCCTGTATTTTACCTTTCCAGAGTCTCAATTTACTTTTATCCAGGCATTTAGTGATCTCTGGTCATCAGCAAATTACACATGACACACAACCAATAACCTTTCTTCAAGAAATTCCATATCCTGAACAGCTACTCTCAAGAAAAGGACTGAAGTCACAGTTTCACTAGGTACACTAGGGTCAACTCCTTCAAAATAGGTTACAAAGATTAAAAACACACTTAAAATTAGGTTTTCCTTTTTTTTTTTACAGCATTTAAATGTAAAATTACTCAAACCTCAATGACTACTACTGCACATAACAGAATAGGCTGAAATGCTGCATTACACTACTTCAAAGAGCATAGAAATACTTACAGCTTATCATGAAGCAGTTCTCCCAACTTTAATTCTAAAAGAAACAAACAAAAAAACCCTTTGAATTATGCCATATTAATATTCAACTTTTAATTCTAAAAAAGCAAAGCAGTAGCACCTGAAAAACGTGCCTGCATTACTTCAAAACTCATTTTCTAAAAAATTGTTACATTATTTCTACTCAATGACTAATGTCTCCTACAGTGAATAAATCCTAACTAAGAATACTATATATTAAGTGGTTTAGAAATAAAATGAAACTATTTTTGAGAATTAACCAGTGACTCAACATGGGCCACAATATTCCAATCAGAATTACCAACCTCATTTTAAAAAATCACTATAAATTTCCCCTAAGCAAACTTTTTTATAAAACTGTTATTTCTAAAGCTGTTTTTTTTTACCAATCTAATCTCTTTTTGTTCTAGGAAAAGTGTCAGAACTGCTTTTAAAAATTATATTTAAATAATGCAGAAAATACTTGAGTAAGCGGTTAATCAAGAGAGTGCTCATTCAGGCCATCTAAGATACTCCACTGGTCTCATCCCTTCGGGAGCAAGGGAGAATGAAGAGAACAGGATACAAGGAAAAGATAAGTCCAAAGGACTAATTGTCCACAGCTACCAAGGCCTCCACCGGACTGAGTCCAGTACAGCTAGATGGTGCCCGGCTACCACCACTGACTGCTCTGACCAGGATCACAACATAGGGTTCTGGACAGAGCTGGAGAAGGATGTACAGCATAATTCTAACTCACAGAAAAAAGACCCGATTCACTGGCCTAAAGAAGACTGGAGAAACCTTGAGAGTATGGCCCCCAGACACCCTTTTAGCTCAGTGGTGAAGTTACCTCTGAGGTTCACTGTCCAGCCTGGGAGTGGACAGCCCCGTAAAACCAATTGAGACTAACGAGGTACAGGAGTCCAGTGACAAGGGCCAGAAGGCAGAAGGGGACAAGGAAGCTGGTAATAGGGAACCCAAGGTTGAGTAAGGATATTGTTGATGTGTTGTGAGATTGTTAACTATTGTCATAGGGCAACATTTGTAGTAACTGTTAAATGAGAAACTATTCTGTTCTGTAAGCCTTCATCTTAAGTGAGAATAACAGCACAATTGGAAGAGCATAGTCAATGTCACTGAACTGTGTATGTAGAAATTTTTGAAACGGTGTATCTTTGGCTATGTGTATTTTCACCAAACGAAAAAAATGTTGAGAAGTTAGAGGGTTAATATGTTGTGGGGTTGTTAACCAATGTCATAAAACAACATGTGTACTACTGTTTCATGAGAAACTATTTGTTCTGTAAGCCTTCACCTGAAGTACACTAAAAGATATAAAAAATAATAATAATTAAAAAAAAAAAAAATAAGAGTGCTCATTCTCTATAAAGCAGTGATTCTTAACCTTGGCTGCATATTAGAATCACCTGGGGAGCCTTTTACAAATCCCAATATCCAAGCACTAGCACCCAAACCACTTAAATCTAGGAATAAGGCTTATGCAGAATTTTAAAAGCACTCCAGGAGATTTCAGTTGGACAGCTTAGGGTTGCTATAACATGTTAAGTATCCGAAATATCGATGGTCACATCCTGTGGAAGACGTAAAGAGGCAATTTTCAGAACTTTATTCAATCCCCCTAGATAATCCTAAACTAAAAAACAATTTAACAGTTCCAGATATCAAAAGAGATAAATGAAAAACATGTATCAAAATACTACAATAAAGCATAATAGAACACACATTCATAAGCCAGCAGTTCTCAAAGAGTACTCTGGGAACCCAGAAGTCTGCATGGTTAAAATTACTTTTCTCACAATACTGAAAGGTTATTTGCTTTCTCACTGTGTTGACATTTGCACTGATGGTAAAAAAGCAATGGTGGGAAGAAAAAAAAAAGTAATGAGGGTAAAACTGCTATAGCCTCAGCACAAATCAAGTCCGAGGCGTCAAACTAACTGTGTATTCTTCACCTCTATGCACTTGCAGACTAAAACAAAAACAAAAAAAATTATTTTTTTTTTTTTTTTCAATTTCACTTAAGAATGTTCTTGATGAAGCGGTAAAAATTATTAATCTCTGGGCCAGGACTGGGGTAATGAAAAAACCTATTGCCATCGAGTTGATCCCAACTCATAGCAACCCTATAGGACAGAAGTGAACCACCCAATAGGGTTTCTCAGGCTGTAATCTTTATGGAAGCAGACTGCCACATCTTTCTCCCAAAGAACAGATCAAACTGCCAAGCTTTCAGTTAGCACTTAACCACTGTCCTACCAGGGCTCCTTAGGATAAGGAAAGTGAGGTGTAAATTCTACAGTGCAGGATGCAAATAACCCAAATAAAAAATGAAATGGGGGACAGTACAACAGACCCAACAGAATTAAAAAGGATTAGAACAGAGTATTATGAAAAACTATACTCCAACAAATTTGAAAACCTAGAGGAAATGGATAAATTTCTAGAAACACATTACCTACCCCAACTAACACAAAGTGATGTTGAAAATCTGAACAGACCCATAACAAGAGAAGAGAGTGAAAAAGTAATAAAAAAAACTCCCACCAAAAAAAAACCCCTGGCCCAGATGGCTTCACTGAAGAATTCTAGCAAACATTCAGAGAAAAGCTTATACTAGTTAAACTATTTCAGAACACAGAAAAGGAAGGGATACTTTCAAATTCTTTTTATGAAGCCGGCATAACCCTGATACCAAAACCAGGCAAAGACGCCACAAAAAAAAAAACTTACAGACTAATCTCTCTCATGAATATAGATGCAAAAATTCTAAACAAAATTCTAGCAATAGAATTCAGCATCCCATCAAACAAATAATACACCACAACCAAGTAGGATACATACCAGGTATGCAAGCATGGTTCAACATCAGAAAAACAATCGATGTAATCCACCACATAAATAAAAGGAAAGAAAAGAATCACATGATCATCTCAACTGATGCAGAAAAGGCATTCGACAAAGTCCAACATCCATTCCTGATAAAAACTCAATAAAATAGGTACGGAAGGGAAATTTCTTGACATAATAAACAGCATCTATGCAAAACCAACAGTCAACATCATTCTTAATGGAGAGAGGCTGAAAACATTCCCCTTGAGAACAGGAACAAGACAAGGATGCCCTTTACCTTAACTCCTATTTAACACTGTGCTGGAAGTCCTAGCTCAAGCAATAAGGCAAGAAAAAGAAATAAAGGGCATCCAAACTGGTAATAGAAAACCCTAAAGATTCCATGAGAAAACTACTGGAACTAATAAAAAGATTCAGCAGAATAGCAGGATACAAGATAAACATACAAAAATCAGTTGGATTCCTATACACGAATAAAGAGGATGACAAAAAGGAAATCAGGAAAACAATTCCATTTATAACAGCCCCTCAAAAAACAAGATATTTAGGAATAATCTAACTAGGGATGTAAAAGACCTACACAAAGAAAACTACAAAACACTCCTGCAAGAAACCCAAAGGGATCTACATAAATGGAATAACATACCATGCTCATGGATAGGTAGACTCAACATTGTGAAAATGACAATTCTACCGAAAGCAATTTACAAATACAATGCAATCCCTATCCAAATACCAACAACATTCTCTAAAGAGATGGAAAAACTAATTAACTTTATATGGAAAAGGAAGAAACTTCAGATAAGTAAAGCACTACTGAAGAAGAAAAATAAAGTAGGAGGACTCGCACTACCTGACCTCAGAACCTACTATACAGCTACAGTACTCAAAACAGCCTGGTACTGGTACAATGACAGATACATTGACCAGTGTGACAGAATTGAAACCTAAATGTAAATCCATCCACCTACGGTCGCCTGATCTTCAACAAGTGCCCAAAGCCCATCGAATGGGCAACAGTCTTTTTAACAGATGGTGCTGGCAAAACTGGATGTCCATCTGCAAAAAAATGAAACAGGACCCATACCTCACACTATATACAAAAACTAATTCAAAACGGATCAAAGACCGAAATATAAAGCAAAAAACTATAAAGTTCATAGAAGAAAAAATTGGATCAATGCTAGAGGCCCTAATACACGGCATTAACAGGATACAAACCATAACCAACAACAAACAAACTCCAGAAAATAAGCTAGATAACTGGGATCTTCTAAAAATTAAACACTTAAGCTCATTGAAAGACTTCACCAAAAGAGTAAAAAGAGAACCTACAGACTGGGAAAAAATTTTTGGACACTACAAGTCTGACAAAGATCTAATATCTAAAATCTACAAGAAAATCCAACACCTCTACAACAAAAAGACAAATAATCCAATTAAAAAATGGGCAAAGGAAATGAACAGACACTTCGCCAGGAAGACATTCAAGCAGCCAACAGACACATGAGGAAATGCTCACGATCACTAGCCATTAGAGAAAGGCAAACTAAAACCACAATGAGATACCATCTCACCCCGGCATTACTGGCACGAATCAAAAACACTGGAAATAACAAATGTTGGAGGGGCTGCAGGGAAATGGGAACTCTTATGCACTGCTGGTGGGAATGCAAAATGATACAACCATTTTGGAAAATGGTATGGCGCTTCTTCAGAAAGCTAGAAATAGACATACCATTCGATCCAGCAATCCCACTCCTAGGAATATACCCTAGAGAAATAAGAGCCGTCACGTGAATAGACATATGCACACCAATGTTCACTGCAGCACTGTTCACAATAGCAAAAAGATAGAAACAACCTAGATGCCCATCAACAGATAAATGGATAAACAAACTACAGTACATACACACAATGGAGTATCATGCAATGATAAAGAAAAATGATCAATCTGTGAAGCATCTCATAACATGGATGAAACTGTAGGACATAATGCTGAGTGAAATAAGTCAATCACAAAAGGATAAATATTGTATGAGACCTCTATTGTCAAAACTCACGAAAAAGTTTACACACAAAATGAAAAAATCTTTGTTGGCTGCAAGGGATGGGAGGGGTGGGGGGGAACTAAATAGACAATAGATAAGTGGTAACTTCGGTGAAGGGTATGACAGGACACAATACTGGGGAAGCCAGCACAACTTGTACAAGGAAAGGTCATGGAAGCTCCACAGACACTTCCATACTCCCTGAGGGACTGAATTGCTAGGTGGAGGGCTGTGGGGACCACGGTCTTGGGGAACATCTAGCTCAATTAGCATAACAGTTTATAAAGACAACGTTCTACATTCTATCTTGGTGAGTAGCATCTGGGGTCTTAAAAGCCTGTGAGTAGCCATCTAAGATACTCCACTGGTCTCACCCCTTCAGGGGCAAGGGAGAATGAAGAGAACAGGATACAAGGAAAAGATCAGTCCAAAGGACTAATGTACCACAGCTACCAAGGCCTCCACCAGACTGAGTCCAGCACGTTTAGATGGTGGCTGGCTACCACCGACTGCTCTGACAGGGATCCCGACAGAGCTGAAGAAAGATGTAGAACAATATTCTAACACACACAAAAAAAGACCAGATTTACTGGCCTGACAGACTGGAGAAACCCCGAGAGTATGGCCCTCGGGCACCCTTTTAGCTCAGTGGTGAAGTCACTCCCGTGGTTCACCCTTCAGCTGGGGACTGGGCAGCGTCATAAAACAAAACAGGACTAATGAGGCACAGCAGTCCAGGGACAAGAACTAGAAGGCAGGAGGGGACAGGAAATCTGGTGACAGGGAACCCAACGTTAAGGGACAGTGTTGACATGTCATGAGGTTGTTAACCATTGTCATAAGTCAATATGAGTACTGTTTAATCAGAAACTATTTTGTTCTGTAAACCTTCATCTAAAGTACAAAATAAAAAATCATCTATGTGAGATCAAATTAATAACAGCAACTCAAAAGGTTTGATGGGAACCCTAGGGGACAGTGAGTTGAAGACAATGGTGATGGAATAATTTGGCAAAGGATAGTGAGAACAGCGGTACAACTGGAAGAACGTAATCAATGTCACTGAATTGTACATGTAGAAATTTTTGAAGTGATGTATCTTTAGCTATGTGCATTTTCACCAAAAAAAATGTCCTCCAAGGTGGAGAAGGGAGAGTGTTGACATGTTGTGGGGTTGTTAACCTATGTCATGAAACAATATGTGTACTGACTGTTTAATGAGAAACTATTTGTTCTGTAAACCTTCACCTAAAGTACAGTAAAAAATAATTAAAGAAAAAAATTCTACGGTGCAGACTTTAAGGAGGCATTCAGTGTCAAGTCAAGCCTTCTTAAACTTTGCACCTTAGGCACCTCACACACTACCCTAGTGCAGGCTCCAGTTAATATGATTAAATCTCAACCCTTGAATCCGTTTTTTTAATATCGTTTGATGAAACGGAAAGTACACAAACACTTTGGCCACATACCAAAATAAGATGGTTGTACTGAGGAAATGCACTTGCACAATTAAAAAGGCTATTAAAACATTCCTCTATTTTTCAACTACATTTTTTGGTGAAGTCAGATTTACTTCAAATACTTCAACCAAAATATGTGGCAAGAGACTGGACGCAGAAGCAGGTGTGAGAATTCAGGTGTCCTCATCACGCCAGACATCAAAGACATCAGCAAAATGTAAAACAATTCCACTCTTTTAAGCTGTTTTTTGTTGTGGAAAATATATTTATTTTTCATTGAAAATATTATTTATGTTAACATGTAATAGGTTTTTTATCACTGTTTTAAAATGAGTATTTTTTTAATTTCTTGGTTTTAAATTCTAAGGCAGTAAGCATCAATACAGTACATATATACGTGTGTATATATACATATGTATGTGTGTATGCGTGTGTGTATATATCACACACACAAAAAATAATTCTTAAGAGCATAAGAATGTTAATTTTTAAGAGTATAATAGGGAACTGAGACCAAATGGTTTGAGAACTGCTGTAATACACCCAGGAAACCCTGGTGGTGTAGTGGTTAAGAGCTACGGCTGCTATCTGAAAGACTGGCAGTTCGAGTCCACCAGGCACTCCCTGGAAACTCTATGTGGCAGTTCTACTCTGTCCTATAGGGCTGCTGTGAGTCGGAATCGACTCGACGGCGGGTTTGGTTTTTTTTTTTTTTGGTAATACACCCACTCCTCACTTATCAACACGGTTAGGTTCCAAAGACCAGGTCACTGTGCAAAAATTAGCGTTATGTGAAAACGGAGGATTTTTTTTTTCTTTCTGTTCAGATCATCCATTTGTCTGATTTCTTTTTATGATTATAGAAATAATAATAGCTAAGATTTACTGATGTGCTCATCACTGTGACAAGTCCAGTTACGGATTATTCCTCTGTGGAGAAGGAGGACTGAAGGAGAGAAAGCTAGATAAATAAAGCCTGGCTGTGTGACTGGAAGGCCCCCAACTTAACCACTTATCCTTCCTCCTGTGCTGGGTCAGAGCTTCCCTCATGGAGCCGCCTCCAGGTCTCCACTCCCACCCCTGCAAGTCCTGCATTCACCATCCCGGAGCCTGCTCTGCCCTCTGTGCCTGGCAAGTCACTGAGGCTCAGAGCTTCCTGCAAGGGCACTGTTACCCTGGGTGCACATCCAGCCCCAGCTAGGCGAAGGCTTCCAGGCCCAGTTCGGCTCACTTTGGGATATCACACTAAACTTGCACACATTTCTTCCAAACACCCTCTCTGATGCCTCTTTCTTCCCTCCCTTCCCACCTCACACAATTTTGAGCTCCAGGGCCTCAGGCTGCATAGGAGCTGGGAACCCAGAACAGGCATTGGCTGGTTCCACGTCCACCCAGTGGCCGTGGCCACAGAGGCCAGCCCACACGGCAGGTGGACACGGCACCGGCAGGAGGGAGCAGAGGGCACAGGTCAGCGTGGCTCAGTTTCCCAAAGGCCACCCGGAGACCCTCCTCAAGGAAGGGGAACCTCTGCAGCTGTTGCCACCATGCCCTCTGCCTCCTTAATGCACAAAATAGTCAAACAGTAGATATTTTTTTTTACTATTGTCATAAATGCGAAATGTCAGATGATGAGATAGTCGACAAGTGAGTAGTAGGTGCAATCTATCATACACTTATGGTGGACCTAGGAACACCAAATTTAAAAATAAAAACATTCCACAGACCTTGGGCCTTGGTTTCCTCATTTATAAAATGAAGGGCTGGACTAGATGACTTATAATATTAGAACTCTAGTAATCTCACTAGTAAACTATAGCCAGTAAACTTTAAAATTTACATAATAAGCAAAGTACAGTCACTCCAACTGCATGATTAATAACTGGACACAGAATCATGATCCTGTATAGCATTATAAAACTTGCAAATTGGGCCTTATTCAACCAGGCAGTAGTTTTCATAAAATTTAGTGAGAAGGACAATGTTTTACATTTATCATTAGCTATTAGAGCAATGACACTAGCACATACCATGAAGCCACTGTATACTAATGAGAAAATGAAAATCAAAAAGTCAAGTAACATCTTAGTAAAAAAAACCAAACCTGTTGCTGTCAAGTCAATTCCAACTCCTGGCAACACCATGTGTTAACAGAGTTGACTGCTCTATAGGGATTTCTTGGCTGTTAACTTTACAGAAGCACATCACAAGGCTTTCTTCCATGGCACCACTGGGTGGGTTGGAACCGCCAACCTTTATGTTAGTAGTCCAGTGCAAACCATATGCACTACTCAGGGACTTTACTACTACCATGAAAATAGTTTGACCTTACACACCCCTAGAAAAGGTCTTGGGGGTCCCCAGAGATCACAGACCACACCAAACCACTGAACTAAGCAAACAAAATGATTTTTAAAAAAAGTTACTTCTACAATTTTTAAATAGTTACTACTACTAACATTAAAACCTTAAGTAGGCTCAACAGTATATAGATTAACGTACCCCAAGCAAAGGGAAAAATTAGATACAATGAAAATTTGGCTCAAATCATAGCTGTAATGATTCAAAATTATTTTGACAATCTTCACAATAAACCACGCTTTTATTTCATCATCATTCTCTCAAAGTAATATAAAGTATAGATCGATACATTGTGAGAGAAAATTTAACTTAATTTTATGGGTTACAGAATTTCATGACATCTTAACTGGAGATGTCCTTCCTTTTACCTTGGAAATAAATACTAAGCCATAAGTTTAAAGGGAGTTTGGGTATATAACAGTGTTAATCACATGAAGCATACCATCATTTTCCTGAAACAATGTAATCCCACAGGACAGAGAAAAACATGCAAATGCACAACAACACAAATACATTTTTACCAACTCACAAATAAGAAGATCATTTGTAAACTGGTGTTATAAATTTCTAAATAGATTTCTACACATAACATCATAAATGATGGGTAAATCCCCAGCTAGGGGCATCTATAAAAGCCTTATTTAATCTACAACACTGTGGAAATCTAATACCATTGTAACAGTGATATTTAGACAAAACAAAACTGCATTAAGAGACTGCCTCAAAGGAAACGGATTTATGAGAGGATGAGAGGGTCATGATAGAACACATATTCATGGTCTTCCCTCTAAAGGCTAATGCAGGTCCAAAGTTCTTGTCTCCAAGCACGACACTTTTACCCTCATCTCCCTGAAAAGGGTCATCTTGTGTTTCATAAATGGAAAGGGCAAAGAGAAAGTTGAGGGTAATGGCACGCTGAAAAGAGAAAACAAGAGAGTGTAAAAGAACGTTTGAAGTGGCTAACCTCCAGGCAAAGATGGTCAACTGAACACAAGCAACCATCTTTACTTCCCTCATGAAATCTCATTAAAACAATAGAAAATTTCTTCTTTTCTTTCTTTCTTTTTTTTTTTTGATACGCTTAAACTCAAAAGAAGAAGAAAAACAGGAGCAGAAATAATGGCGACAAAATCAGGGAAAGTTGGAAACAGAAAGATAAGCAGTTTCTTCATGGTCCCAAGAAAAATTAATACTAAAGCCATCAGTGGAGGAAGTAAAAAACTAATCCAATTTATCACTGGAAACTGAGGGTAAGGGGAAACTAAAATAAGGAAGATTAAGCAGTCAGATCCTCAGAGGCCTGCCCTAATTTACAAAGGTAGATAATTGCCCCTCCCTCATTATGAGTCGGAATCGACTTTATGGCAACGGGTATGGTTTTTTGGTTCACCTTGAGTAACAGTGAAAATTGTCTTTGAAAAAGGTAAACCAAAAGTCTCCAGGGACGTCAGGTAGTTTAAAGGCTGGGGTACTCTCACTTGGCTGCTAGAACATGGGCAGTCAGATCTTCAACCTCAAATCAAGAGATTAGACAAATTTTTCTGCAGAGAATATGATTAATTCCAAGCGGAAAGAGCTAAAGAGCTGATATAAGAGGTTCTCCAACACAAAAGCCAACTCACATCACCCTATAGCAAAGTTCATAGTGGAGAATCCCACTCAGAGTTTCCGAGGTTCCAATCATACTCCTCCACCCTTAGATAAGCAAAAAAGGATTATTAGATATCTGAAGTAATTCCCTAGTATAAAAGACAGAAACTACTCTTTTATAGACTTCTGGCAACATGGCACTCTAGGCAGAAGCACCACGTCATCCCTCCACAGCAAAGACCCGAAAAACTAAGCCAAACAGAGAAAACAGCAATCCTGAAATCCTAAACTTCAAATGAAGAGATAAAGAACTCAGCCAAGCACCAAACGGAATAAGAAACTGACAGAAAACAGAGAGCGAGGAGACATACATGGAGAGGTCCCCTATCAGCTAATGCAACACGGATCTGCCATCTTGGACTCCCATCAGAGACCAGCCAACAGGGGGTAGGAAAAAGCAGCTTCATGGAGCTTCCAGCAGGAGACAGAACAACCAGTAAACAGCAATATATACTTTCCCACCCCCCACCCCTCTTCACCCCCACTCGGCCTTCTCTGCTTCCCACGGCCACAGTCTCTTGGCCAGGAAGCACCAGCTGCTTGGATTCCACCCGCCCGCAATGACTGACTACCTGAGTGCAATTTGTTGGCTGCTGCTGTTACTTTTTTCCACTTCTTTTGATTTCTTCCTTACCTCTCACCACCTCCCCCTCCTTTTGCTCAAATACCTGGCTCCGTGCACCATCTTTGCTTCTTCCTGAGGGGAAGGTGGGATCCTGGGGCTTTTGTTTGCTTGTTTTCAATTGTTTGTTTGTTTTCTTCTTCTTTTCTCGAGTTGGGAGCCCATTCTGGCTTGGGACCTACCCGCTCAGCTTGTGCAGATGCGCAGAGGGATCCCTGAGCACATTTCTTTTTTCATGCTTTTTTGTTTGTTTGTTTTCTGTTTTTTTTTTGGGGGGGGGGGTCTTGTTTTGTTTTGTTTTTTAATTTGTTTTGCTTTCTTTTCCCTCTTTTTCCCTTTTTGTCTTTCTTCATTACTCAGTTTCTCGTCTCTCTATACCTTCCTTCTCTTCCTGTCCCCTGGATACCTGATGCTGAATATCTCTATGCCTCCCAGCCAGGCTGTACTTCAACACCTGGGAACAACTTCCCCAGACCTCGTAGCCACACCAGTGGGATCCGTAGGAGCTTTGCTGTTCTTTTTTCTTTCTAATTTTCATTTATTCATTGTTTTCCTTTTTTTCTTCTTCTTCCCCTTTTTGTTTTTCTCCATTTCATAGTCTCTCATCTCTCCACTCCAAAGGCAAGCTCCCCTAGCACTCCTTTGTTAGTTTGTATGTTTTTGGCTCCTGTTTCTCTCTCGTCTCTCCCATACCCATCCTAGCTCCACACATCACAATCTCCCCCCTCCATCCTGCCTATCTGCACCGTGTGCTTAACATCACACCATCAAGCAGCACAGGCACGGCCTACCAGAAACTGCCCTGCACTGATCATCGACCCGCCCTGGTGACTGTAGTAAGTGCCACAAACAACCCATCCCAGCAACCCCTCTTCAGCTAGACCTGCCCTGCTGTACCATATCTGAACGACTGACCCTGCCATTTGGAGAAGGAGGCAAAAAGTATCATGCCCACAGACGAGCAAACAACAAAGAACACACAGCCCACCTGCTCAGACATAGCCAAATTTAAAAGAAAAAAACAAAAGATGAAACAAACAAATCTACAATCAATAAACAAGGAACATAACCACTGAACGCCCCAAAGACAGCAGACAATATCAATACATTTACAAAATCAGGACAGGATGGTTCCAGCAGGTATCCAAAATAAAACACCAGATGACTTTCCAGTAGAAGAAAAGGCACTAGAACTACCTGATAGGGAATTCAAATCTCTAATACTCAGAATTATCCAAGAGTTGAAGCTAAAAGCAGACAAAAATGAGGAAAAAACAGACAAATTCATGGAAAATACAGACAAAAACAATGGAAGAATTCAGGAAAATAATGCAGGAACAAAATGCCAAAATAAATTCAGAACTAGAAATTATACAAAAAAATATTAGAAATCCAAAGATAAACAACAAGATTTCAGAAATGGACAGTGTCATAAGAAGGGCTGAGGAACAGATTTGAAACGGTGGAAGACAGGATCAGCAGAATTGAAGACAAACACTTGGATACAATGCTGTTTGAGGAAAAATCAGAAAAAAGAACAAAGAAAAATGAAGAGACCCTGAGAATTATGTGGATACAATCAAAAGCAAAAATTTGCGAGTGATCGTAGTTCTGGAACAGGCAAACAGAAGACACAGAGAGGATCACTGAAGAACTGCTGACAGAAAACTTCCCCAATATCATGAAAGATGAAAAGCTGACCATCCAAGAAGCTCGACGTACCCCATATAGGACAGACCCCAAAAGAAAATCACCAAGGCATATCATAATCACGGACGCTAAAACCAAAGACAAAGAATTCTGAGAGCAGCTCAAGGAAAAAAAAAGTCACATACAGAGAAGAAACAATAAGACTAAGCTTGGATTATTCAACAGAAACCATGCAGGCAAGAAGGCAATGGGATGACATATATAAAACCTTGAAAAGAAAAAAATCGCCAGCCAAGAATAATATATCCTGCAAACCCTCGTTCAAATATGATGGTAAAATTAGGACATTTCCAGATAAACAGAAATTAAGGGACTATGTAAAAACCAAACCAAACTTACAAGACTTATTAAAGGAAGTCCTTCGATCTGAGAACAAACAATATCAGACCACAGGCTGAATACAGGACATAGGATTGTACTAGCCGGATACCAACCTAGGAAATGAACTCTTAAGGACTATGCAAAACCAAAAGAATTACAAAAGGGAACCAGAGAGGTTAATCTGTAAATGACAACAGCATCAGAACAATAAAAGAGGGAATAAACAGTACAAGATATAGAACCTTCTAATGGAGAGAAAGTCAAGCATTACCAAGTAATAATAGACTGGTTCAAATCTTGGAAGATAAGGGTAAATTTCACAAAGGGTAAGGGTAAGTCAATCACAAAAGGACAAATATTGCATGAGACCTCTACAGATAACTCATGTAAAAGTTTACACACAAAAAGAAACAATCTTTATTGGTTACGAGGGATGGGAGGAGTTGGGGGTAACTAAATAGATAAGTGGTAACTTTGGTGAAGGGTAAGAGTACACATTACTGTCTTACCCTTACTGGGGAAGCCAGCACAACCTGTACAAGGAAAGGTCATGGAAGCTCCATAGACACTTCTAAACTCCCTGAGGGACTGAGCTGCTGGGCGGAGGGCTGTGGGGACCATGGTCTCGAGGAACATCTAGCTCAATTGGCATAGCACAGTTTATAAAGACAATGTTATACACTGTACCTTGGTGAGTAGCGTCTGGGGTCTTAAAAGCCTATGAGCCGCCATCTAAGATACTCCACTGGTCTCACCCCTTCGGGAGCAAGGGATAATGAAGAGAACAAGACAGAAGTTAAATATTAGTCCAAAGGACTAATGGACCACAGCTACCATGGCCCCCACCAGACTGAGTCCAGTACAGCTAGATGGTGTCTGCCTACCACCACAGACTGCTCTGACCGGAATCACAATCGAGGGTCCTGGATAGAGCTGGAAAAGGATGTAGAACAGAATTCTAACACACAAAAAAAGACCAGATTTACTGGCCTGACAGACTGGAGAAACCCCGAGAGTATGGCCCCTGAACACTCAGCTCAGTGGTGAAGCCCCTTCCAAAGTTCACCATTCAGCCGGGGATTGGACAGCATCATAAAACAAAACAGGACTAATGAGGCACAGCAGTCCAGGGACAAGGACTAGAAGGCAGGAGGGGACAGGAAAGCTGGTGATAGGGAGCTCAACGTTGAGAAGGGACAGTGTTGACATGTCATGGGGTTGTTAACCATTGTCATAGGACAATATGTGTACCAACTGTTTAATGAGAAACTATTTGTTCTGCAAACCTTCATCTAAGGTATAAAAAAAAAAAGAATTATCTATGTGAGATCAAATTGACAACAGTAACTCAAAAGGTTTGATGGCAAGCCTAGGGGACAGTGAGTTGAAGATAATGGTGATGGAATACTCTGGAAAAGGATAGTGAGAATAGCAGCACAACTGAAAGAAAGTAATCAATGTCACTGAATTGTACATGTAGAAACTTTCAAAATGGTGTAACTTTGGCTATGTATATTTTCACCAAAAAAAGGTTCTCAAGGTCGAAAGGGAGAGTGTTGACATGAAGTGGGGTTGTTAACCAATGTCATAAAACAATATGTGTACCGACTGTTTCATGAGAAACTATTTGTTCTGTAAACCTCCATCTAAAGTACAATAAAAAATTTTTTTTAAAAAATGAAGATAGAAACTAAAGGAAACAAACTAAAGAAGGCATAGTTGGAGGAAAAACACCATGTAGGTAAACAAAAACTCAAAAGAAGTATTATTATGCTTAGAGAGGTAAAATAGTGCAAACCTGAAACAAAAAAAAAGGATTCTTTACTTTGAAAAGAAAAGGAACATTCAGAGAAAAAATACTTAGAAATTAAAAATAGCAGAAAAGAAAAATTCAACAGAAGGTTTGGAAGACGAAGCTGAGAAAAAGACAAAGCAATGGAGAATAAGTTAGAAAGAATAAAAAAACTAGAGGACAGACTAGGAGGTTCAATATCCAGATACTTCATAAGAAGAGTGCAGGGAGGAAAAACCAAAGAGAAATAGAGTAAGTCAAGAAAGTTTCCCAGAACTGAAGACAAAGTGAAAGGGCCCAGAGTTGTCAACATGGCACACCACTGTGAAAGTTCTGAGTACAGGGGAAAAATCCTAAAAGGTTACATATGAAAGCTCAGGAATCAGAACGTCATCAGACTTCTTAACAGCAACATAGGAGCAACAAATCAATGGACAATGCCTTCAAAACTCTGAAAGGTATCCAGCCATACTACCAATCAAGTGGGAGGATAGAAAAGACATTTTCAGAAGTTCAGAGGCTCAAAAAAATTGTATCTACCATGCACTTTACTCAGGCAGATAAAAGATGTCCAATCAAAACAAGGGAGAAAAGAAATCCCAGGCTGCTGCTGCTGATGAAGTGACACACTAGGTACAAAAGGCAAGTAGTCCAAATTGGAGCAAATTAGGAAGACTCAAGAAGAAATTTCTTTAAGGAGCTGAAACTGACAAGATGTCTGATGCGCATTACGGAGATGTAGACAACTGGTGAAGAGTCTAAGGTAGAATTAATAAGTACACAGGATTATGAGTAAAATTTTTTGGTAAAACAGAAAAATTGTGCAAGAAGGGAAAAGTAACAGTTTTACTCCTTGGCTAAGCTATGAATAACATCTGCATATCCACAGTGTAGCCATGGAGTGCTGGTGTTGTGGTACTTAAGACCTCAGCTGCTAACCAAAAGTTCAGCAGTGTGAATCCACCAGCTTCTCCTTGGAAACCCTATGGGGCAGTTCTACTCTGTCCTATAGGGTCGCTATGAGTCGGAACCGACTCAATGGCACCTAACAACAACAGTATAGCCATGACATAACTATATGATAGGGAATGTTAACATGTCAACTTGGCTAGGCTATGATTCTCCGTGGTTTGACTGACACTGGACTGGATGATCTCACATAGTGTAACAATGTAATCACCTTCCGTGATATAATCTGCTGTGATCAGCCAATCAGATGAAAGGGGAGTTTTCTTGGGGGTCTGGCCTATCTCTAGAATATAAACAGATGTTCTGGCAAAACTCACTCTCTCTCTCAACCCTGCACTCTTCTCATCACCTGACTTCAGGATCTTGGGGCGTAAGCCTGCACAAGTCTCCAGCCTGCCGCTTCACTTGCAGATTTTGGATTCACCAGCCCCCGCAACTGCATGAGCCATTTCCTTGAAGTAAATCTTTCTATATATATTTATACATATACATCTCACTGGTTTTGCTCCTCTAGAGAACCCAGACTAAGACATAACTATATGGGGGTGAATCAATAGGTAATGCCTAAACTGGGGGGAGGTGGAAATTAAGAAGTAGGAACACAAGCACGCTATCTAGAATCAGGAAAATAAGCACCAAACTAATCATCTAAAAGGGTGACAGTGGTGGCTTCTGGAGCTACCTGCTCTTTATGTTAGCCATCCTATTAACGTAAAGCAGGATACACAATGTATGATTAAGGGGAAAATCTGACAAGATGTAGTAAACAATGCAGAAGAGCTCTCAAAGTGCATCAAAGGTCCCACTCCCTTCGCACTGCTTGCTCTAGGGGTAGAGAGGTTAAGTGATTGCTGGTTCTGAACATTCTTAACAGCAATCTGTTGCTGGGTGCTACAGAGTTGGTTCCAACTCACAGCGATCCTATGTGACAGAGTAGAACTGCCCCATAGGGTTTCCTTGGCTGTAATCTTTATGGAAGCAGATCATAAACAGTAAACTAAGTAACACTTCTTAACGACATTTACTAATTGACATTTCAGGCTGAATAACTCTTTTTGTGGAGGCTGTCCTATGCGTTATACAATGTTTAACAGTATCCCTGGCCTCTATCCATAAGATGTCAGTAGTGACAACGAAAAATGTCTTGAGACATTGGCAAATGTCTCTGAGGGACAATAATCGCCCTGGTTGAGAACCACTACTCTAAAAACCAAAAAACCAAACCCATTGCTGTTGAGTTGATTCCGACTCACAGCAACCCTCTAGGACAGAGCAGAACTGCCCCACAGGGCTTCCGAGGAGCACCTGGTGGGTTCGAACTCCTGACCATCTGGTTAGCAGCCACAGCTCTTAGCGACTACACTACCAGGGTTTCCCAACTACTCTAAAGTGCTGCCCACTCCATTCATGCCCCACCATCAAAAACATTCTTGATGATGGCAGCACAATTGGAAGAGCATAGTCAATATCACTTAAATGTGTAAGTAAAAAGTTTTGAAATGGTGTTTAAATAAAATAAAATAAAATAAATAAAATAAACAAATGAGACTAAAGAGGTACAATAGTCCACTGACAAGGTCCAGAAGACAGAAGGGGACAAGGAAGCCCCCTGGTGATAGGGAACACAAGGTGGAGTAAGGATATTCTTGATGTGCTGTGAGATTGTTAACCATTGTCATAGGGCAACATGTGTAGTAACTGTTAAATGAAAAACTATTTTGTTCTGTAAGCCTTCATCTTAAGTGAGAATAACAGCACAGTTGGAAGAGCGTAGTCAATGTCACTGAACTGTGAATGTAGAAATTTTTGAAACGGTGTATCTTTGGCCATCTGTAATTTTCATCAAAAGAAAAAAAAAAGGTTGAGAGTTTAGAGGTTTAATACGTTGTGGGGTTGTTAACCAATGTCACAGAACAACATGTGTACTACTATTTCATGAGAAACTATTTGCTCTGTAAGCTTTCACCTGAAGTACAATAAAATATTAAAAAAAAAAAAAAAAAAACATTCTTGATGGCATGGGACAAGGACATAAGATGTTCACTTCCAAAAACAAAAATCTTCATTTCAAAATATATTTTATCGGTTGCCCATATCTCTCACCAGGTCACTTTAGGGACACTTAAATTGAATGAAGGAGCCCTGGTGCCACAGTGGTTAAAGCGCTTGACTGCTAACTGAAAAGTCAGCAGTTCAATCCATCCATTCTGCAGGAAAAAGACGTGGCAGTGTGCTTCCACAAAGATTACAGCCTTGGAAGCCCTATGGCGCAGTTCTATTCTGTCCTACAGAGTTGCTGTGAGTCAGAATCAACTCTACAGCAATGGGTTTTTTGGGTTTTAAATTGAATGACTTGATTTCTGTCCACCCTTTCCCTCTTAGAATAGTGCTAACAAACAGCAAATTCCTAAAACAAGGATTCTCAAACTGGGGTTCATGGATTGGGGGTGGGAGGAGAGAAATGCCCATTAAAGTTTTATCAAGAATCTACACTTTTTCTGTAATAATTTTTAAATGATATGCAATCATTTCAATGATAATCTTTAAAAAAGACTGTGGAAGCATATTCCAGATCACTTGGATGATAACATTAAAATCAAATACTGCCATAATTTCAGAGTCCAAATTGGTGTTTATAATTCAGGTGGCTCCAGGCAAACACACAAAATGACAACATTTATGTAATACAGTGGTTCTCAAACTTCTGAAGCCTAAAATCTAGACATTCTCAGGTTTGAAGAAACATGGCCTTAGAATATTCATTTGTTCTTAAAACAAATATATACTGAGCACCTACAAATGTGCCAGGTGAGAGAAGATAGAATAGGAAGGAAGAGAAAGGAAAAAAAAAAAAGCATAAGCATCTCAAATTTTAGGAGAGAAGAGAAAGCAATAAAAGGAGTTTTCCTGTAGTACTGGGCAAGAGCTGAAGAAACTGGAGGATAAGGGGGTTTTAAACAATGATACCTGCAATAAAGACAACCTAAGGAAAAATGAACTAAGCCATCAAATAGAGAAGAAAATGGCCTAAGGCATGGGCCCCTACCCTCCTGGACTAGAGCATCAAAGGACTGAAAGTAATCATGCAGACTTTGAGTTCCTCTGCACTTTAGACACCTGATGGAGGTATCATCCTAGGTGAGGTTGATGATTATCCAAAAAGAACAAAGAAAGAGAGGAATCTCGTAGGCAAGAGAAAGAAGAAACAGTGTATGTTTTTTGATCAGTTATGTGTAAGTGAAATTTCTAAGCTGTGGATCTGTAATTCAGAAAGCATCTAAATATAGAAAACCAAACAGAAAGTGAAGATCAGAGATTTTTTTCTACAGGTAGCAACATGAGATAATTTAAATAAGGCAAAGTTCCCTAGAGAAGGAAAGCCTTGAGGTGTGACTTGGAAGAATGATAAATTACCTATCAGACAAAATGACAATGATGATACCCTACACTCAGAATATAATCTGAACTACCCAAAGCAATCTATAGATTCAATACTATTCCGATTAAAATCCCAACACCATTTTTTACAGAAATAGAAAAGCTAATCCTTAACTTTATACGGAAAGAGACCCTGAAAAGCGAAAGCAATTTTGAAGAACAAAGTAGGAGGCCTCGCACTCCTCAATTTAAAAACTTACTATACAGTTAAAACCAAAAATACCCATTGCCGTTGAGTCAATACCGACTCACAGTGACGCTATAAGACAGAGTAGAATGCCCCACAGTGTTTCCAAGGAGCGGCTGGTGGATTTGAACGGCTGACCTTTTGATTAGCAGCCAATCTCTTAACCACTGCGCCACCAGGGCTCCACTATACGGCTACAGTAATCAAAACTGCCTGGTACTGGTTTAATGACAGACACATAGACCAATGGAATAGAATTGAGAACCTAAAAATAAATCCATGCATCTATGGACAGCTGATCTTCAACAAAGGTGTTAAGTCTATTAAATGGGGAAGGAACAGTACTTTCAAGTGGTGCTGGCAAAATTGGATTTCCACGTGCAGAAAAATGAAGCAGGACCCATATCTCACACCATACACAAAAACTAATTCAAAATGAATCAAAGAGCCAAATATTAAAATTAAAACTATAAGGTTCTTGAAAGAAAACATAGAGGCAAAGCTATGGGACCTAATTTTCTTTAACAATAGACTGTTAAATACAACAAATGCACTAGCAACAGAAGACAAAATAGATAACTGGGACCTTATAAAAATTAAATACTTCTGTTCATCAAAAGACTTTATCAAAAGAGTAATAAGACAATCTACGGACTAGAAAATATCTTTGGGAACCACATATCCGATAAAGGTCTAACATCCACAATACATATAAAACTTCTACAACTTAACAAAAAGACAAATAATCCAATAAAGAAATGGGCAAAGAACTTGAACAGACACTTCTCCAAAGAGATTTATGCAGCCAACAAATACACGAAAAGATGTTCATTGTCATTAGCAATTAGAGAGACGCAAATCAAAACTATGAGATACCATGTTACCCCTACCAGAATAGCAATGATCAAAAAAATCAGAAAACAACAAGTCAACCTTTGTTGATGTGGGGAGACAGGAACCCTTATCCGCTGCATGGGAATGTAAAATGGTACAACTGTTGTGGAAAACAGTATGGCGATTACTCAAAAAATTACAAATAGAGTTACCATATGATGTAGCAATCCCACTCCCAGGCATATACTCTAGGACCTAAAAGTGGGTACACGAACAGACATACGTACTCTGATGTTCACTGCAGCACTATACACAACAGCAAAAAAACAGAAATAACTCAAGTGCCCCTCAGCTGATGAGTGGATTAAAAAATTGTGGTACATACATACTATGGAATATTGCCTAGCCTTAAAGAAAAATGAAGTCCTAATACATGCTACAACATGGATGAACCCTGAAGATATTATGCTGAAATAAATCAATCACAAAAAGACAATACTGTATTGTCTCACTTAAAAGAAATGACAAGACTAGCTAAATATATAAAAACCAATTGTTACTAGTGGTTGGGGGGGAGGGAGGAGGTATCATTCTAGAAGAAGTACTGAATGTTTGTCTATGGTGATAGGAAAACTGGCATTGACTAAGTGTAATACAGGCATACCTTGGGGATACTGGGAGGTTCACTTCCAGACCACCACAATAAAGCAAACACCACAATACAGTAAGTCACACAAAATTTTGGTTTCCCAGTGCAGGTAAAAATTATGTTTACACTATACTGTAGTCTATTAAGTGTACAATAGCATTATGTCTACAAAACAATGTATATACCATAATTAAAAGATACTTTATTGCTAAAAATGCCAACCATCATCTAAGCCTTCAGCTAGTAGGAATCTTTTTGCTGGTGGAGGGTCTTCCCTTGATGTTGATGGCTGCTGACTGACCAGGGTGGCGGTTGCTGAAGGCTGGGATGGCTGTTGCAATTTCTTAAACTAAGACAACAATGAAGTCTGCCCCATCAATCGATTCTTCCTTTTACAAAAGATTTCTTTGTAGCATCCCTGCTGTTTGATAGCATCTTACCACAAGAGATCTTCTTTCAAAACTGGAGTCAATTCTCTCAAACCCTGCCACTGCTCTGTCAACTAAGTTCGTGTAATATTCTAAATTCTTTGTCGTCATTTCGACAACGTTCACAGCATCTTCACCAGTAGATTCCATCTCAAGAAACCACTTTCTTTGCTCATCCATAAGAAGCAACTCCTTATGTGTTAAAGTTTTATCATGAGATTGCAGCAATTCAGTCACATTTTCAGGCTCCAGTTCTAATTCCAGTTTTCTTGCTATTTCCACATTTGCAGTCATCCAAGAGGGTTGGAATCTACTTCTTCCAAACTCCTGTTAATGCTGATATTTTGACCTCCTCCCATGAATCACAAATGTTCTTAATGGCATCTAGAATGGTGAATCCTTTCCAGACGGTTTTCAATTTACCTTTCTCAGATCCGTCAGAGGAATCAGTATCTATGGCAGCTATAGCCTTACGAAATGTATTTCTTACGTAGGACTTGAAAGTCAAAATTACTCCTTGATCCATGGGCTACAGAATGGATGTTGTGTTAGCAGGCATGAAAACAATACTAATCACCCTGTAAATCTCCATCAGAGCTCTTGGGTGACCAGATGCACTGTCAATGAGTAGCAATATTTTGAAAGGAATCTTTTTTTTCTGAGTACTAGGTCTCAACAGTGTTATAAACAGATGTGCTGTCATCCAGGCTTTGTTGTTCCATTTATAGAGCACAGGCAGAGTAGACTTAGCATAATTTTTAAGGGCCCTAGGATTTTTGGAATGGCAAATGAGCACTGACTTCAACTTAAAGTCACCAGCTGCATTAGCCCCTAACAACAGAGTCAGTCTGTCCTTTGAAGCTCTGAAACCAGGCATTGACTTTTCCTCTCTAACTATGAAAGTCCTTGATGGCATCTTCTTCCAATAGAAGGCTGTTTCATCTACGTTGAAAATCTGTTCTTTACTGTAGCCACCTTCATCAATTATCTTAGCTAGATATTCTGGATAACTTGCTGCAGCTTCTACATTAGCACTTGCAGCTTCACCTTGTACTTTCATGCTGTGGAGACGGTTTCTTTCCTTAAAACACAGGAACCAACCTCTGCTAGCTTCAAACTTTGCTTCTGAAGCTTCCTCACCTCTCTCAGCCTTCATAATATTGAAGAGAGTTAGGGCCTTGCTCTGGATTAGGCTTTGGCTTAAGCGAATGTTGTGGCTGGTTTGATCTTCTATCTAAACCACTAAAACTCTCTCCATATCAAAAATAAGGCTGTTTCGCTTTATTATTTGTGTGTTCACTGGAGTAGCACTTTTAATTTCCTTCAGGAACTTTCCTTTGTATTCACAACTTGGCTGTTTGGTGCAAGAGGCCTAGCTTTTGGCCTGTCTCGGTTTTCCACATGCCTTCCTCACTAAGCTTAATCATTTCTAGCTTTTGATTTAAAGTGAGAGACCTGCGACTCTTCCTTTCACTTGAACACTTAGAGGCCATTCTAGGGTTATTAACTGACCTAATTTCAATATTGTCGTGTCTCAGGGAATAGGGAGGTCCAAGGAGAGAGAGAGAGAGATGGGGGAATGGCTGGTCAGTGGAGCAGTCAGAACACATACAACATTTATCCATTAAGTTCACCATCTTACACGGACGCAGCTCACGGCGCCCCAAAACAATTAGAAGATGGAAGATCACTGATCCTAGATCACCATAACAGATATGATAATAATGAAAAAGTTTAAATATTGCGAGAATTACCAAAATGTGACACAGAGACACGAAGTGAGCACATGCTGTTGCAAAATGGCGCTGACAGACTTGCTCGACACAGGGTTGCCACAAACCTCCACTCTGTAAAACATGCGACATCTGCAAAGCATAATAAAGTGAAGCGCAATAAAACAAAGTATGCCTGTAGTTACGCAACTTGACTATTGCAACTGATATCACTAAGCTGTACACTAGAAAAATTTTTTAAAGGGGGGCAAAACGACAAATAAAATCTTACATTTAACTTTACAACAAAAATTTAGCAGCCAAAAAAAAAAAAGGGGCTGCAGCTGTTGATACTACTTAAACAAATAAACACTTCATGGGATTAGTTTTCTTGGTTCAAAGGTTTGGGGTGATGGTCTTGTGGGCTTGTCCAGTCAACTGGCCTAATACTATTTTGAGAGTTTCTGCTCTTCCTCTCAGTTCAGTGGCTAATGCCTGGGGTGTTAAAAGCTTGCAAGCAGTCATAGAAGATACAACAACTGGTTTCTAATCACCTGAAGCAACAGAGGAAGAAAGATTCAGGAAGCTTAGAAGGAAATGGATGGTGCCAGGCTACTATTACTGAACATTTTGATCAGGGTCCCCATAGATGGATCTTGACCAAAAGGAGGAAAACTGAGGAACAGAATTTCAAATTCTTATTGGAAACCAGACTTACTGGACACATGGAGATTAGAGGGACCACTGAATCTACTGTAGGAAACAACTTTTTAATCTTGAGCTAAAACTACCCATGAAGTCATCTTTAAACAACAATTTAGCTCAATAAATAATCTGTCTTCAGCACTGCACCCTATTGAAGAACTGCCTACCATATATGAGATTGTAATGACAATAGTAACTCTAAAGCACAGATGAGAATTTTAAGAGGCAGAGAGTATAAATTAACGGTGATGAAACATTAAGGGCAGAGATAGTGGAAATGGTGACATAATGTGAACTATACATGTAAAAACTGTTGAAATGGGCATATGTTTTATTGTGTATATTGTCACTAAAAATAAAATAGTAGTAGTAATTTGAGAAAGAAGAGAGGAAAAAACAAGAGCCTCAAGGTGAGTTACAGGGAATGTGTAAGGAATATGTGCCATCTGTCTCATAGAAAAAAAAAAGAAATGATGAAAGTTAGAAGTGTGTACTTGATCCAGAGGACTCTGAAGAGTCACTAAAACAAAGAGTAGAAACAGGCATGAAAAACAACTTTGTCGTCAGTATGCAGGCTGCTTTATAGTGCTAAAAAAATAAATCAGCAGAGGCTAGCCAAATGGTCTCATGCTGTTACCAAAGAGGAGAGACCACTGTGATAAAGTTAATTGAAAGAAAAGAATATAATGGTAGCTGTTGTAAATTTTGTTTTTAGAAGTCACTATAACAAAAGTCTAAATTATAATCGAGACTATGAATCTGAATATTTCAAGAAGGGAAAACAAATTATTAATACCACAGGCTCAAGAACTACCAACAGCCTTTGGTCCTAAATCTAAATGAAAAGGAAGATTAATTCTGTAACATCAACTTTTTAGTTTCAAAATGTATATATCTGTGCCTTTTGAGACACTGCAAGAGTTATTATGGAGGAGTTAAATAGGATGATATGATGCTGGCAAGAAAATGACTTGCTACCCCCTCTCAATCCACACTGAAGCAGAGATTAAATCATGTTTCCTATCCAACACTCCTTCCACTAAAAAACAAGGCTGACTTATGATACAACAAAAAGCCAAGCCAAAGCACCTCACCCCACCAGTATTCTAAAACTTCTTGGGTTTAATTCTCTTTACAACCCAAAAAACGAAACCAAGTTGGGTAAAAACTAGAGGACCTCCAAAGTCAGACTTATCTGAGACTGAACTGCAGACCTGTGCTCTTCAACTGCACTATGCACAACCCCAGGTGAACATGTTATACTAGGGCATTCAAAGCCACAGGATGAAAATGGCGCACCTGCCTAGATTGCCAAATTTACGAGACAATTTGAGAGGGAAAGATGTTTAAAATAAGTGAAAAAACGATGTAAAATGCAAACTTTTCCATGAATTCTTAAAGATAGAACGCCCTCCTGTCAAGTTGATTCCGACTCATAGCAACCCTATAAGACAGGGTAGAACTGCTCCAGTGGGTTTCCAAGGCTGTAAATCTCTACAGAAGCAGATTGCCACATCTTTCTCCTGAGGAGTGGCTGGTGGGTTTGAACTACAGACCTTTAGGTTAGCAGCAGAGCACTTAACCACTGGGCCACCAGGACAGGAAACTATAAAGATATCGTCTACTTGTGAATGAGCTGCTTTGAACTCCACCCACAAGATGTGGGAAGAGAAGGCTGAAGGATTTATGGGCTCGCTCTCTGCTGTCACCGAAGGAAATGTTTAAAGAATATCAAGTCCTATGTTCTTTTCACCACTCCAATATTCACCAGTGAAGCCACATGCACTTTCTTTGTTCCATACAGAACACTTCCATTCCATTCTGTTTATACTATCCTAGTCCAAGGCCTTATAACCTCAACCGGAATGATTGTAAAAGCTTATCTCAATGTTAAAAGTGCTCTTCATCCAACAAAAGGATGTTGTCAGATTAACCTTCTTCATATACCTTCACCTCTGAATCAAACAAACACCATGAGTAACAACAGCTACTATTATTGAGTGCCTACTATGGACCAAGTACTTTACATTCATTATCTCATTTAACCTCCAAAATTCTATAAAATAGAAGCTCTATTTTACAAACACCAAGGTAACTGAGCTAAAAGGCAGCAGAGCTAGGATTTCAGCCATGTTTATTTGACTCAAAAGCCTACTGTGCTATTTATTGAGAAGCTACTATGTCCAAGGAGTCCCTGGATGGCACCAACGGTTAAGTGCTCAGGTACTAACCAAAAGGTTGACAGTTTGAATCTACCCAGAGGCACCTCTGAAGAAAAACCTTATGAAAGATCATAGCCATTGAAAACCACATGGAGCACAGTTCTACTCTGAAACGCATGCGGTTACCATGAGTCAGAATCAACGTCACAGCAACTGGTTTGGTTTGGTTTGGTTTGGTTTAGTTACTATGTCCAAACCATTGTGCTGAATATTAAGTGGAATACATTTTCAATTTTATGCTCAAAACATTTCAAGACTTCCCACTGCCTAAAAAACAAGCTCAAATTAAAAAAAAACAAAATGGCACTGAAGACCCTCTATAATTTCCAGCACTGAAAATTCTGTTATAGCCAAGCAAAATTATTCAATATTCCCCAAACAAAAACCTCTCAGTGAACTCTGGCTCATATGGTTCATCTCAGTCTAGGAGGATAACACCTCACACCTTCACATATAGATTCTCGATCTCTCCTTTAAGGCCAAACTTAAGGCACAAAACCTTCATGAAACCTTCTCTAATTGTTTAGGTTCATAAATGACTGCCCCCTAATATGGGCCACTTAAAAAGCAATGAAAAATGATAGGTATGATTTTCAGTTATCCACTTAACAGTCTAACCTCCTTCAGCACAAAAACTATACTTTTCTCTTCCTTAGATAGACACATGTGGGCAGTCACTCAACTCTCAGTCTAATGTTCTTTCCACTGTCTCACTCAGGCATATATTAACTACACATTTCAAAACAAAGGTTAGGCACATGATTTATCATTTTGCTTGTACCCAGCTGGCTCCCTTTCCACCTGCAGCTGCTCCAAGTCCTTATTCCTCTCCTTCAGAACACTGTTCTACACATTCCGCCTCATTCTCACCAAAAGACCTAAGCTTCCTGTGTAATAAGAAAGCAGAAGTCATCAAGTGTGAACTCTTCCACCATTCCTCCCCTTCCACTTAGAAGTATAGCTGTATTTTCACCATCTTAACCTGTTTCTCCTGTCTCAGTGTGTCCTTATTCTCTTCCCAAATTAATTTTTCTACCATGTTCCTGATCACATCCTCTCTTAAGAGTTCAAGCTCTCATTCTGTTTTACTCTTTTTTCGTATCTTCAATCTCTCCCTCTCTAAAGCTCTTTCTCTTCAAACAACAAACATGCTCATCTCTTCATTTATTTTATTCCTAAATGTTTGTTTAACTCACTTTACCCACCCAAAAACCCAGTCATCAAGTCGATTCCAACTCATAGTGACCCCGTAGGGTTTCCAAGGTGGTAAACCTTTAAGAAAGCCAACTGCGACATCTTTCTCCCACAGTAACTTACTATAAGCCAGGTACTATTCTCAGTGCTAGCATTACAGATGAGGTCTTTGCTGTCACACAGCTTATATTCCAGTGGGTCAGACTGACAATAAACAAGAAATAATTGAAAATGATGGTTTCTGGCAAAGTTAAGTGCTATGAAGAAAATAAAACAGGGTGATTCAACTGAGGTAGAGTCGGAGAGAACAGAATGAGGGGGTGAATCTGTTTAGACTGGTTGTTTTAAGAAGTCCTCACTGGCAAGGTAACATTGAAGTGATGACTGAAAGTCAGGAAAGAGTCAGCCACATGAAAATCTGGGAGCAAAACAATCTAAGATAGAGAAAACAAAAAACATCAAAGGCCCAGGGAGCAACCACCTTGATTAATTAGAGAAAAGGGGACTTGTGACTGAAACATAATGAACCAAGCAGGGCAGTAGTACAAAATGAAGTCTCAGTGGTAGGCAGAAAGCAGGTCAGGTATGCCATGGAGAAGGAGTTTGGATTTTATTCTATGTGCAACAAGAAGCTACTGAAGGATCTTAAGCAGAAATTTGACCTTTTCAAACTTTAAAGATACAAAAATACTACCAGTGTCTTTAGGTTGACAGAATTATTGTCTGCATAGCTAGAAATTATTATGCACTCTCCAACCTGTTGAAGTTAGAAAAATTTAATAGGAGAAATTGCCTCAACATCTGTATTTAACGCTATATCAAATATATACTAGTTTTAAATGAAAGGTAAAGTTAGAGGGTAGTGAACAAATAAATGTAGTTAACAAACTTGATAAACCCACACTTTCCCACAGATATTTTTTTCATTTGTTGAAATAGTTTAGAAATCACAATTAAGGTTTCCTTTTACCCTTTTCCAGATTCTTAATTTCTAATCCAAAAATTCTAACTCACCTCGACAAGCTTCTTCAAAATCTTGGGTTATGTCCACCCAGCTTGTATTGCTTTTTTCCATTTTTTCTGGTATACTGAGCTCCCATCCTGAATCATCATCTTCTACAGGAGCTTTCATAACCATTATGCCTGTAAAATCAACACTGGTGTCAAAAAGAAGATCTACCTTTCAGGGCAAGAATATTTGCAACACATGTGTTTTTGTTTGTTTTTAAAGTACTGGATTAAAGTCTTACCAAACTAAGCAAAACTCTTCCGAGTATGAGAATGGTACTGCAAAAAATTACCTTTAACCAATTCATCTTACAATAAGTAACACTACTTATTTATTAATAACCCACCACCTACCAGGGTTCATAAAAGAGTTTGCTTTTTCAAGAGTTTGATTTTTTTTTCGCGAAAAATCACAAACCATCACACCGCTGGCCCAAACAGAACCAACTCCAGAGCTTGCAACTTTCAACACTGGCCACAACCAACCAAGGTCCTATTTGGAGCACCCTCTTGCAGCCCAAGACCACAAGCGGCAGCTACTCAAGTCAGGGAAGCCCCTCATCTACCCGAAGCCCGCTGGGCCAACCTTTTCCTGGTACGGGCGGGACCCCGGCACAGCTTCGCGGGGAACAAGGCGTGGGCGATCACCGCAGGGTCCCACCTGCCGGGCCCAGGGCGCCGACGCACCTGAGGCGGGGACTCGCACCAGGTCCGCCCGGCCCCGACCCGACAGGGCGCGGAAGCAAGGACAGCGCTGTCGCCGGGCGGGGGGGCGGGCATGCCGGATGCCAGTTCGTCGTCCTGGTAACCGGGCGAGGCCTGGGCCTCCGCGGGCACCGGGCAAGGGTAAGCCCGCGGCTCCTACCTGAGGCGCGGCGGGAGGGCCGGGGCCGCAGGGTAACCTGGCGTCCCCAAGGTCTGCCACACGCGCAAGGGGCTGGGGCTCTCGGAACAGGGAAGGAGGGGGTCCCAATGGCTCCGCAAAGATGGTCCCTACCTACTTCTCCCGTGGCCACCCGCGCCGCCACGCACAGTCCTGACCGCGGAAATAACGACGCCGCCTCTGCCGCGGCCGCCCCCTCCCCTCTCAGCCCAGCCCGACCGGCGGCGCGCGCGCATGCGTACGCCCGGTGCGCGCGACCCCGCCCCCTCTCCCTTACTCCCGGGGACTTCGCGCTCCTCTACCACACCCCCTCCCTCGCCACAGCCTTGGTTCGGCCGACGGCGACCGCCTTCTCTTCTCGCGGGATTAAATGAATCTCGCGAGAACAAAGATACATTCTTTCCCTACCCTTGGGCCAAGTAAGGGGTAGTAGGTGGGTCCCAGTAGGGGGCGGGGCCCGGGGCCTCGGAAGCACCCGCCTGGCGCGGCTCTCTTGGAATTCTTAGAAAGGTGATGGGAAGGCCCGAGAAAGCAATGTAGTAAACTGTAAACCCCGGTAGTTTCCCCGATGACCGTGTAGCCCTACTCCAAGAGCACCACCACCAAGCTACTGCTGCCTGATTGACACCGGATTTATGTTTCCTAAACAGCGCCTGGGGATTTAATGAAGGAAAATAGGAAATATCATCGGAGTTAAGCCCGCCATTGTCTTTCAGACTCTTACATGTTTTACGTTTTCCTTTAAATTTATTACTAAATGGACTACGTAAATAGAGTGGCAGGAGTAAGAAACGTACCTATACCACCACATATCCATTAGAAGCGTCAAAATTTAGAAGAGAATACCAACTGTTGGTGAGGACGTGGAGCAACTGGAGTACTCATGCATTGCTGGTGGAAACGCAAAATGGTACAACCACTTTGGAAAATAGTTTTTTATTGTAAAGTTAATCGTACACTTACCATATGATCCAGCAATTCCACTCCTAGGTAATTACTTAGGAAAGAAAGCATGTATCCACACAAAGACTTGTGCATTAATGTTTATAGCAGGTTTAGTCATTAAAAAAAAACTAAAAAACAACCCAAATGTTCATCAACTGGGGAGAGGATAAACAACTTGTGGCATGTCAATACAATATAATGGATACTCATTGTCATTAGAAAGGGATGAACTGTTTGTACTGCAAGAACATGGATAAAACTAAAAAACGTGCTAAAGAAACCAGACAGGAAAGAGTATATGAAACTTCAAAAAAAAAGACAAACTATAGTGACAGATCAGTGGTTTACATGGGGGTCGGGAGAGGATTGACTGGGATATGGGTGGGTGATTTGAGATGATGGAGTTGTTCTCTATCTTGATCATGGCTGTAGTTACCAGTTTGTAAAAACTCGTCAAGAAACCATTTTCCCTAGAGAAAGAGAGGTTTATGACATCCAATATGCTTCATAGTGTCTTAAAAATGACATTTTAGACATAGACTATATGATGAGTTGATGGATACAAAGGAACTAATTGGCAATGAGCTGGACTACCAAAACAAGCCTATAATATAGATAGAGTAGATGGGTATTTTTGGAAAGCTGAAAACAAATTCCTAGATCTTGTTGTTGCTAGTATGTAAAATCCTAAGTATTCCATGCTTAAACACTTACGTTGAGAGAATATTTAGCTTGTCATCACATTGTACCGACTCCAGGAGCCAATATAATGTGGATTTGATAAATGCAGAGATGCAAGTCAAGGTGAATTTTACATTTGACTGTACTCAGTTCTACCGCTACATTAAAAAAAAAAAAGTATATTTTAAAGGCTGCAGAGAGTGCAAACAAATATTTTTAGAAAAGGAACAGGAAGAGTAAAAATATCCTACTGTATCATAGGACAAGCAAAGATGTCACCTTGAAGACTAAGGTGTGCCTGACCCAAGCCATGGTGTTTTCAGTCGCATCATATGCATGCGAAAGCTGGACAGTTAACAAGGAAGACCGAAAAAGAATTGACACCTTTGAATTATGGTGTTGGCAAAGAATATTGAATATACCATGGACTGCCAGAAGAATAAACAGGTCTATCTTGGAAGAAGTACAGGCGGAATGCTCCTTTAGAATCAAGGATGGCGAGACTACGTCTTACGTACTTTGAACATGTTGTCAGGAAAGATCAGTCCCTGGAGAAGGACATCATGCTTGGTAAAGCAGAAGGTCAGCGAAAAAGAGGAAGACCCTCAACAAGATGGAATGACACAGTGGCTGCAACAATGGGCTCAAGCATAACAACTATGAGGATGGCGACGGCATCTAACAACAGCAACAACATCATGGGACAGAAAGAAACATGGTATTGTTACTTTTTATTAAATATAGGTAACATCTGTTTAATTAGTCCTATTCTGGAACTCTGGTGGCACAGTCCTTAAGAGCTATGGCTGCTAACCAAAAGGCTACCAGTTTGAATCCACACGCCGCTCCTTGGAAACCCTGTGGGGCAGTTCTACTCTATCCTGTAGGGTTGCTATGAGTCAGAATGGACTCATGGCAATGGGTTGTTGTTTTTTTTGATTGTAATTGTAATACAGTCTCCTTTTAAAAAGTCTCACATTTACGTGTCTTAGTGCACAATAATCCAATAAAGAGTTAAGAAAAAGTTAAAATAAATTGCTGTTTCAGGGATAATTATACATATATAACATTATTTATAATTTATGTAGTGTTTATAACATGTCAGCATTACAAAAATATTCTATTTTTCTCGATTTTTAATTAGTTAAACTGCTACTATTAATTACTAATTGCTACTGTTAAATCCTATTCTTGCTTTGTTTAAATAACAGCATTAATGCAATGGGAATTAAATAATGGAGAATATGTAATTTCAAATAAACATCTGTTTTTCATAATTTTGTGTTAATATAATAATGCAAATGTGTATAATTATTTATTATATAATTTTTTTTCCTAATATGACTATGACCTCTGTTGGCTCTCTAAAAAGATGACCACCTGACTTCATTAAGTGAATGTATCATAATTTATTCAACCATTTCTCTATTGATGGACATTTAGATAGTTTCCAGGGTTTTACTATTAAAAATAGTGTTACCATCAATATCTGTGTGCATATGCCTTTTCATAGTGTTGCCACTGTATCTTTTGATTACATTCCTATAACTAGAATTTTGGGGTCAAAGTGTACCAGAAACCAAAAAACCCACTGCCATCAGTCGATTCCGACTCACAGCGACGCTATAGGACTAAAGTAGAACAGCCCCATAAGGTTTCCAAGGCAGTAAATCTTTACGGAAGCAGACTGCCACATCTTTCTCCCACGGAGCGGCTGGTGGGTTCGAACTGCAGCGTTTTGGTTAGCGGCTGAGTGCTTTAACCACTCAGGGCTCCTCTCTAAGTGTACATGAATGTATAATTTTACCGTTGCCAAATTCATCTCCTCAGAGTTTGTTCCATTTCTCATTTCCACCAGCAATGGATAAGAAGTGCTCATTTTCCTATAGCCCCACAAATACAGTATGTAGTTGACCTTCGAGTTTTTACAAACTGGTGATAAAAATAATATCATGGTACTTTTAGTGTAGTTATAATTTGCATTTTCTTATTATGAGTGAAGTGGAGAATCTATCTTTACAAGGGGCATTTGCATATCTTTTTCTGTGCTCTGTCTAGCCCATTCTATAGAAATATTGATCATTTTTTATGTTATTTTTCTTTTGTTGGCTTTTTGTTTTAATCACATAAAAGTATTTTTTACTCAAATTTATCAGTAAAGATGTCATTTAGAACCATAGATATTGAAAGCTCATAGGAAGATGGTGTCAAGAGGCTATCAGGCTCAAAACTGAGTCCTGAGAATACCAACATTTAGAGATCAGCTGGCGGGAGAGGCGCTAGTAAAGGACTCTGAACAGGAGAAAAACCAAGGAAGTTACAGTCTCTGAATCCGAGAGAGACATTAACTCCCATTATTCCCATAATGACAACACATATACATAATATAGCTTATAACATTTTTGTTTTCCTTGTAAAAAGAAACCTTTTCAAACTCATTTTCATAAACAGTTTCAGGCAAATTCCTGGCACTTCTCAATATGTGAATTGTTTAATAAAAAAGATTAGGTACATATGTCAATTTCTTACTTCTCGTTAATGAATTATCATGCATAAATTTTGAAACTCTTTTAAACCTCTATCCAAAGAGAAGTGAATGTAAGAGACATATTAACTAAATGCAGATAAAATATGAAAATAATGAATTAGAAAATAAATCTGATAAAGAAATACTGAAAGAAAAACCTTATAAATTAGATAAACTTTAGATCCCAACTCAAATAAATTTGTAACTATTGAGAGAAAATTTGAACACTGACTGGATAGCTAGTATTATTAAGAAGTTGTAACAAAAAATTTTAAGTATGATTATTGTAGTAATCTTAGAAAAATCTTCATTTTGTAAAAGAAATTCACACTGAAATATTTATATATGAAAAGGTGTTATGCCTGGTATTTGCTTTAAAGTCATCCAGTAGTACTGGGGCTGGATGGATAGAGTAATTAGGAATGGGAGATAATTGGTAAAGATGGTGATAGATGTAGGAGTTTGTTATACTGTTCTTTCTATTTTTGCATATGTTTAATTTTTTCATAATAAAAACTTTTTTTATTATTGTACTTTAGATGAAGGTTTACAGAACAAACTACTTCTCATTAAACAGTTAGTACACATATTGTTTTGTGACATTGGTTAACAACCCCACAACATGTCAGTACTCTCCCCTTCTCCACCTTCGGTTCCCTGTTACCAACTTTCCTGTCCCCTCCTGCCTTCTAGTTCTTGCCCCTGGGCCGTGTGCCCCTTTAGTCTTGTTTTGTTTTATGGGCCTGTGTAATCTTTGGCTGAAGGGTGAATCTCAGGAGTGACTTCATTATTGAGCTAAAAGTGTGTCCAGGGGCCATACTCTCAGAGTTTGTCCAGTCTCTGTCAGGCCGGTAAGTCTGGTCTATAGAAAATCATTTTTAGGACAGAAATAAACAGCCAAATTTCTGTTGCTACTGACTTTAGCTCATTGAATGAGAGGTGAGCCATTACTCTGTTATCGTTTCAGCAATGTAAGTAACAGGAAACGTTGCAATGTTACTGCAAGCAGAAACGTGGGTGTGAACACTGCAAAGGAAAACGGAAGATTTAAAACTGTCTTCCCTTAAATGCTACATTTGAAATATTAAACAGTGACCTAATTGTTTTCTAATGTTTTTAAACATTTCATTAAAATAATCATTGGGTGTATTTCTTTGTTTTTCATCCTTTACTTGTTTGTTGTGGTAAATATATATGTAATAAAACATTTGCCATTTCAACATACTTCACATGTACAATTCAGTGAAATTAATTGTGTTTGTCATGTTGTTCAAACATCACCATTATCCATTTCCAAATTTTTCCATTAGGTTTAATTCTTATAGTAAAATGGATATATATTCCAATAGGAAAAAATTAAGCATGTATGTAAGCAAAAAGAATATACAAATCACCCATAATCTCATATTCAAAGACAAACTTTGTTTATAATGTGGAAGTTAACATTCCTTTTATTCCCATGCATATTGTTGTTGTTGTTAGGTGCCCTCAAGACGGTTCCAACTCTTAGCAACCCTATGTACAACTGAACGAAACACCATCCTGCACCATCCTCATGATCCTTGTTATGCTTGAGCCCATTATTGCAGACATTGTGCCAATCCATATCGTTGAGGGTCTTCCTCTTTTCTGCTAACCGTCTACCAAGCATGATGTCCTTCTCCAGGGACTGATCTCTCCTGATAACATGTCCAAAGTAGATGAGATGAAGTTTCGCGGTCCTCACCTCTAAGAAGCACTCTGGTTGTACTTCTTCAAGAAAGATTTGTTTGTTCTTTTGGCAGTCCATGGTATATTCAGTATTCTTCGCCAACACCATATTTCAGAGGCGTCAATTCTTCTTTAGTCTTCTTTATTCATTGTCCAGCTTTCGAATGCATATGAGGCGATTGAAAACACTATGGCTTGGGTCAGGTGCACCTTAGTCTTTAAAGTGACATCTTTGCTTTTTAACACTTTAAAGAGGTCTTTTGCAACAGATTTGCTCAATGCAATTCGTCCTTTGATTTCTTGACTGCTGCTTCCATGGACATTGATTGTGGATCCAAGTAAAATGAAATTCTTGACAACTTCAATATTTTCCCAGTTTATCATGATGTTGCTTATTGGTCCAGTTGTGAGGATTTATGTTTTCTTTACATTGAGATGTAATCCATACTGAAGGCTGTAGTCTTTGATCTTCATCAGTAAGTGCTTCAAGTCCTCTTCTGTTTCAGCAAGCAAGATTGTGTTATCTGCATAACACAGGTTGTTGATGAATCTTCTTCCAATCCTGATGCCCCTTTCTTCTTCATATACTCCAGCTTCTTGGATTATTTGCTCTGCATACAGATTGAATAAGTATGGCGAAAGTATACACCCCTGATACATGCCTTTTCTGACTTTAAATCATGCAATATCTCCTTGTTCTGTTCGAACAACTTCCTCTTGATCTATGTACAGATTCTTCATGAGCACAAGTAAGTGTTCTGAAATTCCCATTCTTCACAATGTTATCCATAATTTGTTATGATCCACACAGTCAAATGCCTTTGCATAGTCAATAAAACATAGGTAAACATCTTTCTGGTATTCTCTGCTTTCAGCCAGGATCTATCTGACATCAGCAATGATATCCCTGTTTCCACATCTTCTTCTGAATCCTGCTTGAATTTCTGGCAGTTCCCTGTCGATGTACTGCTGCAACTGCTTTTGAATGATCTTTGGCAAAATTTTACTCAAGTGTGATATTAATGATATTGTTCGATAATTTCCACATTCAGTTGGATCACCTTTCTTTGGAATAGGCATAAACATGGATCTTTTCCAATTGGTTGGCCAGGTAGCTGTCTTCCAAATTTCTTAGCATAGACGAGTGAGTACTTCCAATACTGCATCCATTTGTTGAAACATCTCAATTGGTATTCTGTCAATTCCTGGAGCCTTGTTTTTCCCCAACGGATTCTGAGTAGCTTGGACTTCTTCCTTCAGTACCATCGGTTCTTGATCATGGTACCTCCTGAAATGACTGCATGTCAACTGAATCTTTTTGGTACAGTGACTCTGTGTATTCCTTCCATCTTCTTTTGATGCCTCCTGCATCATTCAGTGGTTTGCCCACAGAATCCTTCACTATTGTAACTCAAGGCTTGAATTTTTTCTTCAGTTCTTTCACCCTGAGAAATGCTGAGCGTATTCTTTCCTTTCAGTTTTCTGACTCCAGATCTTTGCACACATGTCATTATAATACTTTACTTTGTCTACTCGAGTCATCCTTCGAAATCTTCTGTTCAGCTCTTTTACTTCATCATTTCTTCATTCGCTTTAGCTACTTGAGGTTCAAGAGCAAGTTTCAGAGTCTCTTCTGACATCCTTTTTTGTCTTTTCTTTCTTTCCTGTCTTTTAAATGACCTCTTCCTTTCTTCATATATGATGTCTTAGATGTCATTCCACAACTTGTGTGGTCTTTGGTCATTAGTGTTCAATGTGTCTAATCCTGAGATGGTCTCTAAATTCAGGTGGGATACACTCAAGGTCGTACTTTGGCTCTCGTGGACTTGTTCTAATTTTCTTCAGCTTCAACTTGAACTTGCGTAGGCGCAACTGATGGTCTGTTCCACAGTCAGCCCCTGGCCTTGTTCTGACTGATGATATTGAGCTTTTCCATCATCTCTTTCCACAGATGTAGTCAATTTGATTCCTGTTTCGTTTTGTTTATTTAAAAAATGAGTTCCTACTGTATATACTGTTATATATTCTATTTTTTAACTTCAAAATTGTTTATAAATATCTTTTCAAATTGGTTAAAAAAAAAAAAACTGTTCTAGCACATGCAGACACATAGTATTTTCCACTCGTTGCTTGTTGTTATCGCTAGGTGCCCTTGATTTGATTCAGTCTTATATAGCAACCCTATGTATAACAGAAGGAAACACCACCTGGTCCTGCACCATCCTCAAAATCGTCACTGTGTTTGAGCCCATTCTTGCAGCCACTGTGTCAGTCTGTCTTGTTGAGGGTCTTCCTCTTTTTCACTGACCTTCAACTTTACCAAGCATGATGTCCTTCTCCAGGGAACTGGTGCCTCCTGACAACATGTCCAAAGTACATAAGACGATGTCTTGCCATCCTCGCTTCCAAGGAGCGTTCTGGCAGTACTTCTTCTAGGACAGATTTATTCATTCTTCTGGCAATCCATGGCATATGGACTTCACCAATACCATAATTTAAAGGCATCAATTCTTCTTCGATCTTCCTTATTCAGTGTCCAGTTTTCACGTGCATATGAGACCATTGAAAATACCATGGCTTGGGTCAGGTGCACCTTAGTCTTTAAAGTAACATCTTTGCTTTTCAACACTTTAAAGAGGTCTTTTGCAACTGATTTGCTCAATACAATTTGTCCTTTGATGTCTTGACTGCTGCTTCCATGGACGTTGATTGCGAATCCAAGTAAAATGAAATCTGTGACAACTTCAGTATCTTCTCCATTTATCATGATGTTGCTTATTCATCCAGTTGTGAGGATTTTTGTTTTCTTTATGTCAAGGTATAATCCGTACTGAAGGCTATAGTCTTTGATCTTCATCAGTAAGTGCTTCAAGTCCTCTTTCAGAAAACAAGATTGTGTCACCTGCATAACGCAGGTTGTTAATGAATCTTCCTCCAATCCTGATGCCCTGTTCTTCATATAGTCCAGCTTCTTGGATTTTTTGCTCAGCATATAGATTGAATAAGTATGATGAAAGGATTCACTCCTGATACACACCTTTCCTAATTTTAAACCACACAATATCCCCTTGCTCTGTTCAAACAACTGCCTGCCTCTTGGCCTATGTACAGATTCTCCATGAGCACAATTAAGTGTTCTGGAATTTCCATTCTTCCCAATGTTAGCCTTAATTTGTTATGATCCACACATTTAAATGCCTTTGCTTAGTCAATAAAACACAGGTAAACATTTTAGGATCCATTCCCTTAGGATTCTTTTAAATGTCACTCCTATCTTAGTTATTTCTCCTTTCTGATTGTTCATTTTTATTCTCTTTCCCCTCCTCTAATTTTTTTTTTTTTTCCTTCATCAGGCTTGCAATAAGTTTTTCTAATTTGTAATATCTTTTCCCTTTTTTTGGGGGGGGGGTTTTCAAAAACCAGATTTTGATTTCTTAATCCTTTCTCTATGTTTTCTATTTTGTTAATTTCATGTTTTATCTTTCTTTATGCATCTCAGGCTCTTCTGCTAATTTCATAAGATGAGTAGTTGGTTCCTTTGATTTTCATCTTTTCCATTAATAATGAATACCTTAAAATCCCCCTTTTTACTCTTATAGTTTTGGTTATAATGTGTTCCTATTTCTATTGATATTTTGATTTCATTTCTCTTTTAAATTCTTCTTTGATCCAAAGGTTATTTCAAAGTATTTAAAAATTTGAGGGGTCACCAATGTATTATCACATACTTTGAATTTTATTGGCTAATGATCAGATGCAGGAGAAAGATGTGGCAGTCTGCTTCCATAAAGCTTACATCCTTGGAAACTCTGTGGTGCAGTTTTAATCTGTTCTGTAGGGTCACTATGAGTCAAAGTCAACTCAACGGTAATGGGTTTGGGTTGAAATGAGCCTATAGTGTCCCTAAAGCACTGCAATTTCATGATAATATGCTAATGTGTGAGGCTATTTTCACTATTTTTCTGGGCACCAGTGGACCCTTGAGTTTGGAAATTCACATCTTTTAGTTCTTGGGAATTTCCTTAAGTTATGTATTTGATTATTTCCTCCCCTCTTTTTCCTTCGTTCTCAACTTCTAGAAATCTTACTATTTAGATGTCAGATCTCCTGAGCTGGTCGTTTAATTTTTCTATGTTTTCTCTATATTAAATTTATTTGTTTGCATTTTACTTCGTAAGAAGCTTCTTCAACTTTATCTTTTAAGCTTTCTATTGAGTTTTTCCAGTTTTGCTATCACATTTGTTGATTTCCAAGAGGTCTTTTTTGTTTTCTAAATGTTTCTTACTATAACACTGCTTTGTTTTCCACATATGCATTACCTTTTCAAATCTGTCTGACAATGTTAATGATTTTTTATCTTCTCCCTGCATACTTTATTTCTTCTTTTTTTTTCCCCCCGTTAATTGTTCCAGTTTCTGTCTTTAATGTGAAAGACTTCTTCAGTCTAGCAGTTGTTGGCTTCATATTGAAGCAAGGGATTCCAAAGATCAGATTTCTCAGGCTATGTGCCCATAGGAAGAGCTTGTCAAACATTGACTTCACACTGGGTGATTTGGCTGAGCCACTGACTTGGTGAATGTCTGACACTGTTATCTTTATGTCTTGTTCCTTGGGCTGGTCAGGTTTCCCAGAGAAGGTACTTCTGATATAGGGCCCTCATGTATGGTTATGCAAGCTGGTCACTGCACAACTGTGGGATATGCCATTCACATAAACTGAGTATTTGAAAGGCTCCTCCATAGCTGTGCAATATAGCAATCCTGTTCCAAAAACTTGTTCGAAGGTTATTAAGCTAGCTGCCAGACATCTGCAGTGGAGGAAGAAGGCTGGGAAGTGGGGGAAGGCAATTCTCAGCATCCATTATTAAATAGTCACTCAACCCTCCTTTTTTATAAGACATCCCGCTCTCATCTATTCCAGTGTCCCTTTCCTACCTAGCCCCCAGGCTCTCCTTGCAAGAGATTCTCTCCTTTACCATTTCTAATCTTCTACCAGAGTCCCTGGGTGGTACAAACAGTTAACGCTCTAACCGGAAGGTTGACAGTTCAAGTCCACCAGAGGAACCTCAGAAGAAAGGCCTGGCGATCTACTTCCAAAAAATCAGACATGGAAACCAAAAAGTCAGCTATTGAATACCCTACAGAGCTCAGTTCTACTCTGACACACATGCTGTCATCCTGAGCTGGAATTGACCCCACAGCAACTGGTTACTGGTTAATCTTCTACAGGGATTGAGAAGGAGCAGCCATAAGCCATATAGAATTGGAGAAAGATGTCAGGTGGTGGTGCTTTTTAAATGGACTCCCCTGATTTTAGTCTCACCCTAACATCCACTTCTGGAGGTACCTGGTGCCATCAGTTTCTGAGTCTTCTGGGTGGTTGGTTCCATGGTGCAAAATGGCTGGCTTCTTGGCTTTCCCCACCGCTGGCTCATATTCAGCTTTCTTGGGACTGCTAAGTAAGCACCCTATCCATCTGCTTTCTATCTTTGATGATATTGTAGCTGTTTTTCCTTGACTCATTCACTTCATCCCTGTGAGTGTGTGGCTTTCTTGCTTGCATTTTATGGAACTACCTTTGCCAATTCTCCATATTTAATTGGGAGTCTGGCTACAGGACCTTAAGGAAGTCTCCTGAACTCACTAAATCTCAGTTACCTCATTTGTAAAACAATGACTTTACATTTCTTACAGGGTTGTGTGGGAATCAGAAAGCTGTGTGAATTGTAAAATCGCATAATTTAAGTCACATTGCTCTCAATTTTCTGACATTTCAGTTATTCAGTACCCCTTGACAACACTTTTCTAAAAACAAAAAAACCTATTGCAGTCAAGTTGATTCTAATTCATAGTGACTCTATAGGACAGAGTAGAACTGCCGCATAGAGTTTCCAAGGAGCTGCTGATGGATTTAAACTGTTGACCTTTTGATTAGCAGCTGAGCTCTGAACCACTGTGCCACCAGGGTTCCCTTCTAGAAGGCTGTTTATCTAGGTACTGAAAGTGAAATTCCAGATTTCACTTTCATCATACTTAGATTCATGGCTACTTATCCTATTTTTAAACATCTTTGAGGAAAATGTCCTTTATTTTATACTTCCATCTCTTCAAAAATTCATTCCAATGACGAGTTCCCAAGGCTATAGATCTTTTACAGGAGTGGACTGCCACATCTTTTCCCATAGAGAGGCTGGTGGGTTCAAACCAGCAGCCCGTGTTCGAACCAGCCAAGCACTTAACCACTGTGCAACCAGGGCTTCTTTTAAAATAATTGTTTTAAATTAAGGCACTCATGCTTCAGTTTCTGTACTTTACAAGAAAGTACTCAGCGTAGATGAAAAAAATCATTTCAGGTTGCCTGAAAAGCAACCTTTCAGATGCTTGAAGATTTATACGATGTCTCTTGTAATTGTCAACCCTGAGATAAAATATAAAACAACTTTTATTCTAAATAAATTGAACCCAAAACTTAGATGCTTGCATGAGACATAACTTTATAAATTTCTCTTTATCTTTTAGATGTGACTTATTAAAAGCTGAGTGATCATGTTTCCCTTTTGAAAAAGAAATATGAAATGGTACTTTAATCTGCACAATCCCAAAAACATCTGAAGTCTTTGTAGAACTCTGCTAAAGCTAAGAAAGTTTGGGCAACTCAACTAAATGTAGAAAATTATGAAGAGAATTTTGTTATTTATACAATAGTATATTTCTGTCTTTCTGGGCTAGTTATTCTTAAAATATACTTGAACAAAACCAAAACAGATTTACTGTGATTGATGTCATTAAATGTAAATATATAATGTGAAGTTAAGGCTAAGAAAATAATTCATTAAAAACTGGAAGAGAGTAGTTGAAGAAGAATCCAAAACGAAAGCTACTCTACAGATCTTACAAAACGATTGCCAAAATAATTTGAAAATAATCCAGATAAAATATACTGGCAAGTGTGTAGGAAAAAAAGGTCATCCATAACAAACTATGGTTAGTACCCTTCCAGTAATGCTTGAGTCTTTTTATCCTTAGGGACACTCAAGATCTAGAATTGCTAAAGATATACCAATATATAAGAAATCTAGAGCTAAAAGAAACTATAATATGGGCACATGAGTGTTGGAATAACTGGAGTTAAACTAAAGAATTTCAGAAGCCTCATAACTTCCAGAATCTACAAAAATCTAAGATATGAGATATGCCCTTCCATACACAGGTATTACAACTTAAACAAAGGTAGCTTAAAAGCTCTACAAGGTATGTACAGCTCTGCCTTTTCATTATTTTCTCATCCTTCCTGGAAATTAAAGTAGACTGGGCAAGTTATAAAATGCCAATTTCTTAGGATTTTGGTATAGAACTTCCATTTCTGCACATCTTTTTTGTTCTACTAATGGCAGACTGCATTTATGCTGTAGAAACTTTCTCCATGACATCTATACTCCAAAAATGGTATGATTTCTTGAATCTTCATGTAGTGCTGGCTCTCTCTACAACATATGAAAAAAAATTAAAGAAAAAGTGCATTTTTTCTATCAAGTCCATCACTACATTACAAATTCTACTTATTTTTCAGTACTGATGCTTTTTATTGTTCACTTGTATAATTCAACACATATTTATTAAGCACGGTGGGTATACGTCTGTGTACAAAACAAAAAGATCCTTGTTCTTGTAGAAATTACAATTTTGGAAGATTCTGGTTTTTTATTATAAAAGTAAACCTAAGCAATTGTAGGCAATTTGAAAAAAAGAAAAGCAGTGAAAACTAATTCCCCCTGAACACAATTATTGTTAGCATGTTGGTCACTTTATTTCTAGCCGTTTTTCCCCTTTGCCGGAATTTTCTGTTGTTGTTTTATTTTATTTATTTTGTTTTGGTTTGTTTTCCTTTGTTGGGTGTGTGGCAGTACTGTTTAACATATTGAATGTACATTTTGCATCCTAAGTTTTTCACTTATAAATATATGCCCATGTAACTGCATAATTCTCATGCCCTTCGTTTTGATAGTGCATAATATCCAAATGTTCACGGTTTCATGAGATTAGTGTTTGGGTAAGATCTCAAACTTGAGTTCACATATTGCATCCTTAGGAATGAAAAATCCCCGCAAGGGGCTTGTGAGAAATGCTCCTTATACCCAAAAATCCTCTTTTTACCTTAGGCTTGATGATCAGAGGTTGCTGGGTCTACAACAGGCTTATATGGAAAGGAGACACATGTTTACACTATTGCCCAATGCTAAAACGCACTTTCCCACAGAATAACATGAATGATGCTTTGATTTCTAGGCGAGGGCAGAACATGAAGGGCTTTTTTAGCCTATGATGTACTCAGTGTACTCTTAGCACTAAAATCAGTTGCCATCAAGTTGACTCTAACTCATGGCAACCCCTTGTGTGTCAGAGTAGAACTGTGCTCCACAGAGTTTTTAATGGCTGATTTTTCAAAAGTAGATCACCAGGATTTTCTTCTGAGGTGCCTCTGATGGACTTGAACTTCCAACATTTTGGTTAGCAGCCAAGCGTATTAACCATTTGCACTACCCAGGGACTCCAATCTTAGCACTAAGCTTCTTCAAAAATTCAGTTGACTTTGGGTCCCAGAACTGTAAACTGTACCATTGTTTATCATATTAGTACTAGTGAAAATATGTTCAGCATTCGAAGGAACTACTCTACAAACGGATTTTTGGAATACAGCTTATTTACAAAATGTTGACTAATACAGCCATGCAGTTTTTTCTCGTTAAAGGGAGCAATTGTTGATGGATAGAATCAGTTGCGTTCACCCGCTTATTTTATGCAGATACAAGACAGCTGGATTGCCTTTAGCTGGAAAACAAAGCCTCTGGTTTTGAAATACTTCAGATAATAGTATACAGAATTTAGGCCTCGAGTCCCAAATATGCTATCCACATGCAGAAAACAATCTAGGTTTCTGAGGGTAAGCCAAAATAAAGGTGTGGCCCTCTATTAGCTTCTGATTTCAAAGGAGAGAACTACATGTTAAGAAGTAACTACAGCATGAGCCAGGATGAAATAAGTGTCGTAAGAGTGGTAGACCTGGTTTCTGTGGGGATGTGATGAAGGAAAGATCCAAATGACAACAAAGAATGAGATAGTATATGTTGATGTTGTGTGCCATTGAGTCAATTCTGACTCATAGCGACCCTACATGAGAGTAGACCTGCTCCATAGGGTTTCCTTGGCTGTAATCTTTTTTCTCCCTTGTGATTTAGGCAAAAGTTTACATAGCAAATTAGTTTCTCATTAAACAGTTAATACACAAATTGTTTTGTGATAGGCTATAATCTTTACAGAAGCAGATTGCCAGGGCTTTTCCTCCGCAGAGTAGCTGGTAGGTTCCAACTGCCTGCTGACCCTCTGGTTAGCAGCTGAGTGCTTAACCATTGCACCACCAGGGTTCACTGAGGTGGTATATTGCTGCCCATATTTTCCAGCCTTCCTTGTACCCAGACCTGGCAATGTGACTGAGTTCTTTGCCACCTACCCTATTGAAAATTAACATGCAACTAGTTAGTTGGAACTTGTGAGATACTATTGCTAGCAGCTCCTCCTTTGGGCCGAGTGGGTAACCAAAATCTTCCCAGTGGTACCAGGCTGGTCCCAAAATATGCTGCCTTACAGACCTGCTGCTTCAGGGAGCGTGGCTGTTCTAGCAATTTGAGTTCTGACTGACAGTGTTTCTTGCCTCTCTGAGCTGAAAGCCCAAGCCCTCTGAGAATTTACATAAAAAAAAAACTTTACTGAGGTACAATTTATAAACCATAAAATTCACTCGTGTTATGGGGAAGAGAAAGGCAGCAAACACAGATGCATCTATAAGCCCAGGAACACCAAGAGTTGCTGGCAGCTACTAGAAGCTGAACTAGACAAGGAAGGACCTCCCTCTAGGGCCACGCCCTGAATTCAGACTTCTATCCTCCTGAATTGTAAGCAAATAAATTTCTGTTCTACCCTGGATGAACCCCGCATTCAACATCTGTAAAGCCACCTCTATTTTAGTTTATCAAATATGAAATGAGGCCATTTTTCCTATACCCATGAAGCATCAGAAATGAGTGAGACACTTCTCCCCTTGAAAAAACAGGGTCTAGAGTGAGAGGGGGAAAGAGCAGAAACATCTAATGATACAAAATTGAGGAAACACTTAAGGATGGATTTCATATTTGCTGATAATTTTTTTTAACGTGCAGTAAAAATAAAGGTTATCAAGACAGACAAAGTTATTTCCGCTTAAATATAAGATGAGATATATTTACATGACAAATTTCCAAAGAAAGGCTGGAAAAACTTCAACAATTGAATAATGCGTTTCAACTGTGTAATATTTCATGAGTATCTTGGAGGTTACTATTTTATTAAGAGATTTTATTTAAGTGACTTTAAACTGAGTTTAGGTTACAAACCCGATTTGTTACTAGGTTACAAATAACCTATTAGTTTTGAGAATTGTCGTATTTCCTCTGCCTGATATTATGAAGCTGATAGCCCAAGAAATCTTTTAAGTAAGTTTTCTCCTTACACACAGGGTGACTGCATCATTTATTATCCAAACCAGGACATGATGAAGAATGAAAGGGGCCCTATTAATAATTATCATTGGACAATAGGTGAAAAATTAGCATTGTCTGAGACAAATTTGGATGTATGGTCAACCTACTTATATGTAACTAACCAATCCAGAATGAACCAGAGACTGTGTGTTGGTGCGACGCCCCTGAGTCCACTGAGGAGCTTCAATTCCCTACTTTGTTCAGAAGACATGAATGGAATTAAGGACAGCTGACTTACTCTGAGATACACACAGAGAGAAACCAGTAGCCTCGTGATTTGAAAGCATCATATATTGTTCTCTCTTTAATATTTTTTCTAGAAAATGTAAATTACCAAAACTGGCCAAGCAGAAGTAAAAATCCGAGTATACTAATAACCAATATACCAGTTTTTAAAAAGACAATGGTAGTAAAAAATGCCACCACCCTCCCTGACACAAAAGCCCCAGTCACAGATTTTTTAATCAAATGATAGGTTCAACTTTATTTAACTATTTTTTATTTAAAATCTTGATATCAATTCATTACAGTTTATATTTTGCTCTTCAGTTTCTTAAATGAAGTATGATTTATATTCGGTTATATGCACAAATCTTAAGTTTACAGTTTGTTGAGTTTTGACAAATGCCTATGCACACATAACCCCATATGCAAACCCACAACCATATCATGATAGAGGACGTTTTCTGTCACCCCTTATGCCCCTTCCCAGTCAATTCATACTTAGCCCCAAAGGCAACTGCTGTTCTGATTTCTAGCACAGTATATTACATTTCCTCATTAAGAGGAATCATACGGTATGTACTCTTTTGTGTTTGGCTTCTTTCAGCATGCTTTTGAGATTCATCCTTGTCACTGCATATGTCAGCAGTTCAATCCCTTTTTATTGCTGAGTAGTATTCCATTGCAGCCCTGGTGGCACAGTGGTTAAGAGCTCGGCTGCTAAGCAAAAGGTCGACAGTTTGAATCCACCAGCTGCTCCTTGGAAACCCTATAGTTCTACTCTGTCCTATAGGGTCAGTATGAGTCAGAATTGACTCGATGGCAATGGGTTTGAGTTTGGGTTAATATTTAACAAAAATTTTTAAAGAGTAAATGGCAAATTAGGTAGCAGTTATCATAACTATAGAAGAGTTTTCAAAAAGTTTTCCTATATAATGGAGTAAAGGGAAATGGAGTGACATCTTGATGCAGTGTTTCGTTCTGTTGTACATAGGGTTGTTATGAATCAGAACTGACTCGACTGCACCTAACAACACAACAATAACTCACTGCCACCATGAGTGGAGGGGCTAAAACTTCCCACAAGCTCCAAGGTCATCAGGTATTGAGAATCTGGTTTCATAAGCAAGTCCCTGCCCAGCTGGCATTGACATTCGGTGTCCAGTGGCCAGTTTGTTTACCCAGTGACAAGGTTGCTGTCATGCTTGTCCTTTAAGGAGTAACAGCAATAGGGAGGTTGGATCCCTCCATTAATACACAGACCTGCTGTGGGTTCACCAGTTCCTGTCCCCTGCAGGCCTCTTTTTGACACACAGGAAGGTCAGGGACCTTCTCTTGATGACCCTTAGCCTGTAATTTTCCTCAATAAAACCTGTTCTTTAACTCATATCATGTGATTTTGGGGAATTCTATCTTTCTTACGTTATATAACAGTAAGCAAACTTACTAGATCACTGGTGAGTGCCCATGTGGGGTATGTAGTCATGAAGTTAAAGTGGAATCCACTCAGTAGGCAGTGTGATTTTCTCCGTTGACTGTCATTTTCCAGGGACATGAGCAGAGAAAACAAGCAGTTGAGTTTTTCCAGGGTTGTAATTTGGCAGGAAAATATGAGAATGTGAAAGAGGGGAATATAGTTGAGTGTGTTTGCAAGGGAATGATTCTCATTAATGGAGCAAAGGGTGTTCACAAAGGAGGGGTTATTTTGTTGAGTAAGGGAGGGAACCTAAAACAAGCAGTGGGTGAACACTGAGAGTAAGTGGGGCCAAGGTCAGTGGATTAGACTTCTCAATTAAGTAGAAGAATGGTTCCAAACCAAACCAGTTGCCATTGAGTCAGTTCCAACTCATGGCGACCCTATGTGTATCAGAGTAGAACTGTGCTCCATAAGGTTTTCAATGGCTGGCTTTCAGAAATAGGTCACCAGGTCTTTCTTCTGAGGTGCCTCTGGGGAGACTCGAACCTCCAACCTTTTGGTTAGCAGCTGAGTGCTTAACTATTTGCACCACCCAGGTCCAGAAGAATGGCTTTGGGGGATGGTATTAGGATAAGGTAGAAAGAGAAAAGATAGTTATTAGTGAGTGTGATACATGAAGCATGCATTTGACTATTGTGAAGATATTGATGATGAAATGATCTAGGGTATAACCATAGGAGTGAGGAGACAAGGTGGTATCTTGAAAAGAATCATTGTAAGTGAAGAGGTCAGGAAGTGAGAAGACAAGGCAATGAAAGATTGTGTTGTACACATGGACGCCAAGGTCTCAAAATGATGGCCATAGAGTGGAGAAGAATACAGTAAATCTAGTGCTAAAGAACTTAATGAGTAAGATGGTGAATGACATTCACACTGACAGATGACAGCGAGGATGAAGCTGGGAAAGTTAGCAATGGCAGGAGCTAAGATTTGTATTTTATGAAGGAGGCAAGGGAAATAGTTTTGAAGAGGGCAGTAGGCAACTAGAGGTCATCTAAGTCGCATCTTGCCCTGAGGCATATGGGCAGATGCAACTTTCAGCTTATAGGTCTGCAGGGGAGGTGGCCATGAGGTGAGTATAAGAGTGAAGTTCATATCCACATGAGTGAGGACTGTGGTGGTCCAGCACTGCCTGTCACTTGGGAAGTCACTGTCCAATTCTAGTGTTCAAGATTAGGAGGATACTTGTCTGTATGAATAAGCCACATTTTCCAATATCAGCTGTATCAGTAATAAAATGTAAATTTTGGTCCTTTGTCTACCTTACTGTCTCTCTGTTTCTCAATTGATTCAGAAATTTGAAGGGGAAGAGGAGTGCTATTTATTAAGTACCCTAAAATTCCATAGCTACATGGCAAATAGTAATGTTCAATAAGTATTTTTAGAATGAGAAGTTTAGCATCTCGTTAATAAAAGGAATCTGAAAATACAAATTACTTTTCTGATATTTGTTCTGATTTTGCTTTGCTCAACAGTACAATACCTTTAGAAGAGTTTGGATTGTGATATTAACATTCTCTGTAGCAACTTCTGGGGTTAACTGTGATGACCTTAGGAGAGCAGTGATGTATGCCGCATTAATAAGGGTAAACACAGATCATGAATCATTACCAGGGAGGATGAATGGCTGTACTTGATGTAGATCCAAACTCTGCTGACTTTCACATTTCCATCCATGAGGGAGTCTAGTTTAGTGGTTAAAACTATAAGTTCTGAAATCATGCTGCCTTGGTTTGAATTCTGCCTCCAAAACTGTGCGACCTGGGAAAATTATTTAATGTTTTGATGTGTTAATTTATTTGTTTGAAAACTGAGATGATGTCAGGGCTTTGGAGCCCTGGTGGCACAGTGATTAAGAGCTCGGCTGCTAACCAAAATGTTGAGAGTTTGAATCCACCAGCTGCCCCTTTGAAACTCTATGGGGCAGTTCTACTCTGTCCTATAGGATTGCTGAGTCAGAATTGACTCAACAGCAACAGGTTTGGTTTTTGGGTTAGGGCTTTGGTGAGAACCAGATGAGATAAAACACATAAAGTATTTAGCACATGGTAGGTAATTAAAGTAGCTGTTGGGATTTTGAGGGGTTCAATAAATAACATCTCTCTTTCCTGTCTAGATTATGAATCATTTCAGAAATGACATAGTTCAGTCAGCAGACGAAACATCAAAATAGCACCTGTGTTATTGATAAAGTTAAGCTGGAGAATTTAGTATATCGTGAGAGTGGCAGAGACCTGATAATCTCCTTACTCCAGTGGTTCTCAAAATTTGTCTGTGGACCAGTGTCTTAGTCATCTAGTGCTGCCACAACAGAAATACCACAAGTGAATGGCTTTAACAAAGAGAAATTTATTTCCTCACAGTTAAAGTAGGCTAAAAGTCCAAATTCAAGGCATCAGCTCCAGGGGAAGTCTTTTTCTCTCTGTTGGCCTTCTTCTCTTTGGTGTTCCCCTGGACTAGGAGCTTCTCTGCGCAGGGACCCCGGTCCAAAGGACATGCTGTGCTCCCAGCACTGCTTTCTTGATGGTATGAGGTCCCCAACTCTCTGCTTGCTTCCCTTTCCTTTTATCTCTTGAGATAAAAGCTGGTGAAGGCCACATTCCAGGGAAACTCCCTTTACACTGGATGTGACCTGGGTAAAGGTGGTGTTACAATCTCACCCTAATCCTCTTTAACATAAAATTACAATCACAAAATGGAGGCCAACCACACAATTCTGGGAATCATGGCCCAGCCAAATTGATAGACACATTTTTTGGGGGACATAATTCAAACCATGACAACCAGTATCATTGACTTCACCTGGGAGATTTGTTAGAAATACGATTTCTAGACCTACTGAATCAGAAACTCTAGGGGTGAATCCTAGCAGTCTATTTTAACAAGTCTTACAGTTGATTCTGATTCACACTCAAGTTTGAGAATCACCACCTCACTCCCATCCCAATCTAGAGCTTGGGAAAGCTTACTCTAGAAAAAAGATTGCCAGACCGGAAGCCCTTGCTCATGTTCCAGAGGGAGAACAGAGAGAAGAGACAGAAGCAACATTTCACTTGCACATGGCCAAGAATGTTCCAAAACTGAAGAAATATGTCAAGAGGAAATGGGAAGGAATGAGTAGAGACAGCCCTGTGAGGAGTGTATCTGTAAAGGAAGAAGAGAAACGGGATGGTGGAATGAGGGGGATGTGGAACAAACATGAAGGTTATAAATGTGATGGGCCAGTATTTTCTTCATTGATTTATACACCTATCACCTTGGGATAAGTCCTGGGGAAATAATTCCCATAGTTTTAGTTTTTCTGTGGGTGCAGTTTTGCCAATAGCATCATCAAAACAAGTATGCATTTGAGTTTACGAGTGAAAATGGTTCAATGAACTAGTTTGCCAATGGTCAGTAACTTTATATACATTCACTTAAGACTCAAAGATTTATAACTTAGGTGTTATTATCTCCAGATTATAGAGATTAAGTAACAGGCTCCCAAATCTCATAGTTGGTAAGTGACAGAGTAGAAATTTTAAACCAGGCATTTTGACTTTTCATGCAGTTATTATTATACCATACCAGGTCTCCTTTTGTGAAATGTAGAGTTTAAAAGATTTTCAAATCAAGGCCTCCCATCTAAAGCATATATATGCAGTTTGGCAAAAGAAATACAAATACTGAGACATCTCATTTCCATTCACTGGGGAGCTGATCAAGGTCAGAAGAAACATATTATTTATTATTAAGTAATCACAAGAGCTCAGATATCAAATGCCACATAAATTACATTAGCATGATTAGCAAGCTAAGCCTTATCTTTGTCACTTGTTTTCACTTCAGTAAATCCAGAATTAATCAAAGGATCCTTTGGTATTTTTTTAAATCCAGGGAGGGAGTTTTATTCATACTGGAGTTTAGGTTCTCAGACAGGCCCTGTTTGGTTAATGAGTGAAGTGTGTATTATTTGTAGAAGAAACATACAAATGCAGCCACCTGCAGGGTAAAAATCCATCTGGGGTGATGAGTCCAACTGGAGTCTGACTCTTCATCCAACTGCTCCTAGACTAGGAACCGGGAAGGCTGCATATGGAGAGAAATCTCTCAAAAACTGACTTGATGGAAGTGAACCAGATTAGTGAAAATTATCCCAGAGAAAGGCTGACATGGGATGCCAGCATTTCATTTGGGACACATTGCTATGCCTTCTTTGAAGAAATCTTACTCAGAGATTTAATAGTACTTAGGGGCTCTAGTGATTCATTGGCTAAACATTTGGCTGCTAAAAAAGGTCAGCAGTTCCAATCCACCAGCAGCTCCTTGGAAACTGTATGGGACAGTTCTAGTCTGTCCTGTAGGGGTCCCTATCAGTCGAAATTGACTCTCAATGGCAATAGGTTTTTTGTTTTTTTTTTTAAGTTGCTTGCATACGAGTCCCTGGGTGGTGCAAATAATTAACATGCTCGGCTGCTGACCAAAAGGTTGGCGGTTTGAACCTACCAGCTGTTCCATGGGAGAAAGGTGTGGCAGTCTGCTTCTGTAAAGATTTACAACCTTGAAAACCCTATGGGACAGTTATACTCTGTCCTATAGTGTCCTTATGAATCAACTCCACGGCAATGTGTTTGTTTGTGTGTGTGTGTGTGTGTGTATATATAAGTAAAAGCCAATTTCATCCTCAGCCACTTCCTGGGGCCTCGAAAAAGATATATTAGCTGTCAGACATGGGGAAAGGAGAGAAAAAGAAGCTGCCAAATTATCACCTCCCTCTGTCCCCAACCCTACCCCTCCACTACCTTGAAGAGTTCGATGGGTGGATGCGGCTGAGGAGAACAAACCTTTAGGACAGAGGGGAAGGAGCAGATTTTCAGGTTAGGCATGTCCTGAAGCTGGAGAGAAGTAGCTCCACTCCTAGCTGAGAATGGCATGAGGCCCCAGCCAGCTTGGGTCTTCTTGCAGCTGGTGGGAGTAGGAAAGAAACCATGAAAAGATCTGATGCCCACGCCTAGCTCCCAACCCAAGGCTGGGGAGAGAGGATCTGGGTATGACTCAGGGATAGCCTCAGGGCAGATCCTGTTAAAGGCATTGGTTTTGAGTCTAACAGAACTGTGTGTCCTCAGGCAAGTTACTGACTGAGTGAAGAAATGGTTGTTGTTTGAGTCCCCAGCTCCCTGCCTCTCACGCTCTTCCCCCATATTGACAAACAAGCTTAAAGTGAAGAGGCACCAGGGTTTGGGTCCCCTCAGTACGAATCCCATGCCACAAAAGATGGAGCCAAGAAACATGCCAAATGAGGTGCAGTTAGCAGGTTGCAGGTGACTGAGGTGGTATGAAGTGGAAAGAAGGGACAAGAGTTTGCTGTATTCTAAAGTTCAAGCGTAGAAACTGCAGAAAAAGTTCACGTGTGGGAATGTCTGAAACATTAAAAACGGCTAATGCAGAGAATTCTCCTAGAAATTGGGGGATGGCAGAGAATAGAATTTGGCTGTAGGATTCCTCTGCTTAATGGATTTCAAGTTTTAATGTTTATCTTAATGGATTTCAAGTTTTAATGTTTATCTGAGACTTTGAAAGCAATTAAAGAAAACGCAAATTCTTGTCTGGAATATCAAGAGACAAATCTATGGTGGTAATCCTGCAAATCATGTTGGTTCACCTTTTCTGTGATCTTGATGTAACTTGTCTTAGTTAAAGCAGTTTAAAATAATTTACGATAAGGAATAAAATTTTTTTTGAGCTGTTTCTCAAAAGCCAAAGATCTTTTGTCCTCTGTATTCAAAATACAGGACGACCTTAACGAACTGATCAAATTTTACCTCACCAATAGTGGGAAAAACCAACATGTGCCTCCTGATAAGCCCTGAGAAGAACATAAAAACATGTCAAAAATGCATAGTTTGAACTTAATCATGACAAAACATGAAGCAAACGCAAACCAAATGAATTCTACCAAAATAACTGGCCTGTGCTCTTCAAAAATATCAGAATAATGACAGGAAAGGCTAAGGAATTGTTCCAGATTAAAAGAGAAATGGCAACTACATGTACGATGTGACCCTAGACTGCATCCTGAACCAGGGGACATCATTAGGACAATTGTCAAAATTTGAATATGGACTTTGGAGTAGTTTTTTGCATTAATGTTAATTTTCTTGATTTTGATCACCATGTTGTTGTTCTATAAGACAATGTTTCTGTTCTTAAGAAATGGACACTGGAACAGTGAGGAGTAAAGAAGCATGATATCTGCAATTCATTTTCCAAAAATTCCGAGAAAAAATAATATTTGTGTGTCTGTGTGGAGCAAGGAGAGAAAGATAAAGCAAATGGGACAAAAAACATAAACAATTGGTGATACTGGTTAAAGGATTACAGGAGTTCTTTGTTATATTCTTGCAACTTTTCATTAAGTTTGAAATTATATCAAAATGAAAGGTTACCAGGAAGCTGAATAGATATTAAAAAGAAAAAGAAAATTTGCTATGGAGTCAACTCCAACTCATGATGACCCCCCATGTGTCTGAGTAGAACTGTGCTCCATAGGGTTTTCAGTGGCTGATTTTTTGTGAGTAGATTGCCAGGCCTTTCTTCTGAAGCACCTCTGGGTGGACTCAAACCTCCAGCCTTTTGGTTAGCAGCCCAGCACATTAACCATTTACTCCACCCAGGGACTCCAAGATGAATATAAGCCCCCCCAAAAGTTCAGAATAAAGCCACAAAATGGAATTTAAGGTTGAAGATTTCAAAGAGGAGAAAAACTTTAGCCATTTTATAGTAAAAAATAGGAAACATTTAATTAAACCTACTGATAGTTCAGAACTATCGAAAATACATCAGACCTTTTTTTTTTTTTTTAAATGTGCAGCGTAGGATGAAATGGTCATTGCAGGCCTAACTCAAGAGGCAAATCTGTCCTCTTTTATTTAGGGCAAAGAGTGACCTCACACCATTCCCCTGTATCTGGGCTTCCTGTTTACCATCTGTAGATATGGGATAAAAATAAAGAACAAAAATAAATCCATAAAACTACCTAAACAACATACCAAAAACCCAAAATGGCAGAAAAAGAGTTATATAAAAGAAGATAAAATGACAGAAAAGATGTAAAGAATAAGATATGATAAAAGACAGATCTGATTTTAATTTTAAAACAAAGAAAAGGAAAAAACAAAATAAAACTTTTTAAAGCAGGCAGTTTAAAAAGCAATGACTCTGAAAGTCAATAAACTAAATGAACATAGATATAATAAGACAGAATAATTCAAACCACACAGGTCCTGATAAGAAAGCGTACAAAAAAGAAGAGAGTACTGTCCAATGCCAAAGGAAGGTGATACAGGGCCAAGGATCAACAAGGTTCCTGGGTGGTACAAGCAGTTTGTACTCTGATACTAACTGAAACATTGGCAGTTTGAATCCACCCAGTGGTGCTGTTGAAGAAAGGCCTGGCAATCGGTTTCCATAAAAATTACAGCCAAGACAACCCTATGGAGCACAATTCTCATCTGACACACATGAGGTTGTCATGAGATGGAACTGAATGGTGGTCACAGGGATCAAAAAAGGGTTATCAAAGGTCTATGTCTCTTTGGAGCAGTGTTTCCACTGGTCCCCCAGTCATGGTCTTTTAGAGGATGGGGCCTTTGAAAGGGAGATTCCAGGGCATAGAAAGGAATCCACCAGCCAGATAGTTCCTTCAAGAGGTTAGAAAACTCAACAGTTCAACCATAAACTCCATCTTGATGCATCTGAAATTTCTTTTTTGCTGATTAATGAATGTCAGCATGTTACACAGAGTAATCGACCTGAATGAGGGTTGGTTCAGGCCTATTGTTCTGCAGGGCATACAAGTGCAATATCTGTTTAGAAAAGACTATCTATAGCTAGAGGCAGAATAGCAGATCTGGAAAAATAGAAAGAGGGAAATAAGGTCAAAATCATTGTGCTGTAAGCTTCTTGAACTTGTACTTCAGGCCCTGAATTGGAGTACAAGACCATGGTGGCCCTTTGTTTTCTGCTTCTTTCTCTTCTTCTGGCGGGGCTGCTTTTACTCTCGAGTGATACACCACACAGCTACTCCTGTTAATTTCAGAGACAAGTGGGTGGTCAGGAGAACTTCAAAAGTTCCCACCCACTGAGGGGCCAGTTGATCTTCTGGGGGGTTGACTCTTCCCAGTTTTCAACAGGACCCGATCTCTGATCATTGGGTCGGAACCTGTGGAGGGGAGTGTCAGAAGGAAAAGACAAACGAGAAGAAGCATACTACTTAAGTGTTTATGACAGCTCACAGAGAACGGACCCAGTCTCTTTTCTCAATCTCAGTCATCACCGAGGTGGGGGAAAGTTGACTTTTTCAGGAATGGTTTCCTATGTATTAATCCGTAAGGGCCCACTTCGAGGGGCTACCCAGATTCTGAGCAGGGCAATGGGGAGAACTTGCATCTAAGTGGAGCTTGTCTCCCGGCAAAGTTTCGCCAAGGACTTTTTCAGGGTATGGTTCATCCTTTTGGTTTTTCCAGTTGATTGTGGTCTCCAGGCGGAGTGTAATTTCCAATTTATGTCTAAAACCTTATTGACTTCTTGAGTGACTGTTGCCGTAAAAGCTCTCCTGCTGTCACTCTGTCCTGATATTGGAAGATCACAACGGGGTATGATTTCTTTGAGTAACGCCTTGGTCGCTTCTTGGGCTTGTTCGGTTTGACAAAGGAAAGCCTCCACCCACCCTAAGTAGGTGTCCACAAAAACCAGCAGATATTTAAAACTTCCAGTTGTCCGGGAATTATACCACTGCCACCTGAAGGGGATCATTGCCTTCAAGAGTTCTAGGATTTCTGGTACATGTTTTATTTCTTTGTTGGCTGATATCAGAAGTCCCCTTTATTTCTACAAGGCACCAAGTGAGTGAAACACCAGATGGGCATATTTATTATCAGTATACACAATTGTGCGTCTTCCTACTCCTAGTTGCAGGGCCCGCCCGAGGACTATGAGTTCGGCCTTTTTAGCCAAAGTGCGTGCAGGAAGTGGAGCTGCCTCTAAGACCTCAGTTAGTGTCACCACTGCATATCCTGCCTGGTGGCATCCTTTATATAGAAAGCTACTGCCATCTGTATACATTTCTATCTCTGGGTCAGTCAAGGGAACGTCTGCGAGATCTGGTCTGCTGGAATAAACTTCTTCAATTATCCCTAGGCAGTCATGTACGGGGTCATCTTCCAAAATAGGCAGCAATGTGGCGGGATTGAGGGAGGAACCATGTTTGAGTTGTCTAAAAAGATTGGCTGATATTTTCCTATCCGTCCTGCCATGAGCCAAAACCCCCCCTTTTGTTCCAAAAGAGGCAAAACTGTATGTGGTGTGTTTACGATTACCTTTTGTCCAAGGGTGAATTTCTTGGCTTCCTGTAACAGGTCATATGTTTGCAGCCACAGCTCAAAGACAAGTGGGCCATCCCTGGGCCACGGTGTCCAGCTGTTTTGAAAAGTAGGCCACTGGTCGTCTGGCTGTTCCCAGGGTTTGAGTTAGTACCCCCACAGCAATTCCCTGTCTTAATATCAGTCCATTCAGTGGCAAATAGAGGCTGAGACTCAGGGTGTAGAGGAATACAGAAGAAGGCATCTTTCAAGTCCAGTACTGAAAACCAAGCACATTGACTGGGTAACCAAGAGGGTATGCGGGTTTGGCACAATCGGATGAATGTCCTCTACTGTTTGGTTGATTTTCCTTAGGTCTTGAACAGACCAATATTCTCTCATCCTCAGTTTCAACACTGTTTTATGGAAACTGGCAAAATTTCAAAAGTCTACTTTTTATGTATCGATGCACCAGGGGTGTGATCCCTTCTAAAGCTTCCTTGGGGAGAGGATATTGCCTCTGGTTTATAATAGGTGCTCTGGGTTTTAAAGTAATTTTAACCAGTGCGGCTGACTTGGCCCACCCAGGCCTTTTTTATGTCCAGACCTCTGGATTCACCTTTTGTTGAATGTGGAAAGGAATGCCACTAAGTGTCACTATTGCTTCTTGCAACAGTGTCGTCTGCAAGGTGCATGCATTTTCAGGCTGAATCTGTAGAAAATGGAAAGGAACAACTCTGCCATCCTATTTGGGTTACTCGGATAAGGAGGATTGTGATTCTTCCAATTACACAAGTTGGAGGTAGAGAAAGGAGTATGTACTAACATTGTTCCTCCTTCGGCTGGAATTTTTCTCAGAGGAAATTGCCCTGCCTGAGCCCTGGCAGTACCTTCACCGAAAACAGTACTGTGATGGGTGTGGGGTGGGGGAGACCATACTGGATGAAGTCAGACTCTTACTTCCTGATTCCCTTCCTTCGTCAGTTTCTCTCAATCTGGCCGGACTAAAATCAGGCTCAGCCCTTTCTGCGGGGGATTCAGCCATCATTCCTCAACCTAACCTGTCGGCTTCTATCATACCTTCCCTGTGTGGCTTGGGGAGCCAAAGCAGTTATTGGGGCTATACCTTTTAAGAGAGAACCCTCCAGTGAGGATTCAGGAAGCACTTTTGCCTTCGGCTTTCTCTGGAAAAGAACCTGGTTAGAGGGATTTAAAGTTTGATAAAGAGACTTGAAAGCTTGACTGTAGGGAACTTTGTCCCGTTTTTTCCTACAAAACAAGTCAAGCTGAAAAATCATGCTGCAAGCCAAAGACCCATTTTGGAGACAATGTTCCTTGTCCCCCAGCTGGTATTGGGGCCATATATTGTTACATAAGCATATCATTTTCTTTCTTGTCATAGGCTCGTAGCTATACCTCCTCCAGTTTGTTAGAATGCAACCTAGAGGAGATTTGGCTGGGATAGATGGGCCTCCCCCCATAATAGGTGTTTGTTTATGCATAAACAACATCAGTAACTGCTTTTCACGTGCCTCCATAAGCAACTACATTTTACAAAACCTCAGAATGAGTATTAATATAAATACTGCAACATTTATCTATTAAGGCACAAACTTCTTTCTTGAGAGACTAACAGGAAAGGCTAATACTATTCTATTTTATAAAATCATAGCTCAAATTTCAGACACTTCTCTGGTTATGATAGTTACAACTTTGCTAAGTTTACCAACAGAACTTCTAATTCAAGAGTTACAATGTCTAAACCCATTAGTTAGATACCTTAGGAGAAAGGAAAATGATTTCTTATATGCAGAAAGTAGGACCTTAAAACATCAGCCACATTCCCACATAAAACCCACAGTTTCCTTTCGTTTACTCAGTCCTATGTAGTTAATTTCTGTTCCACATGATTCTGGATCGGCAGCAGTGTGTGAACTCATCGGCTTCTGCACAAGAGTTCTGGAAATCTTGATTGAGTCTAGTCACAGTCCTTTTCATAAGTCCAATATAGTCTGTATTTTGTTGAGATATTTTGGTCAAATGTTTTCAGCAGATCAGTAAAGTAAAAACATATCTGCAGATGACAAAACTTAATATGGCCATGATTAACTTTTAAAAATAACACTCTTAATAGTGAAATACCTGATAGAAGTTAATTACAAGCACAAAGTAAAAGTCAAATAAAACCAGTTAAAAAAATTAGATAAAAACATTTCTAAATATAACTATTAACCGTATTTTTGAAGAGCTTTAGATATAAGACATAATAATCTTGAGACAAAATACCAAATAGGATATATTAAGCATATACCAAGTCTGTAAATACTCGAGTAGTAATAAAAAAATCTTCATAGGTAAATGATGTGAATTCTTCAATTAAACTACTGGCTTTGATAATGCTAGATTCAAAAATAAATTTGTAACCAAGTTAACAATAAAGAAATAATTAAAAATTATGATATAACATTATGTATTTGCTGTCTAATACCAGGCAAAAACATAAGAGGAAATACTAACATAAATTTTAACCCAACAAGAATCAGGCATGTCTCGTGATTTTGACAACACTTTCCATATAATTTATAACAGATTAAATAAACCTTTTTAGCACTTATCTTTTATGAAAAATTTTTTTCCTCTAAAGTCACGTCACTTGGTTTTTGACTCAGGAATCTTATTCTGAGAAACTGAACCTTTGTCTTTGAGGCAGATTACACAAAGAATAAATTAACCCTTCATCTCAGAAATCAAAGATGATTTTGTCATTGTAAAAGCAAGAAACTCAATTCCTTGTTTTATATGCTATTTAACATTAAAGCTCATAAAAATCTCATAAATTATAAATTAAACCATTAAACTTTAGTTAGACAGATAAAACTTTTGACCATATCAAATAAATTTCTTTTTCAATAAACCTCTTAAACATTGTCTTTTGTTGAATACCTCTTATAGTGCATTCTTTTAAGATGGCAAAAACAAACACACCCATTAGCAGACTTAAATATACATATATGTTTTTCTTCTTGTGGCATAAAAAGCCAAAGTATATAAGCTTAAATTATGACATATATCTGTTATCTCAATTTAATATCAATTAGTTAAATAAAACGTCTTGGGAATTATTTTAAGCCAGTATATAATGAAACATAACTGTTGTTGAAAGAAAGTCTGTTTAAATATTCTAATTTTCATTTAATTTTTACTATTTCTCCTATTTTTTAATCCAATTTTAGCCCTTAGAGATTTTATCAACTGGCTTTGGAAATCACAGTCTCTGTTCAATTGACCAATTCATTGATATGGATATAACTTTAAGCCTCTGGCTACTGCTGGAAACATTTTTCCAGGCCATTTCAGGTGTGTCTCATTGCAATTTTTATTCCTTTTGACTTCTTAGAGTTCTCCTATAATAGAGAGAACTTGTTCACAGTTCTTTTACGACTGGGATCAGCCCAGCTTCTTATAACTATAGCAAAGCAGCAATTTTTCTTATCTTTGTCTTAAAAAGTTCTCTGCCTAGTTGGAAAAGGTCTTTTAAAAACTTCCCTGGAGCTACACAACCTTGGAGACTGGGGACTGGGGCAGAGAAGGCCTGATCTTGCCCCACCCTCACTCTCTGGATTCATAGAAGACGTTTCCATATGTTTAAGTTGACTTAGGCATTTTGAAGGGCAAAAGGTAACTAATTTCTTTCTTTCTTTACTACACCAGCTGCTCTGGTCTCTTTTCCAAGGCACGTGGGGGGTTCTCTGCTCCTGTGGCCTTGGTCTCCCTCCTTTTCTTTGTTTTCTTGAGGGATGGCCTTCAGCCTGCAAGGTGGCAGCTAGGAAGGCTGCCTGGTTCTTGTGGTCTGCAGCGTTCTTTCTTGCCTCTTATCTCAGCCAGAGTAAACTTGGCAAGCCAGCTCTACTAGCCAGGGGATTTTTAACCCTGTACCTCCTTCTCTCTGAAGCTTTCTCTTAATATCGGGGGCATTTATCCCGTAAAGATTATATTGACTGTTCTGGCATTTTCAGGGCTCTCAGGATCCAGGTCAGTGAACTCGTGCACATGGTCTTAAGATACTACGGCTGTCTCAAGAACCAGTCTCACCCGGGGTATTTTTACTTTTTCTAACAGAGAATCAGGGCACCCAAGTATATGGTATAATACTAGTTAAACACAGACAATGGACAGGACAGACACAGAACCACAGTAAACGAATGGACAGGACAGACACAGAACCACAGTAAATGAATAAATCCTGCAGGCTGCTGGAGGTGCTCTCACCCCTTCAACCTCTCAGACAGCCCTGCCTGCCAATAAAGGTGGCCTTAGAGAATCTCAACCTCCCAGACACACTCATGAGAAATCCCGCAAGCTGACAGAGGTGCTCTTGACCTCTTCAACCTCTCAGACGGCCCTGCCTGCCAACAGAGGTAATGTTAAAAAATCTCAACCTCCTGGACACACGTACAAGCACTAACACACCCAAGACCAAGACTCCAGAGTCACCAAGAGTCCTTTCTTTGCGACCCTATTCACAGGGATCGGTTATCTGAGACTCCTCCTGCCTCAGAAACCAAGGGCTCAGGCCTTGTTCCGGAAACCTTGGGCCTGCCCTATCCACCCCAGCTCTGAGCACAACAGGGAGAGGAGTCACAGACTCACCTTGGGATCCTTCTATGCAAGTCTTGCTTTCTTTCACCCGCCTCTTCTGGCACGGTTGGGGACTGGTGGTGCTGTGGCCAACCCAGGTCTGGCTAATAGTTTCCCAGGAGGCAAATGAAATCTCTCACAGCCGCTTGTCAGGAGAGCCATTGATCAGCCCCAGGCCCTGCCCTGGGGCCGCTGTGTCTCAAGTGGCTGGAGCTCCCCATAAGGACCACCGAATTTGTTACCACAGTAATGCGGATTGGAACCGCCTGCCGCAATAGCCAATTCTGAGACAAGGGTGAGGTGAGCAGCAAGAGTTTTATTATATATCAATATATAGAAGACAGAGGGGAATAGATTCCTCCAAAAACCCTGAGATCTACTGAAGGCTTTTATAGGGACAGAATTATGGGTCTTAGAAGTTTGTGTTAGTTCCCCCTTTAGATGGCCACATCTCAGATGAATTAATCTTTTCTTGGGGGTTATCTGGTGACATGCTAGTTTTCTTGTCCCAAGATTGGTGCTTTGTTTGGTTTGTCATTCCTAGATCATTATCACTTGTTTTCCACCCTACAAGGAGGAACATCGGTTAATCTTAAACCGGAGGGAAAAACAAGATCATGAGACAATGTGGGGGTTAGCAATGGAGAGTAATAATAGTGAGTTGGGCCTATGCAGCCTCTTCCAGTAGCCTACTGGACTGTGAGAGAGAATAAATTTCTTTGTTAAAACCATCCACTTGTAGTATTTCTATTATAGCAGCACTAGATGACTAAGACAGGTAGTTTTTGAGGATTAAATTTGTTAAAGTATATGAGGAAATCCTGGTGGTGTGAAAGTATATGAAGTGTTTGGCACCTAGCTAGCCACGTCATTGTTTGTTAAATTGGAGAAAAACAAAGGATAGTAAGGAAATTAACAATACCTGAAGGAATTGTGTTTCTCATCATCTATATAAAATTGTAAATATAGACATTTTCCTTTAAAACAGGAATATGATAACGGTGGCGATAGTTGAACAACATGATGAACTTAATGAATGTCACTGAATTGTACGCGTAAAAAAGGTGGAAATGGCAAATATTTTGTTACATATATATATTCACCACAATAGGAAAAATAGGAATATGACATTTTTTTAAGTCTATGCACAGCTTCCTCTTGCTTCTGGATGTGGGGGCCATCCCATGACACCACCTGGAAAATACTGGGAGATGAGAGAGAGGCAGACTTGGTTGCATTTAGATTTATGAGTATGTAACACAGCATAGTGAACGGCAACTTTGGCACACTAGTTCCTCTAATTCTTGCTGAGGTTCGGGAAGAGATGACATAGAAAGAATTTGAATATGAATCAGCAGACATATAAGGTGACTCCTTTCACCCACCCTGCCACATTATTACTTATGTAACAAATACATTAGTTACTTTCTAATCATTAAAAGAGAACCAAGGCTGCAGATCCAAGTGAGAATCTAAGCAAAGTGTGGAGTTCCTTGTAAGTAGCATAGGTCTTCAGGAACCAAAGATAATTAGTCCTGGAAAAAGATCTTTTGAAGGGATATAACTTTTCTAATTTAGACCTTAAGTATATTAGTTTCTCCAATTGGAAAATACTCCAAAGTGGCTACCGATTTGACAAACTGCCGTTAGTGAGTTCAAGCCATAAATCTAAATATAAACAAGACCTAGACCCATAGTTCCTGGCCATGGAGCAAGCCGGAGTTCCACTAGGAGAATCGCTGCTTTCTTGGATTTGGCAGACCCTGTTTTGAGATAGCCCTAGTGCTACAAAACAACAAATTCACTGAACTTACACTAAATATTGTATTCAAGCTCTAAAAGCTAAAGGAGTGGAACTTAAGAATCCAAGAGCGCCTACGGAGGTGACCTCCAGATGCTCCATGAGACAGTAAGCCGAAACAGCTCTTGCAGGTGCCAAACCTGTGTCCAACAAGATCTCTGGGGGGACATGTCAGCTGCTTTGGATCTCACTTCTGACACCAAGAATTGTCAAAAACCTAACATACAGAGAAACACCAGAAATGAGTGTAACCGAACAGATTTATTGTGAATAGATACAATTCAATTAGGCAGTGTCAATCCAAAAGTATTAGGAAGGTGCTCCGAAGAGGGGATCATGAAAGCAGGTTATATAGGTGGTGTCTGTGCAAGGTAGTCTCCTGAAGACCATTGTAAATTCCTTTCATGCTGATTTTTCAGGTGATAGAATCAGAGAATATGCAGGGTTTCAGGTTTTTATACGTTTTACTTTTGTAAAGTATGCACTGGATAAAAAATAAATCAAGTATTGATTTGTACAGGATAATAGGAGACATCATCTTTCATAGCTTTCAGAGCACAAGTATTTTTGCAAAAATACTTAAGGACATAGTTAAATTTCTCAAGAGGACTTTCTTTGATGCATAAATCATTCTCTCCTCTTTTTCTGGCTTTAACAAAGATAAATTTATTTTCTCAGAGTCTAGTAGGCTAGAAGTCCAAATTTGGGGCATCAGCTCCAGAGGAAGTCTTTCTTTCTCTGTTGGCTCTGGAGGAAGGTCCTTGTCATCAATCTTTCCCTGGACTAGGAGCTTCTCTGTGCAGGAACCCCGAGTTCAAAGGACATACTCTGCTCCCAGCACTGGTTTCTTTGTGGTATGAGGTCCCCTGTCTCTCTGCTTCCCTTTCCTTTTAATCTCTTGAGAGATAAAAGGTGGTACAGCCCACACCCCAGGGAAACTCCCTTTACATTGGATCAGGGATGTCACCTGGGTAAGTATAATCCCACCGTAATCCTCTTTAACATAAAATTACAATCACAAAATGGAGGACAACCACACAGTACAGGGAATCATGGCCCAGCCAAATTGATACACACAGTTTTTGGGGGACATAATTCAATCCATGACATTCAATCCTTTGGCGCCCCCAAGAATCGCATTCTTGCAACATGCAAAACATATTCATCCCATCATATTATAGCAAAAGTCTTAACTCCAAGTCCAAAATCCAAAAATTCCTCTTCAGTTATGAAATCTACAATACAAGTTATATGCTTCCAAAGGTACAATGGCAGAACAAGCACAAACTAGACATTTCCATTACAACTGGGAGAAACTGGGGGAAAAGAAGGGATAACAGGCACCAAGCAAGACAACAGAACACATTACATTAGCCCTCAAGTCTTGAAAATAATCCTCTGTTCTCTGAGACCATTTACACAATGGCCCTGCCCTCCAGAATCTAGGTATTGGCCACAATCTCCAGATTCTGAGTGGAGGCCCCTGGGCTCTGGGCTTCGCCTCCGCCTTCCAGGCCCACTGGGACAGCAGCTTTGCTCCCTCGGCTTTGAGCGCATCATTCTCCTAGTCCATCTGAGTGGCAACTTCACCCTTAGAAACACCAGAGGCCATGGTTCCACCCTTAGAAACCCCAGAGGTCAAAGCCGTACCTTTTGAGACTGAGGTAGTTCAGCTTCTAGTGCTCCTTGTCTCTTCAGCTTCTGCTTCCTGTGACCTCTTGTCTCCTCAGGCCTCACGCCCACATTTGTCCTGCTGGGGCAAGTGTTCCAAAGCTCTACAGCTCTACTGATAAGTGCCTGGAGGCACCCCACTCCACCAGGATGCCTCCTGCACACAGACACTCAGCTCTCTTGCTCCATGTGTCAGCTCCAGCACCATCTCACACTGGTCTCCTGGTTCTGATGCTGCTGGTTTGCTACCGCTTCTCTGCCACTGCAGGTTCTCTACTGCTGCTGGTCCTCTGCCGCTGCCCCTCCTCTATCCATTCACAGTTTCAAAACTGCTTCCACAATTTAGGTATCTGTTAGAGCAGCACCCTACTCTCTCAGTACCAAATTCTGTCTTGATTATCTAGTGCTGCTAAACAGAAATACCACAAGTGGATGACTTTAACAAAGATAAATTTATTTTCTCACAGTCTAGTAGGCTCGAAGTCCAAATTTGGGGCATCAGCTCCAGGGGAAGGCTTTCTCTCTGTCGGCTCTGGAGGAAGGTCCTTGTCATCAATCTTCCCCTGGGCTAGGAGCTTCTCCATGCAGGAACCCCAGGTCCAAAGGACATGCTCTGCTCCCAGCATGGTTTCTTGGTGGTATGAGGTCCCCTAAATCATTCTCTTTTGATGCTCCTCTCACATCTTAATCAGCCTCATTAACTTTCTCCTTAACTGTCTTAAATACGCCAGTTCACATGACATCTTCTCTCTTTTTCTTGCAACTTTGTAACTGCAGGAATTAAAGAATGGGTAATCAGAAAATAAAATCCTCCTAGAATAACTTTTGGTCTCATCGTCCAAGAAAATGTAAATAACATTGTGTTAAATATTAGTCATTTCATTTCTTTGTCTTTTTTTTTTTTAATTGAGGTGAAATTCACATAACAAAATCAACCATATTAAAGTGAACAATTAGTGGCATTTACTACATTCACAATGTTGTGCAAGCACCACCTCTATCTAGTTCCCAAACATTTCAGTCACTCCAAAACATTTCCATCACTCCTTGTATTCCTTAAGCAGTTGCTCTCCATGCCCCTGACCCTCCAGTCCCTGGCAACCACCAATTTGCTTTCTGTTTATATGGATTTACCTAATAGGGATATTTCATGTAAATGGAATCATACAAAATGTGACATTTTGTGTCTACCTTCTTTCACTTAATATAATATTTTTGAGGTTCATCCATGTTGTAACATATATCAGTACTTCTTTCCTTTCCATGGCTGAATTATATTCCACTCTACGTATATACCACCATTCGTTTATCCACTCCTCTTTTGATTGACTTTTGGGTTGTTTCCACCTTTTTACTATTGTGCCTAATGCTTCAATGAACATTTGCATACAAGGATTTGTTTGAGTGTCTGTTTTCAATTCTTTTTAGGATGAAATTGCTGGGTCCAATGCAATTCTAAGTTTAACTTTTTGAGTAACCACCAAACTGGCTTCCCACAGTGGCTGCACCATTTTACATTCCCACTAGCAATGATGACAGTTCCAATTTCTCCACCTTCTCACCAGTATTTATTTTTCTTTTTTTAATTGCCATCCTAGTGGATGTGAAGTGGTATCTCATGTGGTTTTGATTTAGTAGCTTTGATTTCCCTAATGACTAATGGTATTAAGCATCTTTTCATGTGCTTGTTGGCCATTTGTATATCTTCTTTGGTGAAATGTCTAGTCAAGTCTTTTGCTCATTTTTTGATTCAGTTGTTTGTCTTTTTGTTGTTGAGTTGTGTGTAGTAAGAGTTATTTATATATTCTGGATACTAGATTCTTTAAAGACATATGGTTTGCAGATATTTTTCCTTTTATGTAGGTTGTCTTTTTGTTTTCTTGGTAACGTCCTTTGCGGCACAGTTTTTTTTTTTTAAATTTTATTTAAGTCCACTTTATCTATTTTTCTCTTGTTGATCATGCTTTTGGTGTCATATCTAAGAACCCATTGCCAAATCAAAGGTTATAAAAATTCATACTATGTTTTCTTTTAAGAGTTTTATGGTTTTAGCTCTTACATGTAGGTCTTCGATCCATTTTGAGATAGTTTTTTAATTTGGTGTGAGGTAGAGGCTATTTCAGATTTTTTAAGCCACTATAAACATTTACAAAATCATCCTATTCCTGAAAATTCTTTAAAGCTTTATTTTAAAATAATATTAGAGAAGAGATGGGGACAGGAATGTGTTCTGGTACATACATATTTATGAAAGATTACCAATTGGCATATTTTGGACAATAGCACATTGTTCTTCTGTTTTTGACTGTCTATAATTTTACAGTGGAAACAAATGGAAATGTTTAAGAAAGATGTGTTGAAAAAAACTATTGAACATTGCATGTATCACAACTTAAAATCAAACAGCAAGAAAGCAACCAAAGATACTCAGATTTGCACAAAGAGCATTTGTTGAGGCTATGGTGACTGAAACTGAGTGGTGCAGTGGTTAAGGGTTCAGCTGCTAACCAAAAGGTTGACAGTTCAAAATCACCGACTGCTCCTTGGAAACCCTATGGGCCAGTTCTACTCTGTCCTATAGGGTCGCTATGAGTCAGAATCCCCTTGAGGGCAATGGGTTTAGTTAAACTGGAAATAGAAGTTACCAATTCACACTTTTTCCTTAAGTCCTCCATGAACACCCCTCCCCACCCCCAATCCGGACACCAGACTTCAACATTTTGAAGCAGGCATTAAACATGTCCATTCTTTTGTGACTAACACCTATGATTATACATATTTTATTATACATGTGATGGTTTTTCAGTTAAGTTATCGAATGTCAACAAGCTATAAGGAACAAGGCATTGTGTTAGTGCTACAGAGTTCTTTTGTATATATAATTCATATTAGAGTGAACTAAAATTTTTGCACGTATGTGCAAATACAACCTCCTCCAAGACCTTTTCTGACCAGCTTATACTGCACCCCTACATCACTCTCTATTGTATTATCCTGTCCTATTGCCTTATCACAATTGGAAATTATCTTGTTCATTAATTTGTTCAGTTATTTCCTGCTTTTCCACCAAGATGTGATCTTGGGATTTACATGAGACTGTGTCCATCTTGTTTACTGCTATAGTTCCAACGTCCCAATGCCTGGAGTAGTGCCTGGTTGGCATGTATAAAATTTGCTGAACACTAAATAGACAATAGATAAGTGGTAACTTTGGTGAAGGATAAGACAGTACCCAATACTGGGGAAGCCAGCACAACTTGACAAAGGCAAGGTCATGAAAGCTCCATAGACACATCCAAACTACCTGAGGAACTGAATTACTGGGCTGAGGGCTGTGGGGACTATGGTCTCAGGGAATACCTAGCTCAATTAGCATAATGTTCTACCTTCTACTTTGGTGAGTAGTGTCTGGGGTCTTAAAAGCTTGTAAGCAGCCATCTAAGATACTCCACCAGTGTCACTCCAGCTGGAGCAAGGGAGAATGAAGAAAACCAAAGACACAAGGGAAAGATTAGTATAAAGGACTAATGGACCACAACTACCACAGTCTCCACCAGACTGAGTCCAGCACAACTAGATGGTGCTTTGTTATCAGCACTGACTGGGATCACAACAGAAGCTCCCAGATAGAGCTTGAGAAAAACATAGAACAAAATTCTAACTCACAAAAAAAAACAAAACAAAACCAAAAAACAGGCTTACTGATCTGACAGAGACTGGAGAAATCCCTAGAGTGTGGCCCCTGGACACCCTTTTAGTTCACTCCTGAGGTTCGCACTTCAGCCAAAGATTAGACAGGCCCATAAAACAAAACAAGACTAAATGGGCACACAAGCCCATGGGCAAGGATGTGAAGGCAGGTGGGGACAGGAAAGGTGGTAATGGAGAAACTAAGGTGGAGAAAGGAAAGTGTTGACAGGTTGTGAAGTTGGCAACCAATGTCACAAAACAATATGTGTATTAATTATTTAATAGAAGCTAGTTTGCTCTGTAAACATTCATCTAAAGTACAATAAAAAAAAAAGAAGAATAAAAATTTACTGAACAAATTAATGAATTATAAAGTATCAAAGGGATACTCAGCTAAACTAATACATAGGAAGCTGAGTGAGTCTCCAAGTTTTATTGAAATACTTGCATTAAAATACTAATTTGCAAAAAATTGACTCACAGGTATTTTTAGAATGTAATGCCAGCAGGTTTTTTTTAACCCCATATTTTTTATTGAAATATGTTTTGTCACCTTCTGAGAAAGTTTTCCTGCATTGGACAGCTAAATTTGGGACAAGTACCAACATTTATATGCAAATCCAACATTCTCTCTGTGTATTTCTTAGAATTTTATATGCTACCCAAAAGTCAGAGACACTCGACAACAAGAAGTATGTGGCTTGAATGGGAGTTGTTTCAATTCGAGGTAATTCTTATTCTTATAGTCAACAGAAGTTACACACCCATCTTACTCTAAAAATGAAATCCTCTTCTTTTCAACCTTCTTATCTTTGAAAGTATAATCCGTATTACTGAGACAAATGTGCATGTCTAAGAACATTGAAGTTATTCCATAGAAAATCAATGTTGCCTTTTCAGTAATTCATCTAATAGTTTCTTTTTTAGCCTGATGAGAATTTTAGTATACATGATAAATTGTGTTGTCAAAATATTTGTTTTTAAAAACACTTCAATAACTAAGAAATGAAAAAATATTGTTTCCCAAATTATATGTAAAACCAAAACCAAACCCGTTGCCGCCGAGTTGATTCTGACTCATAGTGACCCTATAGGATGGAGTAGGACTGCCCCATATGGTTTCCAAGGAGCTCCTGGTGGATTCGAACTGCCGACTGTTTGGTTAGCAGCTATAGCTATTAACCACTATGCCACCAGGGTTTCCAAATTATATACAGCTAACTCTTATTTATTCATTATGAAGGTACGGAAAGTATAGGTTAATGAAGTCAACGCTCCATTCCTTATTCATTAGTTCCAGCTTCTCTCCACTAACTCTATTGACTAATTAATGAAATATATAGTCATCAAATTTATGTTTTACCATTTGTTAAAATTAGGCTTGGTTGATCCCCAACTAGAAAGGTACCTGGTATTCTCCTCCAGTAGAATTTCCACCACAAGCTTCCGCAAGAAAAAAAAAGCCTTCTTCCTCAAACATCTGTGGAACTAGGCCTCTTCCCGCCCTCCCCGACACCCGAGTCAACTGTTTGGAATTCAAGAGCTATGTTACTATTGTGTTGGAGAATCTCCATAGGAATATATATAGGTACGTAGCTAGGGGGTGAGGTATTGGTGGTTCAGTGGTAGAATTTTTGCATTCCACACAGAAGACCTGGGTTGGATTCCTAGCCAGTGCACCTAACATGCAGCTACCACCCATCTATCTGTGGAGTCTAATGTGTTGCTGTGATATTGAACAGGCTTCAGCAAAGCTTCTGCATTAAGATGGACTAGAAAGGCCTGGCAATCCCTACTTCTGAAAATTAGTCAGTGAAAATCCTATGGATCACAACAGTCTGACCCACAACCGTTCATGGGGATAGCACAGGATTGGACTGCATTTTGTTTCATTGCGCATGGGGTCACCATGAGTTAGGGGTTGACTTGATGGCAGCTAACATCAACAACAACAAAGTAGGAAGTAATTAAAAGTACATCCTATTGTGTATATTCTTAGGTCAGCCTGCTTACACCATTAGCTTTCATCCTTACAATCTTGTTGCCTTTAGGTCTGCTCTATTTTAAAGTCAGGAAAGAAACACTGGTTTAAATCTCAGAGTTCTATTCCACATTCAAAGTACAAAAACCCTGTAAGGATCCTGTAATTGATTCACCAACATTCATTCAACTATAGATAAAAGTCCAAGTCATTTATGGTAATTCCATTTCTCTTCCAAAGTGGGATGATGAAAACGATCCTGGGTTGCTTATGACAGAACTGTGCTACTGAATCCACCAACCCTGAAGTCCGCTCTGCCTCTTGGAGACTGATTAGGTGAAATAATGAATTTCTTTATTGTTTAAGCCAGTTTATTGTTTAACCCAGAAAACATCCTAACTTATACAGTTCCCTTAGGAAAGGCATCCATTGCCATGATTTCAATTCAGTAAGAAGGACCTCAGAGTTTTGGTACTACCCACCTAAAAAACCCGAACCCATTACCATTGAGTCAATTTCAACCATAGTGATCCTATAAGACAGAGTTGAACTGCCCCCATGGGGTTTCCAATGCTACAAATCTTTACAGAAGCAGATTGCCACATCTTTCTTTGGCTGGTGGGTTTGAACTGCCAACCTTTCAGTTAGCAGCCGAGTGCTCAAACACTATGCCACCAGGGTTCCTCGTACTGGTACTATTATAAATCAAATGACCCAAAGAATATTTTCACCTAGATTCTCTGAGACCAGTGCCCTTCTGGGCCTCATGTATGAACCTCTTTGTAACTTTTTGGAGTGTAGAAAACCTTAGTCTAGCTTGATGTTCTTTGAAATGGCCCCTGAAGACTCTGGAGGCTCCAGACCAAATGAATGCTCATGCTTTGGGACCAGTTGGATTTCTCCAGGACTTCAAAGCAACGTGACATGGTCTGTTAAAAGTAAAAGCAACTAGCTTCCGTGCTTGTAGATGGGTGCCTGTATTTTTCCCAACCTGAATCTGAAGACTAGAATTTTTTATAGTTGCCTCTCTGGCCCCATAAATTCATAAAATTAGATTTACCACCACTCCTGAGATTGTTAGGTGTAGTGTCATAAGGAGATCTAGAGTATCCAAATTTTAGCCAGACATATAACAAAGTTTCTCATTGTGACTGTGTGGACAAGTTGTAGAAATAAATGTGAGCTGGCTGCTACTACACATAGATTTATTAATGTTTAAATTTGTGTACCTTCAGAATGCAACTAACTTAGAGAAAGTTCTCTGATGCCTGCTTTCAAGCACTGTCAACAGATATATTACATTCAATATTTTTATCAGTGAATAAGATGAAAATACAGAAAGCTTGCTTTTCATATTGTTTCGATGTTATATGAAATTTAAGAAAATGCCAATATGATGGATAACTGAAGCAGAGTTCATAAACAATTCAATAAGCTGGAGCAACAAATCAAATCTAAAGGAGGTCGATTTTTTCATAATTAATAGAAAAATATGGTAAAGAGATATGAAAGTATATCATATAAAAATTGTTAAAAAAGAACTTGGGATATGTAGGAAAAATACATAGCCATAGTCATATATTGGAGCCCTGGTGATGCAGTGGTTAAGAGCTCAGCAGCTAACCAAAAGGTCAGCAGTTCGAATCCAACAGCCGCTCCTTGGGAACCTCACGGGGTAGTTCTACTCTGTCCTGTAGGGTCAGTATGAGTCGGAATCGACTCAACTGCAACAGGTTTGGTTTTGGTTTTATTCGTGTATTGAAAGACTTTCGTGTGGAATTAGAAATAGACATTCTGTATGATTTCATAAGGAAGAACTATGACGGATTTTTTGACTCAATAAAGAAAGAAATCTTTAACTTTTGGAGTCATGTGAATTAAAAAATTATCTGAATTAGGACATAACGATATAGTGAGGTCCTTATGGTCCACATGTTCAAACCAAAGCTGAATGGCTGAATATAGTGAGTTTTATGTTATAAATAATTTGAGGTAGCTGAACTCTAAACTCTCGTTTTAGGGGTTTATTTTTTCAACTTTATTCTTTATGGTTTACTTGGAGCATTTAGTCGCTTTACATTCACTGTAATTATTGGCAGGATAAATACAATATCATTTTCTAAAAATGATGTCTTGTCACAGTTTTGATGCCCTGGCTAGAGGCCAGTCCATTCCCCTTCTTCAGCAGCTGATTAAGTCCACTCTCTAGCCACAACCCTAATTAGGTTTTCATACTCCTGGGCTACTCTGCACCCATCCTAATTGCCCCAGGGCCAGGAACCCAACAACTAGTGACAACTGCTATACCCCCTGAGCCTGCAGAATTATTCAAAATGCCCAATCCCCAGAAAGCCTAAGCAACCTAACCTCACCCTGCTTGCCATACATAAGCCATCTCCTACAATTCCAGCTTGTTGTTACCTTGTCCCTGGGTGCAATCCTCTATGTGGCCCTGCGTTACGGTGTGCTGTGCCTCCCTGTCCCTAGGTACTGTGTGTACAATAAACCGAGTTACTTTTCACGGCCTCCCTGACTCCTCTTCCTTGCGCTGAACCTGGCTTACAATCCTACAAATTTGTTAGGGTAGTAACAGCAAGCCAGAGCCATAGGAGGTGGCGTAAGTATGGAAACAAGGTAGAGTTAGCTAGGTTTCCCCACCCCCCTGCAGATTAAATAACTTGAAAACCTTCATGGACTCCAAGGCATAGAGGCTATCCCTAGTTGTTTGGTACCTGGCCCTGGGGCAATTAGGGCAAGTTCTTGGGCAAGTGTGAGAGCCCAATAAGGGAAGTGGTTAAAGTGTGAACTTAGCAAACTGCCCTTAAACAGGAGTTGATTTCAAAACCAGGCCAAGATAGCACTTGTGAAATATTATATTGCGGTACCAACTTGGTACTAACATGTACATAACCCTTAAGTGCAGGAGTATCACTCCATGTAGTGGACTCTACCCAATGGGAGAGGGGAGCTGGTGGATAATTTTCTTTCCCTTACTCCTCCCAACCAGATTATTGGAGATGTAGTTGCTCATATAACCTTTCTGATTATGACTGGTGAGATTAAATAATAAGTTTGTCATGAGTTTATGGCCAGCCTGGTATAACATTCCTTATATTGGTATTTCTTCCTTCTGGGTCTCATACCAATTTACCTCACTTCTGTTCCCGTGGGATTGCACTCCCCAATAAAGCACCTAAACAGCTAAGTGCTTGCCTCTGGCTCTGTTCTCTAAGGGATTGAAACTATGACAATGTCTTCATCTGTTTGGAAAATTCTCAGCAATAATCTCTTCAAATACTTCTTCTGATTTGTTTTCTCGTTTCTCTCCTTCTGGGACTCCAGTGAAATGTATGTTAGTTGTTTGTTTTTTCCACTATATCCTCCTGGTTTATTGCTCGCTTTTCTGTAGTTTTTGTCTCTCCGCACTTCATCCTGGATATTTTCTTCTGTTCTATCTTACAGTAATTGTGTCTTCAGCTGTATTAAATCTGATCTAAACTTGTTCGTTAAATTCTTAATTTCAGTTATTGTACTTTTTTTCAGTTCTAAAATTTCTGGATACTTCTTTTAAAAACTTCTATGTTATTTCTGTACAATTTTCAGTTTTCTGCTGAGTTTTCTATCTTAAATTGTATTTACTTGGATATATGCAGCATAGTTGTTTTTATATCTATATCTGTTATTTACAATATCTGGAACCCTTAATGATCTAGTTTTCTTACATATGATTTCTCCTGGTTCTCATTTATGTTGTCTTCATTCATATTATATTATATATCATATGTACTTTTTTATTATTTCATGATTAATAAAATGGTAATAATATGTGCTTTATGATGATAGCAGGGTGCTAAGACTTCTTAATTTCTAGACCATGAAAATTTTATTTAAACTTTAATTTTCAGAATGGAAAGAAGTTGGAAATTTTTATTTTATTAAGCACATTGAAAATGCTAAAAATTAATGTCTACTATTATCATTATTTCATAAAAGAAAAAATTTCAATATCAAAAAATTAGGAAAGACATAATCTCAAAAAAGACTGTCCCTTAACTTGGATAATTTAAAGCTATAGAAAGCTCACTATATTGTTGTTATTTTTCTCTTTGCATCATGAATCAGTGAAAACTTGATTATCTAGAAATAGAGGTGTGCAGACGGTTATTTTGGAACTATTGCCTTATATATATATATTTTATTTACTCACTCACTAAAACAGTTTTTAAAAATAATTTATGAAAAATTTAAATACAAAACCTAGCATTGAATAAAATGTAGGTAGAATCTCAATGAAAACCTCTCTAGAACACCAAAATTTTGCTAACTTAAATGAAACACAGATTCTCAAATTATAAGTTCACCAATCTAGCAGAGTTAAGCTGGCAATGATCATCTTCTGTATTAATAAAGACATCTCACAAGTATTTTTATACTTTAGGAATACAAAGTCACTCCTAAATTTGTGTATTCCCAGGCAAAAAGAAGCAGCCACATTGCAGCTTCAAGTTAACATTATGCCTACAACTACAATTTATCAAGTAAGAAAAGTAACAAAAAATATAGATTATTTTGGAGGATATTTTAAAGAACATGACAATAATTTCTGGAAAAGCTTTACACTAATAGAGGATAAAAAACATTGGTAACATTAATGCAAATTCACACAAGTCTCCATATCTCACAGAACAAGATGAGTATTCTTATAAAAGTTTTCAGCTTAACATCTTATTAAATAAGTTTCTTTGAATTTGATTTATAATGCAAAACAAAATCCTCTCTCTCTTTAGCTGAAGAGGAGATGGTACATCTCCATTTCTTTTACAGACTTAGTTAATTACAAGGATTCAAATCAATTTGCATTGTAAAAAAAATGAAGTGTGTGGATATTGAATTTACTTGTGTGTATAGAGAAAAGAACAGTAAGAATGCTACCTAATAATGGTGAAATAAGGAGTTGATAGCATTTTTCTTCTCTCATCTCCCATTTTTGTTGTTATCAAATTTAAATCTGCATTAGATCTCCTAATGAGATTTGCTTTCTCTGAAATACAAAATGTACCCTTTCAATCCTTAGGCAAGAAAGCTTTTGATGTATTCCTTTAAGACTGCAATATATACAATGTTTAATCAGCATTACCACCTTATACAGTCTTAACATCATTCACAATATTGCCGACACACCTTATACAATTTTTAACCCCTAAATTTCCAAAAGGCTACCAGTCTGTGTAACTAAGTCCCATCTCTCCAGACTGCTGCGATGTGGCAGTTTTTTTCTGCATGTGAATACACAAATCCTAAACAAGCTTTAATTTATAAGAATATTGCCAAGAGCACATACTCCTTTGCTGACTAAGGAGAAATCTAGAGCCATGAAATCCTAAAGGACCACGGCCCTAGTGGCCATGATGTCTGTAATGAGCAGATTTTAGAGATGTAGCCAAAGGATTGCTGATTTGTTCCAAAGGCTAGCTTGGTCCTCAATATCTGAGTACAGTGTGCAACTCCATGTGATGGAAATTTTACTGTTCGATTCTTCCAAATTGTAGTGTTTCATTTATGACATGGAAGCTGTGAACTTTTGCAACAGGGAGAGTTAGGAGATGACTTGTGTTGGAGGTGCTATAAGAAATCTGTTTATCTGTCTGCCTGCCTGCCTGTCTGACTGTACGTATGTATATGTATATATAAACCCAAACTCATTGCCATCGAGTCGATTCCAACTCATAGTGACTCTATAGGACAGAGTAGAACTGCCCCATAGTGTTTCCAAGGCTGTAAATCTTTACAGAAGCAGATTGCTACATCTTTCTCCCTTGGAGCAGCTGGTGGGTTTGAACTGCCGATCTTTGGTTAGCAGCCAAGCCCTTTAACCACTGTGCCATCAGGGCTCCAATATATATTGAATATGTAATTTCTCCAAACTGGAATACTCCAAACCAGTTGCTGGGGAATCGATTCTGACTCATGCCAACTCAATGTGTGTCGGAGTAGAACTGTGCTCCATAGGATTTTCAATAGTTGAGATCTTTCAGAAGCAGATAGCTAGGACTTTCTTCTGAGGCACCTCTGGGTGGATTCGAACTGACAACCTTTTGGTTAGTAGTCTAGCACTTAACTGTTTCACCACCCAGAGATTCCTTCTAAGAGAATAAAGGGGTGCTATTGATAATTATGGAAACCCTGGTGGCTTAGTGTTTAAGAGCTATGGCTGTTAATCAAAAGTGGTCAGCTGTTCCAATCCACCAGGCACTCCTTGGAAACACTATGGGGCAGTTCTACTCCGTCCTATAGGGTCACTGTGAGTTGGAACCGACTTGACAGCAATGGGTTATTGTTGTTGTTTTTTAATTAATAATTACACCAAGATATCAGGTGTAAACTGAGATAAAAACCAAACCTGTTGCTGTTGAATCAATTCTGACTTATACCACGCAAAACTGGAAGGCAAGAAATAGACCAATTGCATGGCAAACATAGGCACTCATGTTTTCCAAATAAAATAGATGCCTTTACCAGTTATAATATTTTTCTTCTTAAAGCTGCTAGTTTCACCCTCATGAACAAACGGGAAACGTACTTTGCAATGGCCACATTTTTAGCACATCCATGGCCGTTAGTTACATGGTCTTTTGGAATTTTATGGCCCTAGATTTCACAATTATCCAGGAACCCACTATTGTCACAATTGGATGAAACAGAGAAGTACCAATTCTGCAAAGTCAGAACACTGCCGTACTCAAATCAATATTCAGCTAGATTTTTACATGCATCAGTCCAGCTATCACACCTATTACCCCACGTGAAAGGCAAGGCATCATAGTGATTCCTCACACACCACACAGTGATGAGTGGTACATGAGAATAGATTCAGAAGTTAGAAATGTTTACATTTTTTGTACATTGATATGGCAATCAAAAAATGCACTGATAATCTGAAAAGGTTATATACTGTATGATTCCAAATATATGACATTCTGGAAAAGGCAAAAGTGTAAAGACAATAAAAATATTAATGGTTGCCAGGGGTTCAAGGGAACGGGGAGAGGGCTGAATAGGTAAAGTACATGACATTTTTAGGGCAGTGAAACTATTCTGTAGGATACTGTAAAGGTAGACATATGACATTATGCAATTTTCAAAATCCGTAGGACTGTACAACACAAACAGTGAACCCTAATGTAAACCAGGGACTGCAGTTAATAATAATGGATCAATATTGGTTCATCAATTACAACAACTTTTCCATACTGATGTAAGATATTAATAATAGGAGAAACAGGAGGCAGTGGGAAGTGGGAGTGCATAGATAAGAATCAAATATAATTATCCACTTTTCACTTCTCTGTTCAGTTCTGTACCAGCTTCCCATTTAGCACTTCTTTCTCTGACCCTAGCCACTGGAGTTAGGTCAGATCTCACTAGTTAAAAGGACAACGTCCTTCAGACTGCCAAGCATACCTAACGTTTCAGATGCCAGCTGCAAGCTTGGGAGTCCCTAGGGCTCCCTTTGCTTCTGACCTGCTGGCTATAAATTTCAGAGTTTCTCTCTGCCCCTTCAAGATGTCAGCCGTAAGCTCAGGGGTTCCCTGACCCTCTCACTTCTGACCTGCTGGCTCTCATTACTCCTTTGGGTTTGATAATTCACTGGAACTACTCCAAGAACTCCCAGAAAGTGCTATACTTAGAATTACAGGTTTATTATAAAGGATACAAATCAGGATCATCATAAAGAAGAGATGCATAGGGTAAGGTCTTGGGAGGTTTCCAATGCAGAGCTTTCATGTCTCAAGGGACATGCTACGTGTGCATTGATGTCTCTCACCAACTAGGAAGCTCAAGGAACTTCTGGTCCAGAGATTTTATTGAGCGTCTCATTACATAATACAAATTCCAGCCCCTTCCCTGAGGTCAGTCGGTATCATCAGGTGATTATGATGTACCACATGGTAAGTTTTTTGTCCTGGTCAGCTCCTACCCCAGAGTCCCCTCATTACCTCACCAGCATAATCCATTAGTTAGGTATGGCCTGGAGTCCTTATCAAAGACACTTAAATTCCAAGAGTTTCTGTTCTTTCTCTTTTTAAAGAGATTATGTCCTAGGAACTGAGGGCAAAGACCAAACACTTTGGGTAAAGTTAATGTAAATCTCACAGGGGGTGTAGGCGAATTCTTTGTACTTTATGCACAACTTTTCTGTAAACCTAAAACTGCTCTAAAAAAAAATAGTCTATTAAAAATGCATTGTTATTGTACTCTCAGGCTATTAAGTCATATACATGGTCACATTTACCAAGCATAGGCCCATCATGCTTAGTGAAGGTCAGTTTTGCTCTTTTCTTGTCAGAGAATTCTGTTCACCTTACAGTTGTGACTTAGACTTCAGGTAGAATGATGTAGTATTGAGTAAGCATCAGGGTACTGGATTGATAAGACGCTCTTTTGGTTTCAGTGATGGTTTTTGTACAATCTTTGTAAACGGGAGAGAAAGGATTAAAAATTTTGCTCAATCCCTGCACTGTGTATATATAAAGGAATCCTGATGGCACAGTGGTTAAAGCGATCGACTGCTAACTAAAAGGTTGGCAATTCCACCAGCTGCTCCACAGGAGAAAGATGTGGTAACTTGCTTCCGTAGAGGTTTACAGCCCTGGAAACCATATGGGGTTGCTATGAGTGAGAATTGATTTGATGACAGTGGGTTTTTACATACATCTGTAATTTACCTTTTCTTCCCTCAAAATGTTAGCTTCTTTAGAAATTTTCTGATGACCTAAGATTCCTTACTATCTCAATGTAGTGTTATGCCAGGGTCTCAAAGTCAGTTAAAAACATATAATCTAACTTGACACTAAAGAACATTTTAATTACAAGAATTCATCAGAAAAATAAGACACCTTAAACCTCACCAGGATAGTGTAATTGGAGAAACTATGAAGGTCAACATACTCTTCGACAGTGTCTGAAATTCAAAAGAGCAAATTTTATAACAATAATAGTTTCTGAATTTCAGTTTAATTGAATCCATGTTTCCTATGACACACCTATATATTGGTGTAAGAAATGATTAAGTGTAACAAATTATGAATTTAACTAGCTTCTTTGCCAAAATATAAGTTCAAATTTTGCATAAACTAAAATGTTATGTTTGTATTTAATTTTTGCACTGTGATAAAAATCAGGGAGAAGATATTTTGGCATCTTTTAACGCCAGTTCATGAAATAAATTTAATTTGTTTAAGGATTTGTCCATATTAGACTTTGTGTATAGGTGCCATTTCACCTGTCATTCAAAATTTAAAACCTAAGAAGGAATGCATTCACACAGATGTTCTGAGGGCTGGATCTGTTAGCAGGAGTGACTCAATAGAATTTAGGGGCTCAGTGTCTCCAACTTCCTGATTATCTGTCCATACGTTCACATCCCAAGTTTCAGGATCCCATTTCTTCCCAATCAGTGCCCTCACTTTAACTTCAGACACCACTTGAGGTTGGAAATTGAGCTGGTGGTGTAATTCAGCCACTCTTACGGTAAGACTTTGGGTTTGGTTTTAGCCAAAATCAGCTCTGTTATTACAAGAAATAAGTCTTTCTTTCAAGGCACAAGTGGAAACTTTGAGGTCGTTTATGCAGCACTTGATCTTTGACTCTGAAACCCTGAGCTCATCTCTTTCTTTCACCACTTTGTTTAGTGAAAGTAGGACCAACCAACCAGCTTCCTTATACTTCTCATTATGACACAATTGTAGAAATGTATGAAACATACAATCACCCAGAGCCTTGCCTTTCACCAATATATGATCTATTGGTGGTGATATTTTGCATATTTCTATTGCCACCTCATGCCATGGATGAGCAGTGCCCTTTTTACTACTGGAGGCAGAGTTATCAACATCTTTAAGACTAACTAGACTTGAGAACCAATTTAGAAAACCCATCCTTACAACTTTGTTTCTCTAGAACCACTCTCAGTACCAAATGTCTTAGGCTGGGTTGCCTAGAGAAACAAAAACAGTAAAGAATATATGTATATATATATATATATATATATATATATATATATATATATATATATATATATATATAAACAGAGAGAGATTTATATCAAGGAAATTGTTCACATGGTTGTTGAGGCTGGAACGTACCCAGTCCATGGGTCAGGCTGGAGGCTTCTCCTGATTCACGTAGCCACAGGAGCTGGCAAACTCAAGATTAGCAGGTCAGACAGCAGCGTTCTTGCTCACAGACTGGGAAGGCCAACTAATTCCAAGATCAGCAGGCAAGACAGCAGGTAAGCTGCTAGCTCAAGTCCCAAGAACCGGAGGTCAGATGAACAGGAGCCAGCTGCAGGATCCAGAGCAAGTAAAAGCCCACGAGCCTTGCCAGAAAGTCCACTTATATTTGATGCAGGTCACACACCCAAGGAAACTCCCTTTCAACTAATTGGCTACTAAGAGCAGATCCCATCATGGAGATGATCACATTATATCAAATCTCATCATGGAAGTGATCACATCATCATACAACTGCAAAACTACGTCATAACGGCCAAACCACTGAGAATCATGGCCCAGCCAAGCTGACACACAATCTTAATCACAGGGTCAGTTCAAATTTTCTATCTCAGTTTGTGTTAGTTTAGTTAGGTAGTATGTTTCTAGAAATTTGTCCATTTCCTCTAGGTTCTCAAATTTGTTGTAGTACAATTTTCCATAGTATTCTGTTATGATCTTTTTTATTTCAGTTGGGTCTGTTGTAATGTACCCCATCTCATTTCTTACTTGAGTTATTTGTTTCCTCTCTTGCTTTTCTTTTGTCAATTTGGCCAATGGTTTGTCAATTTTTGTTGATCTTTTCAATCTTGTTGATTCTCTATTGTTTTTCTGTACTCTATTTCATTTATTTATGCTCTAATCTTAGTATTTCCTTTCTTCTGGTGAATGTGGGCTTCTTTTGCTGCTCTCATTCTATTTGTTTGAGTTGTAGGATTAATGTTTTGATTTTGGACCTTTCTTCTTTTTGGTTGTGTGCATTTATTGCTATAAATTGACCTCTGAGCACTGCTTTTGCTGTGTCCCAAAGGTTTTGGTAAAATGTGTTTTCATTCTCATTTGAGTCTAGGAACTTTCTGATTCCATCTTTGATTTCTTCTATTACCCAGTGGTTTTTAAGCAGGGTGTTATTCAGTTTCCTTGTATTTGATTTTTTTTTTTTTTTGCTTGCTATTCATGTTATTAATTTCTGTTTTTATGGCATTGTGATCAGAGAAAATGCTTTGTATTATTTTGATGTTTTGGATTTTGTTCAGGCTTGCTTTTTGGCCTAAAATATGGTCTATTCTGGAGAATGTTTCATGTGTGTTTGAAAAGAATGTATACTTTGCTGCTGTTGGGTAGAGAGTTCTGTATATGTCTTTGGGGTAAAATTGGTTGATTGTGGCATTTAGCTCTTCTGTATCTTTGTGAAGTTTCTTTCTAGATGTTCTATCCTTCACCAAAAGTGGTGTGTTTGTCTCCTACTATTATGTGGAACTGTCTGTTTCTCGTTTCAATGCTGTTAGAGTTTGTTTCATGTATTTTGGAGCCTGTCATTGGGGGTGCATACATTTATTATGGTTATGTCCTCCTGGTGGATTTACCCTTTAATCATTATATAATGTCCTTCCTTATCTTTTATGGTGGGTTTTCCTTTAAAGTATATTTTATCAAAGATTAATATTGACACTCCTGCTCTTTTTTGGTTATTGTTTGCTAGATATATTTTTTTCTGTCCTTTGCGTTTTAATTTGTTGATGTCTTTGTGTCTAAGGTGTGTTTCTTGTAGACAACGTATTGATGGGTCATTTTTTTTTTTAAATCCATTCTGCTACTCTCTGTCTCTTTACTGGTGCATTTAAGCCATTTGCATTCATTGTGATTATCAATAGGTATAACTTTACTGTTGTCATTTTATTGTACTTTTTTGTGGTGTTGATGTTTTCTTTGTTCTGCTAAATTTTCTGTGCTGGGTTTTTTATGTTTGTGGATTTTCTTTTCATTTCTTTCATTATTGTTGATTTTGGGTTTACTGAGTCTTTAAGTTTTTCTTCTTTTTTATTTTCATGGGCAGGTTTGTTAACTTTCTTTGTGGTTACCTTGAAATTTTCCTTTATCTTCTTAAGTTAAGCCACTCTTTTATTTCTTGATATAACCTTAACTTCCTCTCCATATGAAAGTTCTATAACTACACTGTTTATTCCCACTTTATTGTTTTGACGTTGTTTTCATTTACATAGTAACATCTCTGGTTCCCTTTGATTTCAATGTTTTAGCTTTGTTTTATTTCTGAGAATTCTTTATCTGGGTTGCAATCTGGCTGCTCTATCCTGTGTTCTAATATCAGGTTGTTGTCTGATGTTGGTTGTCTATGCGAAGGATTCCCTTTAATATTTCTTGTAAGCTTGGTTGTATTTTTACAAACTCCCTAATTTCTGTTTGGAAATGTGTTAATTTGATCATTGTATTTGAGAGACAATTTTTGCTGGATATATTATTCTTTTCTTTCTTTCAAGTTTTTATATATATGTCATCCCATTGCCTTCTTGCCTGCATTGTTTTTGCTGAGTAATCAGAGCTTAGTCTTATTGGCAACCTTTGTAAGTAACTTTTTGTTTTTTCCCTAGCTGCTCTCAGGATTCTTTCTTTGTTTTTGGCAAGTTTGATTATATGTCTTGGTGACTTTCTTTTGGGGTCCCTCTTGTGTGAGTTTTGTTCAGCTTCTTGGGTGGCTATCTTCTCATCTTTCATAATAGGGACGTTTTCTGCCAGCAAATCTTCGACAATTTTCTCTGTGTTTTCCATTGCCCTCCTCCCATTCTGGAACTCAGATCACATGCAAGATAGTCTCCCACATAATCCTTAGGCTTTCTTCATATTTCTTCATTCTTTTTTCTTATTTCTCCTCAAACAAATTGGTGGCAAGCGATTTGTCTTCTATTTTGCTGATTCTGTCTTCCATTGTTTCGAATCTGCTCCTATATCCTTCTATTGTGTTGTCTATTTCTGAAATTTTATTGTTAATCTTTTGGATTTCTAGTTGCTGTTTTTGTATACCTTCTAATTGTCTATTTTGTCATTTTGTTCTTTTATTGTTTCCTCAAATTCTTCTATTGCTTTGTCTGTGTTTTCCCTGATTTTTTCTATGTTTTCCTTGGTTTCATCTATTTTCCTTGATCTCTTGGAGATCTCTGTATATTTTGAATTCTTTATCAGGTAGTACCTTGCCGTTTCTTCCTACAGAAGGTTTTCTGGCTCTATTTTGATCACTTTCTGGAGCCATCTTGTCCTACTTCTTTATGTGATTTGATATTATCTGTTGTCTATAAGGCATCAGGAAGTTATTATATTTATTTATTCATTTATTATATGTTTGTTTGCTGTGTCCTTAATTTTTGTTTTGTTTTGATATATGTGAACAGGCTGAATGTGTATGATACACAGGTCACTAATTTGGCCACACTGAAAGTCTCACCCCTGTCTCTGGGTGGGTGGGGCAGTGACTGAGCATGTAAGTGTGGATGTGTGTTTGCTGGTTTTGCAGAGCTTCTGAGGATGTAGATCGCATTTCTGGTGAGGTGATATGTCTGTCTGGCCAGTCACTTGTCCACGTGTGCTGGGGGCATTCTCCTTTGTTGCTGGGTTGGGTGTTGTCTGTACACTCTGCTGATTGCCACTTGGTTAGGGGCAAGGGTGCCCCAGTCATCTGTCATTGGGTGGGTGGTGTGGAAATGCTCACTGACAGTCCCAGGTGTGCAGGGCTGTGTGTGGGTGTTCAGAGTGGGCACAAGCTTCCAGTTGCAGGGGTAGGGGTAATGTGGGGGGTGAGGCATGGGGGATGTCACCCAGGCACAGGTGTCTGGTTGAGAGGCATGCCTTTTTCCACTAGAGTGCATCATGGGGGAGGTTGTGCAGTCTGTTCTCAGGACCCTAGCACAGGTAGCTGGAGGGAGTGGGAGGAACTGCCTGCCGATCCTCGTGTCCCTGGTTTACGTGGCTGGAGGGAGTAGGAGGCACTGCCAGTCCTCTGGTCCCCGAAACAGGTGGCTGGAGGGAGTGGGAGGTACCACCAGCTCTCAGGACCCAGCGTGGGATGATGAAGGGAATGGGAGGCACTGCCAGCCCTCCGGCCCCCAGCTTGGGTGGTTAGAGGAAGAGCAGACACTGCCAGTCTTCAGGCCTCTAGTGCAGGTGACTGGAGGGGGTGGGAGACACTACTAGCCCTCAGGCTTCTGGTGAGGGTGACCTCATGGAGTGGAAGACATATCTGGCCCTCAGATCCTCAGCATGGGTCGCCAGAGGGAGTACAAGGTGCTACAGGTTTGTAGGCCCCCAGCACAAGTGGCTGAGTGGAGGAGAGGGTACCTCCAGACCATGGTTTCCTGGCTTAGAGGGAAGGTTGGTGGTGAGTGCCACTGGAATGTGATGCAAGCGGGGAGGGGGGATGGGCAAGAAAGGTGGGGATGCCCCACAGGCCCTTGGATCTCCAGCACAGGGGGAAGCAGGAGAAGATGCAGTGGGTGGGGTGTGTGAACTTGACTTTTGCAGGGCAGGAAGCACTCCTGCCTGGCTCTGGCCATGAGTGCAGAGTAGCTCCTGCTTCGCTGCAGCAGGTGTTGAGGATTTCAGCTGGAAATGCTGCTTACTTTCTCTCAAGATGGCCATATTGTGCAAGTTTGGCTGGTAGGGCACTGGTGGGGTTGGTTGGAGGGAATATGAGGCACTGCAGTTCCATGGGTCCCCAGCGCAAGTGGCTGAGCAAAGAGGTGGGAGCTTCCAGACAGCGGGCTCCTGGCGTAGGTGTGAGGGTGATGGTGAGTGTCTCTGGGCCGTGATCACATGTGAGTAGGGAGGATGGACGAGGAGGGTGGGGGTGCCTCATATGCCTGCAGGCCTCTGGCACAAGCGGCCAAGGTGGGAACAGTGGGTGGGGTGCCTGCACTTGACTTTCACCAAGTGGGAAGCACTCTTGCCTGGCTCTGGACTTGAGTGCAGAGTTGTTCCTGTTTGGCTGTGCCAGGTGATTTGGGCGCACCAGGAGTTTTGGCTGGGAATGCTGCTTGTTTTGTCTCAATATGGACACGCTGTTCAGGTTTGGTTAGTAGGGCACCAGCAATCCATAATTCTCCATGTCTATAGTTTTTGTATCGTCTCTCCCTCCATTTGGTACTCAGTCCAATTCTTCAGCCATGTCTTTGATGCACTTCGGGTTCCTAAGTTGTCATCTGTATCCAATTCACTTGTTTTTTTTGGTTTTTGTTGTAAGAGGGATGTTATGAAGCATCTGACTACTCCACTATCTCAGACCACCTCAAATTGTATGTATTTTTATAAGAAAGAAGAAAGCATTTATTCCTTGATTGTAAGACACAGTATAGAACCCTACCTCTCAGTTTGCTTATATTTGAATGCTGAAGAAATAATATACATGCATAAATTTTTGACACAATAATTAGTAATAAAAAAATACCAAACCCATTGCCATTGAGTCGGTTCTGACTCAAAGTGACCCTATAGGACAGAGTAGAACTGCCCCATAGGGTTTCTGAAGAGCAGCTGGTGGATTCGAACTAGTGACCTTTTGGTTAGCAGCCATAGCTCTTAACCACTACACCATCAGGCTTTCCATAATTAGTGATAGTTACCAAAAATTTGAAAATATTCAATAACATAAACGTATGTATGTATGTTTCTGAGCGACTCATAATTATCTCAAAAAATGCTTTTATTTCAAAAGCATTTACTATAGAACAAAGGTAAAATCATTTCTACTTTTAGTTTTGGGGATGGAAAGACAGAAATAAAAATAATAACGTACAGATGTTTTCAGCATTCAAAGGCCTCAAGTACTCCTAGAATGAACAGCTATTTTAAGACCTATGGAAAAAGACAAGGGAAAATCATCAGTTGTGAATTTAACCAGGAAAATTTTAGAAAAGACTCGGGCAGTAGCACAAAAAAGTTGTAGTTAAAATGGCTGCAGCTGAAGGATGATCTTTCCTTGTTTCAAAGGCCTCTTGTTCTCAGAGGTATTGAGGAGCTGCTTTGACTGCTCTACGTCAGCCGTACAGCCACATGTATTGTAAGGGAAATAAAACAGGCTTTACTAACCACTCAAAGTCAGGCAGCTCTCTCTAGCTTTCAGATTGTGGTCTGGTAGGTACAGCTGTTCAGTAATGACTGCAGACGGAGCAACACTTCCAGAGGCTCACAGGTGGACAAGAGGATACCATAAAGACAACATAATTTTATTCTTGACTTTGGTGAGGCCATTAAATCATTAAATGCATATTTCAACTTTTTATAAGGAATACGATAATTATGACAAGCTTTCACGTTCCACAAACAGGTTTCGGATTTCCAATCATCATTTCATAGCCCATTTCTTCCTCTCTCCTACGTAAGTGCATGCATATGTGTACAAAATTATTTCTAACTAAGATACTTTGAGACCTACCTAATTCATGTCCCAACGTGAGCGATCTTAACTTAGGTGAATGCAGAAATGTTTCTTTTAACAGAGAGGAGCCTTTCTTCTTTGTTGTTTATGCTAGGGTTGGTAGTATTAGATTTATTTGTCAAATGAGTGAACCAAAATAGAATAAATTATGAATAAATATCACTGAAATACATTTTTTCATATGCTAATATTCCCAATACTATACAGTAGAGGTCTATTATACTGCATCAATTTAAATGATATGACTTCAACTACATGTGTTGACAAAAATGAAAAAAGAGAATTGAATATATATATATATATATACATATATAAACACATATATACGTACGATATTTTATTTGTCTTAAGACATTTTCCAGAGTAATTTTTTTTCTAAATTTTATTTTGTTGTTGTTGAGAGTATATACAGAAAACATACACCAATGCAACACTTTCTACATGTGCAATTTAGTGACATTGACTACATTCTTCCAGTTGTGCAACCATTCTCATCCTCATCTTCTAAGTCGTTCTTCTCTCATTAACATAAACTCACTGCCCCCTAAGGTTCCTATCTAATCTTTTCAGTTGCTGTTGTCAATTTGATCCCATATAGATAGTTCTTAAAAAAGCACAATGCTCAAGGCAGACATTTTTTACTAGTTAAGCTAAACAATTGTTTGGTTTTAAAACGACTGCAGGGGATATTTTTGGTTTAAGGTTTAAATACTATCTCAGGTCAATAGTTTCAGGGGTTCATCCACTCTCTATGGCTCCAGAAAGTCTAGAGCCCGTGATAATTTAAAATTCTGTTCTGTATTTTCCCCCTTTTAATGAGGAGTCTTCTATGGAATCTTTGATCAAAAAGTTTAGTAATGATAGCTGGGCACCATCCAGTTCTTTTGGTCTCATGGCAAAGGAGGTGGTTGTTCATGGAGGTAATTAGTCACACATTCCATATCCTCCTCCTACTCCTGACTCTCCTTCTTCCTCTGTTGCTCCAGGTTAATAGAGACCAACTGTTGAGCCTTGGATGGCTGCTTGCAAGCTTTTAAGACCCCAGGCACTACACAATGAACTAGGAGGTAGAAAAGAAGAACTAAACATGTTATTAGGCCAGTAACCTGGGATTTCCCATGAAAACATGACTGTAAACCTCCAAACCAAGGAACCAAATCCCCTGAGGTATTTGTTGTACTAAGCAGCCTCAGCAGTCACTCTATATTTTTGTCATTGTTGTAAATATATCTGTCTTAGTCATCTAGTGCTGCTATAACAGAAATACCACAAGTGGATGGTTTTAACAAAGAGAAGTTTATTTCCTCACAGTTAAAGTAGGCTAAAAGTCCAAATTCAGGGTGCCAGCTCCAGGGGAAGGCTTTCTCTCTCTCGGCCTTCTTCTCTTCAGTGTTCCCCAGGACTAGGAGCTTCTTGGCACAGGGACCCCAGTCCAAAGGACACGCTCTGCTCCTGGCACTGCTTTCTTGATGGTATGAGGTTCCCCTGTCTCACTGCTCACTTCTGTCTTTTATATCTCAAGAGATTACCTCAAGACACAATCCAGTCTTATAGATCAGGTCCTGCCTTACTAACACAACTGCCACCTATCCTCCCTCCTTAACATCATAGAGGCAGGTTTACAACATACAGGAAAATCACACTGTACCAGGAATCATGGCCTAGCCAAATTGATACACACATTTTTTTGGGGGACATAATTCAAACCATAACAATATCTATCACACAACTTTTGCCAATTCAACTTTTTACAGGTGTACAACCGATTGACAGAAATCAGTGGGTATGCTGTGCAACCCTACCCTTAATTAACATGATTTTTCCGTCACTGTTAACCCCTCTTTTCCCCCTCCCTCTCACCCATGGTAACCACTAATAAACTTTGGCCTCTGTACATTTGCCTTTTCTTGTCTTTTTATATAAGTAAAGTCATACAATATTTGTTCTTTTGTGATTGGCTTATTTCACTCAGCATAATGTCTTCACGCTCCATCCATACTGTACAATGTATCAAGACTTCATTTCTCCTACTGGCTGAGTAGTATTCCATCATATGTATGTACCACTTTTTTTAGGGTTATGCTATTTTGTACACGTTTTGTTGATGGGCATTTAGGTTGTTTCCACCTTTTTGCTATTGTGAATAGTGTTGCAATGAACATTGGTGTACAAGTCTCTTTTTGAGTCTCTGCTTTCAAGTCTTTTGGGTATATACCTAGCAGTGGAATGGCTGGGTCATATAGTAGTTCTATTTTTAGATTTTTGAGGAACTGCCACACTGTTTTCCATGACAGCTGAACCATATTGTATTCCCACCAGCAATGCATAAGGGTTCCACTTTCCCAACATCCTTGCCAACATTTGTTGTTTTCTGGTTTTTTTTTTTTTTTTTTTGTGTCTTAGCCATACTAGAGGGAATGAGGTAGTATCTCATTATGGCTTTGGTTTGCATCTCTCTGATGGCTAATGATGCTGAGAATCTTTTTTTGTGGCCATTTGAATGTCCTCTTTGGTGAAATGTCTATTCAGGTCATTTGCCCATTTTATGATTGGGTTATTTGTCTTCTTGTTGTTAAGATGTCAAAATTTTATGCTCATTTTGCTTATTAGATTCTTTCGAATATATGGTTTCCAAGATAATCTCTCGGTTAGTAGCTTGTCCTTTTACTTTTTTTGATAAATATTTTGATGAACAAAAGTTTTTAATTTTTATGAGGTCCCATTTATTTATTTTTCTTTTGCTGTTTGTGCTTTTGTTATTATATTAGATAATCCATTGTTGAAAGCTGGGCCTTCTTGTTCTAAAAATTTTGTGGTTTTAGTTTGCACATTTAGGTTCTTAATCTATTTTGATTTTTTTTCTTCTAAATTTTATTTATTTTGTTGTTGTTGTTGAGAATATACACAGCAAAACATACACCAATTAAACAGTTTCTACATGTACAATTTAGTGACATTGATTACATTTTTTGAGCTGTGCTATCATTCTCACCCTCCTTTTGTGAGTTTTTCCTCTCTCATTAACATAAACTCACCATCTCCTAAGGTTCGTATCTAATCTTTTGAGTTGCTGTAGTCAATCTGATCCCATATAGACAGTTCTTAAAAGAGTGCAATGCTCAAGGCAGATATTTTTTGCTACTTAAGCTAAACTATTGTTTAGTTTTAAGATGACTTCAGGGGATATTTTTGGTTTAAGATTTAAAGATTATCTCAGGGCAATAGTTTCAGGGGTTCATCCACTCTCCATGGCTCCAGAAAGTCGACAGTCCATGAGAATTTGAAATTCTGTTCTGAATTTTTCCTTCTTTTGATCAGGATTCTTCTATGGAATCTTTAATCAAAATGTTCAGTAATGGTAGCCATGCACCATTCAGTTCTGGTCTCATGGCAAAGGAGGCAGTTGTTCAGGGAGGCAATTCGCCATATCCTCCTCCTATTCCTGATTCTCCTTTCCTCTGTTGCTCCAGGTAAGTAGAAACCAACTGTCATGCCTTGGATGGCTGCTTCCAAGCTTCCAAGACCCCAAGCACTACATAATGAACTAGGAGGTAGAACAGAAGCACTAAACACATTATTAGGTCAGTTAACTGGGATGTCCCATGAAACCATTACCCTAATCCTCCAAACCAAGAAACCAAATCCCATGAGGTGTTTGGTTGTATATAAGCAGCCTCAGCAGCTACTCGTTTTTTTTTTTTTTTTTGGTCATTGTTGAAAATATATCTATCATGGAACTTTTCCCAATTCCACTTTTTACGGGTGTACAACTTACTGACAGCAATTAACAATAATCAGCTGTGCAACACTACCCTTAATCAATGCAATTTTTGCATCACCATTAACAACCCTTCCCCCCACCCTATAACCACTAATAAACTTTATTCTCTATACATTTGCCTTTTCTTGTATTTTTTATATAAGTGAGGTCATACAATATTTGTCCTTTTGTGATTGGCTTATTTTGCTGAGTATAAATGTCTTCAAGCTCCATCTATACCATAGCATGAATTAAGCCTTCATTTCTCCCAATGGCTGTATGTATGTACATACATACGTATGCACGCATGTATGTACCACATTTTGTTTATCCATTTATCTGTTGATGGCAGTCTTGGTCATCTAGTGCTGCTGTAACACAAATACCACAGGTGGATGGCTTTAACAAAGAGAAATTTATTCTCTCACAGTCTAATAGGTTACAAGTCCAAATTCAGGGCATCATCTCCCGGGAAAGGCTTTCTCTGTTGGCTCTGGAGGAAGGTCTGTGTCCTCAATCTTCCCTTGGTCTGGGAGCGTCTTAGCGCAGGAACCTCAGGTCCAAAGGACAAGCTCTGCTCCTGGCACTGCTTTCCTGGTGGTATGAGGTCCCCAACTCTCTGCTTGCATCCCTTTCCTTTTATCTCTTGAAAGATAAAAGGTGGTGCAGGCCACACCCCAGGGAAACTCCCTTTACATTGGATCAGGGATGTGACCTGGGTAAGGGTGGAGTTACAATCCCACTCTACTCCTCTTTAATGTAAAATTACAATCACATAACAGAGGACAACCACACAACACTGGGAATCATGGCCTAGCCAAATTGATATACATATTTTTTGGGGGACACAATTCAATCCATGACATTCTACCCTTTGGTCCCCCAAAAATCACATCCTTGCAAAGTGCAAAACATATTCATCCTGTCATATCATAGCAAGTCTTAACTCCAAGTCCAAAATCCAAAAATTCCTCTTCATCTGTGAAATCTATAATATAAGTTATCTGCTTCCAAAAGTACAAAGGCAGAACAGGCACAAGCAAGACATTTCCATTACAAATGGGAGAAACTGGAGGAAAAGAAGGGATAACAGGCACCAAGCAAGGCAGCAGAACACATTATGTTAGCCCTCAAGGCTTTGAAAATAATCCTCTGTTCTCTGAGACAATTTACGCAATAGCCTTGCCCTCCAGTATTGGCCACACTCTGCAGATTCTGAGTGGTTGATTTGATTTTTGTGTATGGTGTGAGGCATGGATCCTGTTTCATTTTTCTACATGTAGAAATCTAATTTTCCTAGCATCATTTATTGAAGAGCCTCTTCTTTCTGACTTAGCAGCCTTGCCAAAAATTAGTTGACCATAGATGTGTGGGTTTATTTCTGGACTCTGAATTCTATTCCATTGGTCTACGTGTCTACTGTAATACCAGTACCAGGCTGTTTTGATTACTGTAGCTGCATATTATGTTTTAAAATCAGGAAGTGTGAGTCCTCCTAGTTTGTTCTTCTCTTTCAACATTGTTATAGCTATTTGGGGTCTCTTGCCATTCCACATAAGTTGAGGGTTGGTTTTTCTATTTTTGTAAAGAAGGTTGTTAGAATTTTGATGAGGATTTCATTGACTCCATAGATCGCTTTGTGTAGTATTGACATCTTAACAATATTAAGTCTTCCAATCCATGAACGTGGAACATATTTCCATTTATTTGTCTCCTTTATTTTTTTCCCTTTAGAATTAAATTTATTTATTTATTGTACTTTAGATGAAGGTTTACAGACCAAACTAGCTTCTCATTAAACAATTAATACACGTTGTTTTGTGACATTGGTTGCCAACCCCACGACATGTCAACACTCTCCCCTTTTGACCTCGGGTTTCCCATTACCAGCTTTCCTGTCCCCTCATGCTTTCTCATCCTTGCCCCTGGGCTGGTGTGCCTATTTAGTCTTGTTTTGTTTTATGGGCCTGTCTAATCTTTGGCTGAAAGGTGAACCTCAGGAGTGACCTCAGTACTGCACTATAAGGGTGTCCGGGTGCTGTACTCTCGGGGTTTCTCCAGTCTCTGTCAGACCAGTAATATTTAAGTCTTCTTTAATTTCTTTGAGCAGTGTTTCATAGTTTTCATTGTATAAATCCTTCACGTCCCTGGTTAAATTTATTCGTAGATATTTTATTCTCTTAGATGCTATTGTACATGGAATTGGTTCCCTAATTTCCTTTTCAGATTTCTCATTGCTGGTGTATAGAAACGCAACTGATTTTTGTTTGTTGACCTTGTACCCTGCAATTTTGCCACACTCTTCTATTAGCTCTAGAAGTTTTCTTAATGGATTTTTTTGATTTTCTATATATAGGAGCATATCATCTGTGAATAGAGATAATTTTACTTCTTTTCCAATCTGGATACTTTTTATTTCTTTTTCTTGTCTTATTGCTCTGGACTTCTAATACAATATTGAACAGAATTGATGAGAATGACCACACTTGTCTTGTTCCCAATTTCAAGGGAAAGCTCTCAGTCTTTCTCCATTAAGTATATCGTTGGCTGTTGGCTTTTCATATATGCCCTGAATCATATTGAGGAATTTTCCTTCTATTTCAATCTTCTTTAGGGTTTTCATCAAGACAGGGTGTTGGATTTCATCAAATGCTTTTCTGTATCCATAGAGATGATCATGTGTTTCTTTTCCTTTGTTGTATTGATGCGGTGTATTATGTTGACAGATTTTTTAATGTTGAACCATCCCTGCATTCCTGGAATAAATCCCCTCTGATCATGATGTGTACCTCTTTTAATATGCTGTTGGATTCTATTTGCTAGTATTTTGTTGAGGATTTTGCATCTATATTCGTAAAAGATATTGGCTCGTAGTTTTCTTGTGGTCTTTGTCTGGTTTGGGTATCAGGGTTATGTTTGCGTCATAGAGTGAATTAGGGAGTAGTACTTCCATCTCTAGCTTTTGGAAAAGTTTATACAGTATTGGTGTCAATTCTTCTCTAAATGTTTGGTAGAATTCCCCAGTGAAGCCATCTGGTCCAGGACTTTTTTTGTTGGGAAGTTTTTGATCACTGATTCAACGTCTTCACTTATTATGGGTCTATTGAGACTTCCTATTTCCTCTTGAGTCAGTTTGGGTAGGTTGTACGCTTCTAAGTGTTTGTCCATTTCATTAGGTTATCCAATTTGTTGTCATATAGTTGTTCATAATACTCTGCCATAATTCTCTTTATTTCTATCAGGTCAGTTATAATGTTTCCTCTTTCATTTTTTATTTTGGTTATTTGCAACTTTTTTCTTCTTTGTCTGTCTAGCTAAAGGTTTGTCAAAGTCTTGATCTTTTCAAAGAACCAACTTCTGATTTTATTGATTATTTCTGTTTCATTTTTATTTATTTCTGCTCTGATCTTTGTTAATTCCTTTCTTCTGGTAGGTTTAGGCTTAGTTTGCTTTTCTCTTTCTAGTTCCTGAAGCTGTTGAGTTAGGCTGTTAAGTTGTGGTCTTTTTTTTTTTTTAATGTAGACATTTATTGCTATAAGTTTCCCTCTAAGTACTGCCTTTGCTGCACCCCATAAGTTTTGTTATGTTGTGCTTTCATTTTCATTTGGTTCTAAGAAATTTGTGATTTCTTCCTTGACCCATTGGTAATTTAATAGTGTGTTGTTTAATTTCCATATGTTTGTGTATTTTCCAGGGTTTTTTTCTAGCTTCACTCCCTTGTGATCAGAGAAAATACTTTGCATGATTTCAATCTTTTAAAATTTATCAGGACTTGCTTTGTGACCTAAAATGTGGTTTATTCTGAAGAATCATCCTTGTGCACTGAAGTAGAATGTATATTGTGCTGTTTTTGTGTAGTTGGTGTAGAGTGTTATTCAGGTCTTCTGCTTTCTTGTTGATTTTCTTTCTAGATGTTCTGTCCAATATTGAAAATATTGAAGTCTCCAACTATTATTGTAGTACTATTTTTCCCTTCAATTCTATCAGTGTTTATATATTTATGTATCCTTATGTTGTGTGCATATATATTTGATTGTTAAATCTTTTTAATTAATTGACCCTTTCATCACTACATAGTATCAGTTTTTATCTTTTCTGACAGATTTTTTCTTAGAGTTTACTTTGTTTGATATTACGATTGCCACCACAGCTCTCTTTTGGTTATTATTTGCATGGAATATTTTTTCCCATCCTTTCACTTTCAACCTATTTGTGGCCTTGTGTTTAAGGTGTGTCTCTTGTAAACAGCAAATAGTTGGATCATGCTTTTTTTAATCCATTCTGCCACTAAATTCAATTTTAATCTTTTCTATTAGAACCTAACTTCCATGTATGAAATAATCCCACTATATGCCAATTCCAATATTTACCTGATTTTTAAAAACACCATTATCAAAAGAAAAGTAAAGCTTGGTAGCCTTCATTAAGTATAAGCTAACTCTGATAATATTTTTAGAAGTTTACATACGATAACTATTTTTAGTTCTACAGCCTTTACAACATTATTTTAGAGTTAATGATGATAAAGCCTTCAGCTGTCTCAGAGGTTATATACTTAATTACCTAAAAAACTCTGGATTTGTTTCGCCTGAATCATCCCTGTCTTCCAAACTATAAGAACATTGTCTGTTGCTCAGAAAAGTTCTTTGTATACTTTTTGTGTGCTGCCAAGTTGATTCTGACTCATAGTAACCCTGTAGGACAGAGTAGAACTGCCCCTAGGGTTTCCAGGGAATGACTGGTGGAGTCAAACTGCCGACCTTTTGGTTAACAGCCTGAGCTCTTAACTCCTTCGCCACCAGGGCTCCTTTTGTATACTTAGTCTACTTTAAAATCAACAGTTTTCAACTCAAGGAGCAATTATTCAGCACTTTTCTATGAGCCACAGTGCTTGGGGAAAAAGAAAAGAGATAGCCACATATCTGCCTTTATAGTAAATAACTGTGATGCATGGAAAACATGGAATATACATGAATTTTAAAAGTAGCATGAGATATGGAGGTCTTAAGAATAAATAGTTAATTCTGACCAGGGAAATATCTGGAAAGGCTTTAGGGAATAGGGTGTATTTGAGCTGTACACTAAAGGATAATAGTAGTAGTGAGCCTGGATTTCTCAAGCCATAAAATCAGGTGCATAAAAATGTAACTTTTATTATTTTCCTAAAACTGAACTTAATTTCTATCTTAAGTCCCATTTCTGCCAGGTGTCAGAGAACAATCTTAACACTTCTAGATCTACTCAGCCAAATGTAGAGCCTTCTTAGGAATTGCAGTTGAAATTTGATCTAACACAGCCTTGTTACTCAAAGTATGGTCCATGAACCAGCAGTGGTTGACATCATCTGGAAGCTTGTTAGAAATGCAGAATCTTAGCCCCCACCCCAGATCTCCTGAATCAGAAACAAGATTTTATCAAGATTCCCTGAATCGGAATCAGCATTTTAACCTGATTCCCAGGTGATTTGTATGCACATTAAAATTTGAGAAGCACAGAAATATAGTACATTGCCTCTGCCTTTTGTTGAGTCATCTAGTTTCGCTATAACAGAAATATCACAAGTGGATGGCTTTAACAAAGAGAAATTTATTCTCTCACAGTCTAGTAGGCTACAAGTCCAAATTCAGCGGGTCAGCTCCAGGGGAAGGCTGTCTCTGTCAGCTCTGGAGGAAGGTCTGTGTCATCAATCTTCCCTTGGTCTAGGAGCTTCTCAGGCACGGGGACCCCAGGTCCAAAGGATGCACTATGCTCCTGGTGCTTCTTTCTTGGTGGTATGCGGTTCCTATGTCTCTCTGCACACTTCTCTTTTATATTTCAAAAGAGATTAGCTTGAGACACTATCTAATCTTGTAGATCTCATCAATATAACTGCCACTAATCCATCTCATTACATCATAGTTACAGGATTTATAATACATAGGGAAATCAAACAATCATACAATACTGGGAATCATGACCTAGCCAAGTTGACAGATATTTTTGGGGGACACAATTCAATCCATGACACCTTCCTGTTTAGAATGGAAGCTGGGCTCCAGGGCTTCTGAATTCTGAAATCAGAGGCAGGTGTCTAGATGTGCATCGTCATGGTCACCTGCTGAACTCTATGCAGGGAGCCAACCCGTCTGTCTCTGCGATGGTTGAGCCCTCATTGTGGCTAGCATCACCTGAGATGAAAGCTTGTCTCCATCTATCTCCAGCCTCACCATCCTCCTATAATGAGATTTTCCTTTTTTCTGACTGCTAGACCTCTAAGGATCTGCTGCATCTCTCTGTTGTCACTAATCTGACATTTCTTTGGTTTCTTAAAAATTCTTCCATTTTTCCTGAAACGTTTCTGGCTTGTTCAGACTTTGTGAAAGCCGGTTACCCAGGTGTCTGAAGTTCAGGTAGTCAGTTAGCTCAGGTGCCTCACTGGACTTAAGGGGAGTTCATAAAAGAGAATAAATACTCTGGGATAATGGTTACTTTATCTGAAAGATGCCCAAACTGATAACTAAAGTTATTTCTAGCTTCAAGATCATCCATCCATCCTTCCAACGAACACTTATTGAGTTCCAGTATAGTATATCTCAGACACTAGGCTAGAAACAGAATTAAAAAAAAAAATTATAGCCCCTACCTTCAAGATTCAACAAACAAAAAATCCAAACCGGTTGTCGTGGAGTCAGTTCCAACTCATGGCAACCCCATGTGTGTCAGAGCAGAACTGTGCTCCATAGGGTTTCCAGTGGCTGACTTTCTGGAAGTAGATTGCCAAGCCTTTTTTCTGAGGCACTTCTGAGTTGACTCAAACCTCCAACTTTTTGTTTAGTAGCTGAGCGCTTAACACTTGTGCCACCCAGGGATGCCTCAAGGAGTTTAGGAAGAGATATATAACAATAGTTATGCATGAGGTCAATGATGGGAGCAGACTGTAGGCATGTAGATCACCTCATTGGTAAAGTGGGGATTTTAGGGGCATGCTTCAAATCTTAACAAAACTACAGGAAATGTTAGGCATTTATCAATAAAGAAATTTATTTCACACATTTGTAAAATTCAGATGTATTGATTTACTACATTTGATATTTCTATCTATTGATGAAAAACAATTGCTTTGTTAGTAAGAGTGGCATATCCTCAAGCTGAAAATATTCTTATAGTACTCTCCAGCAATCACTCTACCAGGTATTTACCCAACTGAGTTCACATCTTATGAGCAAACAAAAACCTGTGTGGGAATGTTCATAACGGCTTTATTCTTCATTACCAAAAACTGGAAGCAACCAAGATATTCTTCAATAGGTGAATGAATTAAAAACAACAACAAGAAAGAAAAAAAAAACTGTTATACATCCATCGATGGAATATTCTTCAGTGATAAAAAGAAATGAGCTATCAAGCCACAGAAAGACATTAAGGGACCTTAATACATATTGTTAAGTGAAAGAAGCCAGTCTGAAAAGGCTCCATACTGTGTGATTCCAATTATACGATATTCTAGAATACGCAAAACTATAGAGACAGTAAAATGATTAAAAAGATTAGTGGTTTCCAGGAATTTGGGGGAGGGGGAGTGGGAGGGAAGGATGAATAATTAGGGGATGAAACTATTCTGTATGATACGATAATGGTGGATATATGACATTATGCATTTGTCAAAACCTATATAACATTACAAGACAAAGAATGAACCTTAATCTATGCAATTTAAAAAAATCTTCAGAAAGTCAGGGATACCAGGAAAGAATGCAGACAGTGTCAAAACAATCTAACTATATTACAAGCGTATGAAACAACCTCACTGAAGGTAGTGGGAGAAGAGTTGCTGATCTAAATAACTTTGGATGTGAAGTCTGTAAGAATAACAGCAAAAGAAACTGCACGTAAGTACTATATTCTAGTTGATAAAGTTGCTTCCTACTGGGATAGAGTTTAACAATTCTGATACTGCTATACATGTATATTGGAATTGAACAATCAAATGATTGACAGGTATAGGAACCAAGTTGCTCACTGTTGGAGTGGGAATCTACAGTTCAGCAAGGGGAGGAGGCTAGAACCATCCATGCAGTAATGAATTAGAGACATAAGCAAGAACTCATGTTTAATTTAACATAGATACGGATGGTTACTGTCTTAGTTTCTTAGTGCTGCTGTAACAGAAATACCACAAGTGGGTGATTTTGAATAACAGAAATTTATTTTCTCACAGTTTAGGAGGCTGGAAGTCCAAATTTTGAGCACTGCTCTTGGGTAAGCCTTTCTCTTTCTGTTGGCTCTGGGGGAAGGTCTTTGTCTCTTTTCAACTTCTGCTCTTTGGTTCCTTGACAATCTTCACGTGGCATAGCATCTACCTTCCCCCATCTGTTCTTGCTTGCTTTTATGCTTAATCTGCTCTTTTATATCTCAAAAGTGATTGGTTTAAGACATACCTTCATTAACATAACAAAGAAAACCATATTCCCAAATGGGATAACATCCACAGGTTAGGATTTACAACATATTTTTGGAGGATACAATTCAATCCATAACAGGTAGTTATAGAAACATTTATTGATATGTGTATATATACAGGTGTTTTAGTTGCCTAGGGCTGTGGTAACACATTACTACCACTGTATTGCTTAAAACAAGAGAAACTTATTCTTTGACTGTTGTGGAGGCCAGAACTCCAAAATTAAGGTGTTGGCAGGCACTCCCTCTGAAACCTCTAGGGGAGAATCCATTCTTTGCGTCTCCTAGCTTCTGGTGTCTCCAAGTATTCCTTGGCTTGTGGCTGCATCATTCCAGTCTCTGCCTCCACGATCACATCGCTTCTTCTTTTTCTTTATGTGTCTCACCCCTTTGTGTCTCTCTTATAGGATATGTACAACAGCATTAGGGCACATCTGGATAATCCAAGATTATCTCTTCATCTTAAGGTCCTTAACAGAAAAATATCTGCAAAATACCTTTTTTCCAAATCATGTAGCATTCATAGGCTCCAGGGATTTGGTGTGGATATCTTTGGAGGGGGGGACATTTTTCAGTTTACAGTAATCTGGCCTCTGGCCCCCAAAGATTCAAGTCCATCCACATGCAAAATACATTCATTCCATCCTAACCAAACCAAACCAAACCTATTTGTTTTCCTTTTTTTAAAACTGTATTTTAGATGAAGGTTTACAGAGCAAATTAGCTTCTCATTAAACAATTAATACACATATTATTTTGTGACATCACTTGCCACCCCATGACACATCAACACTCTCCCCTTCTTGACCTTGGGTTCCCTGTTACCAGCTTTCCTGTTCTCTCCTGCCTTCTTGTCCTTGTCCCTGGGCTGGTGTGCCTATTTAGTCTTGTTTTGTTTTATGGCCCTGTCTAATCTTTGGCTGAAGGGTGAACCTCAGGAGTAACTTCAATACTGAGTTAAAAGTGTGTTTGGGGGTCATACTCTCGGGGTTTCTCCAGTCTCTGTCAAACCAGTAAGTCTGGTCTTTTTTTTTTTTCCTTTTGTGAGTTAGAATTTTGTTCTACATTTTTCTCCAACTCTGTCCAGGACCCTCTATTGTGATCCTTGTCAGAGTAGTTGGTGTGGTAGCCAGGCACCGTCTGGTTGTGCTGTACTCAGTGTGGTGAAGGCTGTGGTGCTTGTGGTCTATTAGTCCTTTGGACTAATCTTTCCCTTGTGTCTTTGCAAACCAAACCTAATGCTGCTGAGTCAATTCCAACTCATAGCAACTCTAAAATCTCAATCCACTACAATCTCAACTCAAGCCCAAAATCTCATCTAAAAAAATTCCCAAATCTCATTTCCTAAATCAGGTATGGTGAGACTCTAAGTCTCATTCATCCTGGGGGAAAATTCTTCTGTCTCTGGGCCTCTGAAACTAGAAAACAAGTTACATGCTTCCAAAATAAAATGGTGGGACAAGCATAGAAATACAGCTGTAGATATTCCTTTTCTAAAAAAGAGAAAATGGAAGGTAGAGAGGAGCCACGGGTCCCAAGCAAATTCGAAATCCAGCAGGGCAAATGCCATTAGATTTCAAAGCTTGCAAATATCTTTTATGGCTTGAGGCTTTGCCATCTGGGCCCAGGTCTCACTCTCTGGGCTCATGGCTTATTCCTCTGCACCTGAGGCTCACTTCTCTGGGTCCAAGGCTCTTGCTTCTAAGTCATTTCTTCTTTTTCCTGAAAGTTAGAACATGTTTGCATTTAAGTAGTTTTATCATTCTGTTTCCTGCCTGTAAAATTTTGGGAGTCCAACAACCTTCTTACATTTTGTCTAGTCTCTGTCCCTTTCATTTCAACCTGGCAGTGTTTCTGCTGATAAACATTCTCAAAAACCTTGTGGGTCTCCTGTGTATATCATGGGTATCCACACCATTAGAGAAGAGGGTCTTCTATAGATTGTTTCTAGATAACCCCATCTTTATTCCTGGCTTTTCTGAGCAGGTTGAGTGGATCCATGAGTCACATGCCTAATCTTTTCAGCAAAAGATTTTACAGCTACACCCTTGATCATCTCTCCAGAGCACATTTTTCTAACAGTGAATCTCTTAATTTTAACATTTTGCAATCTGGATAAGCCAAGAATCTCCCAAACCATGAAGTGCTGGTTCCTTTATGCATGACAGTTCCTTTTTTGATTTATCTCTTCCTCTTACATTTTACTATAATCAGCAAGGAGAAACCAGGTTGTGACTTCAACACTTTGCATGGAAATCTCAGCTAAATATCCAAGTTCATCACCTGGAAGTTCTATTTTCCACATACATGTGGAAATTCATTTGGAAATGTGGAAAATCACCGAAATTTATTCTCTCACAGTTCTGGAGGTCAGAATCTGACATAAAGGTGTCAGCATAACCACATTTCCTCCAAAGGCTCTAGGGAACAATTTGTTCCTTTCCTCTCCCAGCTTCTGGTATTTCTTGACTTGTGGCTGCATCACTCCAATCTCTGCCTCCATGGTCATTTTGCCTCCTCTTCTTCTCTGTGTGTCTGTCTTCTGTGTCTTTCTCTTACAAGGATACTTGTATGGCATTTCTCGCCCACCCAGATAACTCAAGATTGTCTCTCTATCTCAAAATCCTTAACTTAATCATAACAACTCTTTTTCCAATAATGTAATAGTCACAGGTTCCAGAGATTTGCACTAGATATCTTTTTCTAAGGAAGCTATTTTTCAGCCTACTCACACAGATTAGTATACACACATATATTTCTTTGTTCTGTTAGCTAAGAAGATGTAAAAGAAACAACACCCCAATAGCAACAAACACACCTAGTGCCCAGATCTTGGTTTCCAATATCATTCTCCAATAGAAGGAACCAAGGCTCCTAGGGGAGATGGTTGATTCTCAGACTAGGGCAGGGAACAGGAATGCAGTGTGCTATGTAAAGAGCTATTTAAAAAAAAAAAAAAAAAAGAGCCTGGAGCATCTTGGAGTGCAAGAAAGTAAGGAAGTGCTAAAAACAAACAAACAAACAAAAAATACTCCAAAAGAACAGAAGAATCAACTGAAAGAGACCCCAATGGCCAAAGCTGGAACAATTTGAGCAGCAAAATATACAGTAATATTGTATTATAAACAAAAGTATAAATAAATATCCATGAGTTTATACTAATATAAACAAATAATTGAATAAATTAATAAATGGGGGGGGGCAGGGCAGACAAGCATCCTGTGCAGAAGAATTCTAAATAAATTATGTAGATACTATGCTCTAAAGTTGGGACAGCGTAACTCTTCACCCCTTCAGTGTGGGCTGTGCATAGTGATTTCCTTCCAAATAATACAGTATGGAAAGGGGGAGGGAGGAGAGTAACTTTATAGTGGAGAAATTGACAAGCACTACTTCAGGCAGGTGACCAAGGTTTACACTAACCATCATAAATCATGTTGATAGCATGTACCTTTGATATGATGTGATGAAAACTGCACTTTACTGCTGTGGTCTTTCTCCCCAAAACCCATAATCCCAGTCTTATCATGATAAAATCATCAGATAGATCCCAACTGAGAGGCATCCTACAAAATACTTGACGAGCACTCCTCAAAACTGTCAAGGATATCAAAGCCAAGGAAAGTCTGAGAAACTGTCGCAGCTAAGGGAAGCATAATGTTGCCTCCTGGAGATAATAACAATACTGTGCCTCTCCCTAGACTTGTGAGATTTAAATGGTGGTGATTTTCATGAGGCAAGAGATCTTGCCTTTTGTGACTCGTCAGGTTATCCTTCACCCTGGTTATACTTAGTACACTGGTTGGCAAACTTGCTATAAAGGGCCAGACAGTAAATATTTTTAGGCTTAGTGGGCTATCTGGCATTTGCTGAAACTACTCAACTGCTGTGGTAGACTGAAAGAGACATAGACAGTATGTAAATAAGTGGGTGTGGTTTAGTCCCAATTAAATTGTATTTATGAACACTAAAATGTGAATTTCATATATGATTTTAACATGTTATGAAATATTATCCTTCCTTTGATTTTTTTCCCAATCCTTTCAAAATATAAAAACATTTCTTAGGTAGAATCTGAAGCTCACTCCAGATTCCATACACATACATTGCCACACATCAGAGTTAGCTAGGCAGAGAGTTACCTATTTCAAATGACAAAAAGAAAAGTGAATTAATTGACTCTGAAGAAACTGAAATAGTATCTTAGTTATCTAGTGCTGCTATAACAGAAATACTACAAGTGGATGGCTTTAACAAACAGAAACTTATTCTCTCACAGTCTAGGAGGCTAGAAGTCCAAATTCAGAGCTACAGCTCTAGGGGAAGCCTTTCTGTCTCTGTCAGTTCTGGAGGAAGGTCCTTGTCATTGATCTTCTCTTACTCTAGGAGCTTCTCTGTGCAGGAACCTCAGGTCCAAAGGACACACCCTCCTCCCAGTGCTGCTTTCTTGGTGATATGAAGTCCTCATGTCTCTGACAAAATGGTGACTGGGAATCATGGCCTAGCCAAGTTGACAGATATTTTTGGGGGACACAATTAAATCCATAATATTCCACCCTTTGGCCCCCTGAATTCATGTCCTTCCCACATGTAAAACATTTTCACCCCATCATATCATAGCAAAAGTCTTAATTCAGCTCTAAGTCCAAAATCCAAAACTTCCTCTTCATTTGTGAAATCTACAAGTTATCTGCTTCTAAAGTACATTTGTGGAACAGGCACAAGCTAGACATTTCCATCACAAATGGGAGAAATTGTAGGGAAAGAAGGGATAGCAGTCACCAAGCAAGTTAGCAGAACACATTACATTAGCCCTCAAGACTTGAAAATAATCCTCTGTTCTCTAAGACCATTTACACAATGGTCCTACCCTCCAGACTCTGGGTATTAGCTACACTTTCCGGATTCTGAGAGGAGGCCCCTCAGCTCTGGGCTTTAGCTCCACCTTCCAAGTCCACTGGAACGGCAATCCTGCTCCCTCAGCTGTAGGCACACCATTCTCCTAGTGCATTAAGTGGCGACTCCACCTTCAGAAACTCCAGAGGCCATGACTCCACCCTTTGAGATCCCAGAGGTCGTGGCCATACCCTTTGAGACTGAGGCAGCTCTGCCTCCTGTGTTCCTTGTCTCTTCAGCGTCTGCTTCCTGGTTCCCTGGCCTCTTGGCCCCTTGGGCCTCACTGCTCGCATCTGGCCCTGCTGGGGCAAGTGTTCCAAAGCTCTGTACCTCCACTGATAAGTGCCTGGAGGCACCCCACTCTGCCAGGAAGCCTCCTGCCAAAGGCAGTCGGCTCTTTTGCTCCGTGGATCGGCTCCAGGGCCGTCTCGTGCTGCTCTGCTGGTTCTGCTGCTACTGGTTCTCTGTCGCTTCCAGTTCTCTGCCGCTGCCAGTTCTCTGCCGCTGCCGGTTCTCTGCTACTGCCGGCTCTCTGCCGCTTCTGGTTCTCTGATGCTGATTTTTGCCATCTGCATCATCTCCAGTGTAACAGCTCTCTGCATTTCCTTCTGAGTCCTCACCAGAATTGTCTGACATCCATAATTCCACCCGCAGTCTTTTCAAGGCAATCTAGGCTTTTACTATTAGGCACTTTAAAACTCTTCCAGTGTCTATCCATTTACAGTTTCAAAACCACTTCTACATTTAGGTATTTGTTAGAGCAGCACCCTACTCCCAGTACCAAATTCTGTCTTAGTTATCTAGTGCTGCTATAACAGAAATACTACAAGTGGATGGCTTTAACAAAGAGAAATTTATTCTCTCACAGTCTAGGAGGCTAGAAGTCCAAATTCAGAGCACTAGCTCTAGAGGAAGGCTTTCTTTCTCTGTTGGTTCTGGAGGAAGGTCCTTGTCATCAACCTTCCCTTGGGCTAGGAGCTTCTCAGTGCAGGAACCTCAGGTCCAAAGGACGCACTGTGCTGCCAGTGCTTTCTTGATGGTATGAGGTCCCCATGTCTTTATGCTCACTTCTCTCTTTTATATTTCAAAACAGATTGGCTTAAAACACAATCTAATCTTGTAGATTGAGTCCTCCCTTATTCACATAACTGCCTCTAATCCCACCTCATTAACATTATAGAGGTAGGATTTACAACACATAGGGAAATCACATCAGATGACAAAATGGTGGACAATCACACAATACTGGGAATCAAGACCTAGCCAAGTTGACAGTGTTCTTGGGGGACACAATTCAAACCATGACAAATAGTAATGAGGGTATTTTTTTTTAACTGTAGTAGAAATATATATAACAAAACATACACCATTGCAACAATTTCTAAATGCACAATTCAGTGACATAGATTATAATGTTCATGTTGTGCTACCATTCTTGCTGTTCTTTTCCAAATCATTCCACCACCATTAACATAAATTCCCCCCTCCCTCTCTCCCCTAGTAACCACTAATAATCTTTGGTTTCTGTTTATTTGCTTATACTATGTAAGTGAGATCATAGAGTATTTGTACTTTTGTGATTGACTTACTTCACTTAGCATGATATTTTCAAGGTTCACTCACGTTGTAAAATGTATCAGGACTTAATTTCTCTTTATGACTGAGTAGTATTTCATTGTGTATATGTACCATATTTTGTTTATCCATTCTTCTGTTGATGGACATTTCGGTTGTTTTCACCTTTTGCCTATTGTGAAAAGTTCTGCAAATGAACACTGGCATACAGGTGAGGGTTTTTATTTCCTAAAACCAGAAAGTGGCTGGATTTTTCTGGCAGGCCATAGTTTTCTGACCTCACCCCCTCCCCCCGCCTTAATACAAGGCAAAACCCACTGCCGTCAAGTCAATTTTGACTCATAGCGACCCCATAGGGTTTCCAAAGTTGTGAATCTCTGCGGAAGCAGACTGCCACATCTTTCTCCTGCGGAGCCACTGGTGGTTTCAAACTGTCTACCTTTCAGTTAGCAGTCAATCACTTTAACCACTGTGCCATAAGGGCTCCTCAGTACAAGGCAAGCACTCACTAAACTCAAAAGGTATTAATCACTAATACTAGAAGCATAGTGATAATACCAATATTATTGTCTATTTCTTTTATGTCTCTAGCAGCTAGAAAGTGCTTGAATGTTTACAAGATCACGCAATTTTGACTTATAATTTCAATTGCATATTTGCAACAACCTCCTTTAAAAAACAAACAAAACAAAACCTTCCTATTCATAGACCCTAAGTTTTATAAGGACGGGTCTTTGGACCCGTAACTTTCCAAAGGGTTGGCCACATTGGGAGAAAAGTAAAATCATTTTTCCTTTTTCACAAGTTTTTGTTTCTAATTATGATGTTTTGGAAACAAAGTATGAAATTAAGATTTATTTATGAGTTTATCTTATTTTCGTTTTTTCATAGATCTTTTGTGAAACTGTTTTAACCAGCCTTTCTTTTAAAGGAGGTGCCCTGGAGATTGTAGTGGAAATCCTGAGAGAGAAAGCAGCTGTTGCTATGTGGAAGTGTTACATAAATCTCTTTGACAACATGTTTAGCTTATTTTCCCCTAAGCTCTGTTCAGAGTAGGAACATTCCATGTTGGTGGTAGCCATTGTGAATTACCCTACTGCTATTTCCCTGCTTCGAAATGTTTAAGCTCTTTACAGAACCATGGCTTTGAACCCAAAGTCAAAAGGGAGTTTTTCCACAATTAATCTGAAGAAAAACAAAGAAGCAATAGCATTTTAATTGATTCCCAAACACTGGTTCAAAAATCTTAACATCTGGTGAAATTTCCTAGAAAACGTAAATTCTATGAGAGGTAGGGCTGTTTTCAATGAACAAAAAAATGCTTGAAGATTGTTGAAAGGGCTTTTAAAAAATCTACTCGAGTCTTAGCTTCTGGAATCTAGGACTGGGCCTTGTCTTTTGTTGTATGCCCCATAGCACCTAGCAACCACTTTCCAAATAGTATGTGCTGCATGGTTGAAGTGATTTACAAATTCTTATTAATTTAATTTAGTTATTGGAGTGGAACCCAGAAAGAATAGAGGGGCCTGAGTCAAAGAACAGTTGGAAAGAAGCATTAGTTAACCTATAGTACTTGGTTCATTTTCTGTGAAGACTCACTCGGATACACTGTCATGTACCCCTGTGGAATGACTTGGAGGCCAAAAGTAAAAATTACCTACCTCTTTATAATTGTCAGAAAAGGAGGATGTGTGTCTTTTAGAATCATATCTTATTTTAGAATAGGTCCTTAAAGAGACTTAATGGCGTATGTCCCTCTGTAAGACCCTTGCTCAATGAAATTGTGGATAAAAGAAGACTTCTGTAAACCAGGAAACTCTAGGCAGATGTAAGGCTTAACCAAGTCACTCTTATTATCAAACAGATTGATTTACTGTATTTAAAATTACTAAGTGAAAGCATTTAAAATTAACAGTAAAATGACAGAATACACCATTACATTAAAAAATAGGTTGTCCTTGTACACCAATGTTCATTGCAGCACTATTCACAATAGCCAGAAGGTGGAAATAACCTAAACGTCCATCAACAGAAGAATGGATAAATAAAATGTGGCACGTACATACAACAGAATTTTACACTGCCGTTAAAAAAAATGAAGTCCTGATACATTCTACAGTGTAAATGAATCTTGAAAACATTATGTGAGTGAAATAAGTCAGTCACAAAAGAATAAATATTATATGACCCTGCTTATATTAAATAGGCAAATATATAGATATTAAAGTTTATTAATGGTTAAGAGGGGCGGGAGAGAGGAGGGAAAAGGGAGTCATTGCTTAAGGAACATTGAGTTTCTATTAATGTTGGTGGAATAATTTGAAAAAGAATAGTGGTGATGGCTGCACATCACAATGAGTGTAACTAACGTCACTGAATTGTAAGTGTAAAAAATGTTGAATTGTCAATTTTTTTGTTATATGTATATATTTTACCATAATAAAACAATTTAAAGAAATTGCTTACCTATGGGGAGAGAAAAAAAATCCCTGGGTGGTGCAAGCAGTTAAGTGCTTCCTTTCACGAAGTGTAGCTGAATTAATACTTGATTTGAAGATTGCTATCGTATTTAACATCTTTCCTCTTTTCTATGGTCTATTTTCTTTATTCTCCGAAGAGAATCTTCTTTTGTAACTTTGCTGGTTGTTCTCTGTTTGCCGCTCAAGACCCATTTCTTTGCCCGTGTGTATTCCAGGAGGCTACTTCTAGGGATCGCGCTACCCAGGTGCCCTTATAGATTGGCTTCTGGTTGGGTAAAGGCGGTGGAGTGTGGGAGGAGAGGCCAGGGTATATCTTTCACCATTTCCTGCTTACTTGGGCTCTGTGGTTTTGTCAGGGGCTGCTTTCTTCCACAGTTACTGCCTCTGCAGGACAGTCCCTCCTTCACAGAGCTCTAAGCTCCTCTCACCAGGCTCTAAGAACACTGTTTCCTTCCCTTGCCAGTCACCCCTAAGGATGGTAATGTGTTGCCACTTTTGCAAGCTCTCAGTGCCTCGACATCCCTTGCTGGCCGTTCACCCTTCCCATGTCTTTTTAAGTAGTCCCTTCCTCAAAGCCTTCTCGTTTAAAACATCTGAGCCCAATTCTGTTTTCTGCCAGGACCCGAACAAATACAGTTCCCCCAGTTACATTCTATTTTCAACATTAAAATTATCTTCTTTACTGTATTTTTTTGTTTGTTGTCGCTGTTAGCTGCCATTGAGTCTACCAGACTCATGACGATCCCATGTGCAATGGAAGGAAACGCTTCCCTGTCCTGCGCCATCCCCATAGTTGGTTGTGGATCAGACCATTGTGATCCATAGGGTTTTTATTGGCTGATTTTCAGAAGTAGATCGCTAGTCCTTTCTTCCTTGTCTGCTGTAGTCTAGAAGCTCTGCAGAAACTCATTCAGCATCATAGCAACACACAAGCCTCCACTGACAGATGGGTGGTGGTTGTACATGAGGTGCATTGGCCAGGAATCAAACCTGGGTCTCCTACATGGGAGGGGAGAATTCTACCACTGAATCACTAAAATAAGAGCTGGATTAATTAGGTAATTAATCAATTCAACAAATATTTATTGAGCACCTACTACATGCCAGGCACTGTGCAGATATCTGCTTACACAGTGGAGAATGAGATAGAATGTATAGTCTACTGGGGGAGTAAGATAATGTAGCAGGATCTTCTCATTGCAAGTGATGAAAAAGCTGAACTGAAATTAGCTTAAGCAAAAAGGGAATTTATGGCTCATAAAAAAAAAAGTGCAGAAATAGTGCCTGCTTCATATAGAGTTTTATCTAGGATCTCAAGCAATGTTGCCAAAACCCAATTTATCTCTCCCTGTTCTTGGTTCTACTTTCCCTGTGTGGGCTCCATCCTTAAACAGGTTCTCCTCATGGAGAAGCAAATGGGCTGCAGCAGATATCAGGAAAAAGTGAGTCTCAGAATATAATTCTTTGCTTCTCATTGGCTGATTGGGAGGCCAGGGGAATGAGCTGGTCTAATTGGCCAGGAGCTTCCTGGACGTTTTTAGAACTGGGAGTTGGAGACTCAGTGTGAAGCATGTAGACTGAGAATGGAGGAAGGAGTTTTCCAGAAGAAAGATGCTCAAAGATAATAGATGTTCATAAACAAAGATAAACAATAATGTAAGCTGATAAAATAAAGATGATCAATGTTGTGCAAGAGCAATTTAGTCGGTAGCTGTCATGAGTCAACCCTGACTCATGGTGATCTTATGTACAATAGGTGGAAACGCTGCCTGGTCCTGCTTCGTCCTCATGATCACTGACATGTTCAAGCCCATCATTCAGTCTATAGTGCCAGTCCTTTTCACCAAGGGTCTCCCATGCCTTCATTGGCCCTCTACATCAGCAAACTTGGTGTCCTCCTCTAGCAATTGATCCCTCCTGATGATGTGTCTAAAGCAAGTAAGTTGGATAATGCCCTGTTGTGATCCGTAATGTTTTCTTTAGCTAATTTTCAGAAGTAGATCACCAGGCCTTTCTTCCTCATCCATCTTAGTCTGGAAGCTCCGCTAAAACCTGTTCATCATGAATGATCCTACTGGTATTTGAAATACTGGTGACATAGCTTCCAGCATCATAGCAAAACACAAGCCATCACAATACGACAAGCTGATAGATGAATGGTGAAGAGTAATATACCGTTTGCCGTCAATTCAACCCTGACTCATGGTGACCCTGTGTGTGTTACAGTAGAACTGTTCTCCACAGGTTTTCAAAGACTGTTTTTTCAGAAGTAGATAGCCAAGCCATTCTTCTGAGGCACCTCTGGGTAGACTGGAACCTTTCAGTTAGCTGGAGAGCATGTTAATCATCTGTACCACCCAGGGACCCCGAAGAGCAATATAAGGTGTACTCATTTTAGCAAGGTGGTCAGGCAAGGCCTCTTAGCAGGTCTCACTGCTGCTTTGGTGCTCTGCACCACTCTCCTGTGGCCCACCTCTGATTTCAGCTTCAGCTCTAGGAGTCAGCGCCCATGCATGTGGACAGCATCTCACCTCTAATTCTGCCTCAAGGCTTTATTGGTAGACTTGGCGGCTTGCTCTTCCCACACCCAGGGCAAACTCGAAGTGTGAAGGAGTTGCACCAGGGGCAACCCTTAACCAAAAGAGCACAGAAGTTGGTGGATAAATGCCCCAGTCTCCGCTCTTTTTAGAAGGACAATTCTGCAGCACAGTCTACAACTTCATTGGAGGGTTCCCAGGGAGGGACCCCCAGATGCCCACAATTGTAACCAGCCAACAGGTGAACGAACCCTTTACTGGGTTTTCCTCCTTCCCTATCTCATTCTTCTCCCATCCCTCACTGCTGCTTCCAGGAACTCCTTATCTCAATCCCTGCTCAGTAGACATCAAACTGAAACCTAGATGAGACCTGAAGTCTAGGAAGGAGCTAGCCCTGCAGAGAGCAAGGGGAAGAGTGTGGCTTTGCAAAGCAGAGTAGAACTCTTATCAAACAAGAAAAATAAATTCATATCAACTTCAGGCCACAGAGGAGAGCTATGAAAAGTAAAAAATTATAACGTGCATTTAACGAAGGTAAAACTTAAAAGAGCTTCCACATTTTTATATTAATAAACATTCTTACAATTATTTGCATATCAATAATCATAGCTTATCATGTTAATAAATGTGACATATGTAATTATTAAAGTTAATTAGCCTTGTCCCACCCTCCCATGCACTGCAAATATTTTGAAAGCTGGAAGTGCTGTGAATGGATATCTGTAAATTAAATTAAATTCAGCAAGAGTGCACTGAGGGCATACTGTATCCAAGAACCTTTGCTAAGTGGGGTAAAACCAATTGTTCTTATTCAAGAGGCCCTCAGAGCCTAGTGAAGGCAGCAGTTATACAGAAATGGCTAGCTTGAGACTTGCTAGAGGAACTCTGGGGTTGTAAGTATAATTCTAGACATCCTCTGGTCACTTAGTAAAAGTCATTCATTCATTCAACTTTTACTGAGCACATACCACATCCAAGATCTGTATGTGAGACTGTCTTTATTATTATTATTATTTAGGTGCCCAAAAATATTAATGTCTTCATAAACAACTCGTCTTACAAGTACCTACAAGTTCTCTGCCTTTGCTGTAAGTATCTTTCTTTTCTTTCAGTGAACTGCATTTTTATATTGTGTTTCCATTCTCAGGAGGTAATTGCTTGTTTAAAGTGTTTGCTGAATTATTACCTGGTCCAAAGCAAGCAATTTATGAAATTCAAACACAGTCACAGGAGAAGATAGAATGATTGAACTTTGGAGTGGAAAAGGATATTCAAGGATGTCTAATTCAACCTCTCTCTCAATATAGGAATCTCTAACAGATGATCCCCTGTCTTGTGCTTAAAACCGTCCTAAACAAACGAACAAAACCCAAACTCACTGCCATCGAGTCAATTCTGACTCATAGCAACCCGAAAGGATTTCCAAGGCTGTAAATCTTTACAGAAGCAAACTGCCACATCTTTCTCCCTTTCTGTTAGCAGTCCGTTGCTTTACCCACTGTGCCACCAAAACCATTGCATTCCGTCTCTCAGAGACTCTATAGGACAGAGTAAAACTGCCCCATCAGGTTTCCAAAGATCGACTGGAGGGTTCGAATTGCCGACCTTTTGGTTAGCAGCCAAGCTCTTAAACACTTCATCACAAGGGCTCCACTGTGCCACTGGGGCTCCTTAAAACACTCCTAGAGGGTTTTATTTTGCAGTTGTGTTGATGGACAGCTCCAACTGTGCAATAGTACATCTGGGTGGCGATCTAAAAACTCCCATCTCCTGAAACAACAGAGAACAAGGCCATTCTCGCCTCTTCGTAACGGTCCTTCATTTAGTGGAAGACAGCTCTGTGTCATTCCTGAGCTTTCCTCTCCAAACTAAACATTCCTATTGTTGCAGCTGTTTCTTAAGAAACCAGGAGTCCATGTCTCTCATCATCCTGGTTATCTTTCTCTACATTAGTGTTTCTCAAACTTTTTTGACTATGACCCACAGAAAGAAATTCATTTAACATATGATCAGTATACATATACATGCATAGACCTGAAACAGAAGTTTTGTAAAACAATACTTAGCCTTACTACCTGCAATGAATTAATATATTTTTCAGGTCAACTCTATTCTATTCTTTTGTGCTTTGTTTTATTTTTTAAGGCTGATTGGTGACCACTAAGGGGATTTCACACTCACTCATAGCTGGCAAACCCACAGTTTGAAAAATACTGTTCCAGATATATTCTGACCTGTAAGTGATCTTAGGAAGTGGTGCACTGATAATGCAGGCTAATCTGAGTCAGCACAAGGGGCTTCTGCTTCCGGAGCTCAGAACTTGGTGTCTTTATTTCAAGGTCTTCTAAGTGCATTAAATTTTTTTCTTTTTTCTTTTTTTCTTTATTGTGTTTTAGGTGAAAGTTTACAGCACAAGTTAGTTTCTCATACAAAAATTTGTACACAGTTCAGTGCTCAGTGTTGGTATCATATGGCATCCACATTTGCCAGGGTTTTTTAGGTCCTTGGTTTCCAAAGCAAAAGATAAGTCTTTAACTGCATCCCTTACATCATGAATGCCAAGAAACAAATGTCTCCGGGTTTCTTCATAGATAGATTGTTTCAGAAACTAACACTGATTAATTTTAGGTTACCAAGTTTAAGCCTGAGGTTTATGATTAAATTATAGGGCTGAATTGATACTATAATTCACAGAAGTCAGAATTTCTTATGATTTAATGTATGTATGTAATAGAAATCTCATAATCTGCAAATCTCAGTAAAGAGCATGAAATGATCAGTGTTTGGTAAACATTAGGGAAGTGTTATAATAAAGTAGACACGCTCTGATTTTTTCAAGAAATGAATACTCATAATAAAAAAAAAGAAGAAAAATTTGTACACAAATTGTTTTGTGATATTGGTTGCAATCCCCGCATTTCGTCAGCACTCTTCCCCTTTCCTTTTCCACCCGAGTTGCCCGTGTCCATTCCTTCTGGTTTCCTGTCCTTACCTGCCTTCTTGTCTTTACTTTTGGGCCGCTGTTGCCCACTAGGTCTCCTATACTTGATTTAAGTAAGAAGCATGTTCCTTATGTGTGTTATTTATAATGCCTGTCTAATCTTTGGCTTAAAAGTGGACTTTGGGAGTAGCTTCAGTTCTGAGTTAGCAGGGTGTCCGGAGGCCATAGTTTTGAGGGTCCCTCCATTCTCTGTCAAACCAGTAAGTCTGGTCTTTTGTTGTGAATTTGGATTTTATTCTACATTTTTCTCCAGCTCTGCCCAGAATATTGTGGTCCCTGTCAGAGTGGTCAGTGGTGGTAGCCGGGCACCATATAGTTCTTCTGGCCTCAGGCTGGTGGAGGCTGTGGTTCATGTGGTCCATTAGTCCTCTGGACTGATATTTTCCTTGTATCTTTGGTTTTCTTCATTCTCCTTTGCTCCAGAAGGGATGGGACCAACAGATGTATCTCAGATGGCTGCTCACAAGCTTTTAAGACCCTAGATGTTACTCACCAAAGTAGGAAGTAGAGCGTTTTCTTTATGAACTATGTTATGCCAGTCGACCTGGATGTCCCCTGAGACCATGGTTCCCCACCCTTAGCCCCATGTAAGTTATCTTTCTTGTCTTCCCTAGACTTCTCCAAGAACTCTCCCACCCCACGCCCCCAAGTTTGGTCTTTTTCATGGCCTTGTACACGTATTGCCTGAAGTTTATGGAACCACTCCCTCTGGAAAATGAAACGATACTTTTACAAATTCACAGAATGTTAGCTCTGAACGGAACCATAAGGCTTCCAGCCTTTTTCATAGAAATTGGTAGTTGGACTGCACACCGGGGAAAATGGAGAGGGAGGTTCGTGGCTGGAAGCGGCAGCTGTCCTGAGGGCTAAGGGGGTCAATACTTCTTCATGCCTGTAACCAGGGGAGATGCTCACAATGTTAACAACCTTTACTCCACAGGGACTGACATCAGAATGGAGAATGGACACTGGACCGTGGTGTGGCTATACGGGTGCATTCAGACAACTGTCAGATTGCCTGTAAGTCACTCCTGTCACATTATCATTTCTTGGCACATCTGTTTGGAAGCGGCACCTTAGAGATTGTTTAGCACAGCCCTCCAGTTTTACAGAAGAGAGAGCCCAGTCCCAGAGAGGTGACATGGCTTACCCAGGGCACATACTCAGTCTGGGTTTCTCCCACTACTGGTGGCCCCTTTCACAATACTCGGTCCAGAGTTCCCAATCTCCAGTTCCTTTGTTTATGCTGCACCTCTGTCTAGAAAGCCTGCCACTCCACTCTGCCATTCCCATTCCACCTCTCCTCTTGGTGAACTCATATTCATCCTTCAAAGCCCATTTTGTTTATTATCTCCTTTGTGTAACCTTCATTAACCACCCTGGGCAATTAGTCACTGCCTCATCTTTTACCCATTCCCTCTTTTACCAGCTTTTTTATTTTTAAATAAGATATAACTTACATACAATGAAAGGTGCCCATTTTAAGTGTACAGGTCAGTCAGTTTTGACAAATATAAACATTTGTGTAACCACCACCATAATCAATATGTAGGACATTTCTATCACTCCAAAAATTCCCTCATGCCACTTTTTAGTTAATCATCCCCCACCCTTACCCCAGCCCTAGGCAACTACTGATCTACTTCCCATCACTATAGACTTGTGTTTTCTAGAATTTCACATAAATTTTATCAAACAGTATGTACTCTTTTGTGTCTGGCTTCTTTTGCCCAGCATGCTTTAGAGATTTTTATGATGTTGCATGTATCAGTAGTTTGTTCTTTTCTTGGCTAACATTCTATCTTACAGATAGGCCGCACAGATAGCCCATTCACCTGCTGATGGACATTCGGGTTGTTTTCAGTTTGGGGCCATTATGAATAAAGCTGTTGTGCCCTTCCACAGTATTTTGCATAGCACTTTTCACATTCACTGTAATTACTGTAATTATGGTTTACATGTGGCAGAAAAAGCTCTAAAACCAGAGCCCCAGGTTTCTGATTCTAAATTAGTTTACATCAATTTCCCAGAACAGTCTCAGCATATGGTAAATCATACTAAACGACAGCTATTACAACATTGGAGCGCTGGTGGTGCAGTAGGAGCCCTAGAGGTGAAGTGCTGAAGAGCTCGGCTACTAACCAAAAGATCAGCAGTTGGAATCCACCAGCTGCTCCTTGGAAACCCTATGGGGCAGTTCTACTCTGTCCTATAGGGTGGCCATGAGTCAGAATCCACTCAATAGCAATGGGTTTGGTTTTTTTTTATTGTTCTTTTTAGTCGTGTGACCAAGTGTAAGTTACTTAACCTCTCTGGGTCTCAGTTTCTTCATGTGTAAAATGAGAAATGAGGGTTATTCTGCAGTCATGTAGGGAGTTAGGGAAGCATGCTCTTCCAGTGGTCAATTAAGTCATGGGGAGAGGGTGTAATTGAGACTGGTCAGGAATGATATGCTAAGCCAGTGAAGGGAGAGGAGAGCTTAAGGAGGAGAAATGCTGAAGACAGAACAGATTTTGCCTGTGAAATAAAAGTAGGCAGTAGAGAGGCAATAGGAAGCTGGGGAGGGATGGGTGTGTGTGTGGGGGTGGGGTGAGGGCAGTAGTAAAGTTAATGAAAAGCTACATGCAGAAGCACAGGATGCAGAGCAGAACATTCCTTTGAGTTTCAGGGAGCATATCCGAAATGGGCTTAGGTACTGAAGCAAGTGAATTGTGATGATTCTCCCAAAATAGCTTGGGTTTAGAGCTAAGGATACACAGCCAAGCTCAAAGTTACACAAGCCTTTTTCCCACAGCCCTTTGCTGATTGAATTAAACCACTTCTTGGCAATAAGGGGGTCTTCCAAAAAGCTGACCGGAAGGATTGATTTTGCACGTATTGTGATTTGGCTTTCCATTTGCTGTGGGCTGCTTGCCTCAGCTCAAATTCCACTCTCTTTTAGCTACAGTCTCCTTTCGTCTTCCTGTAATAGTGATACCTGATCCCATTACACACTGGCAGCCTTCCAGGCATAGTTTGTTGACTAATACTATGATTGCTGCTAATCCATATACTGGGCTGATACATTCTCACGTTGTACTCATACACTTTGCAGTTTCAGCTACAAGGCCAGGGGAGTTGAAAGCACTTTAGGTAGAAAGGAGAATGTTGTTTCTTGTTTTCCAGAATTTATGTACGCTTTAGAACCAAAGCCAGCAAGAGAAAAAAAGAAAAGTCACAGAATTGAAGTCTGTCTTCCACGCCCTCTCTTCTTTTGCTGTGAGTGTCTTCTCAGTTTCAAAGCTGGCTCTGCCTCGCTTTGCCCAGTGCCTCCACATGGCATTCTTTCAAGCTCTGAACCTTTCCTCCCATTCCCTTGTGATAATTTCTCTTCTGTGGCCTATTTCCTTGTCATCAAACTCATAGACATCTAAAAATTGTGTTTCTTAACTCCTGAGGCCTCCCTCTCATAGGCTAAATATTTCTTCCCGATAAATTCCCTTGGAGAATTGTAATTAATCTCAAAGCAGTGAGTGACTCCTAGGCTGAAAATTTCGGGTAACTTGATGTACTTGCAATGAAGATATCTTGGGATGGGCATTTATTTTAAGTTTTCTTTGCAATGCACCAATTACTAATGATAGCAAACATTGCCTGGGAGAATGAACAGAAATACTTCTCAGTGTCTCGGATTCTGTACAAGATTTTAATTGGCTTTACTTGATTGTATGAGAAACTGTTACAGAAGCTACTTAACTATCATGGAAAGCAGACCTGGTCATCCAGGTCCTCAGTATGAAACTAGAACATACAGGTAACAGACAGTAAAATTGGACTAACCCAATTATTTGTTCAGGTCCAATTCTTCCGTAGTCATATGAACAGAACATTTATTGAAAATTGTCCATCTCTCTTCCAGGAATAAACAGCAGCATGACTCATAAGGGAGGAAAAGGCCTGACAAATATGAAATTCTTCACCAAGCCAAACAGATATCTACAGTTTGTCAGAAATCACTGCTGTCAATAAATAGCGGGACTTTCCAAATTTGGTTGTCCTCTGAACGAAGCCAGTAAGGCACATGACACATGATGTGTTTGTTTACCTTTTACGGAAACCACCCAGAGATGGTTTGTAAACATGTAATTGTTAGAGATGCAGGCAACCTCTAACCCCTAAAGTGATCTAGGTTTATCAACAAGACAGGACCACCACCAAAGAAAGCTGTGGCTTAATAAACTATAACTCAAGTGTATGAACAGATAAAGAAGAAATAGCAGGTTATTTTCTGTACGGAGCACACATATAGTAAGAATTAGTGAGGGCTTTTCTGGCAGTGTTGTGCTGGAGCCAGCTAGTACAGGCTTACAAGAAATGATCATTAAATATTCAGGAATTTTGCAACCATTAATAAATTCTGTTGGTAGCTTCAAATTCCGCCACCCATCCATTGGTTTGTTGTACTGTGGTGGCTTATGTGTTTCTGTGATGCTGTGAGTTATGTCACTGGTATTTAAAAAACCAGCGGGGTCACCTATAGTAGACAGGCTTCAGTAGATCTTCCAGACTAAGACAGATTAGAAAGAAAGGCCTGGAGATCTACTTATCGATTAGCCAATGAAAACCCTACAGATTGCAATAGAATATTATCTGATAGTGTGCTGAAAGATGAACCCCCTAGGTTGGAAGGCACTACACAGTTGCTGCAACAATGGACTCAAACATACCAATGATCATGGAAGTGGTGCAGGACCGGGTAATGTTTTGTTCTATTGTACATAAGGTCACCATGACTCCAGGCAACCAATGACAACGAGCTTGCAATTGGCCATGGTGGGAGTACTTATACCACAGTAATTGGCAGTTGCTACAGATTAGGGTTTTGTTTTATTTTTGGAGACCAGGTTTACCAACCCACCACTGTCAAGTGCTGGGTTGAAGGCAGGGAGATTCTACCTGTCAGGAATGGATATTCTCATCTCTTAGAGAGGGTGTGCTACTCTGGAACTGAGAAAGCTCAACAGATATTTCTCAGAATGTGGATTTAATGTTCTTCCAATTCCCTTTGGGTCAACACTTACCAGACAACTTTCTGCTTGTTCATTTGGTACCAGTAGTTGAAATGGTGTTAAATTATATTCTTAAAGTCCTGGGAGTTCTAAGGAGCCCTATCAGGGAATCTGGGGCAAGGGTGGCTGAGCAGGTCTTTCATCTGTCTTCAACCAGAGCAACTTCATTTTCTCTGTTTTACATATTAGTCATCCATGAAAACAAAAAACAGAAGGAACAAATAACAGTTGCTTGAAGAAAGAATACTACCACTAAAAAATTTTTGAAATTTGCAGGCCAGAGCTATTTGTTCACCAGAAAAGTACATCCCTTATGATTAACAAATTATTAATTTGAGTATGATTCAGCCACTTACGAGTTTAGTTAACACAATTAGTTTCCTATCAACTGATAAAGTTGGGATGCCTGACCAAAATCAAATTTTTTGACTAATCATGTTGAAGGCCAGATCTGTCAGTGAGGAAATGCTCTTCTGGGATTTTTACCTGGGTAGTCAACAGGCCGTCTTCTCTGATAGCTTGCTCTTAAATGCAGCAACTGGGAAACTTTTCTCTTTGCTGTAAGGAAACTGGAAAATGAGTCAATCAGGTAATCTGGGCCCAGGTCATGGGAAATTTTTGTCTTTCAAGATGGCTTTCTAATTACAAAAGTAACCCTGAGTTCTTTATGAAAATTTAGAAAATGAAAATCACTTATCTACCATTCAAAGAAAGTTGCTGTTACATTTGATGTATTCTATCCAGGGATGATGTAGTCTATCCAGCACGCAATTTCTCTGATGTGGTGAAAACCAGGTGAAATTGTGCACTACAGATTAGTAAGTAAACACAATTAAGCCTGCGCCTACCTTGCTTACTGAAACCCATACATTCTGGGCTCACTGGTCAATCTGCCTCTGATTCTATCTGTTTATTGTTGTTCTTAGTTGCTGTTGAGTCAGCTCTGATTCATGTGACCTTATGTACAATAGAAAGAAACATTGCCTGGTCCTGTGCTATCTTCACAATTGTTGGTACGCTCGAGTTCATTGCTGTTTATACAAATGCATACATATAATTTTATTAAAAGGAGTCTTTTTTAGCTTTGAGTGAGTAATGTAATGCCACTTGACCAGTTCTCACCTTAGTTTCCTTATCTGTGTACATGGGTGGGAGTTGATCTAGATATGAAAGGGCTCTTCCCTGTATAAAATTCTAAGTGCAAGCTAATGGAAAAGCTTCAGTTAAAAAAAAACCCCGTAGTTATTTTAGTAGGTACTACATGCACATTGATGTCTTTGAATTATGGTGTTAGTGAAGAATATTGAATATACCATGGACTGCCAGAAGAATGAACAGATCTGTCTTGGAAGAAGTACACCAGAGTGCTCCTTAGAAGTGAGGATGGTGACACTTCATCTCATGTACTTTGGACATGTTATCAGGAGGGATCAGTCCCTGGAGAAGGACAGCATGCTTGGTAAAGTGGAGGGTCAGTGAAAAAGAGGAAGACCCGCAAGGAGATGGATTGACACAGTGGCTGCAACAATGGGCTGAAACATAGCAACTATTGTGAGGACCAGGCAGTGTTTTGTTCTGTTTTACATAGGGTCACTATGAGTCAGAACCAACTCGGTGGCACCTAACAACAGCAACACATGCACATGGTAAAATCTAAAGTATTCAATAAAAATAAGTTTCTATCACACCTCCATTCTGTAGCCTACCAGTTCTCCCAGAAGCTACCATTGTATCAGTGCCTTGTTTATTTCACAGAGATATTCTGTGCATATACAAGCACATCTGTAAACTGTAATAACTGATTTAAACAAAAGATTTCTGGATTACATGTGGAAGAACTCAAATATTTTCAATCTTTATTGGAACCTTTTTAAAAAGTGTTTTTTGTTGGTTTGTTTTTATGCTTTATTTTCCTTTGTGACTAGAGAAAATTTCTCATCTTTGGTCATTACCATTGTTACAATTATTAGTAAACATGTTAATCCCCTACTGTATTCAGGTAATTGTAATAGAATCTTCGCTTACAGAATTAATTATTCAGATTGGAAAGGGGTTGGTCAGACGATAATTACATAACAGTAAGACTTTCTCCAAGGAGCCCTGGAAGTGCAATGGTTAAGCGCTTGGCTGCTAACTGAAAGGTTAGCAGTTCAAACCCACCAGCTGCTCCGCAGGAAAAAAGACCTGGAACTCTGCTCCCATAAAGATTACAGCCTAGGAAGCTCTATGGGGCAGTTCTACTCTATCACATCGACTCAATGGCACACAACAACAACAGCAACAACAAGACAGTCTCTAATCCAGAAGTAAAGAACATATTTACATTTTCTGTCTAGAAAGTTAAAAAAAAAATTCCCAGCACAATCACATTTAGAAATGAGTAGGTATGTGTTAAGGAAGTCAGTGCAAATATGGTAGCTCTCAGTGCTTGGTCCACTACTTGGGTGTAATCGACACGGGCAATCCCTTGAGTGGCACAAACAGTTAACGTGCTTGGCTGCTAACCAAAAGCTAGAGGTTCAAGTCTATCTGAGGCACCTTGGAAGAAAGGCCTGGTGACCACCTTTCAGAAATAAGCAGCCAGTGAAAACCCTATGGAACACAGTTCTACTCTGACACACATGGGGTTGCCATGAGTTGGAATCAACTTGATGGCAACTGGTAACTGGTATATATGACCAGTTGGCCGAGGAAGAAAAAAAATCAAAACTAGCTTACAGATGGGTCTATACAATATGCTGGCACTATTCAAAAGCGGACAATTGCAGCATTACAGGTCCACTCAGGTGTGATTCTGAAAGACAGTTGTGAAGGAAAATCCTCCAAGTGGGCAGAACTTTGAGCAGTGTATTTGGTTGTCCATGTGTGGTGTGAGAGATGGCCAGAAGTATGGATCTATACTGTTTCATAGGCAGTTGCCAATTGTTTGGCTAGAGTATCAGGGACACGGAAGGAAGAAGTTTGAAAGATTGGTAACAAGAAAGTTCAGGGAAGAGGTATATGGATGAACCTCTCTCTGAATGGTCACATACTGCGAAGATACTTGTGCTCCATATGAATGCCCAACAAAGGATATCCACTGCAGAGGAGGCTCTTAATAATAGAGTAGACAAAATGGCGCTCTCCGTGGATGCCAGCCCCTTTCCTCAGCAACCCTGTGTTTGCCCAGGGGGACCATGAACAAAGTGGCTTGGGCTAGGGGTGGAGACTATGCATGGGCTCAACAATGTAAATTTGCCCTTACTAAGGCTGACTTGGATAACACTACTGCTGAGCAGTTAATCTGCCAACAGCGGAGACCAACATTAAGTCCCCTCTGGTGGCTCCTGCAGTACATGTTATCCACCAATAGCTGACATCCCCTTCAGGTGGTTTCATAGCGGAGTGCCTCTAGTGAGACACTTCCCTGTGATCAGCTTTCCCCAGCACCTTAGAAAATGGATTTCTGGCAAGTTCTGGCAGCATGGCACCACAGTGATTTCTCCGGCATTTGGCGTACCATGGCTGTGCCCTGTTCAGCCAGGGACGGATCTCAGTCCTGGGAGACTGATACCCTTTTTTGATTTTATTGATTACTAGTTGTTATGGATTGAATTGAGTCCCCAAAAAATGTGTAGCAATTTGGCTAGGCCATGATTCCCAGTATTAGGTGGTTGTCCAACATTTTGTGATCTCATGTGATTTTCCTATGTGTTGTAAATCCTAGTCTCTGCCTGTGGTTAATGAGACAAGATTAAGTTAAGGAGGATTAAGGTGGGATGCAACAGCCTTACTCAGGTCACAGCCCTGATCTGATGTAAGGGGAGTTCCCTTGGGGTATGGTCTGCATCACCCTTTATCTTACAAGCGATACAAGGAGAGAGAAAGGACCTCATACTGCCAAGAAAGAAGCACTGGGAGCAGAGTGCGCCCTTTGGACCCAGTGCCCCTGCACTGAGAAGCTCCTAGATCAAGGGAAGGCTGATGACAAGGACCTCCCCCAGAACTGACAGAGAGAGAAAACGTTCCCTTAGAGCTGGTGTCCTAAATTTGGACTTCTATCCTCCTAAACTGTGAAAGAATAAACTTCTGTTTGTTAAAGCCATCCACTTGTGGTATTTCTGTTATAGCAGCCCTAGATAACTAAGATACCGGTTTGCCAGTTGCTGTGGAGTTGATTCACACTCATGGCAACCTCATATGTGTCAGAATAGAACTGTGCTCCATACGGTTTTCATGGCTGATTTTTCAGTAGTAGATGGCCGGGCCTTTCTTCCAAGGCCCTCTGGATGGACTTGAACCTCTAACCTTTTGGTTAGCAGCCCAGCTAGTCAACCATTGGTACCACCCAGGAACTCCTGATTTGATTGATTATTCCCCTGAAATTCCATGTCGGTATGATCACAGGAATCAAAATCTGGTGTAGTCTTGACAGGATGAAAGTATCCCAAATTTGACATACCCTAAAATAGTAAATAATTTTCTTCAAGAATCATGAAATTTTAGTTGACAACCTGAAGTCGAATAGTCAAAAGTAATTCTGATGACTTTTCTTCGTAATTTGACAAATTCAAATCCTTCATATTTGCATGTTTTAAAAGGTGTTGTCTACAAGGTTGATTGTGACAGAAGAGATTAATGTGTGAATGAAACTTTTCATTACTCTGTGCCTTTGGTTTCATGCTAATGTATTCTATTGCTGCCTATATTCTGTGGCTTCTTAAAGCCTGAAAAACAGTAATTAACATTTGTTAGTGCTTTATGATTTATAACCTACATTCACATACATTACACCTTTAATCCACTCAACAACATTGAAAGTTAGTTATGACAGATTTAAACCACATACCCAAAACCAAAACCAAACCCATTGCCATCAAGTCGAATTCTGACTCAGGGTAGAACTGCCCCGTAGGATTTCCAAAGTCATAAATCTTTATGGAGGCAGATTGCCGCATCTTTCTCCTGAGGGGCAGCTGGTGGGTTCAAACTGTCCATCTTTTGGTTAGCAGGTGAGTGCTTAACCACTGCGCCACCAGGGCTCCTTTTAAATCAGCTAACTTTTACTTTTTTTTGTTAAAATATGGTCATTACAGAAAATTTAGTTAGTGTCAGAAACAAACCACTGAGAAGCAAAAAAGAACAAATTTTAAAAGACATAATCCCACCATCAGGTGACAACCATTGTCAACACTTTAATGTATATTCTTCAAGTCTTCTTTTTATACATGTAAAAGCACATGTTTTTATAAAAATGGGACCATGTTATCCGTAATCTGCTAACTTCCCTAATAATACGTCATGAATATATTTAAATGTCATTAAATAGTCGTCTTAAACCATGCTCTCAATCCTTTTGTATTAGGACATTTTTAAGAATCTAATGAAACTTCTGTCCCACAATCCCCAGAAGCAGCACTAATGCAAATACACAGTTCAAATTTATCAGCAAACGAACAGAGGTAGATTCAAGTTTTGTAGGACTAGAAGCTTATACAATTTTGGGGACTGTGTTCATTTTTTTTACTTCAATTTTATTTTATTTTTTGATACATTGTATGCCTATTTTTAGGCATTTAAACAACACAAAACATATAAAGTGGCAGCACCTACCCCACTGGCCCCCAGTAATTCTAGTAAATAGAATGGCACTTTCCTAGTAAATAGAATGGTACTTTTCCTTAAAAAACTCTGTTTATAAGACTATAAATGCACAATCCTTTTTATAGCATTAACTTTTTAAAAATAAAAATGGGATAATACAATCCATACAGTTTATTGACTTGCTTTTCTCCATTAATAATATATTAGACATTGAAAAAATTTCTTAAATATGAGAAAGTGAATTTAATTTTGACTCTACCTTTTACCTAATTAGTGGTTCGCTGGTCAACTGACTAGAAGAGATCTGTATCTGCACCCATTCTAAACAAAGATGATCCAACTGAATGCTGAAATTACAGAACAATATCATTAACATCACGTAAGTAAAATTTTACTGAAGATAATTCAAAAACGGTTGCAGCAGTACATTGACAGGGAACTGCCAGAGATTCAAGCTAGATTCAGAAGAGAATGTGGAACAAGTAATATCATTGCTGATGTCAGATGGATCTTGGTTGAAAGCAGAGAATACCAGAAAGATGTTTATCTGTGTTTTATTGACTATGCAAAGACATTCGACTGTGTGGATCATAACAAACTATGGATAACTTTGCAAAGAATGGGAATTCCAGAACACTTAATTGTGCTCATGAGGAACCTGTACATAGATCAAGAGGCAGTCATTCAAACAGAACAAGGTGAAACTGCATAGCTTAATGTCAGGAAAGGTGTGCATCACGGTTGTATCCTTTCACCATACCTATTCAGTCTGTATGCTGAGCTAATAATCCAAGCAGCTGGACTATATGAAGAAGAATGGGGCATCTGAATTGGAGGAAGACTCATTAACAACATGCCTTATGCAAACGACACAACCTTACTTGCTGAAAGAGAAGAGGACTTGAAGCACTTACGGATGAAGATCAAAGACCACAACCTTCAGTATGGATTACACCTCAGCATAAAGAAAACAAAAGTCCTCACATCTGGACCAATAAGCGACATCATGATAAATGGAGAAAAGATTGAAGTTGTCAAGGATTTCATTTTACTTGGATCCCCAGTCAACACCCATGGAAACAGCAGTCAAGAGATCCAAAGATGCATTGCGTTGGGCAAATCTGCTGCAAAAGACCTCTTTAAAGTGTTGAAAAGCAAAGATGTCACCTTGAAGACTAAGGTGTCCCTGACCCAAGCCATGGTGTTTTTAGTCACTTCATATGCATACAAAAGCTGGACAATGAATAAGGAAGACAGAAGAACTGACGCATTTGAATCATGGTGTTGGTGAAGAATACTGAATATACCTGACTGCCTGACTGCCAGAAGAACAAACAAATCTTTCTTGGAAGAAATACAGCCAGAATGCTTCCTAAAAGCGAGGATGGTGAGACTTTGTCTCATGTACTTTGGACATGTTATCAGGAGGGAACAGTGCCTGGAGAAGAGATTATGCTTGTTAGGGCAGAGGGTCAGCAAAAAAGAGGAAAACTGTCAACGAGATGAACTGACACAGTGGCTGCAACAGTGGGCTGAAATATAGCAACAATTATGAGGATGGCGCAGGACCGGGCAGTGTTTAGCTCTGTTGTGCATAGGGTCGCTATGAGTTGGAACAGACTTCGACAGCACCTAACAACAACAAGCACAATGGTTAGAACTCTGATCTGCATCAGGCGCTTTTTGTATTTAGTTTCATATATCATAATAAGGTTTGTTAAGGAAGCTGTTTAATAGTGGAGTGACCAACAGGGACTGGCTGTGATATTTACCTAGTTGTGTGGTTAATCTCGTGGGTGTGTGTCCTGCCATCAAATCACACTAACAGTGCTTTGCTGAAGTGAACTTCAAAATCTACAAACATGTATGTCTATATTTATATTATCCTTCCGCATTGCAGGTTGAGTTATTTAGGAAGACGCTCGCTGAATGCCGTTTCGTGTATATTAGCTACATTCAATTTCTCTACAAACTAAATATTCTTATGTAATTAGATCTTTCCAGATAATGCTTCTGTGGTTTCGGGTCGTAGTTGTTTTAAAATTATTTAAAATACTGTAACCTACCTTTGGTGCTGACATTTGGGAAACAATGACATTTATAAAATGGCAGATTCTTGTTCATCTGAGTAAAGACACCTGCCAAGATAGCAAACTGCAAGAAGCCCATATGATGCACATTGGACTAAGACAGAGCTAGAGCGATTTTCTTAAAATCATTGTCTCCTCCGGACAGCCTGTCACCCAAGCCCATTTCCTGAACTTGTTCTTCTCCTCAGAACTTCTTTGAAAAGAAACAGCCACTGGGTAGCCAGAACCAGCTGAAACAGGTCCTGCCCTCTATCTTGGCACTGCAGATAACCTTTAGCTCATTAACTGCCTCATGCATGGTAAATTCTCCACCCATGGGTGGAGAGGTAGCATGCTAATAAACAAAAATAGCTAACTTCATCCTGCATGGGTAATTGAACCCAGGCCCGAGAAAAAGCTTACTTATTCCGGAATACTCTGCACCTGTTTGCTCGCCATGTTGTATTTTGTAACTGATCTTGCCTACATGAGCCAGCCTCAGCAAGCTGCCTACGAGCAGTCTTGGAAGGCACTTATCCCCAGCTGTCTCCTTGCTGTGTTATTGTTGTTAGGTGCCGTCTAGTTGGTTCTGACTCATAGTGACCCTATGTACAACAGAACAAAATACTGCCGGGTCTTGCATCATCCTCACAATTGTTACTGTATGTGAGCCCATTGTTGCAGCCACTGTGTCAATTCATCTCGTTGACAGTTTTCCTCTTTTTTGCTGACCTTCTGCTTTAACAAGTATGATGTCCTTCTCCAGGGACTGATCCCTCCTGATAACATGTCCAAAGTATGTGAGACGTAGTCTCGCCGTCCTTGCTTCTAAGGAGCATTCTGATTGTACTTTTTCCAAGACTGATTTGTTTGTTCTTTTGGCAGTCCATGGTATAGTCAATATTCTTCACCAACACCACAATTCAAATGCATCAGTTCTTCTTTGGTCTTCCTTATTCATTGTCCAGCTTTTGTATGCATATGAAGCGACTAAAAACACCATGGCTTGGGTCAGGGACACCTTAGTCTTCAAGGTGACATCTTTGCTTTTCAACACTTTAAAGAGGTCTTTTGCAGCAGATTTGCCCAACGCAATGCATCTTTGGATCTCTTGACTGCTGTTTCCATGGGTGTTGACTGGGGATCCAAGTAAAATGAAATCCTTGACAACTTCAATCTTTTCTCCATTTATCATGATGTCGCTTATTGGTCCAGATGTGAGGATTTTTGTTTTCTTTATGCTGAGGTGTAATCCATACTGAAGGTTGTGGTCTTTGATCTTCATCCGTAAGTGCTTCAAGTCCTCTTCTCTTTCAGCAAGTAAGGTTGTGTCGTTTGCATAAGGCATGTTGTTAATGAGTCTTCCTCCAATTCAGATGCCCCATTCTTCTTCATATAGTCCAGCTGCTTGGATTATTAGCTCAGCATACAGACTGAATAGGTATGGTGAAAGGATACAACCCTGACGCACACCTTTCCTGACATTAAGCTATGCAGTTTCACCTTGTTCTGTTTGAATGACTGCCTCTTGATCTATGTACAGGTTCCTCATGAGCACAATTAAGTGTTCTGGAATTCCCATTCTTTGCAAAGTTATCCGTAGTTTGTTATGATCCACACAGTCGAATGTCTTTGCATAGTCAATAAAACACAGGTAAACATCTTTCTAGTATTCTCTGTTTTCAGCCAGGATTCATCTGACATCAGCAATGATATCCCTGGTTCCATGTCCTCTTCTGAATCCAGCTTTCAACTTCTGGCAGTTCCCTGTTGATATACTGCTGCAACTGCTTTTGAATGATCGTCAGCAAAAGTTTACCTGCATGAGATATTAATGATATTGTTTGATAATTTCTACATTCCGTTGGATCACCTGTCTTGGGAATAGGTATAAATATGGATCTCGTCCAGTCGGTTGGCCAGGTAGCTGTCTTCCAAATTTCTTGGCGTAGATGAGTGCACACCTCCAGCATGGCATCAGTTTGTTGATGCTTCTCAATTGGTATTCTGTCAATTCCCGGAGCCTTGTTTTTCACTAATGCCTTCAGTGCAGCTTGGACTTCTTCCTTCAGTACCATAGGTTCCTGATCACATGGTACCTACTGAAATAGTTGAATGTCCACCAGTTCTTTTTGGTATAGTTACTCCGTATATTCTTTCCATCTTTTTTGATGCCTCCTGCATCCTTTAATATTTTTCCCGTGGAATCCTTCACTTTCGTAACTCAAGGCTTGAATTTTTTCTTCAGTTCTTTCAGCTTGAGAAATGCTGAGCGTGTTCTTCCCTTTTGGTTTTCTATCTTCAAGTCTTTAACATGTCATTGCAATACTTTGTCTTCTCGAGTCGCTTTTTGAAATCTCCTGTTTATCTCTTTTACTTCATCATTTCTTCCTTTCACTTTAGCTACTCAATGTTCAAGGGCAAGTTTCAGAGTCTCTTCTGACATCCATTTTGGTCTTTTCTTTCTTTCCTGTCTCTTTAATGACCTCTTTCTTCATGTATGATGTCCTTGATGTCATTCCACAACTCATCTGGTCTTTGGTCGTTAGCGTTCAGCGGGTCAAATCTATTCTTGAGATGGTCTCTAAATTCAGGTGGGGTATACTCAAGGTCATACTTTGGCTCTTGTGGACTTGTTCTACTTTTTTTCAGTTTCAACTTAAACTTGCATATGAACAATTGATGGTTTGTTCCACAGTCAGCCCCTGGTCTTGTTCTGACTGATGATATTGAGCTTTTCCATCATTTCTTTCCACAGATGTAGTCGATTTGATTCCTGTGTATTCCATCTGGCAAGGTCCATGTGTACAGTCACCATTTACATTGGTGAAAAAAGGTATTTACAATGAAGAAGTTGTTGGTCTTACAAAATTCTATTATGTGATCTCCAGCATCATTTCTATAACCAAGGCCATATTTTCCAACTACCAATCCTTCTTCTTCCCCTACGCATCTGTCAGTTTGTGGTACTGTAGGGGCTTGCATGTTGCTGCGATGCTGGAAGCTATGCCACTGGTATTCAAATACCAGCAGGGTCACCCATGGAGGACAGGTTTCAGCTGAGCTCCAGACTAAGACAGATCAGGAAGAAGGACCCAGTGGTCTACTTCTGAAAAGAACTAGCCAGTGAAAATCTTATGAATAGCAGTGGAACGTTGTGATACAGTGCCAGAAGATGAGCCCCACAGGTTGGAAGGCACTGAAAAGACAACTGGGGAAAAGCTGTCTCCTCAGAGTCGACCTTAATGATGTGGACGGAGTCAAGCTTTCAGGATCTTCATTTGCTGAAGTGGCACAACTTAAAATGAGAGGAAACAGCTGCAAACATCCATTAATAATCAGAACATGGAATGTATGAGCTATGAATCTAGGAAAACTGGAAATCATGAAAAATGAGATGGAATGCATAAACATCGATGTCCTAGGCATTAGTGAGCTGAAATGAACTGGTATTGGTCATTTTGAATTAGAAAATTATGCAGTCTACTATGCCGGGAATGACAACTTGAAGAGGAATGGTGTTGCATTCATCGTTTAAAAAGAACATTTCAAAATCTATCCTGAAGTAAAACGCTGTCAGTGATAGGATAATATCCGTATGCCTACAAGGAAGACCAGTTAACATGACTATTATTCAAATTTACACACCAACTACTAAGGCCAAAGATGAAGAAACTGAAGATTTTTACCAACTTCTGCAGTCTCCTCGCTTGGCCAACCAAGAAAGATGCCTTTCATTCTCCCCAACTTGGTCTCTGTCTTTTTGTCCCAGACAGAACCCAGAGTTCCTAGCAACGGGATTGCTCTTTTTTTTTTGGCTTTAACAAAGAGAGATTTATTCTCTCACAGTTTAGGAGGCTAGAAGTCTGAGTTCAGGGCACTGGCTCCTGGGGAAGGCTTTCTCTCTCTGTCGGTTCTGGGGGAATGTCCTTGTCATCAGGCCTTCCTTGGTCTAGGAGCTTCTCAGCGAAGGCACCTGAGTCCAAAGAACACTCTTTGCTCCCAGCTCTTCTTTCTTGGTGGTAGGAGGTCCCTCTCCTCTCTGTTGGATTCTGTTTTTTATATCTCAAAAGAGACGGACTCAAGATACAACCTAATCCTGTAGATTGAGTGCTGCCTCATTAACATAACTGCCTCTAATCCTGACTTATTAACATCATAAAGGTTAGGATTTACAATACATAGGATAATCACATCAGATCACAAAGTGGTGGACAACCTCACAATACTGGGAATCATGGCCTAGCCAAGTGGACACACATTTTGGGGGGACACAATTCCATCCATAACAGCCTTTTAGTGTCCTACAAGCAGGCTCAGTTTGACCTGCCTCCCTTCTGTGGGCAAAACTCCACATGGAGACTCAGGTCAGATGGTCACTTGGGCTGAGTCACATCTTACTTGCTTGTTAGCTTCTAAAGTCAATCCATAGAGCAAAACTGCCTTTGGAAATTCCCTAAATCTTTAGGAACCATCAAGGGATTGAGACACAAATTAAATTCTTTTGTTTCAACCAAGCTCATATAGTTGGCTTTGGTTGAAGTATGGGCTGTAGAGAAGGAAATGTGTATATAGTATAGCAACCCCACTGTGTCTGTTTTGATAACTAAATTATGGTGTTATGGTATCTAAAGATTGTTTTTCTTTTTTTTTTTTTTTTTGCTGCAGACACCATGGGCCAATTTCTAGCCTCATATCACACCTTGAAAGTAACTTATTTGTTTAAATCTTTTTGTTGGCCCTGGTTTTTATTAAATACCTATCACTCTCCCTATTTCTCCTTCCTCACTCCTATCAATTAAGCATTTAATTTTGAGAGATTTGTGAGCAAAACAAACTACTTACAACTGCTATAATTAATTTTCAATTTTATATAAAAAGCACTATATTTAGAAATAAAAAAACTAGACGTACAGATCAAGCTTAAAAACTTAACAAAAGTAAATTTTTAAAAGTTCAACTTAATTAGGTTTATTAAAGTTGAACTTTTAAAATTTACTTTTGTTAAGTTTTTAAGCTTGATCTGTACGTCTAGTTTTTATTTCTAAATATAGTGATTTTTATATAAAAATGAGAACAATTGCTTTCCCTCGTTGTTGATTAGTGTTCAATTAACTTGTACACTCAAAAAGATTAAATTTCCTCAAATAATTGGCCACCTTTACACCTGTAATTAATTTCCTAAAACATTTCAACTACCTTTACAAAGTTAATACATACGAGTTTCTGAAACATGCCTGATGGGGCTTACTTGAAAACCTAGCATGTAAAATCTTTCCACATCTCAAACAACTCTTATAAATCTAATAAAACTAACTTACACATGTAGTAAATTATGTTCTCTGAAACATCCGAGCTCTATTTACAAACGTATTTATTTTATAACTTTCAAATTAAAATCACAAATCCAGTATCAACTTAGTTTCTCAAAATAAAATCATGAGGCTGATGTGTCAGATGCTGTTAAATATTTCAAACTTCTTAAATAACAAACTGATTATCACAATGATTACAAAACTTACTGCTCAAACTTAAGAGAAAATCATAATACTATGAATTGATTGGCTTCACTGACTACATACCTTTTATACACCTTCTCTGGGTAAGCAAAGTCAGTTTATTCAGCTAAGGAGAGTGGGAGGCATTTCAGGCAGGCTGGAGTTATTTAGAGCTACAATACAGATTATCAGTTAGATTCGTAAGACTAGGGATTTGTCTGGAATGACCGTCTGAGAAAGCTGTTAACACACCGAGCAACTTTTTATAGGTAGGTTTGTTCTATTTATTGTGTCACCAGAGAGGAGTAAACCAGGCACCCCCAGAGTATCTTTCAAATCTCACCCTTATCCTATTTTTATCATAGCTTCTAAGCCTCTTCCACTTTTTAAAAGATTTTTATTTTTATTATTGTACTTTAGATGAAGGTTTACAGAACAAACTAGCTTCTCATTAAACAATTAGTACATGTATTGTGTTGACATTGGTTACCAACCCCATGACATGTCAACACTTTCCCCTTCTTGACCTTGTGTTCCCTATTACCAGCTTTCCTGTCTTCTCCTGCCTTCTAGTCCTTGCCCCTGGGTTGGTGTGCACCTTTAGTCTCTTTTGTTTTACGGGCTTGCCTGATCTTTGGCTGAAGGGTCTCAGGAGTTACTGCATTACTGAGCTAAAAGCATGTCTGAGGGCCATATTCTTGGGGTTTCTCCAGTCTCTGTCAGGACAGTAAGTCTGGTCCTTTCTTGTGAATTAGAATTTTGTTCTACATTTTTCTCCAGCTCTGTCTGGGACCCTCTATTGTGATCACTGTCAGAGCAGTCAGCTGTGGTAGCCAGGCACCATCTAGTTGTACTGGACTCAGTCTGGTGGGGGCTGAGGTAATTGTGGTCCATTACTCCTTTGGACTAATCTTGCACTTGTGTCCTTGGTTTTCTTCATTTTCCCTTGTTCCAGAGGGGATGAGACCAGGTGAGTATCTTAGATGGCCGCTCACAAGTTTTTAAGACCCCAGATGCTACTCACCAAAGTAAAATGTAGAACATTTTCTTTATCAACTATGTTATGCCAGTCGAGCTAGATGTTCCCCAAGACCATGGGCCTCACAACCCTCAGCCCAGTAATTTGGTCCCTCAGAGTTTGGATGTGTCCAAGGAGCTTCAATGACCTTGCCTTGAACAAGCTGTGCTGGCTTCTCCAGAATTGTGTACTGTTTTACCCTTGTTACCACTTATCTATTTTCTATTTAGTGGTTTTTCATCCCTACCCCGCCCCTCCCTCATAACCATCAAAGATTGTTTCTTTTTGTGTGTAAACCTTTTCGTGAGTTCTTATAGTAGTGGTCTCATACAATATTTGTCCTTTTGTGATTGACTTATTTCACTCAGCATAATACACTCTAGATTCATCTATGTTGTGAGATGCTTCGCTGATTCATCATTGTTCTTTATCATTGTGTAGTGTTCTGTTGTGTGTATGTACCATAGTTTGTATATCCATTCATCTGTTGATGAGCATCTAGGTTGTTTCCATCTTTTTGCTACTGTCAACAACGCTGCAATGAACATGGCTGTGCACATGTCTATTTGTATGATGGCTCTTATTTCTCTAGGATATATTCCTAGAAGTGGGATTGCTCGATCCCTATTTCTATTTTTAGCTTTCTAAGGAAGCACCATAATCTTTTTCCAGAAGGATTGCACCATTTTGCTTTCCCACCAGCAATGGATAAGAGTTCCAATCTCCCTGCAGCCTCTCCAAAATTTGTTATTTTCTGTTTTTTTGATTTGTGCCAGTAATGCGGATGTGGGATGGTATCTCATTGCAGTTTTGATTTGATTTGATTTCCCTAATGGCTTGTGCGAAACTCTGTGGCACAGTGGTCAGGAGTTCTGCTGCTATCCAAAAGGTCAGCAGTTTGAATCCACCAGCTGCTCTGGAAACCCTATAGAGCAGTTCTACTGTGTCCTATAGGGTTGCTATGAGTCAGAATCACCTCGAAGGCAACAAGCTTTTTTTTTTTTTTTGGTTTAATGGCTAATGATCTCCAGCATTTCCTCCTGTGCCTATTAGCTGCCTGAATGCCTTCTTTGGTGAAGTGTCTGTTCATTTCCTTTGCCCATTTTTTAATTGGATTATTTGTCTTTAGGTTGTAGAGGTGTTGGATTTTCCTGTAGATTTTAGAGATTAGGCCTTTGTTGGATTTGTCATGGCCAGTTTTTTTCCCCAGTCTGGAGATTCTCTTATTACTCTTTTGGTGAAGTCTTTGGATGAGCATTAAGTGTTTAGTTTTTAGAAGATCCCAGTTACATAGCTTATCTTCTGGAGTTGGTGTGCTGTTAGTTATGGTTTGTATCCTTTTAATGCTGTGTATTAGGGCCTCTAGCATTGATCCTATTTTTTCTTCTATGAACTTTATAGTTTTTGGTTTGATATTTAGGTCTTTGATTTGTTTTGAATTAGTTTTTGTGTATGGTGTGAGGTATAGGTGCAACAGTATTACTTTTTGAACCACCTCTTCACCTGCTTAACTTTGTTTGAACACGATGATAAGAAACCACAACAAAAAACTCACAGCTCTCAATTTATTCCCCTACCTTGCTCTAATAATGTTACATTCCTTACCAGTTACCATAAATAGCAGCAAACATGATCTATGCTCTTAAAGAAATGTAAATAACATCAGGATTTACTAAGACTATATTACAGTGCATTTGAGCCCAGTCACAACAGGATATATCAGTATTTATTATCAATTTATTTCCCTATCCGGCTGAAATAATTTTACATTCTTTACCAGCTACCATAAATAGCAGGAAACATGAACCATGCTCTTAAAAAGTAAATAATGTCAAGATTTATTAAACATATATTACAGCGAATTTGAGTTCAGTCACAGCAAAAGGAGATATCTGTATTTAATCTGACACATTTCTTCGCCTCAGATAAAACACTCCATTTTTGCCTTCAGAGGCCAATTTAGCATTATCATTTTCTTGCCTGTATGTAGGCACGTGACAAAAAAAGCAAAAAAATAAGTCAGCATGGTCTTTCGTTCGCTGTAGCGTCTAATTTATTGAGGTTTGGCAATAAATTTCGTTGTTTTCTAGGATCCCAGTGTGGTAATTGTATGTCCCTTTCTAGACTCTTGTGTGTCCTTCCCAGATTCTCCTTGAGGTCAGGGAAGGTCTAAGCTTTATAGCGCTCCGCAGGGTCTGATGGAACCCCTGGCACCACGTGGGGAGAATTAAGAACGGCTTGTCCAGTGTGGCTAAAAGGGTCTTAACAGATGGTGGTGGGGGTGGGCGCCGGCTCAATTTGGCGAACAGACGGGAACCCTTATAGGGTGCGTACAGGACGGTGATTTGGTCGTAAGCGGGAGGGCTCTATTTGTTGAGAGCAGGTCGCGCCGCCGCCTGCAGCTACAGCGGGGGAGGGGACCGGCGGCGCGCCCAGCAGCTTATCTTCTAGTCCCTCGTGCCCGCGCGTGCGACCCGCCCTACCTCCCTCCTGGCGCGCGAGCCGGCTGGCCTAGGCGTGCCGTGGGCGGGGCGCCGCGCTGACGTTGCTTGGGATGCGGGCAGGTTCCGCCGCCGCCGCCTCCGCCTCTCCTGCCACCGGGGTTTCTATGAAAACACCGGGCGGCGGGCGGCGAGGGATCTGCCGTGTGCCCAGAGAGGAGTCGGTGGCGCCCCCGAGCTGGTGTTGCGGCTCTGCCCAGTACCTGCCAGCGCCCCATCTTGAGCTGGTGAGAGCCCCCGCTGCAGTCAGCGCGTCGGGGGGGCGTCCCTCGGCCGCGGCTTTCCCGCCCTCCCGGCCGCCCTTCGGCTCTCTCCGGGCCGCGGGAGCGGCGGGCGTCGTCCTGGGGGCCGGAGAAGCCGGGGGCTGGGCCACCTGGTGCTCGCCGCAGTCTGCTCCCGGGGATCTCTCAACGCCTCACCTGACAGATTCTGTAACGCGTGTCTTTTATGGGGTGGGTGGACCCGATTTCCGAGAGACTCCTGAAGGACTGGGGCTTTGGCTTGTTTCTGGAGAACGCCTCCCTACGCCCCCACCCACGGACACTCGCCTCCCCTTCCCCCGATCCACGCGGAGGGTCCCCAGAGCCGACCCTGAGCAGAGACGGCCCGTCTGTGCCCTGCGTCTTCTCTAAGGCCCTGGCGATGCAGCGTGAAGCCGAGGGGAGGCGGAACCGGGGGCGAGCGCGCGGCCTGCCTCTCCACCCCTAGCACCCACCCTCTTTGTAAGCCGGCCGCACGAATCCGGGGCCCCTGGGCTTTGGAAATCCTGGGGTAACGGGCAGAGAGCAAGGTGGGAGTTGATAACGAAATCGCTGGTGGTTGTGTTTGCTTCCTTTCGCTGGATCGTTTGTACCAAAGTGTCCTCTCTGTTTACAACTTGTCGCCTTGTGGTTTTGATATGAACCTGAATCACATCACCCTAGATGACAGTGCAGAGTATCGCTACTGCTTCCTTCCTGAGTTGCGGCTTCTTAATTGCAAGTATTAAAGGATTCCTGTAAAGCAAACGCAAAAGGTTGCTTGGCTTTACTGTTGTTACTTTCCTTGTGCCAGTATAGTTTTAAATTGGTAAGTTTCCTTTCCTGGATATTTTCCCGTTATTGGATGGAGTTTTAATACATCATAGTGTAATCGATGTGAATATTGATACGTTAAAGCGCAGTTGTCCCTTTAACCCAGCTTGCTCAAGTGCCTGAAGGTCACTTAGTGGAAAATGTCTTTGGCAGTATTCATTCTGTGTATTTTTTTGGCCCCCTGCCCTTCAGGTATTCAAAATTTTAGCAGAATTTACTTATAATGCATGACAATTTGTATTTAGAAAGGACTTTAACACAGTTTTCTTGATCAGTCTTTTCACGTCCATGTTTTAATCTTTATGTAAATTGAGTTATCACTGTCTTTGTTAACCTTTGAATTCTTCTTACAAATTGCCCTTTTTCTTTTTCCTGAAAAGAAAAGGTTCTTTTTGTAATTGTATTGTGGAATGTTTTCAGTTCAGTAGGCCAAAAAAGAGGTAATTTATTTAAGGCACTTTAAATAGTACTTATTTTAAAACATGTGCCAGCTGTTTTGCAAAACCAAACCAGACCCTTAAAGAGTTAAAAGCATTTATGTAGAATTACTGTGAGCTAGTTAAGGATGACTTATCCACCCCTTAACTCAGGAGATTTTGTTTAATTTCTCATCCCACTTCTCTTGAGTTTCTGCAGTGAAATTATAGGTTGATTTTTACTAACCTCAGAACTCTCCGTTGAATTGATCCACCTATTAGAACTGCAGTCTCATTCTGAACTCTGAAATGAAAGAGTAGGCTGAAAACTGCCGGTTTAATTAGCAAACATCACAAAACATTTAAATATATTAATGTAAATTAAACTTATGGAGAAGCAATTTTATAAAACTTTTTCAATTGAGTTGACCTGAGGCATTAGTCTCTTTTGAAAAGCCTAATTAGATTGCTTTATAATAACGGTTTTACCTTCACTAGCAGAGGGAAGATCCCCGTGTGGCGCAAATGGTTTGTACTGAAGTACTAACCTAAAGGTTGACAGTTCAAACCCACCCAGCAACACAGCCGATGAAAGGGCTGGTGATCTGCTTTCATAAAGATTATAGCTAAGAAAAAGGAGCCCTGGTGGTGCAGTGGTTAAAACACTTGGCTGCTAACTGCAAAGCAGGTAGTCTACACCCTATGGAGCAGTTCTACTCCGTAACACATTCGGTCACCATGAATTGGAATCGACTTGATAGCAACAGGTTTAGCAGAAGGAAAAGAGGTCTCAGAATTTATGAGTTTATGTAATTGTTTATTTATTATAGTCTACACTTTAGTTTTTTTTTTTAACTTCTTCCACAGTATTCACCTTTCAAAATCTACTCTTCTTGCTTGAAGTCCCCAGTACTTAGAAGTTGAACAGTGAATGAATGAAACAAAAACCAAAACCATTGCCATTGAGTTGATTCCGACTTATAGGGACCCTATAGGACAGAGTAGAACTGTCCCATAGGGTTTCCAAAGGAGCAGCTGGTGAATTTGAACTGCTGACATTTGGTTAGCAGCTGAACACTTAACCACTGTGCAACCAATGGATAAACCAGTCAGAAGACCTGGTTGGGAACTTCCCTTAGGCCATGGGGTCACAGTGTAAACAGCAGAGATTGTCTAGGGTAGGCAATGAATTATAAACTTCCTAGGTTATTGTTGGTTACTGTGCATGTATACTATAGTGTAGGGGTTAAGGGTTGGGCCTCAGCCAGATTTTGCTGGGTTTTTAACCTGGTTTTGCTTTAGGCAAGTTATTTATCCTCTTTGTGCTTCAGTCTTCTCAACTCTAAAAAGGTGGATAATAGTGGTGCATACCCCCAAGATTATCTTAAATGTAAAATGAGTTAATGCATGTAAAGTGCTTAGCCCACAGTGCCTGGCACATAGTAAGTGCTCAGTAAACATTATTACTACCACTATTTTTCCTCAGCCTTCTAATGGATCTAGCAACCTGAAAAAGGACTTTTTTTGCAGATTAATTCCACTATGACCCAAACTCCCTTGGGACTGAATGAGAACTTAGTTTCACTGTCCTGCTTTGGAAACATGTAAGTCAGTTTTAAATAGAACAGCTAGACCCTGAGCTGGGTGGTGCCCTGTGGATGCTGCTAAAGTGTCCCTGTCTGTTCTTTGACAGAACCTTGGATTGTTTCCCTTAAACGATGGTGGTGGCTGCTATTTTAATCACCTGTTTTTGAGTTTGTGATTTTGCGTTTCTTTGACTGTCATGTGCTGCCATCAAAAATATTACCTGTTAAAATATTAATGGCCATGTGTGTGTTTGTCTGATTGGGATATTGCATGGTGTTTCCCGGATATACAAAATCACTCCTATGTAAGCATTGTTTTTCTTCTTTATTGATATTATCAAGAGTGAGATTAGTTTTGATTTGATGTCGTGTGCCTTTTTAGCTTTGGTGGAATTTTCATAGGAAAGTTTTTTTTTTGGTTGTTTAAATTTAAAAATTTTTTTTATCGTACTTTAGATGAAGGTTTATAGAACAAATAGTCTCTCAGTTAGTACACATTCTTTTATAACATTGGTTAACAACCCTATGACATGTCAACACTCTCCCTTCTCCACCTTAGATTCCCCGTTACCAGCTTTCCTGTCCTCTCCTGCCTTGTAGTCCTTGTCCCTGGGCTGGTGTGCCCCGTTAGTCTTGTTTTGTTTTATGGGCTTGTCTCATCTTTGGCTGAAGGGTGAACCTCTGGAGTGACTTTTTTACTGAGCTAAAAGGGTGTCCGGGGGCCATACTCTCGGGGTTTCTCCAGTCTCTGTCAGGCCAGTAAGTCCGGTCATTTTTTTTTGTGAACTAGAATTTTGTTCTACATTTTTCTCCAGCTCTGTCTGGGACCCTCTATTGTGATCCCTGTCAGAGCAGTCAGTGGTGGTAGCTGGGCACCATCTAGTTGTACTGGACTCAGTCTGGTGGAGGCTGTGGTAGTTGTGGTCTTTTAGTCCTTTGGACTAATCTTTCCCTTGTGTCTTTGGTTTTCTTCATTTTCCCTTGTTCCAGAGTGGGTGAGACCAGTGGAGTATCTTAGATGGCTGTTCTCAGGCTTTTAAGACCCCAGACGCTACTCACCAAGGTAGAACGTAGAACATTTTCTTTATAAACTATGTTATGCCAATTGAGCTAGATGTTCCCCAAGACCATGGTCCCCATAGCCCTTCGCCCAGCAGTTCGGTCCCTCGGAATTTGGATATGTCTGTGGAGCTTCTGTGACCGTTTCCTGAGGAAAATTTTTAATTAATGATTTTATGTACTCCTTGTTCTTGTTTTGCAAGGATCTAATATTAATGCATTATTCTTTAAATCAGATGTTCTCAAACTTTTTGGTCTCAGGACCCTCTTGCACTCTTAAAAAATTATCGAGGACTCGGAAGAGCTTTTGCTGTAGAAAAACTAAACATATCTTTGTCTGTGCTTGCCTTCAGAATCAAGCAGCCTTTACCTTACTTTCAGTCTCTTTAAATCTCTCATAAATGATGAGATTGGTTGATTTAAAGCACACCTGCAACCCTAGCTTCATAGGAGTCTGGGAAATGCATTTTTTTTTTTTTTTAAGCTTTCAAGCTCCTGTATATTTACTGTGTTAGAAATGAAAATGAATATAAAAACTTTTATTCATTTAAAAATGCCAGTTACAAACCCATTACATGTTAGTATAAACAACATTTTTAATGAAAAATAACTTTTTCAGACAAAAAGAATAACATAGTGAGAAGAGTGGCATTGTTTTACATTTTTGTAAATCTCGTCCAGTGACTGCCCGAGTGGTGCTTATGAGTTGGATGTTAGTTAAGCTTTTCATACTGTGCTTTCATCGATTACTTGTTTAATATGTAAAATCTCGCCCCCCCCGCCCCCAAAATTAACTTTGAACATTTATGGAGAAATGTATTACCAAATCTGATTTTTATTTTTAGAAGGTGGCATTGCAGATTACTAACACTATAGTGCTCTTGGGTCAACACCTCAGTGAAACCTCTAAGAAACCTTTTAACTTTTCATGAATAACTTTTACTGTACTTAAAATAATTTTTTTCTAATAAGGCCTTTACCAGGGCCCAAATGTCTGAAACAAAAACACAGTAGACATTAAATGTCACTACTACTCTCCTTCCAGATAAAAGTTTGGTAGGAATCCTAGTTATGACTTAAACCGGAAGTTTTCTAGGTGTGGTCCACGGACCCCTAGTACTCTTTCAGAGGGGCCCACGAGGTCGAAACTATTTTCATAATAATACTAAGATATTATTAGTCTTTTCTCACTGTATTAACATTTACACTAATGGTGCAAAGCAGTGGTATGTAAAATTACTGGCATCTTGAAACAAATTAAGGTAGTGGCATCAAACTACTATGGTATTTTTCACCACCAAGCACCAGCAGTTTACAAAATTAAATAAATAAAAGTAAAGCCAGTTTCACTAAGGATGTCCTTGAGACTGAAAATTCTAAATTTTATTAAATCTTAGCCCTTAAGTATACGTTTTAATATTATGTGGTCTCTGGATGGTGCAAACAGGTACTGCGCTCAGCTGCTGACTGGAAGGAAGATTGGGGGTTCATGTCTACCCAAAGGCACCTTAGAAGAAAGGCTGGACGATCTACTTCTGAAACGTCAGCTGTAGAAACCCTGTGGAGCATAGTTCTACTCTGACACACATGGGATTGCCATGAGTTGGGGTCAACTCCAGGATACCTGGTTACCGGTGATGAAATGGATAATATACACGAAGCATTTCTGCTGCATACTGATTTACGATGGTTGATGGCTGTCTCAGGAGAAGTGCTTTTGTAATTGTTTTAATAGAGAGCTTGAACTAGCCTTAGTCTCATTTTTCATGAAACACCATTTTTACTTGAAAGAGTAGCTGACCGACTATGGTAATTCAGACTTGGGTATTTTGGCAGTTTTCTCAGACGTTAACAAAGTGAGTCTTTCACTTCAAGGAAACAACTGACAGTCGTATTTGTTGCCAAAGATAAAATTTTTTTCAAGAAAAAATTTGGATTCTGGAAAATGGGTGTCCACCATCATATCATAACCTACTACTTATAGCTTCCTAATACTTAAAGAGGTTTGTGATGGAATGGGCAATGATATTAATAAGTATGATTTTTGATATTGCATAATGAAATGTGTAAACATTTGGAAGAAACGGATAATTCATTGAACCAATATTTTCCGGACAATCAAGGTATGATGTTATAAATTCAGGCAAAGGAAAAAGAACCATTCAAGGTTCAGACCAATGGGTTTTAATATAATAGAGTATGAAAAGTCCATTGATGTGGACTAGCCTTTGAGAAACTACCACTTGTCCAGTTTTGATGTAGCATCAAAGAAGAATATCCACAATTATCTGAAAAGGTTATTAAAATGGCCCTCTCTTTTCCAGCTATTTACTGTGTTAGGCTGGATCTTCTCCATTTACTTCAACCCAAACAACATATTGCAGTAGACTGAATGCAGAAGTGGATATGAGAATCCAGCAGTTTCTGTTAAACCAGTCACTGGACTGTTGTTGTTAGTTGCCGTCGAGTTGATGCTGACTCATGGTGACCCCATGTGTTGCACAGGAGAGCTGTGCTCCATATAGTTTTCAAGACTGTGACCTTTCAGAAACAGATCATCAGGCCTTTCTTATGAGGTACCTCTGGGTAGGTTTGAACCTCCAACCTTTTGGTTAGTATTTGAGCACTTAACTGTTGCATCACCGAGGACCTTCTTTTTTCCCCTAGAGTAAACCACATTGCTTGCTTTTCCTTAGGCGTAGGCTAGCTAGAGCAGATTGATGCTACTGCTTTGATTTTTTGCTAATATGGTCAAATTCCCATGTTTAATTCTAGTACATTAATTCTAGCCACCTTTAAATATATAAAAATCAACTCCTGCAGAACCCCTATACTGTGGTTCATTATATGAGAGCAAAGATGTTTTAGTGTAGCTGTTTATCTCTGCTGGAGAAGGAGTATGTCTCCTAAAGACCCAGATGGGTAGGTAGTTTTGCTTTTGTGTAAGAGGACAATGTGCTCTATCATAACAGAAGCCGATATGGAGGTACAAAGGACATCATCCCCTAGCCCTAATTTAGGAATATTTGAATTAAGAAAGTTCCCACAGAGACTAAGTTTTTTTTTTTTTTAATTATGGTAAAAAATATATAGCAAAAATGTCTGTTTTTAACAATTTTTTTAAGTGTACAATTCAGTGATGTTAATGACATTCACCGTGTTGTGTAATCAACACTCTTCATTTCCAAGTTTTTATCACTCCAAACGGAAAGTCATTATCCCATTCTTCCCTCCCCCAGCCCTTGGTAGCCACTAATAAACTTTGTCTTTCTGCATTTGTCAATTCTACATACTTCATTTAAGTGGGACTATACACTATTTGTCCTTTTGTGTTGGACTTATTTCACTTAGCATAATGTCTTCAAGGTTTATTCATGTCAGAGCATGTATCAGAATTTCATTTTTTTTTATGGCTGAGTAATATTCCATTTTATGGATGTACCACATTTTGTTTATCCATTCATCTGTTGATGGACACTTGGGTGGTTTCCACCGTTCGACTGCTGTGAATAACGCTGCAGTGAACATTGGTATACAAGTATCTTTTGAGTTCTTGGCTTTTGGGTATATATGTAGTATTGGAATGGCTGGGGTTATATAGTAATTTTATGTTTAACTTTTCAGGAACCACCAAATTATTCTACAGCAGTGCACCATTTTTACATTCTCATCAGCAGTCCACATTCTCACCACTGCTGCTTATTTTATTTATTTATTTTCTGATAATAGCCATCCTAGTGGGTATGAGGTGGTATACCTCATTGTGGTTTTGATTTGCATTTCCCTAATAAGTTTTTTTTTTTTAGCAGCTTTATTGAGATATAATTCACATATCACACAATTCACCCATTTAAAGTGTACAATTGCTTGGTGTGCAAAGTTAAAAAGTTTTTTGTTTTTTAAATTTAATTCAAGTGTTATATCCCAAACAACTCTAGCTAGAAACATCTTGTGGAACCCAGGTTGAGAAACCTTGAACTAGACTCTGGGACCTCTGCAAACTCTGCTGTAGAACAACTTAACATATCTATGTTTGTGCTTGCCTTCAGAATCAGGCAGCCTTTGCCTTACTTGCAGTCTTTTTTAAATCTCTCATAAATGATGAGATTGGTTGATTTAAATCACACCTGCAACCCTAGCTTCAGGGGAGTCTGGGAAATGCTTTTTTTCCCCCAAGCTTTCAAGCCCCTGTAGTACTGGAAGGCATGCTAGAGTGAAGTTGGGATAGATGTTTAACACCAGTATACCATATCCACTGTCTTATGGAATTTTTTAAAATGAAGAATTTCTTGCTCACTTGTGTAGTAACATTTTCTCAAAAGAAAACTTCAAAGCATTTGTTCATTCAGAATTTATTTAGCACCTGCATTGTGCCGACACTGTTCTAGGCACTTGGGAGACATTTCGTGAGCAAAACAAAGATGTCTGCCCTTGTGAAACTTTTATTCTAGTGGAGAGAGATAGCTAATAAATAGTATACATAGTTAAACTATCTAGTTTACAAGATGATTCAAAAGACTCAAATAGTGACCACTGAGATATTAGCTGTCATGCCATGTGACTTCTTAAGTGGCTATATCAAGAACCTTGGGTTTCTACTACCCACATCATCCTGTATTAGAAGAACATAAGTGATCTGGAAAAAGACAAAGTAGATCTGGGCAGGGGGCAATGGGCATGCTAGGGTTGGAAGATGGGTTTGTAATATTAACTAGGATGGTTGGGATAAGCTTTATTGAAAAGATAATATTTGAGCAAAAGATATGAGGGAGTTACTTCTTTGGATATCTGGCAGAAGAGCTATCCAGGCAGAGGGAATAGTTTGAGTGAACCTGGTGTGTTGGAGAAAAACCAGGAGGCCCAGTCAGTGTGTCTGGAGCAGAGTGAGCGAGGAGAGTTGTAGGAGATGAGGTTAGAGAGGTAAGGGTTCGGGGACATTCCTGTAGGGCCTTTTATGCCACTGAAATGTGGAGCATTGCAAAACTTTGATCAAAGTGGTGACAAGATCTATCTAAAGTTTTAAGAGGATCACTCAGGCTGTTGTGTTGAGGTTAGACTGTGTGTGTGGAGGGTGGGGTTTAAAAGAAGGGAGACTAGTGGCGATGGTGCCTTGGGCCAGGGTGGTGGTAGTAGATGTGGTGAAGTGATATCTAGTCAGATTCTGGATATATTTCAAAAGTAGGACTTCCTTTTGGATTGGATGTGGGGTATAAGACAGGAGCCAAGAATGAATAATGAGCAGTCGGAGAGAAAGAATTGTCTTTAGTTTAGATGGGGAAAGCTGAAGGTGGAGCAGGTTTGGAAAAGAAGGTCACAAGATCAGTTTTGGATATGTTGAGTTTATTACTTATTAGAGATTCAAGTGGAGATGTTGAGTATGAGACCACCAAGGAAGAGGTTAGAAGAGGACAACAACTGAGCCCCAAGTCACTTCAGTAAAGGAAATTTAGAAGGAGGGGCTGGCCAGTTAGTTAGGCAGAAAACAGGGTATGTTCAAATGAAGAAAAATATTTCCAAGAGGAGGGAATGATCAGCTGTATCAAATGCTGCTGTAACAGAAATACTGTAAATGGGTGGCTTTGACAAACAAATTTATTTTGTCACAGTTCAGGAGGCTAGAAGTTCGAATTCAGCGTGCTGGCTTTTAGGGGAAGGCTTTCTGTTGGCTTTGGAGGAAGGTCCATGTGCCATTGAGTTTTCTGCTCCTGGAAGATCTGCACGTGTCTTGGCATCTCTCTTCCCCATCTCTGCTTCTGCTCACTTGTTTAATCTCTTTTATACCTCAAAAAAAGATTGACTCAAAATATACTCTACACTAATCCTGTCTCATTAACATAATCATTAACTAATCCTGTCTCATTAACATAATCCCCAAGTGGGATTATGGACCGCAGGCATAGAGGTTAGAATTTACAACACATATTTTTGGGGGACAAAGTTTAACCCGTAACAGCTGCTGATAGAACAAGTGACATGAGGACTAAGAACTGGCAATTAGGTTTAGGAACATGGAGGTCATTGGTGACTCAAAAAAGCCTGATTCGGTTGTGTTTAAGAGAGAATGGGAAGAGAGGAATTGTTGACAGCGAGCATAGAAATTCTTCACTGTAAGGAGGGGAGAAATGAGGCAGTAGGTGGATTGAGGAAGTGGGAGCAAGAAAGTAAGTTTTTTCCCCTACGAGATAGAAATAACAGCGTGATTATATGGTCAGGAAAAAGATCCAGTAAAGAGGAATGTGTAGATTATACTTATGTGCCGTGGTCAGTCATTATAGTCACTCCCTTGCCAGCACTCTCAACAACACTCAATATTGCCCCTGTCTTGCTGACAAAGGAGCCCTGGTGGCACAGTGGTTAAGTGCTCAGCTGCTAACCGAAAGGTCTGCGGTTGAAACCTGTCAGTCACTCAGTGGGAGAAAGATGTAGCAGTCTGCTTCCGTAAAGATTTACAGCCTTGGAAACCCTATGGGCAGTTCTACTCTGTCCTCTAGGGTTGCTATGAATCGAAATCGACTCGACAGTAACGGGTTCTTGCATTATCACACTTGCTTGGCAAAACCACAAACTTGGTAAAATCCAACACTTACTATTAGCTGCCTGTTCTTTCTATTACACTGTAACTGTAATGAACACAGACTTTCACAGCAGAGGTTTTCTGTATACTCTGATGTGCTCTGGCCTCAGGCTTCAGCAATAAAAAGTGGACTCTGAGGCCGTGTGTGGGACTCAGTGGCTTAGCCCCAGGGTAATGGCATTGAGAGCTGACTTTTTCCCTCCGGGACTTCTGAGTCCCAAAAAGCAGAATTCCTGGGGTTGTCAGTTTCTCTGGTAAAGAGTTCTTTGATTATTTGCCGGGGGTTAGATGCCTGGCTGTTGAGCATTTTCCACAATTGTGGGACCTGGGGGTGTTGAGGTGTAGGAAGTTACATGCAGTTTCTCAGTCTCTTCGTCTGTGGAACTTGGCATTTCCAAGTCCCTGGCCTTTCCTAGGTTCTTCTGGGCAGAATACCTCCCCCCCATCATGAATTTTCTCATCTTCTTATCCCCTCCTTGCAGCCCCCACCCCTCCCCAGGTTTCTTTTTTGTCACCCTGGGCTTAAACATAACTTTATTTCGTTGCTATCTATTTTAATCAAGTCCTGGGTGGGAGAGGAGAGAACTGCCTGTGTTACACTATGTGAACTGGAAGTTTGAATCAGGCCTTAACTGCTGAAGCAGCATTGGCTATGACATAGTGCCCAACATTAACCTTTTCAACTCTGTGACCTCTTTAATAAAATTCACAGTAAACTGTTAATGAGGTGTGCTGTTAACATAGCTTTAGAGAAAGTCATACCAGTCAACATGCAGAAGTGTCTTAAACTCCTGATTTTGGCAGCAACAACACTTTTGAAAGCACATAGGATATTTTTCTCCTTTGAATATATAGTGATTCTAAATTAACTTGGAAATTGCAAGAAAGTTACTTTGATTTTGTAGTCATTATTAAAAAAGTCAATTGGGTTGATAAAGAAAAATGAAAAAAAAAATTCACATATTTATTTTGCTGACTTAAAAGAAAAATATCCAGAATATCTGTATCTTCTAAATCTGTTAAGTAAAACAATTTGAAGTCTGTTCTTTTGCGTGTTTGTTGTCCTTTAAATATAGCATTACTAAATATTGCATAAATATGTGATTGACTTGTTGAATTGGCATTAATGTTTCACTTTTTAGTGATGTCACAAATTCTGCTTCAGTAAGCATTGATATATAAAATTAAAAGATATTCAGGGTTTTTGGGAAGGAACAGTTGCAACATTTGCAACATAATCCACCAGCTGCTCCTTGGAATCCTGTGGGGCAGTTCTGCTGTGTCCCGTAGGGTCGCTATGAGTTGGAATCCACTCGATGGCAACGGGTTTGGTTTTGGTTTTTGGTTTTTAATTGTAACATAAATCTGAAAAATTATAAAAATGGTATGAGTCGAGATTTAAGATGGTTTTACACTAAGTAGACAATAGATAAGTGGTAACTTTGGTGAAGGGTAAGATAATACACAATAGTGGGAAAGCCAGCACATCTTGACGAAGGCAAGGTCATGGAAGCAGCATAGATACATCCAAACACCCTGAGGGACCAAATTACGGGACTGAGGGCTGTGGGGACCATGGTCTTGGGGAGCATCTAGCTCAATTGGCATGACATAGTTTATAAAGAAAATGTTCTACATTCTACTTTGGTGAGTAGCGTTTGGGGTCTTAAAAGCTTGTGAGTGGCCATCTAAGATACTCCCCTGGTCTCACCCTGTCTGGAGCAAGGGAGAATGAGGAAAATTAAAGACACAAGGGAAAGAAAGGACTAATGGACCACAAGTTCCACAGCCTCCACCAGACTGAGTCCAGCACAACTAGATGGTGCCCAGCTACCACCACCGATTACTCTGACAGGGATCACAGAGGGTCCCGGACAGCGCTGGAGAAAAATGGAGAGTAAAATTCTTACTAAAAAAAAAAAAAAAAACAGACTTACTGGTCTGACAGAGACTGGAGAAACCCTGAGACACCTTTTTAGCTCAGCAGTGAAGTCACTCCTGAGATTCACCCTTCAGCCAAAGATTAGACAGGCCCATAAAAACAAAATGACACTAAATGGGCACACTAGCCCAGGGGCAAGGACGAGAAGGCAGGAGGGGACAGGAAAGCTGGTAATGGGGATCCTAAGGTCTAGAAGGGGAGAGTGTTGACATGTTGTGGGGTTGGCAACCAATCTCATAAAACAATATGTATATTAATTGTTTAATGAGAAGCTAGTTTGCCCTGTAAACCTTCATCTAAAGTACAGTTAAAAAAAAGATTTAAGGTTGTTTTAAAATGTAAAATGTATACTTTCTAAAGATGAAATCTGTATTATTTGAATGAAAATGTGCACTAAGTATTAAATAAGATGATGCTATATAGGGTTTTTACACTGTCTATAAACATTTATTATTAATTAAAAAAGTTCTTATATAGAATTAATCATACATAATTACCAGCATTTACTACTGTATGAATAATAGACAGTATACACTAGTCATAGAATGCTACTGGTGGATTTGAGTATTTTAAGGAGGATTGCAAGAACAGGAAGGATAATTTTTTTTTTTTTTTTTCCTCTCTTTCTCGTTCTTTTTTTTTTTTTTTTTTTTTTAATATATATTTTATTGTACTTCAGGTGAAAGCTTACAGAGCAAATAGTTTCTCATGAAACAGTAGTACACATGTTGTTTTTTTTGACATTGGTTAACGACCCCACAACGTATCAAGCCTCTAAATTCTCAACCTTTTTTTTTGATGAAAATTACAGATGGCCAAAGATACACCGTTTCAAAATTTTCTACATTCACAGTTCAGTGACATTGACTACGCTCTTCCAACTGTGCTGTTATTCTCACTTAAGATGAAGGCTTACAGAACAAAATAGTTTTTCATTTAACAGTTACTACACATGTTGCCCTATGACAATGGTTAACAATCTCACAGCACATCAAGAATATCCTTACTCCACCTTGTGTTCCCTATCACCAGGGGGCTTCCTTGTCCCCTTCTGTCTTCTGGACCTTGTCAGTGGACTATTGTACCTCTTTAGTCTCCTTTGTTTGTTTATTTATTTATTTATTTTTATTTTATTTAAACACCATTTCAAAACTTTTTACTTACACATTTAAGTGATATTGACTATGCTCTTCCAATTGTGCTGCCATTCTCGCCCAAAATGAAGGCTTACAGGACAAAACAGCCTCCCATTTAATAGTTACTACAAATGTTGCCCCATAGCAGTGGTCAACAATCTCACAATACATCGACAGTGTCCTTATTCAATTTGTGTTCCTTATCATCAGTTTCCTACTCTCCCTCTGCCTTCTGGCCCTTGTCACCGGACTCCTGTACATCGTTAGTCCCATTTAGTTTTACTGGGGTGTCCATTCCCAGGCTTAACATCGAACCTTGAAGGTAACTTCCCCTCTGAGCTGAAAGGGTGTCTGGGGGCCACACTCTCGAGGTTTCTCTAGTATTCTTTAGGCCAGTATATCTGGTCTTCTTTTTTTTTTTTTTTTTTTTTTTTGGGAGTTAAAATTATGCTCTACATCCTACTCCAGCTCTGCCCAGAACCCTCTGTTGTGATCCTGGTCAAAGGAGTCATTGGTGGTAGCCGGGCACCATCCAGCTGTACTGGGCTCAGTCCCGTGGAGGCCTTGGTAGCTGTGGACCATTAGTCCTTCGGACTAATCTTTTCCTTGTATCCTGTTCTCTTCATTCTCCCTTGTTCCCGAAGGGATGAGATCAGTGGAGTATCTTAGATGGCCGCTCATAGGCTTTTAAGACCCCAGACACTACTCACCAAGGTAGAATGTAGAGCATTATCTTTATAAGTAGTGTCATGCCAATTGAGCTAGATGTTCCCCGAGATCATGGTCCCCAGAGCCCTCCGTCCAACAACTCAGTCCCTCTGGGGGTTTGGATGTGTCTATAGGGCCTTCATGACCTTTCCTTGTGCAGGTTGTGTTAGTTTCCGCTGTACTATGTACTATCTCATCTCTCACCCAAGTTACCACTTACCTATTACCTATTTAGTATCCCCCCACCCCCCTCCCATCCCTGGTAACCAACAAGGATTGTTACATTTTGCATGTGAATTTTTTCATGGGTTTTTACAATAGAGGTCTCATACAATATTTGTCCTTTTGTGATTGACTTATTTCACTCAGCATGATGTCCTCCAGTTTCATCCATGTTATGAGATGGTTCACCGATTCATTGTTCTTTCTCGTTGCATAGTACTCCATTGTGTGTATGTACCATAGTTTGTGTATCCATTCGTCTGTTGATGGACATCGAGGTTGTTTCCATCGTTTTGCTATTGTGAATAATGCTGCCATGAACATAGGTGTGCATATGTCTATTCGAGTGATGACTCTTATTTCTCTAGGATATATTCCTAGGAGTGGGATTGCTGGATCGAATGGTACGTCTATTTCTAGCTTTCTGAGGAAACGCCATATCATTTTCCAGAATGGCTGTATCATTTTGCATTCCCACCAGCAGTGTATAAGAGTTCCCGTCTCCCCGCAGCCCCTCCAACATTTGTTATTTCCAGTGTTTTTGATTCGTGCCAGTAATGCCGGGGTGAGATGGTATCTCATTGTGGTTTTAATTTGCATTTCTCTAATGGCTAGTGATCGCGAGCATTTCCTCATGTGTCTGTTGGCCATTTGAATGTCTTCCTTGGTGAAGTGTCTGTTCATTTCCTTTGCCCATTTTTTGATAGGATTGGTTGTCTTTTTGTTGTAGAGGTGTTGGATTTTCTTGTAGATTATGGAGATTAGACCTTTGTCTGACTTGTACTGTCCAAAAATTTTTTCCCAGTCTGTAGGTTCTCTTTTAACTCTTTTGGTGAAATCTTTTGAAGAGCATAGATGTTTGATTTTTAGAAGATCCCAATTACCTAGTTTATCTGTTGGGTTTTTTGTGTTGATGTTTATGGTTTGTATCCTGTTAATGCCATGTATTAAGGCCTGAAGTGTTGGTCCTATTTTTTCTTCTATGAATTTTATAGTTTGAGGCTTTATATTCAGGTCTTTGATCCATTTTGAAGTAGTTTTTGTATATGGTGTGAGGTATGGGTCCTGTTTCATTTTTCTACAAATGGATATCCAGTTTTGCCAGCACCATTTGTTAAAAAGACTGTCTTTTCCCCATTTGATGTATTTTGGGCCCTTGTCAAAAATCAGGTGACCGTAGGTGGATGGATTTACATCTGAGTTCTCAATTCTGTTCCATTGGTCAATGTCTCTGTTGTTGTACCAGTACCAGGCTGTTTTGAGTACTGTAGCTGTATAGTAGGTTCTCAAGTCAGGTAGTGTGAGTCCTCCAACTTTATTCTTCTTCTTCAGTAGTGCTTTACTTATTCGAGGTTTCTTCCCTTTCCATATAAAGTTAATAATTAGTTTTTCCATCTCTTTGAAGAATGTTGTTGGTATTTGTATCGGAATTGCATTGTATTTGTAGATTGCTTTAGGTAGAATTGCCATTTTCACAATGTTGAGTCTGCCTATCCATGAGCATGGTATGTTTTTCCATTTATGTAGATCCCTTTGGGTTTCATGCAGCAGTGTTTTGTAGTTTTCTTTGTATAGGTCTTTTATATTCCTGGTCAGATTTATTCCTAAGTATTTTATCGTTTTAGGGGCTATTGAAAATGGTATTGATTTCCTGATCTCCTTTTCATCGTTCTCTTTACTGGTGTATAGGAATCCAACTGATTTTTGAATGTTTATCTTGTATCCTGCTACTCTGCTGAATCTTTCTATTAGTTCCAGTAAATTTCTCGTGGAGTCTTTAGGGTTTTCTATGTATAGTATCATATCATCTGCAAACAGGGACAGTTTAACTTCTTCATTACCAATTTGGATGCCCTTTATTTCTTTCTCTTGCCTTACTGCTCTAGCTAGAACTTCCAGCACAATGTTAAATAGGAGTGGTGATAAAGGGCATCCTTGTCTTGTTCCTGTTTTCAGGGGGAATGTTTTCAGCCTTTCTCCATTAAGAATGATGTTGGCTGTTGGTTTTGCATAGATGCCCTTTATGATGTTGAGAAATTTCCCTTCTATACCTATTTTATTGAGAGCTTTTATCAGGAATGGGTGTTGGACTTTGTCAAATGCCTTTTCTGCATCAATTGAGATAATCATGTGATTTTTTTCTTTCTTTTTATTTATGTGGTGGATTACGTTGATGGATTTTCTAATGTTAAACCATCCTTGCATACCTGGTATGAATCCTACTTGGTCGTGGTGTATTATTTTTTTGATATGATACTGAATTCTATTGGCTAGAATTTTGTTCAGAATTTTTGCATCTATATTCATGAGAGATATTGGTCTGTAATTTTCTTTTTTTGTGATGTCTTTGCCTGGTTTTGGTATCAGCGTTATGCTGGCTTCATAATAGAATGAATTTGGAAGTGTTGCTTCCTCTTCTATGCTCTGAAATAACTTGAGTAGAACTGGTACGAGCTCTTCTGTAAATGTTTTGTAGAATTCTCCAGTGAAGCCATCTGGGCCAGGGCTTTTTTTGGTTGGGAGTTTTTTTATTACCTTTTCAATCTCTTCTCTTGTTATGGGTCTGTTCAGATTTTCAATATCACTTTGTTGTAGTTTGGGTAGGCCGTATGTTTCTAGAAATTTATCCATTTCCTCTAGGTTTTCAAATTTGTTGGAATATAGTTTTTCATAATATTCTGTTATAATCCTTTTTATTTCAGTTGGGTCTGTTGTAATGTCCCCCATTTCATTTCTTATTTGGGTTATTTGTGCCCTCTGCTGTTTTTCTTTTGTCAGTCTGGCCAGTGGTTTGTCGATTTTGTTGATTCTTTCAAAGAACCAACTTTTGGTTTTGTTGATTCTTTCTATTGTTTTTCTGTTCTCTATTTCATTGATTTCTGCTCTGATCTTTACTATTTCCTTTCTTCCGGTGGTTGTAGGCTTTTTTTGTTGTTCTCTTTCTATTTGTTTGAGTTCTGTAGTTAATGTTTTGATTTTGTCCCTTTCTTCTTTTTTGATATGTGCATCTATTGCTCTAAATTGTCCTCTGAGGACTGCCTTTGCTGTGTCCCAAAGGTTTTGGTATGATGTGTTTTCATTTTCATTTGATTCTAGGAATTTTTTAATTCCATCTCTGATTTCTTCTATTACCCATTGATGTGTAAGCAGATTATTATTCAGTTTCCATGTGTTTGATTTTTTGTCCTTGCTCTTTCTAGTGTTAATTTCTACCTTGATGGCATTGTGGTCAGAGAAGATACTGTGAATTATCTCAGCATTTTGGATCTTGTTGAGGATTGCTCTGTGGCCTAAGATGTGGTCTATTCTGGAGAACGTTCCATGTGCATTGGAAAAGAATGTGTACTTTGCAGCGGTTGGATGGATTGTTCTATATATGTCTATGAGGTCCAGTTGGCTGATTGTGTCCTTTAGGTCTTCTGTATCTTTGCTGAGTTTCTTTTTAGTTGTTCTGTCCTTTACTGAGAGTGGTGTGTTGAAGTCTCCTACTATTATTGTGGAAGGAAGGATAATTTGAATTGTCTCAAGAAATCTTAACACTAGATTGTAAGGTGTGTTAGGTATCTGCATTTTTGTAGCTCTAGGATTTTGATAACATTTCATTGGCTGATTTTAAGTAATTTAATAGTCACACATTGTACATTAAATTGAACTGCCAGAGGCTCATACAACTCAAACATTCTCTTTTGGTTTCCAATGTTATCTTGCATTACCCACAATGAAGAACTTGTATCTGTATGGCTTTTATGGCATCTAATGTATAGAAAACAGACTTGTGTAAGTGTTTAATATCTCTGAACATTTTTCTTTTAGATTATCTGCAATGTTCAAACGAAGTAACTCAAGATGAGCAAGTTAAAAGTGATATCAGAGAAAAGGTACTGTAATTCTAGATATCAGTATATATAAATTACAGGAATAAATACATGAAGTAAATATTTGAAACTTAATTTAAAATATTTATGTTTAAATAATAGTGTGTTATATTTATCTTATTTCATTATTATTTTTTTTAATGTTTAACATTTCAGTTAAAGCTGGAGTCAGCAAACTAAAGCCCATGGGCCAAATCTGGCCTACCTTCTCTTTTTGTATGACCTGTGAGCTAAGATTGGTTTTTACATTTTTAAATGGTTGAAAAAAAATAAAAAGAATAGTTTTTGTGACATAGGAAGATTATATAAAATTCAGATTTCACTGTACATAAATAAAGTTGTATTATTATTAAAAAAAGCCTGCTAATTTGTTTACATATTGTCTGTGTCTGCTTTTGTGCTAAAATGACAGTTGAATGATTGTGACAGAAATTGTATGACCTGCAACACCTTTTTATACTGCCTGGCCCTTTGCAGAGAAAGTTTGGTGACCCCTGAGTTAAAGCATATTACATAGTCTCTATTAAGGCTCTTATTTACTAAGAAATTGTCTTAACATTGGCTTAACTATAGACTTTTTCAGTTGAAAGTCAGACAAACCTGATTGATTCTGGGATTTGTTAGTTATACAGCTGTGGAGTTTACATTAACTTTTTACCCATAAATTTGGTATTGTCCTCAGTTCCTGAGAGGTAATCTCTAAAAAAACACCTTGGAATTTAAGTGTTTTCCATAAGGACTCCAGACCATACCTAAATAACAGGTTAGGTAAGATGATGAGGTAACTCTGCCATGGGGACTGGCCAGGCCAGAAAGACTTACTGTGTGATAGTTCTGATCACCTGGTGATATCGGTCGACCTCAGGGAAGAGGGACTGGAGTTTATATTACATAATGTGACCCCCAGTAAAGGCTCTGGACACTGAAGCTCCATGGACTTCCTGGTTGGTAAGAGACATCAAGTGTATGTGGGAGGGTAGTGCATCCCATGGGACATGGAAGCTCTGTGTTGGGGACCCTCTCAGATGTTGCCACATGTGTCTCTTCATTTGTATCCTTTTTTCATACTGTAAAACTGTAATCATATTACTTTCCATGAGTTCTGTGAGTTTTTCCAGTGAATTATTGAACTTGGAGTTTTTGGAGCCAGTAGATCAGAAGCAAAGTAGGGCTGAGAACCCCTGAGTTTACAGCTGGTATCCTTTGGGGGAAGAGGGAACCCCTGAATTTGTAGCCAGCAGGTCAGAAGTGAGGGAGTCCAGGGTGGGTTTGGGTGGAGTGGGGTAAACCCGTTGTGTTGAGTTGATTCCGACTCAGCGTGACCCTATAGGACAGAGTAGAACTGCCTCATAAAGTTTCCAAGGAGTGGCTGGCTGGTGGATTCAAACTGCTGACCATGTGGTTAGCAGCTGTAGTTCTTAACCGCTGCGCCTGTGACTGGCATCCGGAAGGGGTAGTGGGAAAACCCCAAATTTGTAGCTAGCAGAAGTAAGGGTGTTTTGTGGACTCCCAGACTTGGGGCTGGCATCTGAAGTCTTGGGTCTGCTTGGCAGCCTGGAGGACTATCCTTTTAATTTCTGAACTCTGACCTAGCTCTGGGAGGCTTGGGTTAGAGGAAGAAATGCTGCATGGGCATCCTGGTGTCAGAACTGAACTGAGAGCTGAAAAGCGGTATTTGATTTGATATTTGGATATGTTACGTGTACAACAGCCTTGAACAAGTTGTTTAACCTTGTTAAGCCTAAGTTTTCTCATAAAAGTCCTAAAATGAGTTTAAAAATGATTCTATTATTATAAGGTTGAGAAGGTTAAATAGTACCTGACTGGCTCAGTAAATGCTAGCTTATTAAGTTTCTGCTTTGTAGTTGTGTTGCATTTTGTTTATGTATATACAACTTTGCATTTGTAAGTATGCTTTAAATCTGTTTTACAATGAGAGATAGTGGCACAGTTTATTTAGGTAAGATTTATTACTTAAATTGTTAGGTGTTCCAGTTATTAACTCTAAAATACATGTCATGGATTGAACTGTGTCCTCCAGAAATATCTGTCAACTTAGCTGAGTCATGATTCCCAGTGTCATATGATTGTGTAATCTGATGTGATTTCCTTATGTGTTGTAAATGCTATTACTATAATGAGGTTATGTGTGATCTCCTTATGTGTTGTAAATTCTATCACTGAATGAGGTTATGCTGATGAGGTTTACAAGATTAGATAGTGTCTTAATCCAATCTCTTTTGAGATACAAAAGAGAGAAGCGAGCAGAGACACACGGGAACCTCATACCACCAAGAAAGCGGTGCCGGGAGCAGAGCACGTCCTTTGGACCTGAGGTTCCTGCACTGAGATGCTCCCAGACCAAGGGAAGACTGATGCATCACAAGGACCTTCCTCCTTCCTCCAGAGCCCACAGAGAGAGAAAGCCTTTTCCTGGAGCTGATGCCCTGAATTTGGACTTGTAGCCTACTGGACTGTGAGAGAATAAATTTCTCTTTGTTAAAACCATCCACTTGTGGTATTTCTGTTCGAGCAGCACTAGATGACTAAGACAATACATTGTAACAAATTTCATTGTTCTTTTTTTTTCTTGCATATGTATATATGATTTATTTATTTATTGTGCTTTAGTTGAAGGTTCACAGAGCAAATTAGTTTCTCTTACCATCCGCGCTTCTAAGGAGCGTTCTGGTTGTATTTCTTCCAAGACAGATTTGTTGGTTCTTCTGGCAGTCCATGGTATATTCATTCAGTATTCTTCACCAACACCATAATTCAAAGGTGTCAATTCTTCGGTCCTCCTTACTCATTGTCCTGCTTTGGCATGCATATGAGGTGATAGAAAATACCATGGCTTGGGTCAGGTGCACCTTAGTTTTTTAACACTTTAAAGGGGTCTTTTGCAGATGTCTCAGTCATCTAGTGCTGCTCTAACCAGAAGTACCACAAGTGGATGGTTTTAACGGAGAGAAATTTATTGTCTTCACAGTCCAGTAGGCTACAAGTCCAAATTCAGGGCATCAGCTCCAGGAAAAGGCTCTCTTTCTCTGTCGGCTCTGGAGAAAGGTCCTTGTGATGCCTCAGTCTTTCCTTGGTCAGGGAGCATCTCAGCGCAGGAACCTCAGGTCCAAAGGACGTGCTCTGCTCCCAGCACCGCTTTCTTGGTGGTGTGAGGTTCCCGTGTGTCTCTGCTTGCTTCTCTCTTTTATATCTCAGAGGAGATTGCATTAAGACACTAATCTTGTCAACCTCATCAGTATAACTCATCACGCACGGTGATAGAATTTACAACACATGAGATCACATATAATCTCATCATAGTGGTAGAGTTTACAACACATAAGGAAATCACATCAGATAACACAATCATACAATACTGGGAATCATGACCTAGCCAGGTTGCTACACACATTTTTTGGAGGACACAATTCAATCCATGACAGCAGCGGATTTGCCAAATGCAGTATGTTGTTTGCTTTCTTGACTGCTGCTTCCAAGGGCATTGTTTGTGGATCCAAGTGAAATGAAATCCCTGACAAGTTCAATATTTTCTCCGTTTATCATGATGTTGCTTATTGGTCCAGTTGTGAGGATTTTTGTTTTCTTGATGTTGAGGTGTAATCCATACTGAAGGCTGTAGTCTTTGATCTTTATCAGTAAGTGCTTTATTAATCTTTCAATGAGTATTTTATACTTTCTTTGTACTCTTCAAACCTTTGAAATCCTCAGGTCTATCCCATACACACTCTATATCCCTCCTATATCATAGAGATATGTAGAATCTATTTTCATATTGCTTCCCCAAAATTTACATATTCCCTTTTATTTGATCTTGTGTTCTGCTTACCCTTTTGTTATTTTCTACAAGAGATTGTGTTGCTTTTCTTGTCAAAGACCAATACTGTAACCTGTGTTACAGATTTTACTCCCTTCCTTCCTTTTCGGGTCCTTTAATTATTTTTCTGTCTTGAACCTTTAATCCACCCGCTTCTTACCATTTAAACATGATTTGGGCTCTCTAATTTTTAGACTGCTCTTCTGTTACTGCCCAATTGATCAGATTCTCTTAAAAGCCAAGAATTTTGAAATAGCCTGTAAGCACAATCTGTGTCTCTTGAACCATTCCTATTTATTTGATGCCTTATTCCCTACACCAGCATGTCTTATTAAGGCCACCTATAATTTTTTAAATTGCTTTATTGAGGAATAATCAGTATTCAACAAACTTCACTGGAAAACCTAACAATTTAAGTAATAAATTTAAAATAAATAAATCTAAATAACTGTCACTATCTCTCATTATAAAACAGATTTAAAGCATGCTTATAAATGAAAAGTTGTTTATATGTAAACATAAAATGCAACACAACTACAAAGCAGAGACTTAACAAGCTGCCATTTACTGAGCCAGTCAGGTACTGTTTAACCTTCTCCACCTTATAGTAATAGCATTATTTTTAAACTCTTTTTAGGACTTGTATGAGAAAACTGAGGTTAACAAGGTTAAACAATTTGTTCAAGGCTGTTGTACAATTTGAATAAGTTTTGACCTATGTGTACTTGTGAAACTACCTCAATCAGAATACACTAAAATGTTTCCTGGTGCGCATTTCTCATCCTTCTCTCTTGTCCGTATTCCCCACCCAAGGCATCTCCTGATCTCCTTTCTGTCACTACAGATTAGTTTGCTTTTCTAGAAATTTACATACGTATGTCTTTTTTGGGGGGATGAGGGGGTTGGGTTTGGCTTCTTTTATGCAGCACAGTTATTTTGAGATTTATCTATGTAGTCTAGGGTCGCTATGGGTCGGAATTGACCCGACGGCAACAGGTTTGGTTTTTGGTTAGTGTGTATCAGTCATACTTTTTTTTTTTAAAATTGCCGAGTAATATTCCATTGTATAGATATACCACAATTTGTTTAGCCATTCAACTTTTGAACATTTGGGTTGTTTCCAGTTTTGGCTATTAAAATAAATATTTATGAGCATCATGTACAAGTTTTTATATGGACATAGGCATTCTTTTTGCTTATTTAAAACCCTTGGAGTGGAATGACTGGAGCGTATGGTAGGTACATGTTTATCTTATTAGGAAACTGCCAATAACCTGTTTTCCAAAGAGATAGTACTGTTTTATATTCCCTTCAGCAGTATATGAGAGTTACAGTTCCCTGCATCCTCACCAACACCTCGTATGGTTATTCTTTTTAAATTTTAGCCATTCTCATTGTGATTTTAATTTACATTTCCCTAATGGCTTATGCTGAGCATTTTTTCATGGACTTACCTGCCTTCAGCTTATTTATTCGGTCAAGTGTCTTTTCAGGTCTTCCATTTTGGGGTATTTTCTTATTATTGAGTATTGTGAGTTATCTGTATATTATTAATTCAAGTCCTTTATCAGATATTTGAATTGCAGACATTTTTCCCAGTCTGTGCTTGCCCTTTCATATTATTAAAAGTATCTTTTAAAGAGAAGAACTTTTAATTTAGATGACGTTCATTTTGTTGATTTGTTCTTTTATGGATTATGCTTTTAGAAATGTATGTAGGAAATACTTGCCTAACACAAGAAGTTTATCATGGTTTTCTCCATGCTTTGTTTTGGAAGTTTTATAGTTTTAGATTTTATACTATTTGTTATTACTGAGTTTATTTTTGAATATAGTATGAGATATGGCTTAAAGTTATTATTATTTCTTACATGTGGATTTTAACTATTTTTTAGCAGTGTTGAAAAAACTATCCTTTCTCTACTGAATTACCATTGCACTTCTGTGAAAAATCACTTGTCCATGCATGTGTAAATCTATTTTTGGGCTCTATTTTGTTCTGTACATCTAGTTGTCTATTTTAGTGCAAATACCACAGTCCCTTGATAACTGTAGCTTTGTCATGAGCCTTGAAATCAGGAAGTGTTGGTTCTCCAACTCCCACAAAGTTTGGGCTATTTTAGGTTCTTTGATTTTCCATATGAATTTAACATCAATTTGACAAATTTCTAGAAATAGCTTGCTGGGATTTTGATTAGAATTGCCTTTACTATGTATCTGTAGTTAGTTTGGGGAGTCGACAGTTTGGTGAGAATGGACATCTTAACAATATTATGTCTTCATACCCTTTTTTTATTTAGGTCTTTTAAAATTTCTCTCAGCAGTGTTTTGTAGTATTAGGTATACTGGTCTTTCACCTCATTTGTCAGATTTATCCCTGTTTTATATTTTTAGATACTATTGTCAGTGGTTTTCTTTTTTAAATTAATTTCCATTTCCCATTGTTAGTTGCTAGTATATAGAAATATAATTGATTTTGTATATTTTTCTTGTATCCTACAACCTTGCTATACTCACTATTAGTTCTAGTAGCCTTTTTTGTAGATTCTCTTAAGATTTTCTACATAGGTGATCGTTGGCCATCTATGAATAAAAACAGTTTTACTTCTTACCAATTTTGAGGTTTTTTTGTTTCTTTTTATTCCTTGTTTGCACTGTGTCTTAGTTATCTAGTGCTGCTGTAACAGAAATATCACAAGTGGATGGCCTTATTAAGCAGAAGTTTATTCTCTCACAGTCTAGTAGGCTAGAAGTCCAAATTCAGGGCACCAGCTCCAGGAGAAGGTTTTCTGTCTCTGTCGGCTCTGTAGGAAAATCCTTGTCCTCAGTCTTCCCTTCGTCTAGGAGCTTCTCTGCTCAGGAACCCCAGGTCCAAAGGACACGCTCTGCTCCCGGCACTGCTTTCTTGGTGGTATGATGTCCCACTGTGTCTCTGCTTGCTTCTGTCTTTTATATCTCAAAAGAGATTGGTTTAAGACACAGTCTAATCCTGTAGATTAAGTCCTGCCTCATCAATATAACTGCCAGTAATCCTATTTCATCAACATCATAGAGATAGGATTTACAACACATAGGAAAATCTCATCAGATGTCAGAATGGTGGACAGTCACACAGTACTGCAAATCATGGCCTAGCCAAGTTGATACACATATTTTTGAGGGACACAATTCAATCCATGACACACTGGAGAGAACTCCAGTTGAAGTGATTAGAATGGACATCCTTATCTTGTTTCTGATCTTAGGGGAAAATAATTCATTCTTTCACCTTTAAGCATGACTTTAGCTGTAGGTTTCTATCATGTTAAAGAAATCCCTCTCTTTTTTAGCTTGCTGAGAGTTTTTATCCAGAATCAATGTTGGATTTTGTCAAATGCTTTTTCTGTGTCTATTGAGATGATTCAATGGCTTTTCTCTTTTAGTTTATTAATATGGTAAATTACATTGAATGATTTTCAAATGAGTTACTATTGCCAGTTTGATCTCATATAGATAATTCTTTAAAAGAGCACACTGCTCAAGACAAACATTCTTTACTAGTTGAGCTAAACTGTTGTTTAGTTTAAAGATGACTTCATGGGATAGTTTTGGTTCAAGGTTTAAAGATTATCTCAGGACAGTAGATCTGGGGATTCCCCCAGTCTCAGTGGGTCCAGTAAGTCTGGTTTCTATAAGAATTTGAAATTCTGTCCCACATTTTTCCTCTTTTTGATCAGGATCCATCTGTTGGGTTCTTGATCAAAATGTCCAGTAATGGTAATGGGGCACCATCCCATTCTTCTTTTTTTTTTCTTTTTTTAACTTTATATTTTTTTAAAATTGTACTTTAGATGAAGGTTTACAGGGCACATTAGTTTCTCATTAAACTATTAATACACATATTGTTTTGTGACATTGATTGCCAACCCTAAGACATGTCAACACTCTCCCCCTCTTGACCTTGGGATTTATTACCAGCTTTCCTGTCTCCTCCTGCATTCTAGATAAGACATGTTTTTAGTCTATAGTTTTCTTGTAATGCCTTTGGTATTGGGGTAGTATTGACCTCATAAAATTTTGGATTTAGGAAGTATTCCCTCCTTTTCAATTTTTTTTTGAAAAGTTTATGTATAATTGTTACTGTTTCTTCTTTCAGTGTTTGGTAGGATTCATCAGTGAAGCCATCTCAGTCTGGAATTTTCGTTGCGGGAAGCTTTTTAAGTATAAATTCAGTTTCTTTAATACATATAACACTGTTCAGGTTTTTCTGTTTCTTCTTGAGTGAACTTTGGTAATTTGTGTCTGTGGTAGGCTGAATCATGGCCCGCCAAAGATATCTGTGTCCTAATGCCCAGAATATTTGTGAAAATTACTTTACATGGTAAAAGAATTTTGCACATGTGATTAAGTTAAACATCTTGAGATGGGGAGATTATCCTGGATTATCTAGGTGGGCCCAGTGTAATCACACAAGAGTCCTTATAAGATAGAGGCAGGAGGAACAGGGTCAGTGGTATTAAAACCTTCCAGCAACATACTTCTGTTTCTCCCTTCTGATTTTTGTGCTGTTTTTGTTATACATTTACTTTTACATATGCTATAAATCCAACACTACTTTGTTACTGTTTTTGTTTAAATCGTTATCTTTTAAAGAGATTTACTGTAAATAATATGTTGTCCCACTGTCTTATCACTTGCTTAAGCCTTTTCTGAAGATAATTCCCTTGTCATCCTTATCTTTGTTCCTCTGTATATAACTTGTCCTTTTTTTTTTTAAAATCTGGCTGCTTTTTACATTTTCTTTTTATCCCTGGTTTTAGGCAATTTGATTATGATGAGCCTTGGTGTAGTTTTCTTTATGTTTCTTGTGCTTGTAGTTTATTGAGCTTTTTGGGTGTATAATTTATCAAAATTAGAAAAGCTTTGGCCGTTATTTCTTTAAATGTGTTTTTTTGTCCCTGTTCCTCATTCTACAAGAACTTCATTTACATGTATATTTGACTCCTTGAAGTCCACAGCTCACTATTAATTTTTCCCCCTAATTCTCTTTTCTTTCTGTGTTTCATATTGAATAGTTTTTATTGCTATATCTTCAAATACACTCATCTTTTCTTCTGCAGTGTTGAATCTGCCATTAATCTCATCCAGTGTATTTTTTCTTTTCACATATTGTAGTTCTGTTTGGGTCTTTTTGTACTTTCTATGTCACTACTTTTTTTGTGTCCATATAATAAAACTCGTTGCCGACAAGTCAATTCCGACTGATAGCGACCCTATAGGACAGAGTAGAACTGCTTCATAGAGTTTCCAAGGAGCGGCTGGTGGATTTGAACTGCTGATCTTTTGGTTAGCAGTCATAGCTCTTAACTACTGCACCACCAAGGCTCCATACATGTAATACAGTGGTAGTAACGGCTGTAATGTCCTTTCCATCAATTCTAAATGTTTGTGTCAGTCCTTTGTTGATTTTGATTGATTGATTGTTCTCATTAAACGTACTGGATAATTTTTGATTGGGGAATTTTAACTTGTTGGATGCGGGACATTTTTGTATTCCTGTAAACATTCTTGAGTCTTATTCTGGGATGCAGTTAAGTCACTTGGAAACAGTTTGATTCTTTTGAGTCTTGATTTTCATATTTGTTGAATGGGACTGGAGCTGTTCTCCAAACCAAACCTGTTGCCGTTGAGTCAGTTCCAACTCATAGTGACCCAAAAGGACAGAGTAGAACTGCCTCATAGGGTTTCCAAGAAGCGGCTGTTAGATTCGAACTACCGACCTTTTTGTTAGCAGACAAGTCTTAACCACCGTGCCACCAGGGCCCCGCCAGCCTTTCTCAGTCTGTGGCTAATTATTCCTCACTCCTGAGGCAAGACCCTTGTGTATACTCTAACCAGTGCCCTGTTAATTATGAGATTTTTCATTTTGATGGACAGGAAAAGACACAATTCCCTGTCCTGTGTGAGCACCTGGCACTGTTACCTCTAATCCTTTCAAGTGGTTCCTTTTCTAGCCTTGAATAGTTTCCTTACACTTACGCACTGATCTGTACTCAGCTGAGTATTTGAGAGAAACCCTCTACAGACTCTGGGGTTCTCTTGCTGTACAACTGTCTCCTCTTCAATAGTCTTTCCTTCAAATTCTAGCCACCTCCGTCTCCTCAACTCCAGGAGTCTGCTTGGGTTCTGTCTCCTATACTGCTTGGAAGTCACAATACAGCAAGCAGGGGCAACTCATTAATTTCCTGCTTCTTAGGCACCACTGTTGTTTGTTGCCTGATGTCCATTGTCTTGAAAGACTGTTGTTTCATATATTTTGTCCATTTTTGTTTGTTTCAGGAGGGAGGGTACAATCAGTCCTTATTCTGTCTTGATGGGGTATGCAAGGTCACCTTTAATTTTCATAATTGTAAGTCAGTGGAATTTTGGGAGGCTCCTATCTTCTTTAACCTCTTAAGCAGTAGTTTGCCCAGTTGACATTTCCTTTTGATCTTTTTCCTTCTATTTGAAACACTCTTCAGTTTGTTTCTATATCATCATGCACTCTTGCTTTTCCTCCTCCTTAACTGATCACTATTTCTGAATCTATTTACTGGACTTTTTCTCTACCCGTTGCTGTCAAGTCAATTCTGACTCATAGCAACCCTATAGGACAGAGTAGAACTGCCCCATAGGGTTTCCAAGGAGCGTGCTGGTGACCTTTTCATTAGCAGCTGTAGCTCTTAAACACTGCGCCACCAGGACTCTAAATATTCCTCAGGGCTCAGTCCTAAGCTTCTTCTTTCTCAGCCTACACACTATCCTTAGGCAATTTCATTCAATCTTATTGTTTCACATTTGTCTGTAGTGGAGACTCACCCTTTTATGACTAAATGCCTATTAGATATTGCCATTCGGAAGTCTCATAGTTATCTCCAGCATAGTGTGTTCCCTAAACTGAATCTTTGCAAATCTTTTCATCTTCTAGCATTGGACTCTCTCAGTTGATGACATTCTAACTAAGCGAAACTAATAAAAATCTGGAGTCACCCTTGACTCTCTTTTCTGTTAGCGCTCCATGTCTAGGCTTTCAGTGAATCCTGTAAGCTTTATCTCTGGAACGTATACCACTAATCTGTGCACTTCTCCATGTCCACTGTTGCTCACTTGACCAAGCTTTCATTATCTTTTCCTTAGACTACTTTAATAGCCTTACTTATTTCTCTGCTTCTACTCTTGATTCTGTTTTCTAAGCCATTCCCTTCACAAGAGCCAAGAGACCTTTAAAAATTGTAACTCTAAACTTCCAATTTGAACAATAACTGAATAATTCTGTTTTCTCCATCTACTCCTAGAAATTATAAAACTGAAAAAACAACTAGGAGAACTAAACAACCCCATGCTTTTGTAAATTCCATTTTTGGAAAAATGAGGGAACATCATATGCAAACTCAGCAATACATGTAAGGATTGTCAAATGCAGCTGAGATTGGGCAGAAGCCACATGGGATGAAATTAAGAGAAAGTGCAGAGAGGGACCAAAGTGTCCAGAATAGCATATCTTTGAAAGATATACAGCAAAAATATACTTGCAAGGGTGATGGGTGCGCCCTGAATTGTTTTGCAGTAATTTGCAACCCATTGTATCTGGATTGTGCAGGGCTGGAGCAGGACCTTCCTTGGACCTGGGTTGTTCAGAGGAGCAGAGCAGGCGGGTTATACAACAGTCATATAACTAAGCAGAATTTACCCAAAGCAATCTGTCTCTGTAGCAGCAGAGGAGAGAACCATTGCATTGTGAGAACCAGTTAACCTGGAATACTACCCTGGCCTTTCTTCTACCTCTCATCTTTTAACAGGAGCTTGTACAAGTTGTAGATCAAGGAAAATCCAACACATTCAATGATGAGTAATTAAAGAGGTAGAGTAAGAAAAAAAAAGGAAACCCTGGTGGCATAGTGGTTAAGAGCTACAGCTGCTGACCAACAGGATGGCAGTTCGAATCCATCAGGTGCTCCTTGGAAACCCTGTGGGGCAGTTCTACTCCATCCTATGGGGTCGCTATAAGTCAAGATTGGCTTAATGGCAGGGGGTTTGGTTTTTTTTGTTTGGTTTTATAAGGAAAAAACAGATAGTTAACACCTCTTAACAAGGGTCTTTACCAGAAATAATGTTGTTATTGAGCAGGTGAAAATTTTCATGAGGTGTCCACTATAAATTAAAAATACCAAGAATTAAAAAACCTGAATGGTGCAGTTACCTTTGTGAATGATGATCATAAAGCAGGAATGAATGAACTCGATGGACGAACTTTGGGGTAACATTGTGTGTCAGCAGATGGCAATGAATTTCTTCTTAAAAAAGAAGAAAATTATCACAGAAAAGAAGACCAAAGTTAGAAGGAGCATAAAGGGGTATAGATACTCTGAAAGTATAGGAAGAGACATACAGAATAGTAATGGAGAAAGTGAGCACAATTTAATGAGTATAAACAGAGTTAAAAAAGGTTTAGAGAAAAAAAAGATTACATTGAACACTGGCAAAAAAATTCCAATATCCTTGTAATTGGAATTACCGAAGAAGGAAATTGAAATAATGAAGTAGAGATATAGTTAAAAGATATGCTTTAAGAAACTTACCAAGAAAACTTTTGGTGGAGGGAAGAAGGAGGAGGAGCGATGAGTTGAAAAACACAGGCTGTGCAGGAAAAATTGACCAGAATAGTCAACACTGAGACATATCCTAGAAAAGTTTTGGATCTTAAGAATAATCTTGTTTAGCCAGGCAAAAAGATCAAGTTGTTTATACAGAGGAAAAAGAATATAGGCTGTTTATAGCAACAAAGCCCTTCCACCTTGAAATTACACCTCTCTTGAACAACTGTTGAGTCAAAGAGGAAATATAAATAGAGATTACAGAATATCTGGAAAATGATAATGAGTGTACTAGACATCAACCTCTGGAAACAGGTAGAACAGTTCTCAAAAGGAGCTTGCATTTTTTTCTTTCCTAAATTAACCTACTGGTAAAGATAAATAAAAGGTAGTCCAGCTTGCAGGATATGCAGTTTGCTGTCTTTCCAGTTTCACATGTGTTCAGGAGTGTCAAAATGGAGAATGGATTATTTTTTCCCTGTTTATAAAGTAATCTGTTTGGATCTGGTTTTTGTCTTCTGTTAATGGTGTTATGGGCTTCTGTTGGCTGGTATTGTCTTCTGTTATGGTGTTAGCTTGATGATAGACTTGGACTAACTCCGTACTGGAACTGATTTAATTATGTATATAATTATATATAAATGTTTCCTTTGGTTCAGATGAAAAATAGAGTGTACTTAATATAGCATTGTATTAGTTCATGTATAGGCTGTGCTGGTGTAACAGAGACCCCAAAATATAGTGGCTAAATATTCAAGTTGATTTCTATATTAATCTAGAGATGGTGGTTCAGGGGTGGCAGAGTGGCTCTGCTTCAGTATGTGTCTTCTGTCTCTGGGACCAAGGCATTTTCTCTAGTTCTCACCATCTCATCACAAGAGGGAACAGGGAGAGAGGATGCACATTCTAATCTTTTTAAGGGCAAAACCTGGAAAGTTGCATTTATCACTTCTGTTCACATCTCGTTGGTCAGAGCTTAGACACTGGCCGGTCCTGGTGTGGCCGTGACTACACTAGATGCAGGTATTCTACGTCTCTTCCTTTTGGGCACATGGCAGGCTTGTATTTTCTCTTCTTTGAAGTTAATTTATGACTGCGTGACTTGCCAGTGAAATGTGAGCAAAAGTGACATATCTTGTTTCCAGATGAGAATTTTAAGAGCTAGTGCGCCATTTGCTACAATTCTTTTTTTTCCCCCATGCTGTTGTGAAGCATCTCTAGCAGCCTGGGTCCCTGAGTGACAATGATGAGTAAAGCCCTCTGCTGACGTGTGTTGAACAAGTAATGTTCAATAGTAGTTAAACTTTTGTTGTGTTGAATAAGCCATGGGGATTGTGGGATTGTTTATTTTGGCAGTATAACCTAGCCCAGGGGTTCTCAAAAGTATGATCTGTGAACCTCGGGGTTATGAGGTCAGACTATTTTTATAATAATACTGAGACATTATTTGCCTTTTCCATTCTCATTTTCTCATGAGTGTATAGTGGCTGCTTGATGTGTGATATTGCAACACTTCGAATGCAGAAGTAGACATGAGAATCTAGCTGTCAGTGTCTAGCTAGACACTGAAGAGATTTGCAAAATTGTAAAATAGTGCCACTTTTCTCACTAAATTCTTATTTTGGAAAATAGTTATTTTTCAAAAATGTGTTAGTTATACGAACATGTAATGATTTATTGTTATTTTAAGTGAATTAATATTAATGAATAAATATTAAAAAAATTTAAATTAATAATATTAAAAAATACATATATACATACAGACACATACACATACACACAACAGCCCTTTTCGGGGGGTCCTCAATAATTTAAGAGTGTAAAGGTATCATGAGGCCAAAAAAAAGTGAGAACCTCTGACCTAGCCTATACTAACTTGCATATTAAACTAAAAATGAGGCTTAGAAGTGGTTTTAATTGGGTGATCATATGCTTACTGTGGAACAAATCACCTAAAAATCCCACTAGAGCATGACCAGAGAAGTTAGAAAAATATAATGAAAATAAAATAATTAGCATTAGTTAACATTAGTAAAGGAATTTAAAGGACAACTTGATTAATACTGACCCTTATAAATCCAGGCAGTTTAAAATTTTAACAAGGTTTTATTAGTTATCTTTGACAGGTCATTTGGTAGTGTTGAGCTAGAATTGATTGTTAAATTTTTTAAGAAGACTTTATTGCCTTTAATAATTATGTAAGAGGTAGTTGGAAAAGTAAGTAATTATTGTTCTCTTCCAATTAGGGAGAAGGATATTGTTTTCAAAACTTAAATATTTATTGTTATAAAGGAATGATAAATTTCTGTTTTTCATTGTCCTTTGACTTATGCTGGAGGAAAATAAAGTTACGTGTTTAGTATTTGGAGAGAAATAGTAAAAATGTGATTAAAAGTAAAGAGTAATAGTTATGTAAATAAAGAACAGATGATTCTGAAAGATAATAATGTGCATTTTGGAAAAAAGCCATATTGTTTGAAATTAAATTTTGATTTGTATGAGTCCTACTTAAGTAAAAAACTTTAGTACGCTTTTGGATTTTTTGTTGTAGTTTGTTTTTACCTTGTTTATGAGGATATCTTTATTAATTGCATCAGACTTATTCATTTTAAGCTGGAAAAGGTATACAATTTATTTATTATGTGAAAACAGGGTTTTACAGCCCTTGCCCTTGCCTTGGGAAATTATTTGTTGTAAAAATAATATCTGTATACCGTTGATAATTTTGTAATATCCAAGAAAATATACATTTTAAAGAAAATAAACTAAACAAAACCAAACCCGTTGCCCTTGAGTTGATTCCGACTCATAGCGACTGTAGGACAGAGTAGAACTGCCCCATAGGGTTTCCAAGTTGCGGCTGGTAGATTTGAACTGCCAACCTTTTGGTTAGCAGCCATAGCTCTTAGCCACTGTGCCACCAGGACTCCAGAGAACATAATATTGAGTGTAAACTCAAAGGATCAAAAGCAGTGTGAGACCACTATAATGAAACAAATATTTGAGTGATTAATGCCTTTAAAACATGCCTTTTAAAGTTAACTTGTTTCACATTAATCATATTTTCAGTTGAATGATTTTCTCACTATAAAATAAATAACAATAATTGTAGATGAAATTCCCAAGATTAGTCTTTAGCCTCATTTTGATTCATGTAAAAATAAGGTACATTAGGGAAAATACATCCTTTTTTAAGTGTCTCTGTTTAACATTTTCCTGCTTTGTAGTGTAGCTCAGATTGCTGATTGTATAGCCCCCCACCCCCCCCTTTTTTTTTTGCCTTCTGATCCCATCACCCTCATATTTTCCAAAGTTTAAAAAGTATTTAAAAGGTAGAGCTGCCCTCTGGTGTTCACTCTAACTTTCTCAACAATAGTGTCAACAGACTACAATGTTAGATCTGAGTCAGTGGGGTGGCTTAGAATGTTACTTTGTTCATTTTAATTTTGTAGATGAGAAAAGTAGAGAGGGAAAGTGCACTTGTTTATGTCAGTTACCATTTATTTGGCCTTCCTTCTGTTCATCCATTCATCTGTCAATCATTTGGAAGAGCATGCTTATCAGAAAGGAATTACCAAATGCAAGTTTTTTTTTTTGGATAGTTATATAATTTAATTTTTTGAGGTTACTGATTAAGTAAACTCTTAATTTGAAATGGACTGTGAGTTGAAATCGACTCAGTGCCCACGGGTATGACATATGTGTTGTGTACATTTATGAATTGTTTGATGTTGAATTTTTTGCGTAATTAGCTACTGAAAAATATTAACAGATGATGGTTAAAAGAAAAATAAATGAAGAAAACAAAACACTTAATTGTTAAATTTCAGAATTTGTTTTTTGCACCTAACATCATGATAAATGGAGAAATATTGAAGTGAAGGATTTCATTTTGCTTGGATCCATTGTCAACACCCATGGAAGCAACAGTCAGGAAATCAAATGACGTATTGCATTGGGCAAATCTGCTGCTAAAGACCTCTTTAAAGGGTTAAAAAGCAAAGATGTCGCTTTGAGAACTAAGGTGTGCCTGACCCAAGCCATAGTATTTTCAGTTGCCTCATATGCACAAGAAAGCTGGACAGTGAATAAAGAAGACCAGAGAAGAACTGATGCCTTGAATTTCGGTGTTGGCGAAGAATATTGAATATACCATATACTGCCAGAAGAGTGAACAAATCTGTCTTAGAAGAAGTACAGCCAGAGAGCTCCTTAGAAGCAAGGATGTCAAAACTTCATCTCATGAAGTTTTTACATGTTACCAGGAGGGACCAGTCCCTGGGGAAGGACATCATGCTTGGTAAAGTAGAGGGTCAGCAAAAAAAGAGGAAGACACTCAGCAAGATGAATTGATACAGTGGCTGCAACATCCAGCTGAAACATAGCAATAGTTGTGAGGATGGTACAGGACCTTGCAGTGTTTCGTTCTGTTGTCTGTAGGATCACCCTGAGTTGGAACCGACTCGACGGCACCTAACAACATAAATGCAAATTTCTCTCAAATCTTAATTACAGGAATTTGTTTTTTAAGGATGTATGTGCTCATTAGTACGTAGATTGTGGCATCTTACATACCATTTCTTTCCAAAAGGAGCAAGGGCTCCCTGGAGAAAGGGTTGATCCTAGATCAGAAGCATAAAAAGTACAAGATAAACTAAAACAATGGTTCTCAAACTCTTAAATTAACGAAGACCCCAAAAAAGTTTTTAAGTGCCTTACAGTATCTGTTGATATTAACCGAGTTACAAATTAAAACTGAGATATTAAAAATATTTATTAATTCATTTAAAGTAACAGTAAATCCATTACATGTTAACATAATAACGTTTTTGTCTTAAAAATAATGTATTATCCAAAATATAAATATTTAGTGAGAAGAGTGCCATTGTTTTATTACCTTTTTTTTTGGCAAATCTCTTTAATGTATAGCTTAATAGAAGACTGCTGGATTCTTTTTATCTTCTACATTCGATCTGCAACTATATGTGTTTGTATATATATACGTATGTCTGTGTGTATATATATGTTGTTATTGTTAGGTGCCATTGAGTTGCTTGTGACTCATAGCAACTCATAGTGACCCTGTGTACAACAGAATGAAACACTGCCTGATCCTGTGCCATCCTCACAGTCGTTGCCATGTTTGAGCCCCTTGTTGCATCCACTGTGTCAGTCCATCTTGTTGAGTGTTTTCCTCTTTATCACTGACCCTCTACTTTACGAAGCATGACATCCTTCTCCAGGGACTGATCCCTCCTGATAACACGTCCAAAGTATGCGAGACGAAGTCTTGCCATCTTTGCTTCTAAGGAGCATTCTGGCTGTACTTCTTCCAAGACAGATTTGTTCGTTCTTTTGGCAGTCTTTGGTATGTATATTCAGTATTCTCTGACAGCACCATAATTCAAAGGCGTCAGTTCTTCTTCAGTCTTCCTTACTGATTGTCCAGCTTTCTTGTGCATACGAGGCAATTGGAAACACCTTGGCTTGGGTCAGGTGCATCTTAGTCTTCAAGGTGACATCTGTGGTTTTTAACACTTTAAAGAGGCCTTTTGCAGCAGAAATATACATGTATATATACATATATACTCCTATGTTGTTAGGTGCCGTCAAATCAGTTCCGACTAATAGGGACCCTGTGTACAACAGACGGAATTCTACCTGGTCCTGCGCCATCCTCACAATCGTTATACTTGAGCCCATTGTTGCATCCGCTGTGTCAGTCCATCTTGTTGAGCTTCTTCACTGACTAATCCCTCCTGATAACATGTCCAAAGTATGTGCAATGGATTAATTACTTTTGTGTGTGACCATTCTAGCCATGATCTTTAACTCTCACGCAGGTGGTTGGGTGAGACTATGTGATAGGGTAGTTGTGGCCCACCCAAGGGGGTTGGTCAATTGTGCCTTAAAAGAGAGCCAATTCCAGAGCAGAGAGAAGGATTCTGCCACCACTAAGGAGGAATAGCCAGGAGCAGAGAGCATATCCTTTGGACCTGGGATCCCTGAGCTGAGAAGCTCCTGGAAGCAGGAGACAGAGAGAGAGAGCAACCTGTAACCCTGAAGATGGTGAGAAGTTGTGGCAGGAGAGTCCCGGCAGCAGGAGATAGCACAGTGTGCTTCCCGGCCCACAGAGAGAGAAAGATGAGTGCCTCTGGTGAGAGACCTAGGACCAGGGAGAGGCGTGCCTGTGAGCACGGTTGGGAAGAGGCAGTCCTGATGGAAGACTGTATCCTTGAGTGTTCCTGAGGCTGAATTGTAACCTGTTACTTTCCTAATAAACCCCATAATCGTGATTATGGTCTGTGAGTTCTTTGTGGCCATTGCTGTGAATTTTCGAACCCAGCAGAGAAATTGAGGGTGCTATGGGAAGGATGATTGGTGTTGGAGTTGGTATAGATGGAGGAGAGAGGAAGCTTGTCTGACCCCTGCCTCATAGGGATCAACCTTGGGCTGTTGATCTTGATTCTCCTTCCCCCTTGTGGGGTTGGAGGAGGTCAGACACTGCCCCTGTTTTTACAGTATGTGAGACGAAGTTTTGCCATCCTTGCTTCTAAGGAGCATTCTGGCTGTATTGCTTCCAAGACAGATTTGTTTGTTCTTTTGGCGGTCCCTGGTATATTTGGTATTCTTTGTCACCACCGTAATTCAAAGGCATCAGTGTTTCGGTCTTCCTTATTCATTGTCCAGCTTTCTAGTGCGGATGTGGCAATTGAAAATGCCATGGCTTGGGTCAAAGTGACATCTTTGCTTTTCAACACTTTAAAGAGTTCTTTTGTAGCAGATTTGCCCAATGCAGTGTGTCGTTTGATTTCTTGACTACTGCTTCCATGGGGATTGATAGTGGATCCAAGTAAAACGAAATCTTTTGACAACTTCAATCTTTTCTCCGTTTATCATGATGTTGCTTATTGGTCCAGTTGTGAGGATTTTTGTTTTCTTGATGTTGAGGTGCAATCCATACTGAAGGCTGTAGCTTTTATTTAGTTATTATTTAATTCTTCAAAACAGTACAAGTTAAATGATCTTATGATATAAATTAAGAAACTCTAAAGCAGATAATACGAGTATGTGAAACACCAGAATTGTAGCTAAGTGTCTAAGTAAGAAATGTTACTAGCTTTCCTCTATCCAGACTTCAACCCATAGAAGTTTTCCTCCTGTAGCCTCTTTATAGCATTCTTAAATTTCAACTCTACAAATTTAAAGAAAGTACAGAGATGATTTTACTATGGTGTAGTAGACTAACTTTTATATCCTTACTGATTTTCTGTCCACTGGCTCTATCAGTTACCAAGAGGGAGGTGTTAAAAATCTTTTACTATGTGAATTTGTCTATATCTTTTTCTGGTTCTGTTAGTTTTTGCCTCATGTATTTTGAAAATCTTTTATTAGACATATAAATATATAGGGTTATTATATTTGTTCTTCATACTTTAAAACTATTTGGTTGCTATATTTAAAGTGAATTTCTAGTAGGCAGCATACCAGTGAGTATGTATTTATTCAATCTGACAATCTCTGTGTTTTAATTGGGGTGTTTAAACATTTACATTTAATGTGATTATGGATTTGTTTGAGTTTAATTCAACCATCATGCTCTTCTTTTTAATTTTTTTCCTATCTTTTCTTTGTTCTTTTTCCTTTTTTTCTGCCTTCTTTATATTAATTGAATAGTGTTTTATGATTTCTTTTTATATCCTGTGTTGGTTTATTATTTAACTTTGTTTTGTTAATTTAGCAGTCGCTTTAGGATTTATAGTATACGTCTTTGACTTATCACTGCCTTTTGATTTATCAAGTGACATTTTGCCACTTCGTGTATGGTATAAGAATCTTACAGTAGTATACTTACATTTCTCCCCTTCTGGCCATTGTGTTAATGCATTTCATTTCTTCATATGCTATGAACTCCATAATAAGTTTTTATTATAAACAGTCGATTAAATTTTAAAGAGTTTAAAATAAATAAAATAAAATATATTTATAAACGTAGTTACTATTTCTAGTTTCTTCATTCCTTTTGTACATCTATATTTCCATCTGGTATTATTTTCCTTCAGGGTGAAGATCTTTTGACATTCTTTTTTTTTTCTTTATTGTACTTTAGACGAAGGTTTACAAAACAAACTAGCTTCTCATTAAGCAATTAGTACACATGTTGTTTTGTGATGTTGGTTGACAACCACACCACCTGTCAACACTCTCCCCTCCTCGACCTTGAGCTCCCTATTACCAGCTTTCCTTTCCCCTCCTGCCTTCTTGTCCTTGTCCCTGGGCTGGTGTGCCCATTTAGTCTCATTTTGTTTTATGGGCCTGTCTAATCTTTGGCTGAAGGGTGAACTTCAGGAGTGACTTCCTTACTGAGCTATAAAGGTATCCAGGGGCCATATTCTTGGGGTTTCTGCAGTCTCTGTCAGAACAGTAAGTCTGATCTTTTTTTTTTTTTTCCCTGAGTTAGAATTTTGTTCTGCATTTTTCTCCAGCTCTGTCTGGGACCCTCTATTGTGATCCCTGTCAAAGCAGTTGGTGATAGTAGCCGGGCACCATCTAGTTGTGCTGGACTCAGTCTGGTGGAGGCCGTAGTACTTGTGGTCCATTAGACGTTTGAACTAATCTTTCCCTTGTGTCTTTGGTTTTCTTCATTTTCCCTTGCTCCAGATGGGGTGAGACCAGTGGAGTATCTTAGATGGCCACTTACAAGCTTTTAAGACCCCAGATGCTACTCACCAAAGTAGAATATAGAACATTTTCTTTATAAATTATGTTATGCCAGTTGAGCTAGCTATTCCCTGAGGCCATGGTCCCCACAGCCCTCAGTCGAGTAATTCAGTCCTTCAGGGAGTTAGATGTGTCTATGGAACTTCCATGACCTTGTCTTGGTAAAGTTGTGCTGGCTTCCGCAGTATTGTGTACTGTCTTAACCTTCACCAAAATTACCACTTATCTATTGTCTGTTTAGTGTTTTTCCATCCCCATCTTTATGTTGAGGTGAAAACCATACCGAAGGGTGTCGTTTTTGATCTTCATCATTCCTCAGTAAGTGCTTTAAATCCTCTTCACATTGTGCAAGCAAAGTTGTGTCATCTGCATATCACAGGTTGTTAATGAGTCTTCCTCCAATCCTGAAGTCCAGTTCTTTGTATAGTACAGCTTCTCAGATTATTTGCTCAGTATACAGATTAAATAAGTATGGTGAAAGGATTCAACCCTGACGCATGCGTTTCCTGACTTTCGACCACACAGTATCCCCTTGTTCTGTTCAAACGACTGCCTCTTGGTCTTTGTATAGGTTCCTCATGAGCACAATTAAGTATTCCGGAATTCCCATTATTCACAATGTTATCCATAATTTGTCATGATCTGTACAGTTGAATGCCTTTGCATAGTCCATAAAACACAGGTAAATATCTTTCTAGTATTCTCTGCTTTCAGCCAGGAGCCGTCTGACATCAGTAATGATATCACTTGTTCCATGTCCTCTTCTGAATCCGGCTGGAACTTCTAGCAGTTCCCTGTTGATGTACTGCTGCAACTGCTTTTGAATGATCTTCAGCAATATTTTATGCGTGGTTGATATTATTGATACTGTTCAATAATTTCCGCATTCTGTTGGATCACCTTTCTTTGGAAAACCCGTTGTCGTTGAGTTGATCCCAACTCATAGCAACCATATAGGACAGAGTAGAACTGCCCCCTAGGGTTTCCAAGGAGTGGTTGGTGGATTTAAACTGTCAACCTTTTGGTTAGCAGATGAACTCTTAAGTCAGGTGCACTTTATTCTTCACAGTGACATCTTTGCTTTTTAACACTTTAAAGAGGTATTCTCCAGCAGATTTGCCCAGTGCAATGCATTGTTTGTTCTTGACTGCTGCTTCCATGGGCGTTGATTATGATCCAAGTAAAATGAAATCCTTGACAGTGTCAGTATTTTCTCCGTTTATCACGATGTTGCTTTTTGGTCCAGATGTGAGGATTTTTGTTTTCATTATGTTGAAGTGTAGTTCATAGTCAAAGCTGTAGTCTTTGTTCTTCATCATTAAATCCTTCAAGTCCTCTTAGATTTTTGCATGCGAGATTGTGTCATCTCTATATTGTAGGTTGTTAATGAGTCTTCCTACAATCCTGATGCCACTTTTTCTTCTTCATATATTCTGGCCTCTTGGATTATTTGCTCAGTATACAGATTGCATGAGTATGGTGAAAGGATGCAACCATGACCCACGTCTTTCCTGTTTTGAAACCACACAGTATCTCCTTGTTCTGTTAAAATGACTGCCTCTTTGTATATATGCTGGGTCTACATTATGGTGTATGTACTGGGTCTGTGTTATGATCCGTAAAGATTACAGCCTTGGAAACCCTACAGGGCAGTTGTGCTTTGTCCTATAAGGTCAGTATGAGTTGGAATTGATTTGATAGCAGTGAGGTGTTTTTTTTTTTGGTAGTCTTTTCCAGAGCCCTTCTCTTCACCTGGGCTGCTGTTTGTTATTTTATTAATTAATTAACAACTTCTCATTTACTTATACAGGATATTAAAAAAAATGTATACTCATGGGTGAAATTGACATTTTTTTTTTTAAACTGTGGCTGTGTGGTGGTCAGTAATACAACTATTACTATAATCTGGTGTCATGCCTTGATTTGTATTCAGGCACCAGCACTTTATGCACCATTGTCTTTGGACTATCAGTGCAAATGTTAACACAGTGACAAAGGCAAATAGTGTGTTAGTATTTTTATGAACATAGTTATTGACCCCACAGATTTTCTGGAAGGACCTCAGTGACCCTCAGAGTTTTGTAGGACACGCTTGAAAACTGCTGGCCTATGATAGTTTTGTCTTACCAGAAAGCTGGAAAGCTATTAAAGAGTAGGATCATATCAAAAGGACTCCTTTCAGGAGCTAACTTGAAAAAGACTCTCATTGATCAAAGATGGGACACTTCGGGAATTAATAACTGCACTGGACAAAACATCCTGTGTGTTTAGAACTGTGAGTTCATATTGATACATAAAACCAAAATACTTCATTGGTCACCTGGTGCAGGATTCTAGAAATTGTAGTAATTTTTCTGAAAACTGGTTAATATGTAAATTAAAATCCAGTATTTAATTTGCCTTTCTTTGATGACTATACCTCGATAACCAAATAAGGCAGTGTTCTCTTTATGGAATTATCCTAGTTAACAAATGAAGAAGGACTGGAATGATAAGAGTATCTCAGTTTTTCAGTCACTAATGAAATAACAGATCTAGGCAATAGTCATTAGTGACTGCTTACATAACAAAAGAACAGCACTGTTATTACCAGACACTGTTTACTGCTTTATGGAAGATTACAATATCATCTATAAAGAATTCTTGTCAACAAATCAAGCCTCAGTCAGATTAGGCCTTTATATCCAACTACCAGTTTTCAGAAAATATTAAGGATAGAGAAACATTAATGATGCCATGGATATGTAATTGGCAAAATCCAGAATGTTGGAATCTCTACAGGACAAAAAAACTAGTTTCTTCAACAACGGATAAATTGCCAGGAAAGGAAGAAAAGAGAGCGATGAAGTTACAAATTAAAAGAGCGATATAATATGTAGACCTTGTTTGGTTTCTACAGACCAGCTGTTAAGAAAATAACAAAGAGAATTTGATAAATTTAAACATAGACTAGATTTTGATAATAAAGAATTATTGTGATTGGTTTTAGTATGCTAGTAATATCGTAGGTACATATATATAGAGTACTACCGTTCTGTCAGATTGTTGTATTATAGTGGCTTGTGTGATGATAGAAGCTATGCCACCAGTATTTCGAATACCAGTAGGGTCACCTATGGTGGGCAGGTTTCAGTGGAGATTCCAGACTAAGACAGACTAGGAAGAAAGGCGTGGTGATGTACTTCTGAAAATTAGCCTTGGAAAACCTTATGGATGATAACAGAACATTTTCTGACTCACTTGTTTTGGACATGTTGTCAGGAGGGATCAGTCACTAGAGGAGGACATCATGTTTGGTGAAATGTAGAGGGCCAACGAGGATGTGGGAGACCCTCAGTGAGGTGGACTGGCACACTAGCTGCCTTGGTGGACTCAAAACATGCTGTCGATTGTGAGGATGACTCAGAATCAGGCATTGTTTCCTTCTGTTTTCTGTAAGGTCACCATGAGTTAGAGTCAACTTGGTGACAGCTAACCACAACTAACAGCAACATATATATGTTAGGTTATTGTGGTAAATTATATATAACAAAATGTTTGCTGTTTTAACCATTGTTTTCATTGTGGTAAAATATATATTGCAAAAAATTTGCTGTTTTAGCCTGAAGATACAGTTTTGAGTATGGCAGACTCAGTTCTTGACCTCACAGAGCTCACGGGTTAATGGACTTCTGGGCTGTTTTGTTTGAATGAGGGGTGAATGTTGACTGGCTGAGGGAGGGATGAGACTCTTGACTCCCAGGTGTCCTGGGATGGAGCTGGCACAGAGAGTAATGTGTTGAGAGTCTAGCACATTTGGAAATATTAAAAACCAGTTAATTCTGACTCATGGTGACCCCATGTGTATCAGAGTAGAGTTGTGCTCCATGGGGTTTTTTTTTTTTTTTTTAATTGCACTTTAGGTGAAGGTTTACAGAACAAACTAGCTTCTCATTAAATAGTTTGTATACATATTGTTTTGTGACATTGGTTAATAACCCCATGACATGTCAACACTCTCCCTTCTTGACCTTGGGTTTCCTATTACCAGCATTCCTGTCCCTTCCTGCCTTCTAGTCCTTACCCCTGGGCTGCTGTGCCCTTTAGTCTCATTTTGTTTTATGGGCCTGTCTAATCTTTGGCTGAAGGGTGAACCTCAGGAGTGACTTCGTTACTGAGCTAAAAGGGTGTCTGGGGGCCATACTCTTGGGGTTTCTCCAGTCTCTGTCAAGCCAGTAAGTCTAGTCTTTTTTGTGAATTAGAGTTTTGTTCTACATTTTTCTCCAGCTCCGTCTGGGACCCTCTGTTGTGATCCCTGTCAGAGCAGTCAGTGGTGGTAGCCTGGAGTCATCTAGTTGTACTGTACTCAGTCTGGTAGAGGTCATGGTAGTTGTGGTCTGTTAGTCCTTTGGTCTAATCTTTCCCCTGTATCTTTAGTTTTCTTCATTCTCCCTTCCTCCTGATGGGATGAGACCAGTGGAGTATCTTAGATGGCTGTTCCCAGGCTTTTAAGACCCCAGACGCTACTCAACAACTAGAACGTAGAACATTTTCTTTATAAACTATGTTATGCCAATTGAGCTAGATGTTCCCTGAGACTATGGTCCTTACTGCCTCCATAGGGTTTTTTTTTTCTTTTTTCTTTTTTAACAGTTTCTACAGGTACAATTTGGTGACTTTGGTTACATTCTTGAAGTTGTGCAGCCATTCTCACCCTCTTTTTCTGAATTGTTCCTTCCTCATTAATATAAACTAAACGACCCTGAAGTTCCTATCTAATCTTCTGAGTTGCTGTTGTCAATTTGATCCTGTATAGATAGTTGTTAAAAGAATATAATGCTCAAGGCAGACCTTTTTTACTAGTTAAACCAAACTACATTTTAACCATTTTTAAGTGTTACTGTGGATTGGATTTTGTCCCCTCAAAATTATATGTTGTAAATCGTCACTCTTCTACCTGTGGATGTAACCCCATTTGAGAATAGGGATTTCTTTGTTATGTTAACGAGGCCATATCAGTGTAGGGTGTGTCTTAAGCCAGTCTGCTTTTTGAGACATCAAAGAGCAGATCAGGCACAAATGGAGAAAGATCGATAACACATGGAGATCACTGAGGAGCCAAGGAAGAGAAGCTGAAAGAGACAAGGATTTTCTCTTGAAGCAAACAACGAAAGCCTTCCCCTAGAGCTGTTGCCCTGAATTTGGACTTTTTGCCTGCTAAACTGTGAGAAAATAAATTTCTCTTCGTTAAAGCCACCCACTTGTGATATTTGTTACAGCAGTACTTAGAAACTAAGACAAATGTCTAGTCAGTGACATTAATTACGTTCCCCATGTTGTGCAGCTATTGTTGTAGTTAGTTGCCAACTCATAGCAACTCCATGTGTGCAGAGTAGAATTGCTCCATAGGGTTTTCAAGGCTGTGACTTTTCAGAATCAGATTATCAGGCCTGTCTTCCGAGAGGCACCTCAGAGTGGGTTCAAACCGCCCAACTTTCTGCCTAGTAGTTGAGCGCTTAACATTTTACACCACCGGGGAACTTCATGCAACCATTACCACTATTTATTTTCAAATATTTTTCATTTCCATAAACAGAAACTCAGTACCCCTTAAGCAGTAACTTCCCATTCTCCCCTACTCCCTGCCACCGATAGCTAGCAATATATTTGTCTCCATGCAGTTGCCTATTCTAGATATTTCATGTAAATGGAATTGTGTAATATTTGTCAATGTTTTACTTATTTCACTCAGCATAATGGTTCCAGGGTTTATCCATGTTGTAGCATGTATCAGCATTTCATTTCTCTTTATGGCTGAATAATATTCCATTGTATAGATGCACCACATTTTGTTTATCCATTCATCTGTTGATGGAAACTTTGGTTGATACCATCTTATGGCTTTTGTGAATAGTGCTGCAGTGAACATTGGTGCATCTGTTTAAGTTCTTACTTTCAGGTGTTTTGTGTGTATACCTAGGAGTGGAATTGCTATCATAGGTAATTCTATGTTTAACTTTTTGAGGTACCACTGAATACTTTTCCAAAGTGGCTGCCCTGTTTTATATTCCCATCAGCAGTGGGTAAGGGTTCCATGTAGTTATATATTTTTTAAAGAGTTCTTATATTATAAACATGACTATTTGCAGAGGAAATGATCTCTCTGAGATTTGCTTCAAAAGTAACCAGTGGGTGTATGTGCTTATAGGTGGGAATGTGTGAAACAAAATTGTCCATGAATTGATAAATTGTTGGAGCTGGGTGATGAGTACATGATGGTTTATTACATGATTTTTTTTCTCCTTTTGTTATTGTTTGGAATTTTCCATAATAAAATGTAAAAGTTTTTGCTTATTCAGATTTATGATAATGGTGTTAAGGAACCATTTCTTCCTCCTGCAACATTTAAAAAAAAAATGTGTAAAAATTTAAATGCATAAGTTAATTTTGTCTCTTTAGAATTTTTTATTTAAAAAATTACAAAATATTTCCAGAGATCAAAAACAACAGCAAATGATATAATGAGTACCTGTGTACCAATCACCAAAGAAATAAAAAGTTAGAAACACAGTGTGTACTTTTGCCTAATAGCATGTTTCTCCCTCATCCCTCGAGGTAATTACTATTCTGACTTTGATGTTTTTTGTTCTCATGCATGTCTTTATAATTATGGGTAAAGAGGCAGATAGGCTTAAGGATATGGTGATGGGAAGCTGAGTGTATTCTTATTGGATTTATAACTGTTATGAAGCAGGGCATTAACTAAGAATGGAATGGGGAAAGGGTAGGGGATGTTGGAGTTCTGAGAAGACCAGAGAAATTGTAAAGAGTCGTCTTGGAGTGTGGAAAGGCGAACTTTCAGGGCAGTGTAAGATTGCTAGGCAGGGTTAAGTGCACATTTATGATTTATGGTTTTCTGAAGTAAAATGTGCTTCTCACATAAATTAATACAATTTTAACAGTGTAAAGCTATGGAACAGAGTAAATAAATGTGACTTAACCTTGTGTAAGTGCATAATGTTATTAGGAAGGTAGAGTTAAAAAAAAATTTAAACAGTAATTTTTATAGTATTGACTTTACAATTGATGTCAAATGTGCCCTAATGTAAAGTAACAATCTTTTAGCCTTACCAATAGTTCTCGGGTTGTGGGACTTCTGGCTCAGCTGGAGAAGATCAATACTGAATCTACAGAATCAGATACTGCCAGATATGTTACATCAAAAATTCTTCATCTGGCTCAAAGTCAGGGTAAGTTTTACTCTTTTCCTTGTTTTTGGAATGCTTTTTAAATTTTTAGAAAGTAGATGCTAAGAATGTCCAAAATTTTGATAAAATGGATGGTTTTCTGTAAAAGTCGAACATTTTCAAATTGACTTAAGAAGTAGAAAACTACTACGTAGTATCTTTGGAAGGAATTGATCTTCAAAGCATTTTCTTAAAAAATGATTACGATTTCACTTGCGTGATAATTTCATTATTCTGGAGGTTCAGGTCACTGAAATAAAACGTTTGATAAACATTTACTGTTTTTAGGAGCTTAGTGTCTATTAACTCTTCTTTGTGCTTGTAAACCAAACCAAACCTGTTGCTGTGGAGTCTATCCCTACTCATAGCAACTCTATAGGACAGAGTAGAACTGTCCCAAAGGGTTTCCAAGGTTGTAATCTTTCCTTCAGCAGACTGCCACATCTTTGTCCTGCAGAGCTGCTGGTAGGTTCTAACTACGGACCTTTTAGTTAGCAGCTTAGTGCTTAACCACTACGCCAGCAAGGCACCTTTTGTGTTCATAGACTCTTTATTTTATTTTGCTAACTTCCTTGTATACAGCTCATATGTTTTGTGGATAGTATTCAACACCCTAAAATGCAGGAAAGGTTCTAATAAATTGCACTTGTTTGTAGCAAAATGTTAAATACCTATACCTTTTAATTCAGAAAGTCATTATGTCCCTGTCTCAGTCAGGGTTCTGTAAAGAAACAGAACCAGTAAGATAGATGTCTGTATGTAGAAGGAGAGATTTATTTTGAGGAATTGGCTTATATGATTGTGGGAGCTGGCAGGTCCAAAATCCGTAGGTGGCGGCAGGCTGGAAATTCTGACAGTCTTGTGTCCCAAATTGGTAGGTCAGGTGGTGGGGGAGAGAGAGGGATTTTGGCAGAATGTCTGTTTATAATCTGGAGGTAGAATCATTCTCCCTTGAGAAACCTCCAGTTTCAATTTAAGGCCTTCAACTGATTGAGTCCCATCCACATTATGGAGGATAATCTGCTTTACTTAAGGCCAACCAATTTAAATGTTAATCACATATAAATACTTCATAGCAACATCTAGACTAGTATTTGACCAAATAACCGGGCATGGTAACCTAGCCAAGTTGTCACATAAAATTAACCATGACATTGGATTCTAGCTTTTAGAACTATGTGGTGCTTATAAACTAAGCTGGAAACCTTGGTGGCGTAGGGGTTATGAGCTATCACTGCTACTCAAAAGGTTGGCAGTTTGAATCCACCAGGCGCTCCTCGGAAACTCTATGGGGCAGTTCTTCTCTGGTCTGTAGGATCGCTATGAGTTGGAATTGACTCAGTGGCAATGGGGTTTTTTTTTTTTTTAATAAACTAAGCTAGATGCACAAGGGTGTCATTTGTGCCAGTGTAGAGTTTAACGTGCCGGGTATATTCACTGAATTGCCCTATGAAAAACCACCTCCTCCTCTCCAAAAAACAAAATGCAAATTACCTAAACCTGTAAGTTATACTTTTTTACACTGCCCCCATCACTGTAGACTTCTCTCATCACAACCTGGAATCCCCTACCCTAGCATTTTACTGGAAATGCCCCCAACCACACTGCTATTAAAGACTGTCCCTGTCCCTGACACTGCTACCCACCACTGGTGGCCTACCCCCAAACAGTGCCCCCTGGTGTTGTGCAGTACAGTGACTCTGCTTATAATACCTTGGATTAGCCAACCGATACAGTACGGGTAGTCCCTGATGTATGACAGGGTTCCATTTTGAGGACTCCGTTGTAAGTTGGTTCTGACTTAAGTTGAATACGTCATTTTTTTTTTAAGTTTTCATTATTGTTGCTTTATTATCAGTATCTTTATAAATCCAATCTTCGTCTTTGGAGGTTGTCATGAGAATGCTAACATCAGCAAATTACATTCTGCAACATTGTATGTAGTATATATTACTAATGATAAAACGTATCAAGAAAAAAAAAAGATGTTCATAAGCTTGGTTCGTAGTAACTTGAATGCTACATCATCGTAAGCGTGGTTCCTAGTAACTCATAAGTCGGAAACTACCCATATAAAGTTAATACTGAAAAATTGTCCCATCATCATTTATAGGATAATCCAATTTGCTCTCCATTTAGTAGAGAAAGATTGTTGTTGTTGTTGTTGTCAGGTGCTTTCGACTCTGTTCTGACTCATAGCGACCCTATGTACAACAGAACGAAACACTGCCTGGTCCGGAGCCATCCTCACAGTCCTTGCTATGGTTGAACTCATACTTGTAGCCACTGTGTCAGTCCATCTGATTGAGGGTCTTCCTCTCTTCGCTGACCCTTTACTTTAGCAAGCATGATGTCCTTTTCCAAAGACTGGTCCCTCCTGATAACATGTCCAAAGACCAAGCCTCGCCATCCTTGCTTCTAAGGAGCTGTCATGGATTGAATTGTGTCCCCCCAAAATATCTGTCAACTTGGCTGGGTCATGATTCCCAGTATTGTATAATTGTGTACCATTTTGTAATCATGTGATTTTCCTATGTAAACTTCCGTAAACTCAATCACTATGATCTAATAAGATGGATTATGCTGATGAGGTATATAAGATTGGATAGTGTCTTAAGCCAATCTCTTTTGAGATGTAAAAGAGAGAAGTGAGCAGAGAGACATGGGAACCTCATACCACCAAGAAGGTAGTGCTGGGAGCAGAACGTGTCCTTTGGACCTGAGGTTCCTGTGCAGAGAAGCTCCCAGACCAAAGGAAGACTGATGCATCACAAGGAACCTTCTTCCAGAGCCGACAGAGAGAAAATGTCTTCTCCTGGAGCTGACGCCCTGAGTTTGGACTTGTAGCCTACTGGACTGTGAGGGAATAAACTTCTCTTTGTTAAAGCCATCCACTTGTAGTATTTCTGTTACAGCAGCACTAGATGACTAAGACAGAATTTGGTACTGAGAGGGTGGGGTGCTGCTCTAACAGATACCTAAAATGTGGAAGCAGTTTTGAAACTGTGAATGGATAGAGGTGTGGCAGCAGCAGAGGACCAGCAGCAGCAGAGAAGGGACAGCGACAGAGAACCAGCAGCAGCAGAACCAGGAGACCAGTGCGAGACGGTACTGGAGCCAACCCATGGAGCGAGAGAGCTGAGTGCCTGTGTGCTGGAGGCTTCCTGGTGAAGTGGGATGCCTCTGGGCACTTATCGGTGGAGCTAGGCTTGCCAACCCACACAGCCAGAGAGCTGAATGTCTGTGTGTAGGGGGCTTCCTGGTGGAGTGGGGTGCCTCCAGGCACTTATTGGTAGAGCTACAGAGCTTTTGAATATTGGGCCCCAGCAGCGCAGATGTGGGCGTGAGGCCCAAGCAGCTGAGAGGCCAAGAAACCAGGAAGCAAGCTGAAGAGACAAGGAACAAAAGAAGCTGAACTGCCTCAGTCTCAAAAGGTATAGCAGTGACCTCTGGGATTTCAAAGGGTGGAGCCATGGCCTCTGGTGTTTCTAAAGGTGAAGTTGTCACTCCCACGGACTAGGAGAATGGTGCGCCTAAAGCCGAGGGAGCAGAGTTACCGTCCCTGTGGTCCTGGAAGGCAGAGCTGAAGCCCAGGGCCAAGGGGCCTCCACTCAGAATCCCAAGACTGTGGCTAATACCTAGAGTCTGGAGGGCAGGGCTATTGTGTGAATGGTCTCAGAGAACAGAGGATTGTTTTCAAGCCTTGAGGGCTAATGTAATGTGTTCTGCTGACTTGCTTGGTGCCTGTTATCCATTCTTCTCCTCCAGGTTCTCCCATTTGTAATGGAAATGTCTGGTTTGTGCCTGTTTTGCCATTGTACCTTTGGAAGCAGATAACTTATATTCTAGATTTCACAGATGAAGAGGAATTTTTGGATTTTGGACTTGGAGTTAAGACCTTTGCTTTGATATGAAGAGATGAATATGTTTTTCATGTTGCAAGGACATAAATTTCTGGGGGCCAAAGGGTGGAGTGTCATGGATTGAATTGTATCCTGAAAAAATATCTATCAACTTGGCTGGGTCATGATTCCCATTATTGTATAATTGTGTACCATTTTGTAATCTGATGTGATTTCCTTATGTGTTGTAAATTCAATCACTATGATCTAATAAGATGGATTAGCGGTAGTTATACTGATGAGGTATACAAGATTGGATAGTGTCTTAAGCCAATCTCTTTTGAGATGTAAAAGAGAGAAGCTAGCAGAGATACATGGGAACTTCATACCACCAAGAAAGCAGTGCTAGGAGCAGAGTGCATCCTTTGGACCTGAGGTTCCTGTGCTGAGATGCTCCCACACTGAGGGAAGCCTGATGCATCACAAGGACTTTTCTTCAGAGCCGACAGAGAGAGAAAGCCTTCTCCTGGAGCTGATGGCCTGAATTTGGACTTGTAGCCTACTGGACTATGAGAGAAAAAATTTCTCTTTGTTAAAGCCATCTACTTGTGGTGTTTGTGTTATAGCAGCACTGGATGACTAAGACAGGAGATTTCTGGCTGTACTTCTTCCAAGACAGATTTGTTTGCTCTTCTGGCAGTCCATAATATATTCAGTATTCTTCGCTGTAAAAACGATGTGGAGGCTGTGTCTGACCTCCTCCAACCCCACAAGGGGGAACGAGAACCAAGATGAACAGTGCAAGACTGACTCCTATGAGGTGGAGGCCAGACAAGCCTTCTCTTTCTGCCATTTTTACCAATTCTGACACCAACCGTCCCTCCCATGGCACTTTCTACTTCTCTGCTGGGTTCGATAATTCATTGCAGTGGCTACACAGAACTCACAGACCATACTCATGATTGCGAGGTTTATTAGGGAAGTAACAGTTTACAATTCAGGCTAAGGAACAGTTCTTCCGTCAGGGCAGTCTGTTCCCGGCCATGCTTGCAGGCATGCCTCTCCTTGGCCCTCAGTCTCAAAGGAACTCAGCTTTCTTGCTCTGTGGGCCAGGAAGCCCACTGCACCATCTCCTGTGGGTCTCTCCTTCCTTGGTGGTGGTGGGCTGTTCTCTTCTTTCCCTCCTCTGGGATGGTTCATTTCAAGCCTAGTGGGATGTCAAAACTAACAAATACCTTTGGTGACCCACAATTATCATATCTGCACAGTCCCACCCAGTCACTTGGGTGGGAGTTACAAGACCATGGCTAGAAAGGCCACACAAAAGTGATCCATGGCACTTCATTCGCCAGCACCATAATTCAAAGGCATCAATTCTTCTTTGGTGTTGCTTATTCATTGTCTAGCTTTCACGTGCATATGAGACAGTTGTAAATACTATGGCTTGGGTCAGGTGCACCTTAGTCCTCAAAGTGACATCTTAGCTTTTTAACACTTTAAAGAGGTCTTTGCAGCAGATTTGCCCAATGCATTGCATCTTTTGATTTCTTGACTGCTGCTTCCATTGGCGTTGATTGTGGATCCAAGTAGAATGAAATCCTTGACAACTTCGATATTTCTCCATTTATCATGATGTTGCACATAGAAACTAAAAGTTAACAATGAAGTGTTTTGCTTTCTCCAATTATTTTTCTCTCAACTTGATGGCAACGGGTTTGGTTTTAGAGAAAGGTTAGGAATTTATAATTCAAAGAAGAAATGCGAATGTCCGATAAACATGTGGAAAGGTTCTTTACCTCCTTAAAAGTCATCAAATGAAAACAACAGAGATATTTTTCACTTATCAGATTGACAGAAATTAGAGAGAATGACAACATCCAGTGTAGTCGAGGGCATGGAAAGTAGGGTATTCTCATATATTGTTGGTGCAATAATTATTATAAACTTTGGAGGAAATAATATGGTAATATTTATTAAAATTAAAAGTACACATGCTATTTGAAGGCATTTCCATTTTCAGAAATTTATTTGTCTGAAATATGTCAAATTTGTATATGAAAGAATGTCTGGGGATGTGTATTGCAGCATTGTTTATAATATTCAAAGATCAAGAAACAACCTGAATATCCATCACTGAGAGTTGTTGAATATATTTTGATACAGCCTAACTGTATAACTTTATAGCCATGATATGCAACTATTACAAATAATAAAATGGAACTGAATGAATTGACTTCGGGGTCTGAATTTAGTATATTAAGTAAAAAGCCATTTTCTTTGGTTCGTATACCTGTGTATGTATGGCCCCATTTTTGTCCAGAGTAAACCATTATATGTGCAATGTTTGTATGTTGTTGTTAGTTGCTGTTGAGTCAGCCCCTGACTCATGGCAACCCCATTTGTTACGGAGTAGAACTGTTCCATAGGGTTTTCTTGGCTGTTATCTTTACATAAGCAGATTGCCAGGCTTTTTCTTCTTTGGAGCTGCTGGGTGGGTTTAAACTGCCAGTCTTTTGGTTAGCAGCTGTTTACAAACCACTTGCACCACTTATATAATGTTTGTATAAGCAGGGTGAAAAAAAAAAAGAAAAGATGCGTATAATTGTTAGCAGTAGTTCTGTCAATGGAATAGGAATGGAGAGGAATAAGGTAAACTCCTAATTTTACTTCAGACACTTTTGTACTTTTAGAATTATTGCAACATGGAATAATCAATATTTAATAATTGTTAACTATTAATAGTTCATAAATATTAACTATTAATATTTAATAAATAATAATATTTAAATGATTAAAAAAGGAAGCCCTGCAATATACCTTAGTCACACAGTTGAAACTTATAAATTCCCAGAATTTGCCCCTTGGATGCATTACATTTTCTGTCTTTAATATTGTACTACTTATTTGCAGTGTGCATGGTACTTTTTGTAATTTGCCCTTATTTTTTCCTTAGAATCATTTATTTTAATTATCCATTTCATGTAACTTGTCCAATTTGTTGGCATACCATTATTGTTAATATTCTTTTATAATCCTTTTAATTTCTGTAGGGTAGGAAGTCATGTGTCCCCCTTCCATTCCTGATTTTGGTCATTTGTGCCCTTTCTCTCTCTCTTTCTGTTTTTTTGGCCTGTCTAGCTCAGTGGATTTCAACCAGGGGTGATTTTGTCCTTCCTTTGGGGTCATTTGGCAATGTTTGCAGACTTCCTTTGGTTGTCAAAAGTTGGGGAGGGGTTGCTATTGGTATCTAGTGGGTAGAGACCAGGGATGCTCCTAAACATTCTATAATGCATAGGACAGCCACCCACAAGAACGGCCCAAAATGTCAGCAGTGCTGGGACTGCGCATGTGCTCAGCCTCTGCGTCAGTCAGAAATGTGTCGTCTGCTTGGCCTCTCTGCTCTTCCCTGCTTGTGCAGACAGCCTTAGAGCCAGTCATAGACATGCAGAGCTTATCAAGCCCCTCTGTGTCTGTCTCTTTTCCAGAATTTCCCTGTTAAATTTCTGGCTAATCTGCTGTATGTCCCAATCAGGACCACCACCTCAGTGGCTTTTGCCTGTTTGCTTACTTCTGAGATTGCCACTTTTCCTGATGTTGCAGCGTGGTGTGGGTTTTTCGCCTTCTGCTCCATATCAAGTGAACTCCCTCTTTCAGTGAAAGTTTCAGCTGCTGGTTTCATGGCCTACCCCCACCCTGTAAAAACTACCTTACAAACTAAGCCACCTTGGGGGAGAGGAGTGGGGAATGGGAGCAGCCACAGATTCCCACTCTTCTTACCTGACATTCAGGAGTTTTTCATGAATAAATGCTTCTCATTTTGTTGATTTTCAGAGCCCTGAAATGGTTGTTTTCGACAGTTTTGTCTTGCTTTATGGAGAAAGGACTTGCCAGCCGTTTTCCTTTCCAACACTAGAAGTTGAAAATCTGTATTAAATATATATCTAGTTTATGAAATCTAAATATCTCTGAAGAATAGGCAAACATTTCTAAACAAATTAACCACCACTAGGAAGGTTTTACATTGTGTAATTCACTTATCAAATTCCACTGGTAAGAGTATACTTTTAATTTCTAATATTGGTGAGTGTATGAGGGAACAGTACTTTTCCATACTATTGATGGAATGTTAATTATAACAGTCTACTTGAAGACCAGTTTGGCAATATTTATTAAAGTTAAAATACAGATAGATCCTTTGATATGTTTATAGTTTTATTCCTAGATATTTAAGAGAAATATTTATATACGTAAACCAAAACCAAACCCACTGCTGTTGAGTCAATTCTGACTCATAGCGACCCTATAGGAGAGTGTAGAACTGCCCTATAGGGTTTTCAAGGCTGTAAATCTTTATGGAAGCAGATTGCCACATCTTTCTCCCGAGGAGCAGCTGGTGGGTTCCAACTGCTGACATTTTTGGTTAGCAGCCGAGCGCTTTAACGCTGCACCACTAGGGCTCCTTTCATATATGCAAAACCAAAAAAACCCAAACCCGTTGCCGTTGAGTCGATTCTGACTCATAATGACCCTATAGGACAGAGTAGAACTGTCCCATAGGGTTCCCAAGGAGTGGTTGATGAATTTGAACTGCTGACCTTTTGGTTAGCAGCTGAGCTCTTAACCACTGTGACACCAGGGCTCCATATATGCAAAAGGAGACATTATTAGCAACGTCAGTGGTAGGAACATCCAGGGACCAATTTAGAATATTTACTGGACCAGTGGAAAGTGGTTGATTCTGTATTAGTTACATGATAATAAAACTGTATGCTTTTTTTTGCTTTCATACTTTAGAGTAAAACTTTTTCTACTTTTCAGAAAAAACAAGAAAAGAAATGACAGCCAAAGGTTCTACAGGAATGGAAGTTCTGCTGTCAACATTAGAGGTAAATCATGAACAGGCTTTAATTATGCAACTAATAATACTAAGTAATACTGAAGAGAAAAGAATATACGTGATATATAAAATTCTTATCTTGGAGGTAAAGCCAACTAATGAAAATTTGTTTTATGTTTTAAACTATCATTTAGAACTGTGGTATAAATGTTATAATATGTAGTAGGTGAATAAGTGTATTTCTCTATGATTATAATGGTGAGCATAAATTTTAATCTTAACATGTTATTCTAATTGGTAATAGAAAATAAAGCTCTAGTGGTAAATAAACCATTAGTTTAAAACAAATGATTGAATTGAGAGTTATCATTTATTGTATTGTGTTAGCTGATACACATTCATTTGTCCATATCTGCATATGTTGGTTGAAATAACTATTATGTTGATGATAATTAAATTTCTATGCCAATGTAAAAGTTTTGAATGGGCTACCAGGATGCATTTAGAATCAGGATTAAGCACAGGGAGTGAATTCATGTTCTTCTATAGGAAGTCTTAGCATCACAATGGTCATTTCTCCCTAAGTTGATTTGTCAGTTTAAAGCAATCTCAATAACACCAATAACAGTTTTGTTTCTGAAGTCCAAATGGGAAAAAAACTAAGCAAGAATAAGTACATTTATAAAAAACTAGAGATCTGAGAAAAGACTAAACCCCGAACCAAAAACCAAACCTGTTGCTTTTGAGTCCATTCCAACTCATAGCAACCCCATAGGATAGAGTAGAACTGCTGCATAGGGTTTCCAAGGAGTGGCTGGTGGATTCGAACTGCTGACCTTTTTTGTTAGCAGCCAAAGTCTTAACCACTGCGCCAGCAGGGCTCTGAGAAAGTACTAGGCCTACCAAGTATCAAACCATATTATAAAGCTTCAGTAGATAAAATAGTTTAGAAATTGTGCGTGGGTAGACAGACATCAGCGTAATTGAAGAGAAAGTTGAAAACTAAGTTAAAATACTTAATGAGGATTTAGTACTATTTGATAAAGGTAGCCTGGTGCATCAGTGGGGAGTGGAGAGATTATTTAATAAATGAAGTTGGGACAAATTGGTAGCTACCTGGTAAAAGCATAAATTTGGATCCTTTTCACATTCTCCACCAAAATAAATTCCACGTCAAGCAAAAATTCAAACACGAAAATAAAATCATAAAAGTACTAGAGGAAGCAATGGGAGAAATTTTAAAATATTCTCACAACAGGGAAGGCTTTTCTAAGTCTGAAAAAAAAACAGGAGCTATGAAATAAGTTTCTTTTTTTTTATTGTTGTAGTTTAAATGAAGTTTACATTTCCAGTTAGTCTCCAATACAAAATGTTATACATACATTGTAATGTGACCCTAATTGCTCACCCCATTCTGCGACAGCACACTCCTCCTTTCTGTCCCTGATTCCCCATGTCCAATCAACCAGCTCCTAACCCTTTCTGCCTTCTTCTCTCACCTCTGGACAGAAGCCTCCCCTTTGGTCTCTTGTATCTACTTGAGCTAAGAGGCACACTCCTCACGAGTATCACTTTGTGTCCCACAGTCCAATCCCTGTCTGAAGAGTTGGCCTCAGAAATTGTTTTAGTTCTGTGCTGATAGAGAATCCAGGGGCCATGCTTTCTGGGGTACCTCCAGTCTCAGACCATTAAGTCTGGTCTTCTTATTAGAATTTGAGTTCTGCACCCCACCTTTCTGCTGGTCCATCAGGGACTCTCTGTTGTGTTCCCTGTCAGGGTGGTCATTGGTGGTAGCTGGGCACCATCTAGTTCTTCTGGTCTCAGGCTGATAAAGTGTCTGGTTTATGTGGCCTTTTCTGTCTCTTGGGCTAATAATTTTCCTTGTGTCTTTGATGTTCTTCATTCTCCTTTACTCCAGGTGGTTGGGACCAATTGATGCATCTTAGATGGCCGCTTGCAAGCTTTTAAGACCCCAGCTACCACTCACCAAAGTAGAATGCAGAACATTTTGAAAGAAAAGATTGATAAATTCAACTACATTAACAAAAATGAATTAAGAAAACCCATAAAAAATCAAGACACTTGACAAACTGAGAAATATTTTCAACTCCTTTAGTTTCTTTAATACATAAAGAACTTCTATAAATCAATAAGAATAAAATGCAAAAATGGCACTTAAGGTTGAGCATCACTTTTAATAAGAGAAATGTAACCAAAGTGTGCCTTTAAACATTTTCACCTATTAGATTGGTTGTCCAGGCTTTGGGAAATAATTATTCTTCTACATGGCTGGTGGGATTATAAATTGCTCCTTGGAGAGCAATTTGATAATATTCTATCAAAAGAAATACTCATATTCTTTGACCCAGAAATTCTAGAACTTTATCCCGCATATAGACATACTTGATTACATGTAAATATATGTATGTAGTTATTTTTGAAATGTTTTTAATTGGAACAGATTAAAAACTATGAAAATTAATTGAAAGGCGACTGGTTACATAAATAGTAGAATAGTCTTATAATGAAATATATATCATGTAGTCTTTAAAATGAATAAAGACGCTTTTGTTTATTGACATGTAAAAATATCAAGGTGATAGAGTGGTACCACCATATATATGTACATTCACATGCCTTGCTTATATGTGTGCATATTAGTTTGGAAGGATACACAAGAAACTGATAACCTGACTTGCTTTCTGAGAGGGCAGCTAGTCACTATATACCTTATAATGTCTTTTAAATTTTAAATTTTGATTCATTTACTTGTATATTTGATAGAAAGATGATGAATTCAGGTGACAAATTCGTTCTTCTTATAATAATGTTGATACTAAGAAAATAATAGCTCAAATGACCTATAAAAATTCTTAAGGGCAAGAAGTGTGATCAGTGAGAATAGTGGCAACTTGAGTACATTTGTTCTTAGAGAAATTGCAAAGGTCATCTGTAAAATATAAGTAGTTCCCAACAGGTCAAAAAGATTTGGGAATCACAAATTTACATTGTTTTAATAAATCAACTAAAATTTTTATTTCAGAACACGAAAGATCTTCAAACTACACTAAATATCTTAAACATTCTTGTTGAGCTGGTGTCAGCTGGTAAGTTTTTGTTTCTTTGCTCTAACTTCTGTTTGTAAACAGTGATCAACAATGTATCATGTACTTTATTTGGAATTTTCTGATACTCATGTAGAAGCTGTTATAAGTACTAGAATTTGGAAACTATCAGACTCTTTCCTAGTTGCTGTGTTTATGTACCTTTTCAGTATCCCTCAGACTACCCCTGCAACCTGTGTATTTTAGAGCTTTGAACTAGAATTCAGGCATCATGTGTTTACTCTTTCTGAGCCATTTTCTAAGTAAAATAAATGAGATAAAATGTGATTTTGGTGGTATTTGTTTCAATTTAGCAATCATCACTTTGAAGGTTTATTGGGTGCTAACACGTTGTAATATGTTACGGGAGAATTTACTGTTTTTAAAAAAATGTATTTTTTAAAATTTTTAGGTGGAAGTCGAAGAGCTAGTTTTTTAGTCGCCAAAGGTGGTTCACAAATATTGTTACAGTTACTGATGAATGCCAGCAAAGAATCCCCCACAAATGAAGAGTTAATGGTACAGATTCATTCTATTCTTGCAAAGATTGGGCCCAAAGGTAAGGGTTTCATTTGTATGATTATTGAATCTGGAACCATCTTTGTAACACTGATTTTTATCTGTACTGAAACTACTAAATGTTTTGAATCTAAGATGCTACTGTCTTTTCTTGATCTTAGTAATGGAATGCTTTTTACAGTCAGCTAGGAGTGACCTGCAAGAATGAAGGATACAAATTCGTGAATTTACACATGGTAGAAAAAGGAAGAAAAGTGTTTCAGAATCACAAGTGTGTCTGCATGCTTGTGTATGGGTAATGTTGAGGCTAGGAGGGAAAAGGGTGGGAGTGGTTAGAGGAACATGGAGGTAAAATGTGTCATTGCTTTTCATTAATAGTCATGTTTGCTGTATATTTGTTTTTCAGCGCTCAGGAAATTTACAATCTAGTGAAGAAGGACAAAATAGACATGAAAAATCATTAGCCTGATTATTATAACAGTAACACATACAAAATATTAAAAAATGTAAATTGAGGAAACATAAGCTGTAGAACACAGGAGGAAGCTGGTTTAGGTTAGGTTAGTAGAGAAAGATGTCCTTTCAGCAGGGCCTAAGTTCAGCTTACAGTCGTCTACCTGCACAAAGATTAAAATAACTCCTTAAACTCTTAGAATTTTTAAGAGTTCATGCCATTTCCTTGTGGGTTACATTTGGGTTTTAATTCTTGACGTTCCTGTTGTTCATGGAATGCACTGATCCTGTTACTTTCTTTATTTAAAATTTTAATATTTTAAGTTCTTGGTACCCAGATTTTCTTTTACTCTTTTAATCTCTTATAATCAAGAACTTCTTTTATTCTTCTTTTCTTTCTATGTCAAGAAATATATCCCTTTAGGAACTGTCTTAGTTTCCTAGTGTTACTGTAACAGAAATAACGCCTACTCCTCATTTATTGACTGTCTTGTTTTCTGACATTTCACATTTATGACAGTAGTAAAAAAATCTACTATCCAACTATTTTGCGCGTTGACGATGTACGTTTGGCAGTAATGAATGCCGAGGTGCGAGGTGAGAGTAACACTGGCTGTGATGGTTAAGGTTATGTGTCAGCTTGGCTGGGCCATGATTCTCAGTGCATTGGCAGTTATGTAATGATGTTATTTGGCAGTTGGGTAATGGTGTAGCCATCCTCCATTTTGTGGTCTGTTATGGTTATCATCCATTTTTGCATTAATGTCGATTTTCACATAATGACCTGGTCTGTGTAATCTAACCATGTTGATAAGTGAGGAATGATTGTAGTACAAGTGGGTGGCTTTAAAGAACAGAAATTTATTTTCTTATAGTTTAGGAATCTAGAAGTCCGAATTCAAGGCACCAGCTATAAGGGGAAGGCTCTCTGTTGGTTCTGGAGGAAGATCCTTGTCTCAGCTTCTGTAGCCCCGGTATTCCTAGGTTCCTTGACATCTTATCTCCCCACCCTTTGTATTTCCTTCTGTGTCTAATCTGCTTCTCTCATAGCTCAGAAGTAATTAGGCTTAGGGCACACCCTACATTGATGTGGCCTCATTAGCATAACAAAGAAAACCCTATTCTCAAATGGACAGGGGTTAGGATTCCAACACATATTTTAGGGACACAGTTCAGTCCATAACAGGAACTTTTGATGATATTTGCCAGATTATTTTCTGTCTAAACTCTTTCTTTTTCTATTATTTTCGAAGCCTGAAAATAATAAGGTTTAATTAAATAAATAATATTATAATGGACATTTAGATTTTTACTGTTACCCTTAACTGTGGGATAGTGTTCCTGGGAAAGATGTTGAGCTGGACAGCCTTACATATGTAGTGGGTCAGTTAAGTTCTCTGTTTCATGACAATCTAAGTGTCAGGATCCTCTGCCTGCCTCTCCCTGCCCTGTCCTCCTTACCTGTCCCTTAGTACGTTCTTTCAAGCTAGTTTTCAAAAATATGTACAATATACAACAAAAATCATACAACAAAATTATTAAAAGTTTAATTGTTTCAGGACTTTATATTTGATAATATGAGTTCATAACATAAACTTAAAATATCATTGTTTTATGACTTTTTTTTTTTTAAACAGACAAAAAATTTGGAGTGAAAGCTAGAATTAATGGAGCTCTGAATATAACCTTGAATTTGGTCAAACAGAATTTGCAGAATCACCGCTTGGTTCTGCCTTGTCTTCAGCTTTTACGAGTGTATTCTGCTAACTGTGAGTATTTCAGAGTGGCTTCTGGTTAACTCAGTGTTGTGAAATTATACAAAATGAAAAATGTAAAGTACTGTAATTCCATAAACCTTCAAAATTTGTGGACAAGGGAGGAAAAGATTTAATATGAGTACTTTTAGTTCCTACTCTCAACCACTACAAAAGGGATGTGGGGTAAGAAGGTGATTTGACAAAATCTTGAGAACGCTCATTAATTTTATAAAGTACTGGAGTGAGGGGGATGAGTAGGCAGCCTATGGAAAAGATGTGGGAGAATATGAGGGTATTGGCAGCTGGAAAAACTGCCAGTGCCTCTTTGGGTTTTCCTGGATGAGAGAAAAGCTGAGAAGGAAGGCATGGGATAGCATAGTCACCTGAGAATCAATAGAGAAGTGGCCGAACAGAAAATAAATAGTACATGAGCCACTGAGGAAGCTGGCAGGAAAGGGATCACAGAGTGAGTGAGTCTCAGTTGAAGTGTCCCCCGAAACACACACATTCTTATTTAACAAATTAGGTCCCAAGCCAATGAGATGTTGATTTTCTCTTGTATTCTCTGACCGTGGAGTTGCAGTGGTTAAACAAAGAACCCAAAATTGAGATTGTAGAATACAGTAAAACTTGCAAAAGCTGGAACCGGTGTAAGGCAGAAACCTTAAATATTTTCCACTAATAGAATAGAAAAATGGTAAGACGGCACCCTGTCAAAGGCGGAAAACATGTGAGACCTGGAAAAACAAGGCAGTCCCATCTAGTTCCCTAGTTCCAGCTGTCACAGGTTTCCTTGAATATGTTATTGCAGAATATGATTATAAAATAATGATAATGAAAGTGCTAGATATGTGTGTGTATGTATGTATGTATGTATAAGTATGCGTATGTATGTATAAGTATGCATATGCATGTATTTACATACATACACGTATAGGTATGCGTGCGCACGTACCCCTTGACGGTATGGGTAACGCAAGTGGTTAAGCACTCAACTACTAACTGAAAGGTTGGTGGTTCTAACCCACTCAGAGGGCGTGCCTTGGAAGACAGACCTGGTGATCTGCTTCCGAAAGATCACAGTCTGAAAACCCTGTGGAGCAGTTCTTCTCTGCACACATGGGGTCACCATCGGTTCGAGCCAATTCGACAGCAACTAACAACAACAACATGCTCAGAGGAAAATAGCCTTGGGCACTTAAATAACACTTACATAATTAAAAATAACATAAGAAAATGAATTAGATGTCTAACCAAAGAAGTTAGGAATAGAGCAATAAACACAGGAAGCAGAAAAATAAAATAGTAAAGAAAAAAAATGAAAAGCTATACAAGTCTGTCTTGGAAGAAGTACAGCCAGAATGTTCCTTATAAGCGAGGACGGCGAGACTTCGTCCCACATACTTTGGGCATGTTATCAGGATGGACCAGTCCCTGGAGAAGGACATCATGCTTGGTAAAGTAGAGGGTCTGTGAAAGAGAGGAAGACCCTCAATGAGTTGAATTGACACAGTGGCTGAAACAATGGGCTCAAGCATAGCAACGGCTGTGAGGATGGTGCAGGATTGGACAGTGTTTCATTCTATTGTTTATAGGGTCGATATGAGTCGGAAGCGACTTGACAGCACCTAACAACAGCAACGTACATTAGAAAATAGGAAAACAGTGTATTTAAAAAAATAAAACTGAATTGAATTAAAAATACGATGGCCGAGACATAAAATTAGAAGGGATAATGTAGTAGTAAACAGATAGAGAAGGAATTAAAATCAACATAGAAAACTTTAGGAGCTACATTTTGATGGTGTTTTATTAAATTAATCACTAGAAGCCTAGAAAATGGTTTATTTATAATTTTGTTAATAATGTTTGTTCAGAGTTGAAGATGTTGGGTAGAATTTTCTGGTTAGGTAATTGCTTGCATATTTTTTGTGAAATACTAAAATTGTTCCCTCTTTTTTTCATGATACAACTGCTTTAGTTAAGGCCCTCATTGCCTCTGAACCTAGACCACAGCCTCCTAATGTGTTTTGCAAACCCATCTTTCTCAGAGTGGTGTGAGTTCTGACCTGTTTATTTAAAAAGCAAATCTGATTTATTGTTCCTTTTGGGCAATTCTTGGTAGCTGAGAGAATTAACAACTTATAGAGCCCTTCATAATTTGTTTCTTAGCTTGTTTTTCCATCTCTGTCTTCTGTTTGTATGCCTTTGTCTGATATAATGTGCTCTAACAGTGTAACTGCTCTTACTGGGGGTGTTCGTTGTCTCTACTCTGTTGTCTTCAGAGAGATCCCAGAGCCACATTCACCCCTTAACTCCAACTCCTTTCCTAGCTAACACACCTGCTCTTAAAAATTGAGCCCAAGCATCACTTTCTTCAGGAATGCCTTCTGTTCTACTCTGGATTATGGGTGCCTCAGTGGTGTAGCCTAAATAACCTACAATTCTTAATTTATTTAGAAAGTAATTACATGGTTATTTTTTCTGTCATTCTTCTCTACACTTGTTCACTGAATGCAGGTTTATTTTTGTCACTGAATCCCTGCATCCTGGTGTTTAGTGGAGTTCACTAAATTTACTGAATAAACAAATGGAGCAACTTAAATATTTTTTATAACAACATTTTTTGTTGTTGTTCATATTGTTTCAGAATTTCTTTGCGACTTCCCATAAAAAAACTAAACAAAAAAAATCCTCCCTTTGAGTGATTGGCTAAGGTGGACCTTATCAGTGACTTAACTGCACATTTGTTAAACAATTTGTATTTTTGGCTGTGTAGCTCACAAAGCGTGTACGTTTTTAGTTACTGAGGTTTCTAATCATTTTATATCTTTTCCCCCACAGCTGTGAATTCAGTATCCTTAGGGAAAAATGGAGTTGTGGAACTAATGTTTAAAATTATTGGACCATTTAGTAAGAAGAATTCAGGTCTTATGAAGTGAGTAAATGTTTCGAATATAAATAGCAGTTATCTGTGTAGTACTGGGCTGCATTATCTTGGTCTGTACAATGAGTTGGTTAAATTAAATTGTATCTAGGGTCCTTTCTTAGTTCTTAAATAGTAATTTTTTATCATAAAGATTTTGTATAAAGTTTAACCTTCAAATACATATCAGAATATATTCATTTAATATAGTGTTTATATGAATTTAGATTTTGAACATTCCCAGATATTGTGAATAAGGGGAAAAAAGATCACTTACAGAGTATCGTTCATTCAGAAACATTTATTGAGTGCCTGCTATGTTCCTCACCCAGCTTTGCGTCTTTTTAGTTAATTACTTCCTTCATTTTCATGATTAGCTGAACATATCTTAAAATTACATTTCTGTTGTGTCAAAATTGTGTCATTCTTCTTTTTTTCTTATCTTGATATATTCATAGGTCTTTCAACCTTTAGAAAATGAAAGCAGTTTTCAATAACTTGGTTATATTTAATATTTTCTTCAGTCATACTAGAGGTCATTCTTTTTTTTTTTTTTCCTTTTTTTTTAATTGTACTTAACTGAAGGTTTACAGAACAAATAGTTTCTCATTAAACAGTCAGTACACATTGTTTTATGACATTGGTTAACAACCCCACAACATATCAACACTCTCCCTTCTCAACCTTGGAGGACTTTTTTTTTGGTGAAAATATACATAGCCAAAGATACACCATTTGAAAAATTTCTGCATGTACAATTCAGTGACATTGATTACATTCTTCCAGTTGTGCTGCTATTCTCACTATCCTTTTCCAAATTATTCCATCACCATTATCTTCACCTCACTGTCCCCTAGGCTTCCCATCAAACCTTTTGAATTGCTGTTGTCAATTTGATCTCACATAGATAATTCTTTCTTTTTGGACTTTAGATGAAGGTTTACAGAACAAATAGTTTCTCATCAAACAGTTAGTACACATGTCGCCCTATGACAATTGTTAACAACCCCATGAGATGTCAACACTGTCCATTATCAACCTTGGGTTCCCTATTAACAGCTTTCCTGTTCCCTCCTGCCTTCTAGTCCTTGTCCCTGGACTGCTGTGCCTCACTAGTCTTGTTTTGTTTCCTGGGGCTGTCCAATCCCCGGCTGAATGGTGAACCTTGGGAGTGACTTCACCACTGAGCTAAAAAGGTGTCTGAGGGCTATACTCTTGGGGTTTCTCCAGTCTCTGTCAGGCCAGTAAATCTGGTCTTTTTTTGTGTGTTAGAATTTTGTTCTACATCCTTCTCCAGCTCTGTCCAGGACCCTCCGTTGTGATCCCGGTTAGAGCAGTCAGTAGTGGTAGCCGGGCACCATCTAGCTGTACTGGACTCAGTCTGGTGGAGTCCTTGGTAGCTGTGGTCCATTAGTCCTTTGGACTGATCTTTTCCTTGTATCTTGTTTTCTTCATTCTCCCTTGCTTCCAAAGGGGTGAGACCAGTGAAGTATGTTAGATGGCTGCTCACAGGCTTTAAGACCCCAGATGCTACTCACCAAGGTAGAATGTAGAACATTGTCTTTATAAACTGTGTTATGCCAGTTCCACGAGACCATGGGCCCCACAGCCCTCTGCCCAGGAAGTCAGTCCCTCAGGGAGTTTGGAAGTGTCTGTGGAGCTTCCATGACCTTTCCTTGTACAAGCGTGCTGGCTTCCCCAGTATTGTGTACTGTCTTACCCTTCACCAAAGTCACCACTTTTCTATTGTCTATTTCGTTTCCCCCCACCTCCCATCTTTTTTTGTGGCGTCTGCCTGGTTTTGGTATCAGGGTTATGCTGGCTTCATAAAATGAATTTGAAAGTATCCCTTCTTTTTCTATGTTCTGAAATAGTTTGAGTAGTACTGGAATAAGCTCTTGTCTGAATGTTGGGTAGAATTCTCCAGTGAAGCCATCTGTGCTAGGGGTTTTTATTGGTTGGGAGTTTTTAAATTAACTTTTCAGTCTCCTCTCTCGTTATGGGTCTGTTCAGATTTTCAACATCACTTTGTGTTAGTTTGGGTAGGTAGTGTGTTTCTAGAAATTTATCCATTTTGTCTAGGTTTTCAAATTTGTTGGAGTATAGTTTTTCAAAATACTCTGTTCTCATCCTTTTTGTTTCAGTTGGGTCTGTTGTAATGTCCCCCATTTAATTTCTTATTTGGGTTATTTGCATCCTTTCCTGTTTTTCTTTTGTCATTCTGGCCAGTGGTTTGTTGATTTTGTTGATCCTTTCAAAGAACCAACTTTTGGTTTTGTTGATTCTTTCTATTGTTTTTCTATTCTCTATTTCATGTATTTCTGCTCTGATCTTTATTATTTCCTTTCTTTTAGTGACTGTGGGACTTTTTTTGCTGTTCTTGTTCTGTTTGTTCAAGTTCTGTAGTTAATGTTTTGATTTTGTCGCTTCTTTTTTGATGTGTGCATCTATTGCTATAAATTGTCCTCTGAGGTCTGCCTTTGCTGTGTCCCAGAGGTTTTGGTATGATATGTTTTCATTCTCGTTTGATTCTAGGAAGTTTTTGATCCCACCTCTGATTTCTTCTATTACCAAGCGATGTGTATGCAGGGTGTTATTCAGTTTCCATGTAATTGATTTTTTTTCCTTGCTCTTCCTGTTGTTAATTTCTACCTTGATGAGTTATGGTCAGAGAAGATACTTTGTATTATTTCAGCGTTTTGAATCTTGTTGAGGGTTGCTCTGTGGTCTACGATGTGGTGTATTCTGAAGAACGTTCCATGTACATTGGAAAAGAATGTGTACTTTGTAGTTGTTGGGTGGAGTGTTCTATATGTATCTATGAGGCCAAGTTGGCTGATTGTGCCCTTTAGGTCTTCTGTATCTTTGCTGAGTTTCTTTCTAGATGTTCTGTCCTTTACTGAGAGTGGTGTGTTGAAATCTCCTACTATTATCGTGGAACTGTCAATTTCTCTTTTTAGTGCTGTTGGAGTTTATGTATTTTGCAGCCCTGTCATTGGGTGCGTAGATGTTTATTATGGTTATGTCTTCGTGAAAGATCGTCTCCTAATCATTATATAGTGTCCTTCTTTGTCTTTTATGGTGGATTTTGTTTTAAAGTCTATTTTGTCTGAGATTATTATTGCCACTCCTGCTCTTTTTTGGTAGTTGTTAGCTTGATACATTTTTTTCGAACCTTTGACTTTTAATAACTTCACGTCTTTGTTTCTGAGGTGTGTCTCTTGTAGACAGTATATTGATGGCTCGTGCTTTTTTTTTTAATCCATTCTGTTACTCTCTATCTCTTTATGGGTGCATTTAGGACACTTACATTCAGTGTAATTATTCATACTTGTGAGTTTATTGATGTCGTTTTGTAGTGCTTTTTTTTTTGTGGTGCTGACATTTTCTTTGTTCCTACTCTCCTGTGCTGAATTCCTTTGTTTGTGGATTTTTTTTTTTCATTTCTTTTGTTTTTGTAGGTTTTGTTTTTACTGAGACTTTATGTTTTTCTTCTTTATTTTGATGAGTACGTTCGTTAACTTTCTTTGTGGTTACCTTGAAATTTACCCTTGTCTTCCTAGATGTGAAGCAGTCTATTATTACTTGGTATCACCTTGCCTTCCTCTCCATTAGAAGGTTCTATACCTATGCCGTTCATTCCCTCTTTTATTGTTCTGATGCTGTTGTCATTTACAGATTAATTTCTCTGGTTCCCTATTGTAATTCTTTTGGTTTTAGATAGTCCTTGAGAGTTCATTTCCTAGGTAGGTATCTTGCTAGTACAATCCTGTGCCCTAGATTCAGCCTGTGGTCTGATGTTGTTTGTTCTCAGATCAGAGGACTCCCTTTAATAGTTCTTGTAAGTTTGGTTTGGTTTTTACATAGTCTCTTAATTTCTGTTTATCTAGAAATGACCTAATTTCACCATCATATTTGAATGAGAGTTTTGCAGGATATCTTATTCTTGGCTGGCAATCTTTTTCTTTCAGGGTTTTATATATGTCGTTCCATTGCCTTCTTGCCTGCATGGTTTCTTCCGAATAATCTGAGCTCAGTCTTATTGTTTCTCCTCTGTATGTGACTTTTTGTTTTTCTTGAGGTGCTCTCAGGATTCTTTGTTTGTTTTTGGTTTTAGCGAGTGTGATTATGATATGCCTTGGTGATTTTCTTTTGGGGTCCATCCTGTATGGGGTTTGTTGAGCTTGGATGGTCAGCTTTTCATCTTCCATGATATTGGGGAAGTTTTCTGTCAGCAGTTCTTCAGTGATACTGTCTGTGTTCTCTGTTTTCTCCCCCTGTTCTGGAACTCTGATCCCTCAAAATTTTTTGCTTTTGATTGTATCCCACATAATTCTCAGGGTTTCTTCCTTGTTCTTCATTCTTTTTTCTGATTTTTCCTCAAACAGAATTATATCCAAGTGTCTTCATATTCGCTGATCCTGTCTTTCATTGTTTCAAACCTGCTCCTCAGCCCTTCTTTGACACTGTACATTTCTGAAATCTTGTTTGTCTTTTGGATTTCTAATTGTTGTTTTTGTATGATTTCTAGTTGTGAATTTATTGTAGCATTTTGTTCCTGTATTATTTTCTTGAATTCTTCCTTTTTTTTGGTCTGTGTTTTCCATGAATTTGCCTTTTTCATGAATTTGTCTATTTTTTCCTCATTTTTGTCTGCTTTTTGCTTCAACTCTTGGATAATTCTGGGTATTAGATATTTGAATTCCCTATCAGGTAGTTCTAGTACCTTTTCTTCTACTGGAAAGTCATTTGGTATTTTATTTTGGATTCCTACTGGAACCATCCTGTCCTGTTTTTTTTAATAAGTTTTGATATTGTCTGCTGTATTCAGGGCATTCAGTAGTTATTTTCATTGTTTATTGATTGTAGATTTGATTTGTTCATCCTGCTTTTTTGTTTTATTTGTTTATGTCTGAGCAGGCGGGCTGTGTGATCTTTGTTATTTGCTCATCTGTGGCCATGATACTTTTCACCTCCTTCTCCAATGGGCAGGGCCGATCACTCAGGTGTGGTACAGCAGGGTAGATCCAAGTGAAGAGGAGTTTCTGGGATGGGTTCTTTGTGGCATGTGCTAGGGCTGACAGGATGGGCCTGGAATCAGTGCAGGGCAGGCTCCAGTAGGCCGTGCCTGTGCTACTTGGGGTTGTGATGTTTAGCACATGGTGCAGGCAGGCCAAAAAGAGAGAGGGGATTGTGATGTGTGGAGCTAAGATGGGTATGGGAAGGAGGAGAGAGAGGAGAGAGGAACAGGAGCCAAAAACACACACAGGAACAAAAAAGAGTGCTGAGGGAGCTTGCTGTTGGAGTGGAGAGATGAGAGACTAAGAAATGTAGAAAAACAAAAAGGAAGAAGAAGAAAAGAAAGAAAAATGGTAAAAGAAAAAAATGAATAAACACAAATTAGAGGAAAAAAAGTAGGAAAAAGAGGAAAAAAAAGTCTCCAGGGATCCCACCAGTGCGGTTGGTAGGACCGGAGAAGTTGCTTCTAGGCCGTGAAGTACAGCCTGGCTAGAAGAGGTAGAGGTGTCACACGGTACCAGGTGTTCAGGAGACAGGAAGAGAAGGTAAGTATAGAGAGATGAAAAACTGGAAATGAAGAAAGACAAAGCGGGAAAAATAGAAGAAAACAAAAGAAAGAAACAAACAAAAAAAACAACAAACAAGAGGAAATGCCCCCAGGGATGTCACTGTGCGTCTGTGCAGAGTAAGAGAGTAGTTCCCAAGCCACGCAGTATTGCCTGGCTAGAAGGGGCTCTGAAGCCTAGCAAAGAAAAAGAAGACAAACAAACAAAACAGGAAACAGAACAAACAAACAGAAAAAGCCCCTGGGGTCCCACCGGCGTGGCGGCACGAGCTGGGAAGCAGTTGCGCAGTCGAGCGGTGTTTCGTAGCCTTTCAGGAAGAAGCAAAGATTGCACTCGGAGCCAGGTATTTGAGAGAAAGGGCAGGGGTTGGTGGCATTGGTGGTGAGAGGTAAGAAAGAAATCTAAAGAAGCGGAAAAAAGCGCCACCAGCAGCCAACAAATGGCACTCAGGGAGCTGGCCAGTGTGGGTGAGTGGAATCCAGGTGACACTGGGATGAAGGCGGTGCTTCCCAGCGAGCAGACTGTGGCCGCAGGAAGCAGAGAAGGCCAAGTGGGGGTTGAAGAAGGGTGGGAGATGGGAAAGCATATATTGCTGGTTACTGGTTGTTCTGTCTCCTGCTGGAAACTCCATGAAGCTGGTTTCTCGTACCCCCATTCTCCGATCTCTGATAGGAGTCCAAGATGGCATATCTGTGCTGCGGTAGCTGATAGGGGACCTCTGCATGTATCTCCTTGCTCTCTGTTTTCAGTCAGTTTCTTATTCCATTTGGTGCTTGGCTGAGTTCTTTATCTCTTCATTTGATGCTTAGTGTTTCAGGATTGACGTATGTCTCTGTTTGACTTAGTTTTTTGAATCTTCACTGTGGAGGGACGGCGTGGTGCTTCTGTCTGTAGCGTCATGTTGCCCGAAAGTCAGAGGTCATTCTGTTTTTAAAAAACCTTTATCATAGAACTTTTCAAATATACATATAATTTAAAGTGAATATCATACTGCATTAAACTAATTAAATATATTGAATTGATAATATCGATTACTTGTATCATATTCAACAATTAGAAATATTCTGCCGCTTTTGTATAATTTACTTCCCCTTTACAATTCTGTTTGTTAGGCGTGTGTAATGTATGTATCTTTTTTTTTTCTGTAAACCAATCCTAGATATTTAATCGTTTTCCTCTAAATACATCAATATATAGCTTTAATAAATAAATCTAAACCAAGAACCAAACCTGTTACTGTTGAGTTGATTCCGACTCATTGTGACCCTATAGGGCAGAGTAGAACTGCCCACTAGGGTTTCCAAGGAGCAGCTGGTGGATTCAAACTGCCAGCATTTTGGTTACCAGCAGAGCTGTTAACCTCTGAGCCAGCAGGCCTCCAAACTGTTGCAGTGGAATTGATTCTGACTTGTAGTGACCTTAGAGGACCGAGTAGAACCGCCCCATAGGTTTTCCAAGGAACCAGTGGTGGATTCCAACTGCCGACCCTTTGGTTAGCAGCCAAGCTCTTAACCACTGGGCCACCAGTGCTAATAAATAAGGACTTTAAAGAATAACATGATGCTGTGATTATACCTAACAGAGTTATTAATTCCTTAGTAAAATCTAAAATCCATTCTGCATTCCATTTTCTCCAATTGTTTGAAAATCCCCCTTTTACAATTGGTTTATTTGAATCAGAGTCCATACTTTATTCTTCATACTTAGGAAATTTATTAACACACAAAAGTAGAAAGAATAGTATAATGAACCCAGATATGATATATTTGATACCTGTATAGCACCCAGTTTCAAAAATTAGCAACATTGTCATTTTTATTTCATCTAGTCCTCCCCTGTCTTTCTGTTTCCCCCTGGAGTATTTTAAAGCAAATACCAGCTATTACACTTAATCTGTAAATTCTATAATATGCTCAGTATCAGATATGAACCTTTTTCTTTTAGTATTTCCACAGTATCATTTCTGTACCCTACAATACTAATTCCTTAATATCATCTAATATTTTCTGATTATCTAAGAAAAATCTTTTTACAGTTGGTTCGTTCAAGTCAGGTTTCAAATAAGATCTCTACATTGTATTTGATTGATAGGTCTCATTCTTTTTAAATTGGTAACAGTCTCTCCTGTTTTGTATTATTTGTTGAAGGACCTTGAGGGGGGTGATATGTCTGGTAGAATGCCCCACATTTTGGGTCAGAATGACTGTATCCTTGGGTTGTTTAACATGTAGGTATATCCCTCATAAAATCTGTAGGCTCTTAGAGCTAGAGCCTTGATTATATTTGGTTCTTGTTCTTTTTTTTTTCATCAAAATTATCTCATTGGTGGGGCTGGATACCTTGTTTTGCATCACTTAAGAATATTGGGTTTAGGGGATACATCCATTATGTACGTTCCCATCAACTTTTCACCTAATTATTTAGCAGCCTTTCATGACATCGCGTAGATCCATTATTTCACTGAGGATTGGAAAAAGTGAATTTTCTAATTTTCTCATTCTTTCTATATTTATAAACTGTGATTCTTTTATAAAGAAGAACTTTTCCACATCACTGTTTTGTTAAATTTTACTTTTAAACAAATAGAGTTTAGAACATTTCCAGTCTTTTCACCCTTTCTTTATAAATGTCAAAGTATTTTAGATTGAACAGTTCTTGAAAATTGGAGCTCACTTACACATATATTTATTAAAATATTATTTGGTGGTGTGGCTCAGCGTATTTACTTATGCAAAGATATTCACAGTCCTAAGCTTCTGTTGAAATGTGACAAGACAAGGAAAATCATTGCATCACAATCAGCACAGACTTACTGCATCAGTGTAGTGTAGTGGCTTAGAGAGTGCCTCTCTTACTTTTACAGGCTCTTGACAGGAAACCACTTACTTAACCTATTAATGTTCCAGTTTCCTGTTTGTAAAATGATGTATTAGTTTCTGTAGCAGAAGGTTGTTGTGAATATTTAATGAGATGATTCCTATAATTAGCACAATGTGTATGTTAACATAATATAGTTAGTATAGGTGATCAGTGTAGTAACATGGGTGTGAGTGAATCCCTACTAAGAATAAAATTATATTCTTTATTTTTTATCAATATACCATTCCTTCCCTTGATCTTTAAAGTTCTTTATAATTTATCTTTTATCTAATGGTTATGATCTCATACTTACGATTTAGGCTACCCTATTGTAACCAAGTTACTAAATCCAATATAAAATGTTTCTAGGAGAAACGGAATATTTCAAAAATATTTGAAGGTATCTTTAATATACCATGTGGGTTATATTCAAAACCATGTTGAAGTCAGTGGATCTCAAACTTACGTAAAAAGAATATAGTTATCTAAATTACTCCATTCTTTTTTTCTATTTCTACTTTAAAAAGAAAACCTAAGTCTTTATTTTTACTTAAAAAAGTACCATTCATTGTTCAAACATTTTTATCTGATTTCTTGTCATTTTTGGTAATCAGAAGGTTCTCCCCACTAATTAACTAAAAAAACTCAGGCTTCTAGAGCTTTCCATGTCAGTTCTTCCTCCCTTTCAACAATACCCTGCCTCTAGTGGGAAGAAGACTGAGGGAAGCCATTTATGTTTGAGGGATGATGCTTCCCTTTAGGATTTCCTTACCTTTCCAGTATTGGGTCTTGTATTTAAACACTGTTAATTCAGAAGGAAGTGACTTGGGAAGCTGTAACTCCACCTGTCTACTTGAGTTTCCCCACAGGTTTGGAGGTCAGTGCAAGGATTGACTTCAACTTAAAGTAGATGTAACTTTGTGTGTACCTGGGACTTTTCCTTCTTCACTCCTCCTAAAGAAATAAGTCATAGACTGCTTTTTAAGCCATTGTTGGTTGTGTTGATTGTTAGAATGATATTGGTAAACTAATTCTAGATTGTGTGAGGAGAAAACTTTATATAAATTTTGAAAATATTTAGTGTGGGAAATACGTAGATTGGAAAAATATGAGGAAGCATGAAATATTGATAGTGAGAAATTTTAATCAATTAACATAATATAAACTAGGTATGTCATTAAATCTAATATTTTAAAAATCCTTTGTAGCATTTATATTGTAAATTCACACTGGCTTATAAGTATCACCCAATTTCAGAAATTCCTTTGTTCTTAAGTTTTTATTTTTAAATGCCTTTTTAATAAGGTTTTGGCAAAAATATAAAGATAACTTTGCACTAAACTTTATCATTTCTTTTAATCTAGTAAACTATTCTTTTTTTCCCTAAGTTTTGTTTATTTGTTGTTGTTGTTGGGAATATACATAGTAAAACAACACCAATTCAGCAGTTTCTACATGTACTATTTAGTGACATTGATTACATTCTTCAAGTTATGCAGTCATTCTCACTTTCCTTTTCTGAGTTGTTCCTCTCCCATTTTAACATAAATTCACTGCCCTTTAAGATTCCTATCTAATATTTCAACTTGCTGTTGTCAATTTGATAGTTGTTAAAAGAGCTTAGTGCTCAAAGCAGATATTTTTTTTTTACTAGTTAAGCTAAATTATTGCTCAGTTTTAGGAAGACTTCAGGGGATATTTTTGGTTTAAGGTTTAAAGGTGATATCAGGGCAGTAGTTTTCAGGGTTCACCCACCTTCCATGGCTCCAGAAAGTCTGGAGTCCAAGAGAATTTAAAATTCTGGTCTGTATTTTCACCCTTTTGGTCAGGATTCTTTAATGGAATCTTTGATCAAAATGTGCAGTAAGGGTAGCCGGGCACCCTCCAGTTCTTCTGGTCTCGTGGGAAAGGAGGCAGTTGTTCATGGAGGCAGTTAGCCACAGGTTCCAAGTCTTCCTATTCCTGACTCTCCTTCTTCCTCTGTTGCTCCAGGTGAATAGAGACCAGTTGTTGTGCCTTGGATGGCCACTTGCAAAGCTTTTAAGACCCCAGGCACTACACATCAAGCTGGGAGATAGAACAGAAACCCTAAACATGTAATTAGGCCAGTTAACTGGGATGTCCCATGCAACCATGACCCTAAACCTCCAAACCAAGGAACCGAACCCCATGAGATGTTTGGTTGTACATAAGCAGCCTCAGCAGCCACTCTTTTTTGTTGAGGATTGTTTTTTCTATTTTTGTAAAGAAGGCTGTAGGAATTTTGATTTGGATTGCATTGAATCTGTAGATTGCTTGGGTAGTATTGACATCTTAACAATATTGAGTCTTCCAGTCCTTGAACATGGAGCATCTTTCCATTTATTTAAGTCTTCTTGAATCTCTTTCAGCAGTGTTTTCTAATTTTCATTGTGTAAGTCCTTCATGTCCCTGGTTGGATTTATTTGTAGGTATTTTATTCTCTTAGATGCTATTGTAAATGGAATTGTTTTCCCTAATTTCTTCTTCACATTTCTCATTGCTGATGTATAGAAATCCAACTGGTTTTTTGTTTGTTGACCTTGTACCTGCAACTTTGCTAAATTCCTCTATTAGCTCTAGAAATTTTTTTGTGGACTCTTCTGAATTTTCTGTATATAGGATCATATCATCCGTGAAGAGATAATTTTACTTCTTCCTTTCCAATCTGGATACCTTTTATTTCTTTTTCTTGTCTTATTGCTCTGGCTAGGACTTCTAATACAATATTGAGTAGAAGTGGTGAATGTGGGCACCTTGTGGTGTTCCTAATTTCACGAGGAAAGCTCTCAATCTTTTTCCATTAAGTATAATGTTGGCTCTTGGCTTTTTATATATGCCCTGTATCATACTGAGGAATTTCCCTTCTATTCCTATCTTTTTTTAGGATTTTCATCAAGAAAGTGTTTGATTTTATCAAATGCTTTTTTTGCATCTACAGAGATAATCATATGGTTCTTTTCCTTTGTTCTATTAATGTGGTGTATTATGTTGATTGATTTTCTTATGTTGTACCATCTGTGTATTCCTGGAATAAATCCTTCTTGGTCATAGTGTGTGACTCTTTTAATATGCTGTTGGATTCAGTTTGCTAATATTTTGTTGAGGATTTTTGCATCTTTATTCATAAGAGATACTGACCTGTAGTTTTCTTTTCTTGTGGTGTCTTTGTCTGGTTTGAGTATCAGGGTTATGTTTGCATCATAGAATTTAATTTGGGAGTAGCCTCTCCTTTATCTTTTGGGAAAGTTTAAACACTATTGGTGTCAGTTCTCTAAATGTTCTGTAGTATTCCCCAGTGAAGCCATCTGGTCCAGGATTTTTTTGTTGGGAGGTTTTTGACCACTGATTTGATCTCTTCACTTGTTATGAGTCTGTTGAGAATTTCTGTTTCCTCTTGAGTCAGTTTGAGTAGGTTGTGTTTTTAGTATTTGTCAGTTTCATCTAGGTTATCCAGTTTGTTGCCTTAACAGTTGTTCATAATCTGTCATAATTCTCTTTATTTTTATTGGGTCAGTTGTAATGTCCTCCCTTTCATTTTTTGTCTTGGTTATTTGCATCTTTTCTTTGTCAGTCTAGCTAAAAGATTTGTTGCCTTTTTAATCTTTTCAAAGAACCAACTTCTGGTTTTATTGATTCTCTCTATTGTTTTTCTGTTTTCAATTTTATTTATTTCTGCTCTGATCTTTGTTATTTCCTTTCTTCTGGTAGATTAAGGCTTAGTTTGCTTTTCTCTTTCTGGTTCCTGGAGTTACCGAGTTGGGCTATTCATTTGAGATCTTTCTTCATTTTTCATGTAGGCATTTATTGCTGTAAGTTTCCCTCTGAGTACTGCCTCCGCTGTGTCCCATAAGTTTTGGTATATTGTGCTTTCATTTTCATTTTACTCTAGGAAGTTTGTGGCTTCTTCTTGACCCATTGGTAGTTTAATAGTGTGTTGTTTAATTTATGTATGTTTGTATATTTTCCAGGGTTTTTTTTTTTTTTTTCTGTTACTGATTTCTAGCTTCACTGTTGTGATTGGAGAAAATACTTTGTATGATTTCAGTCATTTTAAATTTATCAAGACTTGTTTTGTGACCTAAAATGTGGTCTCTCCTGGAGAATCATCCCTGTGCACTGGAGTAGAATGTATACTGTGCGGTTTTGGAATAGAGTGTTCTATATGTGTCTGTTAAGTGTAGTTGGTTTCTAGTGTCGTTTAAGTCCTCTGTTTCCTTGGTAATCTTTTTCTAGGTGTTCTATCCAGTATTGAAAGCAGTGTATTGAAATTTCCAACAATTATTGTAATTATATCTATTTCTCCCTTCAATTCTGCCACTGTTTGTGTTACATACTTAGGTGCTTGATGTTGGGTGTGTATAGATTTATGATTGTTAAATCTTCTTGATTAGTTGACTCTTTTATCACTATATAATGTCCATCTTTATCTTTTTTACACAGATTTTGTCTTAAAGTCTGCTTTGTCTTATATTAAGAGTGCCGCCTCTGTTCTCTTTTGGTTATTATTTGCTTGCAGTATTTTTTTCCATCCTTTCATTTTCAACCTATTTGTGTCTTTGAGTTTAAAATGTGTCTCTTGTAAACAGCATATAGCTGGGTCATGTTTTTTTATCCATTCTGCCACATTTTAATTTTTTTGTCATAAGAAAAAAAAGAACTTTTGAAGAAAATGTTTTAATGTATAATATTAATATAATTATCTTTACATCAATGCAGTTGTAAAATATAATTTTTTGTGTTTTTTATAAAGAAAGAGGTCAATGAAAGCACAAAGGGCCTGGTGCCCATGAAAATCATCATGTGCCCTGGGAATATATAGATCCATGAAATCATTACCACGATCAAGATAATAAATATTTCCATCACCATCAAAAGTTTTATGGTGTCCTTTTGTAATCCCTCTTTCCCACCCCTCTCCACCCCTTTCTCCTCTTTGTCTCTAGTCAACCACTCTTCTGCTTTCTGTCATTGTAGGTTAGTTTGCATTTTCAGGAATTTTATGTAAATGAAAGCATAAGTGAAATTATCTAGTAGATGCTGTCTTTTTTGTGATCTGACTTTTTATTTACGCATCACCATTGTTTTGCTATTCACCTATGTTGTTATGTGTATCAGTAATTTATTCCTTATAATTGTTGAGTAGTATTCCATTGTATGGGGCTACCACAGTTGATTTGTTCAGTTGTTGATAGGTATATGGGAAGTTTCCAGTTTATGGCTGTTACAAATAAAGCTGCTGTGAACATTTATGTACACTTCTCTGTATGGCCATATATTTTTTATTTCTATTGAGTAAATACCTAGGAATGGAATGGCTGGATCATATGGTAGCTGTGTGTATAACTTTAAAAAAAAACTGTCTTTCTTTATGCAAGTCTTCCCTCTAGCTTTTTGGACACATGGAGTACAATTATAATAACCGGTTTTATGTTCTTGTTTTCTAGCATTTGTGTCAGTTCTGGATTGGTTTTAATTTTTTTCCCTCATCATTATGGATCTTATTTCCCTGATTTTTTACATGCCTGATAATTTTTTACTGTATGCTGGACATTTTGAATTTTACTTTGTTGGGTGCTGGATATTTTTGTATTATTATAAATATCTTTGAGATTTGTTCTGGGATGCAGTTAAATTACTTGGCAACAGTTTGATCTGTTCAAGTCTTGCCTTTAAAATTTGTTAGATGGGATCAGAGCAGTGTTTAGGGCTGATTATTACCCACTACTGAGGTAAAATCCTTCTGAGTACTCTACCCCAGGCCCCATGAATTAGGAAAGTTTACAGTCTGGTTGGTGGGAACAGACATTATTCCCAGCCCTGTGGGAGCACCGGCACTGTTCTCCAGTCCTTTTGGATGGCTTTTTCCCCAGCTTCTGGTAGTTAGTTAACCCTTAGAAACTTTCTGGGTTTCTCTTCCTGTATATCTGTTTTTCTTGAGTACTCTTAGTGTGAACTATGGCCAACTTGTTGTCTCTGGACTCTCCATGTCCTTAACTCAGTGTCCTTACCTCAGGGAGTCCATGGTTTAGCTCAGGAAGTGTGTGTGTTCAACTCAGAGAATCTGTTCTCAGCTGGGTTTCATCTCTCTGCACTGTGGCATGGTAACTCCCCCAAGGTGTAGTAACCTGGAGTAATTGTACATCTCACCTCATTTGTTTCCCATCTGTTATGGATCACTATCCTTTATTCCCTGATGTCCAATATCTTAAACAGTTCTTCTGTATATTTTGTTTCTTTTTCTTTTTTGTTTAGTTGTATCAGGAGGGTAGATCTGGTTCATGTTACTTTATCTTGGCTGAAGCGGAAGTCCAGATTGTCTTCTCAGAAGGAGACTGACAGTTCTGATTTCACAATTTATTTCTCAACAGGATGCTTAAATTATTCATTTTCTATACAATTTAGTTTTATGTGACCCTAGGCAACTTATATAACTTCTAAAATTCTTAGTTTCCTTATCCTTAAAATGTGCCAATTCTATGGATCAGAATTGTTTTAAGAATTAAACTAGAAAACAGTAAAGCACTTATAATGGTCTGTGGCATTTATCAAGTCTTGCTGAAGTACAGTTTTCTTCCTCATTTTTTGCATAAATTACATTTCACTGAAAGTATCCATTACCAATTTAAAGCCATCCTTATTCTGATAGTTTTATAATCTCATGTACATTTTATTGTGTAACTGTATAAAACTATGGAAAGTTTCTTACTGATAATTCAGAAAATTCTATACGTAACTTCATAATGCTCATTATATAAAACAAAACATTTGCCATTTCAGTATTTTTTACGTGTACAATTTAGTGACATTAATTACATTCATCATGTTTTGCAACCATCACCACCAGCCATTTCCAGATTTTTCTGTCACTCTTAACAGTTTTGCTTTTATTTTACAAATTGCTAACATAAATAGGAGCCCTGGTGGCACAGTGGTTGAGTGCTCGGTGGATAACTGAAAGGTGGTTGGTTTGAACCCACCAGTTGCTCCATGGGAGAAAGATGTGGCAGTTTGCCTCCATAAAAATTAACCTTGGAAGCCCTATGGGCGGTTCTACTCCTACAGGGTCGCTGTGAGTTTGAATCGACTCAATGGCAATGAGTTTGTTTGTTTTTTATCATAAATAAAGGTTTACATGGTTGCTTACTGGTGTCAATAAACCAAAGTATAACTATTAATAACTTGCTCTAGAGCTTAACAGTAATGAATGTTGTTGAGCACTTGCTCTGTACTTAGCCCTGAATTATTTTTTCAGGTTTTATGATGAGTCAATATCCATCTTAAACTTACTTCTAATCAGTTATATGTTTCACCTTTCCCCACATCTGGACATATTACCTCTCCTTTACCACTAATGGGTACAGCTTCTACTCTGTTGACTCATTTTTCTTTTTATTTGTCAAATAGTTTTTCCATAGGTGTTTACATGTTCTTACCTTATCTAGACTGCAAAACTATTTGTGGAAGACATAAATTTGTCTTTTATTGTTCTATCTATGAAGAACCTGCTACTGTGGGTATCTAGTAGGCATTCAGTAAATGCTTAATGATGAATGAAATGCTTCAGCTTGAAAACATACATATTTTTAATGCAAATTAATTATACTACTTGAAATCTTACTGAGAGGTACCGTAGTGTGTAGCTGTATATTTTTATAGTTATTGAAATTCAGTGCCATTTCTTCAGTAACTCATTTTTTAAAAACTATTGTTTCATAGTTGTGCTGTTAAAAAAGTGGTGCTGTTTAAAGTTGATTAATGGCAGTTGATTTCACCATGTGTATTTATTGTCAAAGAAATATAAGCACCTTCAATATTTAGAACTATTCCTTTGTCCTCTAATAGGTAGTAAGAGTTCTTGAGACATAAGTTAGGCTCCTTATTCTCTTTGGTGCCTTATGGCTAAAAAACATTAAGTGCTTCCTCTCCCCAAACCTCCAACTTCCATAATATTTTACATTTCTTATAACCTTTATATATGATGGTTATTGCTTGATAAAACTAAGAGACTTTTCAAGTTAGAAAGCTAAGGAAATATATAGAATTTTGGAATTATGAACTGAATTTGTATTAAAGTGCTTTTGTTTTAATCCCTTTGTGGGTCAGGGTAATTCTTAAAATAGTATATGGTTCATTTGTGAACTCTATCACGATCAAATACGGATACCATAATTGATTCCATTTATCTAACTTTGTTATAGTTAGGCATTGCTGATTTTCTTTTTAAAACAAGTTTTTTTTTGGTGTGTTTTTCTATTGATATTTCAGTCTTCCTCAAATCTGATTTTAAGCTGAAGGGAGAGATGCATACTGAGAAGCGCCATATGTTATTGTCTGATAACAAGGATAAATTTTGCAACAGATAATAGAATGATTACTTATCTAAAAAGATTGTATGGATTTACTATTCTAGATTAATTTTACTAGTTTTGTTGTTGTTTGTGTTTTCTCGTTGTGTTGACAGGGTTGCTTTAGACACTCTTGCTGCATTGCTAAAATCAAGTAAGTTTTTAAATACTAGAAATACTGGATTCTGTTTCTCTGAGTATCTATCTACCGTATTAAAGAAACTGGAGATGTAGATGTAGTCTGTGTCCAAAATTCCAAAGTTATAAAGCTGGATTATGATATTTTAATGTAAAAATTGATTTGAACATCTAATACAGTTGATATACATTGTAATTAATGTCATATTTTGTTGATTGAGCTATAATTTATTTAGTAAAGTTATATAATTTGTTCCAGTACATTGACTTCCTATTTCTAAGCTATTTACATAAACATAAAACCTTGTTAGTAGAGGAAAATAATATGTAAATATTATATAAGTATTGTTTTTTTAAAGTGAAGCTAACATGGTATTGAGAACTTTTACTGTGAGAAATAACTTGAACAACCACTGTATCTCTCTGTAACACGATTTTCACTTAGAAATCTCTTATTAGAAATTTTGTTTCTACCATAAATTCAAATTTATAGCATTAAAAAAGTAATATAAATTTTTAGTCTAACTACAGTTAGAAATAAAGCACTATTTTCTTTATTTTTAAGACTAAAGCATTGGAGTAAATTGTCTTACCATGGTATGATGCCTTTGCAGGGTAGTCATCTACATTTATGTGTTTTTTTTCTCTCCAGCATAGTCAGTATCTCTTTTAAATAGTAATAATTTTTCATTAGTAGTATCAGTAATAGCTATGAAGTAGAAGACACTCCCATGGAAGATTGGTTGATTACAATTAATATTTTATGTAGCCACAATGACATTTTAGTCTTAAACCTCTGTGTTGATGGCTTTCAGTGCCCTCCCCTCCCTCAAGGGAGAAATAATGAGCAGGCAGTTCATAAAAAACCAAGGGTGAGACCCAGCTTGCTCTTAAGTTTGATTTAAGATTAATTCTCAGATTAGTACAGGCATATATTATTTATTTGGAATAGCTATTAAAATTAAACTTTTATTAAAGCTTATTAATTATTAGAATCATTGATGGTAAGTCATTAATTTGAAGTCAATGAAAAGTATAAAACCTTCATAAATTTCAAGTATTTTACAGAAGTCAGTTAACTTAAAATGACATCTGTTATCTTCGGTTTTAAACTGTCTTGCTTTTACTTCCTTCCTCATTCTTCAAAGGAGAGTGGTGGGCAAACAGACCTGTTTACTCCATCAAAATAAAAAAGTAACTGACAAGTAGAATGAATCTAGTTTACGCTTATTGTGTTTTCTAATGACACATGACACTAAACAGGATGAAAATTTAACAATGCAAAATAATGTTTAGTAGTACACTGCATATGTTTAAATTTACAATGGCATTTTGGAGCATTCTTACTGATTTAAAAAAAAAAATGCTTTTTTTTCAGGGGATGAGGCAGCAGTAATTCACTTTAAAGGGATAAATTACACTACTGTATTAAATGCAGGGGGAATATAGAGCAAAGAGTATATATACAAACGTAATCCAGGAAGGCAGGCAGTTCATTTGCCATTGTTGGAGTATAGATTAGAAGCCGCAGCCTGAAGGTGAACCTGAGCTGTTTTTTAATTAGAGAGACAAGATAGCTAGTAAGCTAAAGACTTACATATCCCAGTTAGTGTAAGTAAAGTATATATACGCCTTGAAAATACATGAAACTTGTTAGACACAGCCTTAACAAACCTAGCTGTTCTAGGCACAATAGAGGTTTTAAAGCTTTCACATAAGAAAGCTTTCTCCCCCAGGCAGTTTTCTTTTGACTCTGTAATGTCAAACTGTAATTTCTGAGTGGGAATTCATAAGTTTGATTGTCCCAGTATCTTTATGTTTTAAGTACATGTTAGCCTGTTTAGGAGCCCTGGTGGCACTGTGGTTAAAGCGCTTGGCTGCTTACTAAAAGGTCGGTAGTTCGAACCCACCAGCTGCTCCACAGGAGAAAGATGTGGCACTCTGTTTCCGTAAATATTACAGCCTTGGAAACTCCATGGACAGTTCTATTCTGTCCAGTAGGGTAGCTATGAGTTAGAGTTGACTTGATGGCAGCGGGTTTGGGTTTTGGTAATAGGACATTTGGAAACTTCTATAAATCTTTCAGGCATCTAAAAGCAGCAGAGCCTTACTTTTGGATTGCTTTAGTGTTCATGCTGTGAACCAAGGGGTCATTTTATGAGTTAGGAAGAGATTGGTATTCCTTTGTAATGAAATGACCTCTGAGAGGTTAGTATTCCACATCATCTTGCACTGGTTATAATTGGCTGACCGATATGGTGCTGAGTGGCTCAGTATGTTGATGTGACATGATTCCCTGCTGCCATCTTATTAAAATGTAACGTTTTAGTTAATAATCTTAAATAGTAACACTTCAAAAATATTAAAATCAGGTCACATTGTGGATTTATTTCTGTCAATTCTATGCTAATGAAATTGGCCATTTACAAAAAACCTGTAATGTAGTTTTCATTACATTAAAAAATTAATGACTGGAAAGCACTAACTTCTAATGCTTCTTACATTTCATTTACTAAAAGTTGTATTAAGTATTTTTAACTTAGTATTGTTATGGCATGGCTATTTATATAGTTATGGAGTAATTAGAGAAATTAATTTCAATGGGAACACATACAGTTTGTAATAAGAGGTACAATCCAATGGAGTAAATTTCAACGAAAACACAGTTTGTAATAGATAGAAGTTACAATGATAATAGCTTTTAACAAAATCTGTTATTCACAGCTAGGAAGTTAAAGGCTATATATTCCATTTGGTGTAATAAAAGTAGATATATTCATAAGTTTTAAAATACATGACATTTTGTTAGTATGAACATTTAACAAGGTGTAATTTTATTTTTTTTAAGGAGATTTTCATATTTATAAACTACTAAACAGCATATGGACAGGTTTCTGGAAAATGCTGTAATTTGCCCTGTGGAACTTACCATATTTATTTTATTAGATAAAAAATATTTAAATAATATGAATGCTATTTTTTCTTTTGGAAGACAAGAAATAATTCATCACCATGTTGAGGTAATATTTTTAATTTGATTTATTTTGTTTTCTCTTGTCATCTTTTTAATACTCTTTCTTAATTTTCTTTTGTTAAAGAAACAAATGCCAGGAGAGCTGTAGACAGAGGATATGTCCACGTACTTTTAACAATTTATGTAGATTGGCATCGCCATGATAATCGGCATAGAAACATGCTCATTCGGAAAGGAATTTTACAGAGTTTAAAAAGTGTTACAAACATCAAGTTGGGAAGAAAAGCATTTATTGATGCCAATGGAATGAAAATTTTATATAACACTTCACAAGTGAGTTTTTTACTTTCTATTATTGTGATTATGTACTAATGATATGATTTGGTTCTTAAAGCCAAATTGTTATACAGATACTTAGAAAAGTAAAAGTATTGCAAATATATTTAAACATATCTTAAAACCAAAAGGTGCAATCATTCATCACACATGATCGCAGACTGAGCTGGACAAGCTGGTCAAGGCACATCTCTGCAGTGAGAGTTCCATCTCCTCCCCACCCCCCCAAAAAAATAAAAGAGGGCTGGAACATGTATAAATCCATCCACTGGGCAGGAAGGGTTTCTGTGTAGCTGTGTTTTCTAGGATGTGCAGTTGGCTTTACTCGGTTTTGGGTGTTCCTACAGAAGGTATTTATGGACCTTTTACCAGTGGAGCCCTGGTGGCATAGTGATTAAGAGCTCGGCTGCTAACCAAAAGGTCAGCAGTTCGAATCCATCAGCTGCTCCTTGGAAACCCTACAGGGCAGTCCTACTCTGTTCTGTCAGGTCACTATGAGTTGGAATCAACTTGATGGCAATGGGTTTTACTGCTGGTAAGGCAGTTCTGTTGTCTGTGTGTGTTCTGCATGTCTTCTGCTGGATAGAACCTTTTTGGATAGAGAAGATACAGAAGTGAAACCTGGATTTGATGATCCTCAGTCTGCCAGCCATCTTAAGTATAAACACTCTTGACAGTATCTTCTATCAAGATCTTTCTAGCATCTGTAGAAGACTGTCAGCTATGGGGAATGGAGATGTTATGATGCAACCCTTTTGTTACATCAGAAGGCTATAATTATTAGAAAGAAATCTTCTGTGAGAATTCCAGTCATTTTCCTTGGTTGTGTTCTCTTGACATTACATATGACAAACATGATCTTTTTCTTCATGACAGTAGTTAAGATGTCTGAGCATACGTTTCATGTTTACCCTAATTTTTTCTCTTCTAGGTCGATCATCTGTACGTCTTTTTATTATTCCTAGTATAGTGAAGTTTGAATACTTAATATATGGGAAAGACCCATGGTATTTGGAACCAGAAATTCTGGGTTTAAAGCCTTACTAAGAGGACCTTGTTTATGTCACTTAACCATTTCTGACCCTTAATTTCTTCTCTTTTGGAAGGGTCAGATGTGAAAATATATATTGAAAATTTTACAGCATGTTAAAGTATCATTTAAATGCCAATTGTTAATAATATTAATATTGTAATGTGACATAGTTTCAAATCCACAGTTCATCTTAGTCCTTTTCAAGATTAGATTTTAGGGCGGCAAATCAGTCTTTTAAAACTTAAAATAGTGATATTCAGTTTATTCTTTTATAAGTTGAACAGCCAACTTATGAGATAACTGATACAGTTCTAAGAAAGACTGAGCGGAATACACAGCTCTGTTCCTGTTTATTTCTTTCACTTTTAGTTTCTTATTTAACCCTTTTTTTCTCTTCTTCGTTTAAAATTTCTTTTTTTTTTTTTTTATGCCCCTGGCTTGCTAAATGTCTGCCTAAGTCATTCATAGATATTATGTAGTACTCTTGATAACTTTCAACACCAAAGATGGTACTGACTTCTACTTAGTTAAACTAAGGAAGAGTACTAAGTTTTTGATATGAGGTTTGTTCTTCTTTTCTTTAAAAACAGGAATGTTTGGCAGTCAGGACCCTTGATCCTCTTGTCAACACCTCCAGTCTGATAATGAGGAAGTGTTTCCCTAAACTTCTTTTCTTTAAAAACAGGAATGTTTGGCAGTCAGGACCCTTGATCCTCTTGTCAACACCTCCAGTCTGATAATGAGGAAGTGTTTCCCTAAAAATCGCCTGCCGCTCCCAACGATTAAAAGTTCCTTCCATTTCCAGTTGCCAGTCATTCCTGTGACTGGACCTGTGGCTCAGCTCTACAGTTTACCGCCGGAAGGTAGGACTGCGTGGTTACTGCTGGCTTTGGTTGACTCTTAAAATTATGTGACTCTATGAACTCTTTCACTTGTGTTCAGCTCCTCTGTGAAAGAAAGCTTTAATGAACATAAGAAACCTTCACATTTTAGTTTATATTTCTTTCAGTATAATAAATTGAGGCCTAGTAATTAAGGGTAGTAGTTACATATATGTAAATGTGAGTTGTGAAAAAATTTAAGTATCACATAGGCATATACTTTGGTAGCTTATATAAATTTTCACAGTATAAGAATATAGACATTAAATGTTTAGGAAATTATATTTGGGTTCACATTTGTAACTTTTTAATGAACTTCAATTTTTTAAGTTAAAAAAACCTAATCACCAAAAATGTTATGACTTACACTTAACAAAAACTTGCATATGATTTACCTGAATGAAAATATGTAATTATCAGGGGTAGGCTGTTTGGCATTTTTCTGTACAATACTGCAGATTGGAAGTAAAAGTTTAAACTTCTTAATGTGTAGAAAAGTAGAATTTACTTGATTCGATCTAGCAAAATGGAAAAGAGATAATAGTCTAGGCTATTAATAGAACTTCTACAGTATTTTCTTGTCAGTTGATCACTTTTTTGAAAAAAAATTGAAGGTCCTTTGTATATGAAAACAATTATTCAAAAGAAGTGATTTAAAATAATTTTCAGATAATTATTAGTTTTATTATCCTTGATATAAATTTATCAGTGGTGTATATCATTGGTTACACTATTATGATTTTATTTTTAAAATATTTAATTGTTAAACTATAAGCTTAGTTGACACCAAATATAAAATTGAATTATTCAGCAATCTGCTTTAAGAGATTTAAAAGACTAAGTCTTATAAGTAAGATAGATTAATGAAAGCAATGACTTAATTCCTTCTTCCCATTTCATTTGAAATGACCAACAAATTTTAAAAATAGGAGAGTCTGTACCAAATCAGAAACTAGGACAAACATAGATGATTTTGTGATATATGTGGAGGTACGAATAGATTAAAGAGAGTCAACTCCCCCGTCTAAGAAATGTAATATCTCTGGCTGCAATTGGGGTGCCTCTAGCACCTAATTTGGAGGGGTAATCAGGGAGCAGTTGGAATGCCTTTGTGTTCTACATCTTAGCCTAGGATTATGGGTATTTCAGTGGTAGTTCTAATTAGTAGAGTTGGTGAGGCTTCTCTATGATGCGGCAGGTAGTAACACCAGGAAGGAGGTAGGATATATGCCCTGGTGTTCTTTTATTTGGTGTTCAGAGTAATCAGATAGCTATAGAAAGCTGGCCTCTAGTTCAGTAAATTCACCAAACCTGGGGGCAAATGATAAGAGAGATGACCTTTTCCTGCTGGCTCCTTTTCTGCCTCTTCTCAGACTGATGGACCTCTGAACTAGCTATACAGATTTACATTGACTAACTAGCCTTCATGATTAAGACATGAGGATGATTCTAACAGTAACTGCATAGACACATGGAAAATACTTTCATTCTACTCTATGTTATTTTCTCACATATTAGCCTCACAGTCTTTATTATTTTTTATCTTCCTCAGCTAGAACATCAGCTCCATGAGGAAAGGACTGTTCTTTTTGTTCTTTAATTTTATCCTAAGTATCCATTAGATTGTATAGCACATAGTAAGTGTGCATTTTAATATTTGTTGAATGAATGAATTGAGCTATCCTCAAGACTTATTCCCTGGAACATTAAATGCCAAAAGGTAGTGAAGCAGCGTCTACAGAGATTTTAAGGAAAAGGATTCTGATTTAACATTTCTGAACTCATATAAATTATTATCCATATATAAAGGTGACAGATATATTTTTAAGTTATGTAGGGGTACATAAGAATGTTGTCTAGGTGTCCTTCCTAAACTGGTTATGTCAGCTATTACTATAGCCAATCAAATGATGAATTAAATATGTCAGGAATGCAGAAAATGTGAAGAATAATTGTATTAAACATTAAAACCTGTTAAATATATAATACTAAATAATTTCTGTAATATTATTATGCCAAATAGAAAATAATTTTTGGCCAAAGATACATTGAATACAGTTATAATAAACTGGGTCTTTCACACAAACTAAAATTTATTTTGATAGATTTCCCAATATTACATTGTTCTAGCATTTCTAAAATGATAATTATAGAAAGTGTGGTCCAAATAACGTGTTTTCAAATGTAAAAGTAACATTTATAACAGAGATCCTTAGGACCCTAGAAATCCATGAATGGGCTTCAGAGACTGTGAACACTTTGGAATTCTATATAAATTACATATTTTTTTTCCCCATTGGGTAAAATTCCTGAAGTGATCCATCACTGCTGTATAAAAGCAAGGAAAGTAAGTACAAAGCAAAACAAAAGTAAAGCAAATACAAAAATGCACGAAAGCCTAAGAGTCTTAAATATAAAGCAGGAACGTGCAAAGCAGTTTTGGTAATAAGATACCCAAATGAATAAAATATTAGAAGAAAGAGACTCTCAGATGGGATTAAAAAACAAAATCCAACTAGCTGATAAATACTGGAAACTCTTAAACCAGAGAGATGGAAAGCTTAAGGACTAGCAAATGTCTGTCTGTTTTACCCAGCTCAAAAGTGGAGGGAAAGACAGTGTTACTATCTTACAAAATACAAGTACAGGACAAAAAAGTTTAAAACAGTAGAGCAAAGATTATCTTATACGAACTAGAGAATAACACATGTCAAACAATAAAGATAGATAAAGCTATAATTATTTGAATAACAAGGAGAAACTGGCAGAAACACAGTGTTTGTGGGTGACTTTAGTAAACCTCTAAGTTCTTGGCAAAGTAAATATAGGTGGTTAAACTAATCTAAATGGATGATAAAGACACCTCCTGCAAATACATTTGAAAGTATGATTGAAATGGAAAATGTTTTAGGAAAATAGAAATAACTAAAATGGACCTAAACAGTAGAAAACCTAAAACTGAATAGGCAGTCAAGTTGTCTTCACTGAAGATACCAAATGCTGATGACTTTATAGATTAGTTCTCCCCACTTTCTAGAAATTTTCCTATGGTTTATTTTCCAGAGCATGGAAAAAAAGGGAAAGTTTAGAAGCTAGCATGATGCTGAAAACAAAGCCTGGTAAGAATACTGAAATCACCTATAGCACAGTGTCACTCAAAAATAAATGTAAAAATTCCAAATAAAATATTGAAAAATTGAATTAAGCTGTATTTTTCAAGAATAAGACACCTTGACCAAGTAAGGATTATTTTTAAGAAAGTAAGTTTAGTGTAGTACTAAGACTTTAATTAATAAAATCTATCATCAGTAGGTCAAAGAAAGCAAATCAAACGATTATCTCAGTAAATGCCATAAAGAGATTTCATAAAAAAAATGATCAGTTCCAGATAAAATCTCTTACGGAAAGTAGGGGTAGAGTGGAGGCATTTCCTGAACAAGCCGAGTATTAGCTAACCAAAATCAATAGCTAGCATCACAAATAAATGTTAGAGAGTGAAATGTCAGAGAATGCCTCTCTCAACCATTATTATTTAACATGGTTTTCGAAGCTGTAGCCAAATCGGTAAACTAGGAAGAGTTAAGGACAACTGTTAAAAGAGTGGGGTATGTTTATCAATATCTGTGGAGGATATTACTGTCTACCTAGAAAATCTAAGGGAATCAGTTGTAAAACATGACTTATAATAAAAGTTCAATAAAGTACTAGTTACAAGATACATAAATAAAATTTAGTCGCTTTCCTATGTATATGTGTATGTGTTTTAGTAAAAACCAGTTAAAAAATGTAATGGTAAAGTACCCTTTGGAATATACTTTCTGTATCGTTACAGAAAGTGCTGACTCATTGCTTTAATGGTTTTATCATATAGGTATAGTATAATGTAACTAGTTTCATGTTGGCAGACATATTTTCCCAATATTTTTATAATAATTAAATGAATGATAAATAAGTAAATGAACTAAGGACATTTTGAGAACTAATAACAAGAATTGAATTTTATTCCCTGGTCTAATAGTATGATTAAGCTATGATAATGTTCATTATTGGTAATGGTACAAGAATAGATCATTGGAATGGAAAAGAAGGTCTCAGATACTCCAAGCTATATGGCATTTTATATCTGGAATATAAACCCAAAGAAAAATGCCATTATAAAGAAAAATATTGAAAGTTTTGACTAAAAATTCAAAAAGTACTTTCCGTTTGGTACTGAACTGCATTATTTCCTCTTCCTATCCAGGCAGTTGTCTTTCTTGTTTGCAATAGAATTTTCTAAATTCAGTCCCTTTCTTATTAAGAAGAAATAAAAATGAGAAAATGAAGTGTGTATATAGTAGGGCCTCATAGTTTATATTTTTAACCTACAGAAGATAAGCACTGAGGATTTTCAAGAGAGGAGTAGCTTAATTAGATTTGCATTTAATTAATTAAATTAACTGCATTTAATTTAATTTCCAAACGCCAGTTTTCCCCTTGTTTATCCATGACTAACTACTGTTAGGGCACTTATTGGTAACCCAGGTTACCATATATAATACGAGCACTTCATTTTTGCTGTCCGCAGTGTTTCCAAACAGCATGTGAGGCAATTTGGTAACTGTATTAGTTAGAATAGATCGAGCTGCTGTTACAAAGAGACCCAGCAGCACAGTGACTCAAAAACATTAATAAACATTTTTATAATACATACTCTTTTCCTGGCATTTTACATATATTAACTAATTTAATACTCACAAGCACACTATTAGATAGGTATCTTAATTTTACAGATGAAGAAACTGAGACACAGAGTACGTATATAACTTGTTCAGATATCTAGTAAGTGGAGGTTTGAATCTAGGTATTCTGAGACAGCTTATGCTCTTAATCACTTTGCTTTGCTGCTTCAGGATAGAAATTTGTTTCTCACTTACTGGTCCAGAGCGTAGGCAGGTCAGAGTATGCTGCTGTTTCACTAGGTCATCAAAGGAAACAGGATCTTTTGATTTTGTTTTTCATCATGTTTGTTCTCATGTGCATGTGGGAAATGGAAATGAAAGAAATTGGAGTGGACAATTTTCTTTATAAAGAAAGCAACCAAGAATTTGCACGTGTAACTTTGCCTTATGTTCCTTTTGCCAAAAATTGGTCATAGAGGTATAACAGCTGCAATGAAGGCTGGAATGTATAACCTCTAGCTAAAACTTAGGGATTTTGTTTCTGAACGGAAGGAGAGTAGAACAGCTATTAGGGGGACGGTTTAATCTTTGTTATGTTACGTTGGAAATGGGAATCAGTAAAAAAAAATCCTCTTTTGTTTAAAAACGCTTGTTTACTTATACGAGAAGCCTCAAAGTACTCTTCTGCTCATCTTCCCTGTCTCCCCCATGTTCATTCTTTCTATGTCCTTTTACATTCTACATCCTGACTTTTTTCTGTAATGTATGCTTTTTTCTTCATCCCCGTTACTGCTGTATTGGTCCAGACAGCTATTGTCTTTTCCCCTGTTAATTGGTCTCCCTCCACTTAATACTCTCCCTCCCTCACACCTGTCAGAGGGATCTTTTGAAAATACAAATTTAATTAAGCTACTCCTCTCTTGAAAATCCTCAGTGCTTATCTTCTGTAGGTTAAAAATATGAACTATGTGGCCCTACTATATATACACTTCATTTTCTCATTTTTATTGGTCACTCTTACCCAAGTATACTGTGTATCCTAGTCATATTTCTTGCTATTTTCCAAAGATTACATCTCACTTCCTTATTTTAGCAATACTCCTCTTCCTAAAAGCCACGCTCACCCGCTCATATTATCTAGAGATCTGCTACAGTTTCTTCAAAATAATGCTTTAATATTGCCTGTTCTGTGAAGTAAAGTGATTACTGATCAACACTTGGCCCCAAGTAGTTTGCAATTAGTTATTCTATCCCTGGTTTTCCAATAACTTCTTTTTTTTTAAACAAGACTCAACATTTTTATTAGTAACGTTAACAATAAAAGATATGGTGACTAATGCAGGCAGCAAAAACTAAGGATGATCTACAAATGACTGAAGTATACCTGAGTGATTAAAAAACATGACCCATGTGGATGAACAATGTCAATTTCAGCTCAGTGAAGGAATGGTTAAGCATGGTTCAGAGTTTGAAGAGCTGGATTATAGAAAATTTCACTAATGAATGTTAGTGAATTAAGAATAGGATTGGGAAATTAGACACAAAATGACACTTTTGACAACACACTATAACCTGGAAAGAAAATTTTTGTCTTTATTACAAAGTTGACGTGTCACTGGGACATTTTATCAGTATGAGTGGGTTGCAGAGCTCATTCCCTAGATGGTTGGAAATTGACCATGTCAGTGAAAGGATGTGCTACGTTTTTTTTGCCCTATTAAGGACAACCCAGTAAAGAAGGCAGGGACATTACATTTAAATGCCTAAGAGGTGAATTCTCAGATAGTATCTACATGCTTCTAGTTATTCTCCAGAGCATCTTAGAAGGCACCTGGAATTTTAGCTGGAGACATCTGGCTAAATGAGAAATAAAGTTTGGGAATCAATCTAAATCAAGGACCAATAAGGGACTCTATCCACCCAAGGTTTAGGCTCAAGAGTCATAACACTTTGAGGTATATGCTTCCATTAATGTTTATCTTCTACATTACAGTTGCTCATTTACACCTCTCTGCTATTTAACCTCATGAGCTCCCTGAGGGCAGGGACTATATCTTTTTTAAAATTTACGTCTTTTTAAAAATTCTAGGTACAGAAGACAGTGCATGGTACAGGGCAGTAATTGAAACAAACAAATGGGAGGTGATTTATAAAGGGATGAGTTGAGTTATTGAAATTTATCATAAACAGGATGTTTCATTCTGCTGATACATCATATGACATTTTTTTTTTTTTTTTTACTGTTTTTTTATTGTACTTCAGGTGAAGGCTTACAGAACAAATAGTTTCTCATGAAACAGTAGTACACATACTGTTTTATGACATTGGTTAACAACCCCACAACATGTCAACCCTCTCCCTTCTTGACTTTTCTTTTTTTTTGGTGAAAATATACATAGCCAAAGATACACCATTTCAAAAATTTCTACACGCACAGTTCAGTGACATTGACTACGCTCTTCCAATTGTGCTGCTATTCTCACTTTAGATGAAGGCTTACAGAACAAAATAGTTTCTCATTTAACAGTTAGTACACATGTTGCCCTATGACAATGGTTAACAATCTCACAACACATCAACACTATCCTTACTCAACCTTGAGTTCCCTATCACCAGCTTTCCTGTCCCCTTCTGCCTTCTGGCCTTTGTCCCTGGACTGCTGTACCTCATTAGTCCCATTTGGTTTTATGGGGCTGTCCACTCCCCGGCTGAACAGTGAACCTTGGAAATGACTTCACCACTGAGCTAAAAGGGTGTCTGGGGGCTGTACTCTCAGGGTTTCTCCAGTCTCCTTTAGGCCAGTAAATCTGGTCTTTTTTTTGTGAGTTAGAATTTTGTTCTACATCCTTCTCCAGCTCTGTCCAGAGCCCTCTGTTGTGATCCTGGTCAGAGCAGTCAGTGGTGGTAGCCGGGCACCATCTAGCTGTACTGGACTCAGTCTGGTGGAGGCCTTGGTAGCTGTGGTCAATTAGTCCTTTGGACTTATCTTTTCCTTGTATCCTGTTCTCTTTATTCTCCCTTGCTCCTGAAGGGATGAGACCAGTGGAATATCTTAGATGGCTGCTCACAGGCTTGTAAGACCTCAGATGCTACTCATCAAGGTAGAATGTAGAACATTGTCTTTATAAACCGTGCTATGCCAGTTGAGCTAGATGTTCCCCGAGACCATGGTCCCCACAGCCCTCCACCCAGCAATTCAGTCCCTCAGGGAGTTTGGATGTGTCTGTGGAGCTTCCATGACCTTTCCTTGTACAAGTTGTGCTAGTTTCCCCTGTATTGTGTACTGTCTCACCCTTCACCCAAGATACCACTTATCTATTGCCTATTTAGTATTTCCCCCCACCCCCCATCCCTGGTAACCAACAAAGATTGTTACATTTTGTGTGTGAACTTTTTCATGGGTTTTTACAATAGAGGTCTCATACAATATTTGTCCTTTTGTGATTTTTATTTCACTCAGCATAATGTCCTCCAGTTTTATCCATGTTATGAAATGGTTCACAGATTCATTGTTGTTCTTTCTCATTGCATAGTACTCCATTGTGTATATGTACCATAGTTTGTTTATCCATTCATCTGTTGATGGGCATCTAGTTTGTTTTCCATCGTTTTGCTATTGTGAACAATGCTGCCGTGAACATAGGTGTGCATATGTCTATTCGAGTGACAACTCTTATTTCTCTAGGATATATTCCTAGGAGTGGGATTGCTGGATCAAATGGTATGTCTATTTCTAGCTTTCTGAGGAAGCGCCATATCATTTTCCAAAATGGTTGTATCATTTTGCATTCCCACCAGCAGTGCATAAGAGTTCCCATTTCCCTGCAGCCCCTCCAACATTTGTTATTTCCAGTGTTTTTGATTCGTGCCAGTAATGCCGGGGTGAGATGGTATCTCATTGTGGGTTTAATTTGCGTTTCTCTAATGGCTAGTGATCGCGAGCATTTCCTCAGGTGTCTGTTGGCCATTTGAATGTCTTCTTTGGTGCCCATTTTTTAATAGGATTATTTGTCTTTTTGTTGTAGAGGTGTTGGATTTTCTTGTAGATTATAGAGATTAGACCTTTGTCTGACTTGTACTGTCCAAAAATTTTTTCCCAGTCTGTAGGTTCTCTTTTGACTCTTTTGCTGAAGTCTTTTGAAGAGCATAGGTGTTTGATTTTTAGAACATCCCAGTTATCTAGCTTATCTTTTGGGGTTTGTGCATTGGTGGTTATGGTTTGTATCCTATTAATGCCGTGTATTAAGGGCTGTAGTGTTGGTCCTATGTTTTCTTCTATGAACTTCATAGTTTTAGGCTTTATATTCAGGTCTTTGATCCATTTTGAAGTAGTTTTTGTATATGGCATGAGGTATGGGTTCTGTTTCATTTTTTTGCAGATGGATATCCAGTTTTGCCGGCACCATTTGTTAAAAAGACTGTCTTTTCCCCATTTGATGGACTTTGGGCCCTTGTGGAAGATCAGGTGACCGTAGGTCGATGGATTTACATCTGGGTTCTCCATTCTGTTCCATTGGTCAATGTATCTGTTGTTGTACCAGTACCAGGCTGTTTTGACTACTGTAACTGTATAGTAGGTTCTGAAGTCAGGTAGTGTGAGTCCTCCAACTTTATTCTTCTTCTTCAGTAGTGCTTTACTTATTCGGGGCTTCTTCCCTTTCCATATAAAGTTAATGATTAGTTTTTCCATCTCTTTAAAGAATGTTGTTGGTATGTGGATTGGGATTGCATTGTATTTGTAAATTGCTTTGGGTAGGATTTTCATTTTCACAATGTTGAGTCTATCTATCCATGAGCATGGTATGTTTTTCCATTTATGTAGATCCCTTTGGGTTTCAAGCAGTAGTGTTTTGTAGTTTTCTTTGTATAGGTCTTTTACATCCCTGGTTAGATTTATTCTTAAGTATTTTATCTTTTTAGGGGCTATTATGAATGGTATTGTTTTCCTGATTTCCTTTTCATCGTTCTCCTTATTGGTGTATAGGAATCCAACTGATATTAATTTATTTTTATTGTAAAAAATATGTAACACAACATTTGTCAGCTCCACATTTTTCGGGTGTACAATTTAGTGATGTCAGTTACATTAATCATGTTGTGTAACCATTACCCGTCATTGTTGCCTGATTTCCCATCACCCTAAATGAACACTCACTATTTCTTAAACAGTGGCTGCCCCCTCCCCCTCCTTCTCACCCTTGCTACCCAGTAGTAAACTTCGGTCTCTGTACATTTGCCTATTCTTGTTATTTCATGTAAGTGAGATTATATAGTATTTGTCCTTTTGTGATTGACTAACTTGAGTGAGCATAAGGTTTTCAAGGTTCATGCATGTTGTAACATGGATCAGGACTCCATTTCTCTTTATGGCTGAGTAGTATTCCATTGATGTTATTAATTTTTTAAAACCGAGAACAATGATAAAAATGCACTGATTTTTTTTTTTTTTTTGCTGTGCTTTCCAAAATTTAGATCACTTTCACATATTGTAGGTTTTTCAACACCTGAGATAGCCTTAGAGGCATTTTTCATAAGAAATCTCATTTCCTTTTTTTTTTTGGTGATTAAAAATACTTTATATATATAACATTATACCTTTGGATGTGCGTGTCGTAGAATGCTTACCTCTGCCTACTTATGGCTCCTTTTGTATCACAGTGGATGACGTAGTAGATGAAAGTGATGACAACGATGATGTTGATTTAGAAGCTGAAAATGAAACTGAAAATGAAGATGACATAGATCAAAGTTTTAAGGTTAGTATACATTCCTATTGTTAATCAACCGGATAAATTCTACCGTTGTAAAACAAAGATTGGGGAAGTAGAGATAGCTTTTTGTTTTTGTTAGGTACTGTCCAGTCAATTCCAACTCATAGTGACCCCATGTGATAGAGTAGAACTGCCCCATAGGGTTTTGTAGAGTGTATTCTTTATGGGAACAGGTCACCAGGTCTTTTTTCCTGCAGAGCTGTTGAGTTGGTTTGAAGTACCAGCCTTTCAGTTAGCAGCTAAGCACTTAACCATTGCACCACTAGGGCTATTTTTTTTTTGTCCACATCTTTTTATTGTGGATGACTACAGTAAGCTAAAAGGAGCCCTGGTGGCGGAATGGTGAAAGTGCTTAGCTGCTAACTGAAAGATCAGTGGTTCAAATCCACCAGCCCCTGAGGAAAAGACATGGCAATCTACTCACTTAAGATTACAGCCTAGGAAACCCTGTGGGGGCAGTTCTGCTCTGTCATATAGAATCGCTGTGAGTCGGAATTGACTTGGCAGCACATGACAATAACAACAATAAGCTATTGATGGGCAAATGATGTTGCTTTGAAATCACTGGTCTGGAGAGGACCTGAAAGTAACTTATTTTCTCTTTCCCTGAACGAGAAGATTTTTCTTATTTTTCTGACTTATATTTTGAAAGTATTTCAAGGGAAGAGGTTTGAGAATCTATTGTGGCAACTTACTGCAAAATGTCTTACCTTCCCAACAATCTTTTGGGGGATACAAAAATAGTAGGAAAATAGTCTGTAACTGATAAGTTTTTGTGAGAACTAGTGTTTACATAATGATTCTTAGGTTTCAGTTAACTGGACAAGGAAATGCAGAGGAGTGTTTATTGAATTGGGAAAAGGTAACATAATCGTCATGTTACATGAGATGTTAGGTAAAAGAGGCAGGTAAGTTTTCAGAATTTCATTACACCTCTGGTATATTTTGGTAGAGAGGACTACTTTAGCATCTAGAAAAACGGGCTGGTCTCCTTCATTTGTGAACTGCTTAGGTTGTTGCTTTTTTTAAAATTCATTTGTTATAGGTGGGGGGATGAATAATTTTATTCTTATCTGTTTGGGCCTTTTTGTCTTGTAGTACTACATCAAAATTAGAGAACACTCAGTATTTGACTTCCTCTGGAGGTAGAATCTAAGATACTAGAAGGAGAGTTCTTAGCAGGAGATATAGAAACATTTTCATTACTGCCAAATGTGATTATTAGGGCAAGCTTTGGCAAAATTGTCAAGTATACCATTAGGCAGTCTGGAACACATGATGGTCTGTGTCCTGGCCTCTAGAAGCTATAAAGAAGAAAAACAGTGTAGGTGCTGATGGTCTAGGCAATGAAATCTAGGGTAAGTGAATTTTGCCCCACCAGGAATGGTGTAACTGTTAAAAACTATATGTTTGTGGTTCTGAACTGACACAAGTTAAAGAACTAGAAGGATCCAAATTAGGAAAAATTTAATTCTGTATGTAAAGTGTTCCTTAGATAACGGTAGCTATATTCATAGCTACTGTTTGGGTTTCTTATGTGTGTTTAGGGGTAATAAATGTTCCCGGATTAATACTACAAAGTCTATAACTTTAAAATACAGTATTTTGATAGAAAATTTTTCTGATATGTGCTGTATACTTTCATGTCTTTTAAAAACAAATTATGTCGAGTGTAATTTATTTTATTCTCCATGGCTCAGGGTTCTCATTAAAAATATCTGTTACTTTGATGACTACAGATGTAAAGACAGAGAACTTGGTAGGGGAATAAAACTCAACAGGAATTATAACAGTGGCTCTGAGTTTGCTGCTTGGACATTTTTGTGAGTGTGTGAGAAATACATACTTTTTTTTTTTTAAACCATTTGAGGGTAGGTTACATTTTCCATGTATCATGGTCATTTATCCTTAAACATGTCATTTTATATTTTTTAAGAATAGTGATGGCCTTAGTTATCTGGTACTGCTATAACAGAAATACCACAAGTGTATGGCTTTAACAAAAAAATTTATTTTCTCACAGTTCAGGTGGCTTATTGTTGTTAGTTGCTGTTGAGTCCATTCCGACTCATAGCGACCCTGTGTACAACAGAACAAAACACTGCCCGGTCGTGTGCCATCCTCACAGTCCTTGCTGTGCTTGAGCCCATTGTTGTAGCCACTGTGTCTAGAAGTGGCTAGAAGTCTGAATTCAGGGTGCCAGCTCTAGGAGAAGGCTATCTCTCTCTTTTGGATCTCAGGGAAGGTCCTTGTCTCTTCAGCTTCTGCTTCCTGATTCTTTGGAGATCTCCATGTGGCTTGGCATCTGTCTTACCCCATCTTTGCTCTGCTTGCTTGTTTAATCTCTTTTATATCTTAAAAGAGATTGACTCAAGACACACCCTACACTAATCCTGCCTCATTAACATAACAAAGACAGCCCGTTCCCAAATGGGTTTATAACCACAGGCATAGAGGTTAGGATTTACAACACATTTGGGGGGACACAGTTCAGTCATAACAGTAGTTATCAGCTTCATAAATTTACAGTAATATAACACTTTACCATCCGTATTTTAATTTTGTCAGTTGATCTGATAATGTCCTTTGCAAGATTTTTTTCCCTTTCTAGTACAGGATCTAGCATCAGGTGTTGCATATAATTATCTTGTCTCTTTAGTCTCCTTCAATTTGGAACATTTTCACAGCTTTCTTGGTCTTTTGTAACATTGACGTCTTTGAAAAATGCAGTGACTGGCTTGCATTGTTCACTGAAGTATCAGTGATTGTTTACATTTCCCCCACTTTTTCTCCCTTAGCTTAGTAGTTATAATAAAAGTAAGGAAACAACAACAGCTGGTATTTATTGAACACTTACCCTATGCTAGTCTAAGCACTTTATGTATGTTAGCCACTTAATCCTCATAGCAGTCCTATAAACTACGTAATCTTATTATTCCTGCTTTATAGTGAGGAAACTGAGGCACAGAATGGTTATCAGTCTAGCTTATAAGTGGTGGAGTGAGGATTTAGAATAAAATAGTCTGGTGTGATTGTCCACTTTCTTTACAACTGTATTGCAGTAAAATATTATTTTCTTTTAAGGACTATAGGATTGCTGGCTCTTTGAGACTGCCGAGCTGTATTATCTTCTTTTTCTTCTTAACTGCTATCTGTTTACTGTCATTGGCTGTTACGTATGGACATCCTTAATTCTTCTTCTTTGTACCTGAATTCCATCACTTTGATGCATTAGGTAAACTGCTACATTTTAGTGGGTGTGATATTTGTGTTTTATTGTGGTTGTGTACTTAGAGACTTTTTTTCATACCGTAGTGATTCCATTCTTTTTGCCCCAGATTTTTCAGAGTCTGGAGCATTTATGGAAACCTGAAAGCTCTAGAAGACCCATCTCCAGTTAGCCAAGACTTTTCTATATATAAGCTTCAATACATTTTTCCCACTCCATAACTTTAGAAGAACTTTAAGGAGTGGGAAACCAAAACAGAGAATTCCTTCTCACTGAGTTCTCAGAGTATTGTAGTTTTCTTTCCTTGTTGTGCCTGGTTTACCGGTAGTATTTAAAAAAAGAAAGAAAAAGTAGAGAGAGATTACATAAGGCTGTATTTTCACAAAATGATGTTGTATATTGAACTTAGTATGTTTACAAAAAGAAGACCTTTGTACATTATTTTATTTTGGAAGTTACTGTCTACTTTTTAATTTCTCTTAGTACCAATTAAAAATTAATAAGTGTTATTGCTATCTCTCTTTAACCATCAGTGAAGGTCATGATGAGTTTGTATTGATGTGAGGCCAGAGTTATTGAGTGTGCTAGAAAAGGGCTTGTATTGTAGGTAAGCCAGCACTTGTCCTCCCACTGTGGTGTGCATCAGGTCTTCTCTGAACAGCATACCCAAAACCAAACCCACTGCCGTCGAGTCAATTCCAACTCATAGCAACCCTATAGGACAGAGAGAACTGCCCCATGGGGTTTCCAAAGCTATAATCTTACGGAAGCACACTGCCATATCTTTCTTCTGTGGAGCTGCTGGTGAGTTCAAACTACCCACCTTTTGTTTAGCAGCCGAGCACTTTGACCAGTGTGCCCTCAGGGCTCCTTCTGAATAGCATACAGACCAAATATTCTGTTTCTCTGAAGACATACTTTTCCTTTAAGTTTACCCTCTTCTTTCCTAAAGGGGCATAGGAATAATTTCTGGCTTTTGCTCTACTCTTTACCCCCTAGCCCCCCAAAAAACAGAATGATTGGTGACACTGAGCTTTTTAAGTGAACTTTATTGACCATAGAGTGTAAGAGTGCTTGGTAATCATTAGTCTATATTGAGGCAGTACTTCATATTGGCTAAAAATGTATGCTGTGAATCACCCTGACTGGTTTTGCTTCCTGGCCCTTGTCTTTGCAGGCTGTGTAATTTCTGGCAACCCACTTAACCTCTTTGTGTCTGAGTTTCTTCTTCAGTTAAGTGGGGTTAAAGATACTATCTACTTCATAGCGTTCTTATGTAGATTAGATCATCTATGTAAAATGCTTAGCATACTGCTTTATACATTCTGAGTTTTAAATGACTGTTAGCTCTTTTGATTATTACCACTGTCACCACCATATACATATGTTTTTCAATTCAGTTCTTTTAAGTTTTACTGCCCTTTAATATGAGCGTAATTAGAGAGATTGGGGAAAGCATACTTAGCCTTGATCTTGATACTGTGATGTCCTGGAAGGTTTTTAATTTTAGAAATCAGTAGAAATTCAACTTTGTCATATATAAAGTCATTTAGTTTATTGCAAGGTACACGGCTAAGACCTGAAGACATACATTTTAAGCACTGGAGAATCAGAATTTAACAGTTACAATGCTGATTTATTGGCTAGAGTCCCAGTCTTTAGACTTTTGGTTTTTGCCTTTTATGAGAGGTCTTGAGAGAAAGGCTTGACCACAGCTTGAACTTGGTGGAGGCCCCTTGTAGCTAGGGTCTGAGGTTGGCGGTGGTGGGCAGAGTCTCAGTTTTAGTTTCTAGCAGAGTCTCCTCTTCGGAGAGTATCAGAGTCTAGAGAAGGGTCTCTTGCCTCTGCTCTTCTCTCAAAGGAAGAAAATTATATATAATTTTGTAGCCTAGTTCTGATATGATAGGGCCAAGTGATGTTACGTTTAGTGTGTTACATCTTCAAGGATAGACGATTGCCCGATGTTGCATCTTTTAGAGATTAAGGGGTTGTGTACAACATCACTGATATTGCTTTTTGAGAGATTAAGGAGTTGCTTATGAAATTATCAATTCCTAAAGTTAAAAATTTTCTAAATAACTTTTTTGATGACTTAACCATCATAGTTTCTAACAGCTTGTAAGCTGCTAGTGACTTAAAGTTTTTCTGGTTAGAGAGCATCACAGAAGTATATCTGTATATTTCTGTTTCTAACTTCCTGTCATGAATGAGTTGTACATATGCAGTTTGAAAGTGTTCAGCAGTGTTGACAGCATACATAATAGTGACATACCAATGTGACTTGAGATACTACATAGACATACATGTGGTTTTTCTGTCTTGAGGAGCCCAAATACTGTGTTATATTAGAATATCTGGCAAAAACCAAACAAAAATTAACAGCATTAACAACAACAACCTCAAAATAATAAGCAAATTTGAATGTAAGGTAAAATTAAATAAAACTTTCATTCAGTGATTACTCTCTGATTCTAATTACATGTAATTAATAATTTGGAAAATTTTAAATCTAAAAATACATTCTGTAATTTTTATGGTTTCCTTCACTGATGACGTGCTATTTGTCTTATTTCAGAACGAAGATATTGAAACGGATATTAACAAACTAAAACCTCAGCAAGAACTAGGACGAGCTCTAGAAGAACTAAAAATGTATGAACACCTTTTCCCTGAGCTTGTTGATGATTTTCAGGTATAAACATAGAAAATTCAGTATCTTACCTGATTTTAATAAAGAGGTTTTTTTTATCTCCCTTAGGCCTTTAATCACTGCTTTCATTCCTAAGAAGGAAAAAATAGTATTGCTTTTCTGAGTGGCCCTGGACAATTATTTAAACATTCAGAGCTACAGATAGCTTACCTGTTAAAAAACAGGGGTTGGACTAGCTGTTTAATTTTTCTATCTTTGGTTTATCACCTTTAATTGACATAGTTTTTTACTCTTATGTATTTTAAAATGACATTTCAGAGTCATATGTTAGAGTCTTGTTTGTATCTATTTTGTTCGTTTAAGATGGAGATGAGAGCTAACAAAGTGCTGAATTAAAAATAGAATTGATGTATATTAAATTTTTCTCCCCCCCCCCCCCCAATAGTTCACTGTATAACCAGGGGGAAGAGAGAAAGGAGGAGAAATTGAAATCTTAAAATCAGAGTTGGTTCACAAGGAGAGTGACTTTTTAACATATCTTACCCTCTGTCTTAGTTATCTATTGCTGGTATGACAGAAATACCACAAGTGGATGGCTTTAATAAACAAATATACTTTCTCACGGTTTAGGAGGCTAGAAGTCTGAATTCAGGGTGCCAGCTCCAGGGGAAGGCTTTCTCTCTCTGTCGGCTCTGGGGGAAGGTCTTGGCATTCGTCTTCCCCTGGGTCTAGGAGTTTCTCAGCGCAGGGAACCCAGGTCCAAAAGGGCGCACTCCACTCCTGGCTCTTCTTGCTTGGTGCTAGGATATCCCTCACTTCTCTCTTTTATAAAAATCTCAAATGAGATTGACTTGAGAAACAACCTAATCTTGTAGATTGTGTCCTGCCACATTTAACATAACTTCCTCTAATCCTACCCCATTAACATCATAGAGGTTAGAATTTATAACATGTAGGATAATCAGATCACAAAATGAAGGACAGCCACACACTACTAGGAATCATGGCCTAGCCAAGTGGGCACACATTTTTGGCGGACACTATTCAATCCGTAACATCCTCATTTACTAGAATATAATTATTCAGCCTGGATTACAGAGCAAATAATGATAAAGTTGATTGAATTGATGGCATTTAGTACATCTAGTTTCTTATTCTCACTCTGCTGCTCAACTGTGCTGGGTACTTGGGTAAGTCCTTGAAACTGTGGAGGATCTTAAACTATAAAATACAGGTTTGAACTAGATAATTTCCAAGATTTATTTAGCCCTTGATGCAGAAGCCCTTCCTCCTCCCTCATTTCCATACACTTAATTCCTAGTTGTTTAAAGAAAAAAATCTTTAATGTCAGCTTATATATGATTAAAAAAAAAAAAAGAAATATTTGCCAGCTAGTGTTTACATTTCATAGTTCCAGTTATTCTGCTATTGGATGCAGTGGGAGAAGCAGCAGCAAGTCCCCCAACCCACCTTCCACCATGTTTTGGTGCTTCCCGTAGATTTGAGGTTCCTTGGAAGGTAGTAGAGGGAGGGCAGGAATGAATGAGAGGGTGTTTGTCAAAGAAAAGAAAAGCACAGAGAAGCAATTTGGAAAGGGTACAGAGTAACTTTTTTCCTTTCAACCTATAGCAAATATCTGGCTCCTCTTTTAATACCCTTGTGCCCAGCTAAGAACCCCTTGAAAATAAAATATCCGGAGGCAACAAATACTGCTAAATCAAAGCAGAAAAATATTGTGGGAGGGAATTGATGATTGTCTGAAGAAATCACCTATCTTCTTCCCTATTTATGTCCGTATGAGAAATATATAATGTGATTACAAATTGTAGTTTTGACGTGGGAATAGAGCAGAATAATTTTGTAAATGGTGTCAAGGCCAGAGCTCTCCATCTGTTGCCCATGATACAGGAAATAACACATTGTCTTTTATTGGAAAATTACTTTTCAAGTCATTGTGTTGGCACTTGACTATCTTTCTCAGTTTTAAGTTTCAGAGTTGTGCACTGTTCAAGTACTTTAGTGTCTGTTTTATGAAATGTGTGCCTACAGCACATTTAAGTGAGGTGCTTTCAAGGAATAAAAAAATTGGTTGGTTCCAGTTAGGAAGTGTTTGGAATAATTTTACTTAGCCATAACTTACCAATTCCTGATAGGTCCTGAGAGATTAAAGATAAATGAAATTAATTTTGATAATGACTTTCAACTTGGATTTACATGTCATTCTCAGCACTGCCTATTGAAATTTAAAATGACTTGATGTGTGTGTTTGAACCCCAGCCACCACCCACTTTGTTTCCAGATATGTGTTCAGTGCCCACATGGAAACAAAATGACTTTCATTTGAAGGTGTCATATGGAGTTAAAGTAATTATCAACAGACTTTTTGAGGGAACCTTACTCTGCTTTTTTTCCTCCCCCTAGATTTTATTTATTTTGTGGTTGTTGAGAATATACACAGCAAAACATACACCAGTTCAACAGTTTTCTAAACATACAATTTAGTGGCATTGATTACATTCTTCGAGCTGTGCAACCATTCTCACCCTCCTTTTCTGAGTTGTTCCTGCCTCATTAACATAAACATACTACCTCCTAAGGTCCCTGTCTAATCTTTCCATTTGCTGTTGTCAATCAGATCCCAAAATAGATAGTTGTTAAAAGAGCATAAAGCTCAAGGCAGACATTTTTTACTAGTTAAGCTAAACTATTGTTTGGTTTTAAGAAGATGTTGGGATATTTTTGGTTTAAGGTTTAAAGATTATCTCAGGGAAATAGTTTTAGGGGTTCATCCACTTTCCATGGCTCCAGAAAGTCTAGAGTCCATGAGAATTTGAAATTCTGTTCTGCGTTTTTTCCCCTTTGGTCAGGATTCTTCTATGGAATCTTTGATCAAAATGTTCAGTAATGGTAGCTGGGCACCATCCAGTTCTTCTGGTCTCATGGCAGAGGAGGCCGTTGTTCATGGAGGCAGTTAGCCACACATTCCGTATCCTCCTGTCCCTGACTCTCCTTCTTCCTCTGTTGCTCCAGGTGGATAGAGACCAATTGTTGTGCCTTGAACGGCTGCATACAAGCTTTTAAGACCCCAGGCACTACACAGTGAACTAGGAGGTAGAATAGAAGCACTAAACACGTTATTAGGCCAGTAAACTGGGATGTCCCATTAAACCATGACCCTAAACCTCCAAACCAAGAACCAAATCCTATAAGATGTTTGGTTGTACATAAGCAGCCTCAGCAGCTCAACTTTTGCCAATTCAGCTTTTTAATAGGTGTACAACTTATTGACAGTAATTACAATAATCGGTTGTGCAACCCTACCTTTAATTAATGTGATTTTTCCATCACCCTTGACCCCTCTTTTCCCCTTCCCTCCCATTCCTGGCAACCACTAATAAACTTTGGTCTCTATACATTTGCCTTTTCTTGTCTTTCTTATAAAAGTGAGGTCATTCAATATTTGTCCTTTTGTGATTGGCTTATTTTGCACAGCATAGTGTCTTCAAGCTCCATCCATACTGTAGCAAGTATCAAGACTTCATTTCTTCTGCTGGCCAAGTAGTATTCCTTTGTAGTGTGTACCACATTTTGTTTATCCATTCATCTGTTAATGGGCATTTAGGTTGTTTCTACCTTTTGGCTATCCTGAATAGTACTGCAGTGAACATTGGAGTACAAGTCTCTTTTTGAGTCTTTACTTTCAAGTTTTTTGGGTATATACCTAGGAGTGGATTTGCTGGGTCATATGGTAGTTCTAGTTTTAGTTTTTTGAGGAACCGCTATACTGTTTTCCACAGAGGCTGTACCATTTTGCATTCCTACCAGCAATAGATAAGGGTTCCAATTTCACCACATCCTCTTCAGCATTTGTTATTTTCTGTTTTTGTATTTTAGCCATCCTAGTAGGAGTGAAATGGTGCCTCACTGGGGTTTTGATTTGCATCTCTCTCATGGCTGATTATAATAAGCAACTTTTCATGTATTTGGTGGCCATTTGAGTGTCCTCTTTGGTGAAATGTCTATTCAAGTCCTTTGCCCATTTTATGATTGGATTATTTATCTTTTTGTTGTTAAGTTGTTGAAGTTTTATATATATTTTGGTTGGTAAGATTCTTGCGGGATATATGGTTTCTGAAGATATTCTCCAGGTTGGTAGCTTGTCCTTTCACTTTTTTTTTTTTTTTACAACTGTTGAGTAGTTTCCATTTTTATTATTACAAATAATGGTCTAATGTACTTTCTTGTATCTACTTCCTTTAAAGACATGCAAATGTTTCTCTATGGTAGATAGGTATGCATAATTTAAATTCCAGTATTTATTATCACATTGCCTTTTGTATATGATTGCCTCCAAAGTGGCAGTACCCCTCTGCACAGGGACCTGTGTTTGTGGGAAGAGAATGAATTTAGTTTGGGATATGTTGAGTCTACAGTGTCAGCAGAGCATGTCTACTTGAATACCTTGGAGGTTTTTGGAGAAAAGGCAGGGTGTGGTTTAAGTTTGGAGATGTTGAGTTGTTTAGTAACAGACCCCGTAAACTCTTTTGAGGGTGTGAGAAGGAGGGAGGGTGATCAGCGCAAAAGATTGAATGATTAGTTGGGGGATGGGGGACTTCTACCACCATGCAGAAAGAGATGGAATAAAAGCTCTAAGGGTGACCAGCTGTCCTGGTTGACCTGTTCCTGAAGGTGTTCCTAGGATGTGAGATTTACTGTGCTAAAATGAGGTAAGTCCCAGGCAATTCTGGATGAGTTAGTCACTCTACTGAGTGAGAGATCAGTTTCAAAGAGGGACGACAACTGTTTCCACTAAACTATAGGAAAAAAACCCAAACCAGACCTGTTGCCATCGAGTTGATTCTCACCCGTAGCAACCCTACAGGACAGAGTAGAACTGCCCCCACTCCTTTCACTTTTTTGATAAAGTCTTTTGATGAACAAAAGTTTTTAATTTTTATGAAGTCTCATTTATTTATTTTGTCTTTTGCCATTTGTGCTTTTGTTATTTTAAATAATCCAGTGTTGAAATCTAGGCCCAACAGTGTTACCCCTGCTTGTTTTTCTAGGAATTTTGTGGTTTTAATTTGCATGTTCTGTTGTACTTAGGGTAGCTATGAGTTGAAACCGACTCGATGGCATCTAACAACATCAACACAGTTTGCAAATTTAGGTCCTTAATCCATTTTGAATTTGTTTTTGTGTGTGGTGTGAGGCATGGATCCTGTTTCATTTTTCTGCATGTGGAAATCCAATTTTCCCAGCACCATCTATTGAAGAGACTCTTCTTTCCCCATTGAATGGATGTAGCACCTTAGTCAAAAATCAGTTGTTGGTTTATTTTTGGACCCTCAATTCTATTCTGTTGGTCTACGTGTCTGTTGTTATACCACTACCGGGCTGTTTTGATTACTGTAGCTATACAGTATGTTTTAAATCAGGAAGTGTGGGTCCTCCTACTTTGTTCTTCTCTTTCAGCATTGTTTTAACTATTTGGGGCCTCTTGCCATCCCATATGAAGTTAAGGATTGATTTTTCTATTTCTGTAAAGAAGGCTATTGGAATTTTGACTGGGATTACATTTAATCTGTAGATCACTTTGGGTAGTATTGACATCTTAACAATATAAACTCTTCCAATCCATGAACATGGAACATCTTTCCATTTATTTAAGTCTTCTTGAATCTCTTGCAGCAGTGTTTTGTAGTTTTCATTGTATAAATCCTTCATGTCCCTGGTTAGATTTATTCCTAGCTATGTTATTCTCTTAGATGCTGTTGTAAATGGAATTGTTTCCCTAATTTCCCTTTCAGATTCTCATTGGTGGTGTATAGAAACTCAGCTAATTTTTGTTGACCTTGTACCCTGCAACTTTGCTAAATTCCTCTACTAGCTCTAGAAGTTTTCTTGTGGACTCTTGGAATTTCTGTATATAGGATCATGTCATCCATGAGTAGAGATAATTTTACTTCTTCCTTTCTAGTTTGGATACCTTTTATTTGTTTTTCTTGTCTTATTGCTTTGGCTAGAACTTCTAATACAATATTGAGTAGAAATGGTGAGAGTGAGCAACTTGTCTTGTTCCTGACTTCAAGGGGAAAGCTTTCAGTCTTTCTCCATTAAATATTATGTTGGCTGGTGGCTTTTTTTATGATACTTTTAAGCTGTGATTATTTTTTCTTAGTGACATTATTTATAGTTTCATTTGCTCTTGTTTCTCCATGGCAGAATTTTGGAAGTGTGAAAATTCTACATTTTCACAGCTCTCTTTTAATACTTCCATGGTAGCGTGATTACATTTACCATATGGGCTTTTATGTTTTGTTTTTTCTTTCTTTTTTCCTTTTTTAATTTGATTCTATATTTTTATTAAAGCAGTGTATGCATAAACTCTAAAGAGTCAAATAGTTTTACATAGTTTAATCAGGACAAATAGCAGCCCGTCTCCCACCTGCTATTTCATGCAGTCACTTTTAATATGCTTTTGAAGTTAATCCTAACATCTCTAAATAATATACTTAAAATTCCATGTGTTGATTTTCCTGCCTTCTTTTTTTGGTTTTATTTATTTATTTTGCATTAGCCTCTTAAGATTGGCACCCATTAATTTCTAGCTTAATGTTTTCTCTCATTCTGTAGGTTGTCTTTTCATTTTCTTGATAGTGTCCCTTTGTGCACTGAAGTTTTTAGTTTTAATGATGTCCAGTTTATCTGTTTTTTTTTCTCTTGTTCCTTGTGCTTTTGGTATCATATCTAAGAATCAGTTGCCTAAAAGAACGTCTTGAAGCTTTACCCTTATGTTTTCTAAGAATATTATAGTTCTAGCTCTTATATTTAGGTCACTGATCCATTTTGAATTAATTTTTGTATGCAGTGTGAATATGGGCCCAACCTTATTCTTTTGCATGTGGAGATTTAGTTGCCTCAGCACCATTTATTGAAGAGAGCTTTCTTTCCCCACTGAGGGGATTTTGCTTCCTTACAAAAATCACTTGGCCATAGATGTATGGGTTTTAGATTTTCAGTTCTGTTGCACTGGTCTGTATGTCTGTCCTTATATCAGCACCACATTGCCTTGATTAGTTAGCTTTATCATATATGGATGTGTGAGTCTTCCTTCTTTTTTAAAATTTATTCAAGATTGTTTTGCCTATTTGGGACCCCTTGTGATTCCATGTGAATTTGAGGAGTTTATGATCTTAGGTGTGTTAATACATTTTAATATTTATAGATAAAACATTAAACTTTTATTTTTTATTTATTTTTTATTTTCGAAGGACTATGATTTAATCTCCAAAGAACCAAAGCCTTTTGTATTTGAAGGAAAAGTCCGTGGTCCTATTGTTGTTCCTACAGCAGGAGAAGAACCATCTGGGAATTCAGGTGATTTAAGGAAAGATGTTGTAATGAAGGAGAATGTATCTTTTAAAGGAGATGAAGATGATAAGCCCACCTTTGTGGATCTAGCAAAAGAAGAGACAAAAGATAATGACAAAATGTTACAACAGCAGCTAGATGATCAGAATAGAACTATTTCGCTGGTTCATGGTGTAAATAATGATATTGTGAAGGCCTTGGACCGAATTACATTGCAGAATATTCCTTCTGAAACATCCCCGGCTTTTACTGCAGGAATGAAGAAGGACTACAGTCTTCCTCTTACTGTCCTTTCATGCACTAAAGCTTGTCCACACATGGCTTCTTGTGGAAATGTTCTGTTTGAGGGAAGAACAGTTCAGCTAGGGAAGCTTTGCTGTACTGGAGTTGAAACTGAAGATGATGAAGATACTGAGTCTAATTCATCAGTAGAACAAGCATCAGTTGATGTGCCTGATGGACCAACACTCCATGACTCAGATCTGTATGTTGAGATTGTGAAAAGTACAAAGTCTGTCCCAGAATATTCAGAGGTGGCTTATCCTGATTATTTTGGTCACATTCCACCTCCATTCAAAGAGCCTATTTTAGAAAGGCCTTATGGTGTACAAAGGTGAGTTGCAGATTTCTTCTCCCTTCTGAATAAGACCATTGTCAAAATATGAAGCATACTTTAAAAAAAAAAAAAAAGTTAGTTTGGTATTTAAGAAGAACATTACTCCAAATTAAAGTTATTGTCATTTTTTACCCTGCCTTGGAAGTTTTGCATTGCTTTGAAAATTGTCCTTGTGTGTTTATTTTGTTCATTTTTTAAGCTCATTACTTATTCAAAAGAAACCAGCATACTAAACCTGACAATTGGACAATTTAGAAGTTTTTAAATTTAGATTGAATTTCAGAATATAAAAACAGATTTTTTAATAATCTGTGGAAAAATATTACCATTTATTTAGAAATTTGCTTATCATTTGAACTGGGTTTAGGTATATGATTTAAAAAGAGGCTGTGAATGAAGCAGTATGAACAGTACTATTTTGTTGTCAAACCAAAAACCCATTGCTGTTGAGTCGGTTCCAACTTATAGCAACCCTATACAACAGAGTAGAACTGCATCATAGGGTTTCTAAGGAGTGGCTGGTGGATTCAAACTGCTGACCTTTTGGTTAGCAGCTGAGCTCTTAACCACTGTGCCTCCAGGACTCCATTTTGTTGTAAAGTTTGAAATTTTAAATTGGAAATGTACAGTGTATAATAATTTGAGATTCATAAAAGCAGTAATTAAGGTTATTAAATATTGCCAAGTAATATTAGATATTACAAATACTATTAAGTGTTGCCAAGTAGTGAATCATTATTTGACCTTTTGGTGAGGCTGGACCATTTTCAGTGATTATAGTTCAGTTTTTGTGTTGATGGTGTATCAGTATAAAGCCATTTGCATACTCTTGATGTCAGTATAGTATGTAATGATGAAGGAGAACGGTGCTATAGGTATTTGATTCTTCTTAAGGCAGCAACTATATCTTGTTTTTTCTTTAGCATCTAGTGTAATTCATCATTTTTACTTGGCAACTTAGTGTGTATTTTATGCTTCTAGTCATCTCCTTGATCCACAGATATGGGATCACACACAGCATAGCATCAGAGCAGGGGACTTAACTTTTACTGAGAAAGATGTGTGGAGTGGGCCTATGCATGACAGCCACTGGTTATATCACATAATGTACCACCCAGAGGCAGCTGGCTTCGTGGAGTGCTAGAATGGCCTTTGAAAGGCACAGGTGAAGCTCCAACTCAGAGGAAATACACTGCCAGGATTGGTTACCATTTTTTAGGATGCAGCAGTTGCCCTAAATTTGAAACTTCTGCATGACTCTGTATCCCCAATAGGAAAAATACCAGAAGGATGGAGCGAGAAGGGCCCTACTCACCATCACTCCCAGTGTCTCACAGGAGGACCTTGTGCTTCCTGTCCCTGCACCTCTAGGCTCTGCAGGGTCAGAAGTCCTGGTCCCCAAAGTGGGTGCAGTCTTACCATGGGGCTCCAATTACCTCAGAAAGTATCCAATTTAAGGAACCAGCAGGCAAGTAGAGGTTTTACTGTCTTGGCAAGGTAATTGATCTGTATCAGCTAGAGGAGGTAGGGTTGCTTTTACACAATGGGAGCAGGCAGGATCGAATGCGTGTGGAATTCAGGTGATGCACTTATTTCCTTTTGGTACTCCCTTGTCCATTTTTAACTGTGAATGGGCAGGTTGCAGCTACTCTTGATTGAGAATTATACGATTACCAGGGCCTCAGACCGATCAACAAAGAGGGTTTGGGTCACTTAAATAGATCAGTTGCCAAGAACTGTAGGAGGTGATAGCTGGGGGATGGAGATGATCAATTGCAGCCCTGAGAACAGTTGACAACAATGGGGATGAAGTTGGTCCTGCTAATGTTGCTTTTCTAAGTTTCCGCTTAAGAGAGATCCACAGAAACTGTGCAAGAGCTGCTCTTCAAATATGGGTAGAGAAGTGGATGTGTGCAGCTCAAGGGGTGGACTGTGGCAGCCATGGGAATGAACCACTAGATCTGCCTTGAAGAGGGAACCTGCTGGGAGGCTTGTAGTGGCTGATAGCCTTCAGCTGCCACATTTTTGGGATCTGTCAGCGTTTATTCTGAGGCCACACTGTCTCTGGGCTGCCAGTGACTGAGCATGGTGGGAGTAATAGAGCTGAGCCATCCCTCAGCCATGAGGGACCTGCTAACAGGCAGTCTTTGCTCTGGGGTTCCCCATCAGCCTGGCCGAGACTTTCCCAGTGCTGCGCTGCAGTCTGAGGCTCCCCACTGACTACTCTCTCCTTTCCCAGGCAACACGCCTGCTTCTCAGTTGATGGCCCTTCTCACCTATGATTGCTCCATTTCCCCTTTGTTCTGTCACTTGGTTTCTGTCATTACATTTTTTGTATGTCTGATTGTGTTATGACATCTGCTTATTAAAGGACTTGAACTGACACACCTGGAGTGAGTTAGAATCCGTCAGCAGCTTGATTTTTCTCCTTTTCAGCATCACCTCTTAGGTTCTGTACCTCTCCAAAGTCAACGATGTCATCGTGTCTATAGAAAGCACTTCTGAACTTAAGTGTTCTTTCAACCCTCAAAGCAAATTTCCTTGTTAAAATGGCTTAATCTGAAAGTTTTTTTTTCTTCTTACTAGCCCGTAATATCTGAGGTAAGATGGGAAAGAAGGAAGATTGCAGAATAAAGTTTTTAACTATTGTGTAAGTGTCTGATTCCCATCCTTAGTTTTAATCACCAAGGATCCTTATTATTCCTTGTGGATCCCATATCATGAAAGCTTTCCTCAATCTACACTCTTACTTGTTTTAATTAGAGACACATATTCCTGCCAGTCAGAGCCTCTGATCAATATTTGGTAACCAGAGCTAACTCTGCCTAGTTGACAATAAGTAGAGAAACCTAATGTTTTAATTAAGTATAGCCATATTGCAGATAAATGTGTAATGACCTGAAATAGCTGTGGTATCTCTGTGGATCCTTAAACATCCACTGCAGTTATGGAGCCACCACCCTCAGCTGTGGTGACCTCTGCCCTCTTTGAGCAGTGATTTCTAATGTTGGTTTTGTCCTTGACTGGCTCCGTCTTTCAGAGAGTATTGTTCCACCCATAGTCCCAAGCTCCACTTCCTTTCTCTCGACCTATCCTGATGGGGAGGAATTTATACAGACAAGGAATTACTGTGGCTCTCCTGCCACCCTCTCTTCTGTCAGTATTTATGATGAGTTCTCTTTCCTTGTCCCTGAAACATTGACCTTGGAATTGTTGGAGTCTATCCTTTTCAGTATATTAGGCCACATGTAGGACTTTTTTCTGAAGTAATAGACTTTTTTTTTTACTCTGTGTCTTAGTCATCTAGGGCTGCTATAACAGAAATACCACTAGTGGATGGCTTTAACAAAGAGAAATTTATTCTCTTACAGTCTGGTAGGCTACAAGTCCAAATTTAGGGCATCAGCTTCAGGGGAAGGCTTTCTCTGTCGGCCCTCTCATCCGTCTTCCCCTGGACTAGGAGCTTCTCCGCACAGGGACCCTGGGTCCAAAGGATGCACTCTGCTCCTGGCACTGCTTTCTTGGTGGTGTGAGGTCCCCAACTCTCTGCTTCCTTCCCTTTCCTTTCATCTCTTGTAAGATAAAAGCTGGTACAGGCCCCACCCCAGGGAAACTCCCTTTACATTGTATCAGGGATGTGACCTTAGTAAGGGTGTTAAAATCCCACCCTAATCCTCTTTAACATAAAATTATAATCACAAAATGGAGGGCAACCACACAATACTGGGAATCATGGCCCAGCCAAATTGATACACATACATTTTTGGGGGAACATAATGTAATCCATGACACTGTGTATGTATACAATGTAATGTTCCACTGAGTTTGTCTACTATTCAAACCAAAGCTGTATTATTTTGAGACTGTGAGGTAACAGCATGATGAAAGATCAAAAGGTAAAAGTTGGTATACGTGTTTTAAAGATAGATGTGTTTGTATGCAGATAAAAGGAGATGGAGGTCAAGGGAATCAAAACACAGAAAACACAGTAGTGTAAAAGTCTGTACCTGTTGGCTCCTGGTGAATTTGTAATAAGAAAAGGAAGACTGGGCTCCAAAATACCTTTGAAAGTGAAATGATCCGTGTCTTTCCACATGTTTATGAGATTTCTTTCCCTGTAGAGAGATGCCCCCTCTGATTTTCATGACCCTGAGGAAGACATTCTTTTGCCTTCCAGTTTGTTGAGGGAGAAATAAGTCATAAATTATAAAGCAGTCTAAAACTTCTCTCAGCTAGTCTGCATCATTGTATATTTTTGTGATGGCTATTACTCAGTTTAAATGATTTGTATAACCTCCTAGAAACTATATATGCTGTGTTGCAAAGGACAGTGTTTATCATATTTGTCATAATTTCCACTTCTCTATCATATTTGGCATAATTGCCAGGGATATCAGAGACTTGACCTGAGACACGAATAGAACCATATTTCAATGAAACAGTATGGTTCTGTTAACATTATTTAGATTTATAGGACTTTCCCAATAATCTTAATTACTTTAGGTATAGCAACTGCAAAAAATATATTTAAAATATTTACAAATTGTATGATAGACAGTAGTACTTTGATATTTGAAGAATGTTGCTTATTTTATATACTTTTTCTGCAAGTATTTGTCAGGTGTTTATGTGGAAATTTTCATGAGCATTGTAGTTCCAGTACTCAAAGATGCCATCATACCTCTAAAGCCTCCTTTCTTTTCACCCATCATTTTTGAATAATGGGTAGAAGACTGTTCAGAATTATTTGTTCCTTCAGGTGACATTAATTTGAGGCTGAAAGAAGAAATGCATATAGCAGAAGTCATTGGACAGTTGGATTTGACTTGATGAGAGTGGTCAGGCAGTGTGGTGAAACATCTTGGCAGGGCAGGAAGTGCTTTGAATGGCAATCAGAAGGTTTAGATTCTAGAATTGGCTCTCCCACTCACTAACTCTTGAGTGTGTGTGTGAGCAAATAACTTTCTCTAGAAACCTGTTTTCCCAACAAACAGCAGAGAATTTAATTAGAACAGTGTTTTTCAAACTGGATGAATACTCATTAGTAACCAGTATTAAGACAGTATAGAAAATAACAGTACACCACGTGTATTACAACTAAGTATTGTTTCATAAAACTTTTGTTTCAGTTGTGTGTGTATATGTGTTGGGTCATGATTTTTAAAATGTATTTCTTGTAGGTCCTGACCAAAAATGTTTGATAGTCATTCACCTGGATCCCAGTTGGGAATATGGCCTGTGTTCCAAATCCGGCCAACTGCCTATCTGTGTTTTTAGCCTGTGAGCTAAGAATGGTTTTTACATTTTTCAATGGTTGAAGAAAATAAAAAAGAAATTAATATTTTTTGGCACATGAAAATTGTATGAAATTCATATTTCAGTATTCATAAACAGAGTTTTATTGGAACACAGGCTTGCCCATTTGTTTATGTATTGTCTATGGATGTGTGTGTGCTACCTTGGTGGAACTGAGTAGTAGCAACAGAGCCCATACGACCTACAAAGCCTAAAATATTTATTTGGCTGCATACAGAAAGAGTCTGCTGATCCTGTACTAGGTAGTCTGAAGACTTTATGGTTCTGAAAAACATCAGATATGGGCCAGGTAATAGGTATTTCTGATACACTCAGAAATGCTTGTTTTTTGAAATACATTGAGAATGTTGATTCTAGTTTTACTTATTTGCCTAGTCTTTCCACAACTTATTTTTTAAGCAAACCATAAACCCTTTGTAAATTGATTGCCAACCTTAACCCAGTCTCTGTCTGAATGCAATAACAATTGTAATTGATTGTAGTCAACATTTATGAGTATTTATGTACTGTTTATTATTTTCAGAAGAAGGAAGTATTAGACTCCTTTAAAATTATTCAGTGAAAATATCTATATTGTTATTTTGTACAGTACCTTTATGGTTATCTTTCTTGTATGCCATCATCAATCTTTTTAAAAGGAAAAGCAGTATAAAATGAATAAAGCTTCACTAAACATCTCCTAGCCTTATTTGGAAGGAGAAAAGCCCATTATAAGATTCATACCTCCATGTCGATAAAACCAACCCAAACCCACTGCTTCCAAGTTGATTCCGACTCATAGCGACCCTGTAAGACAGAGTAGACCTGCCTCATCTGGTTTCCAAGGCTGTAATCTTTAGGGAAGTCGACTGCCACATCTTTCTTCCGTGGAGTGGCTGGTAGGTTTGAACTGCTGACCTGTTGGCTGGCAGCTGAGTGCTTTAACCGTACCACCAGTGCTTGTTCTATGTAGATAACACAGTAATATTTAACAAATCTTCTATTGAGAGCAAAGTAATGATTACTTGAACCCGTGTTTTTGGTGTAGGTTGGATTTAAAAATTACAATGAAATTTTTATTTTTATAAAGTATGTTTAGTATTTTTTCTGTTTTCAAATTCCATTGAATTAGAAAATGAGAAAAACCTAGAAAGAAAGGTCCGTCTTTGTCTCATCCCCCAGAGATGACCACTGTTAGCATTTTTTTTTTTCCATTTTCTCTATATATTGTTTTCTAATTGTGGTAAATATATATGTACCAAATCATTTGACATTTCGACAGTCTTCACAGGTACAGTTAATTGACATTATGTTTATTATATTGTTCAACCATCACCCTTATCCATTCCCAAATTATACCATCACCCTTAACAGAAGCTCAGTGTTTCCTAAACATTGATCTCTGTGTGGTGTTTTTTAAAAAAATCTAGCTGTATTTTATAATACATGTTTATTATAAAATATTTATATTGCCTAGTTTCAAAAAGCATTTAAGATATTTTACAAAAGTGCATTCATCAAAATAAAATGAAAAATAAGGAAAAGGAAATACTATTGACTCTTAACCACAAAGATATGTTCAACTTCATTCAAAATAAGACATGCAGTCAGGTTGCCAATTCCATTTTGATGAAATTCCTTTTGGTTGCATTAAAAAAAAAACAAAAAAACAACTCCTTATATAATCTTGGGCTTTTCAGGTTTTTACTGCTTCTAATAATGCTGTTACTTTTCAGAAATTTTGTGTGAATCCACACCATTTCTATGTAGAAAGGTATAATAAACATTCAAGATTTTTTTTTTTTTTGTTTAACTGTTGGATTTGTGGCTGTATTATTCGTGGTTATTTTCTAGAACCTAGACTCTTACAAATATTGACTTTTGTCTTGTTATGTATTGATAATTTTTGCACACAATATATAGTTAGAGGAATTACTGTTTTTCATGAAATTTTTGTCATTTATACTTTTTCATCCAACACATTTTGGAGAAAGTTGTGTGTTGGCATATATAATAATGAATTTTATTCAAAATTCTGTTTTATGATTTCAGGACAAAAATTGCTCAAGATATTGAGAGACTGATACATCAGAGCGATATCATAGATCGAGTGGTATATGACTTAGATAACCCAAAGTAAGTTTGAGATATATATATATATATATATATATTTTGTTTTATTTTCACTGTAAATTTTCAGTGGTATTTTTAAAAGATAAAAATTATAATTCTACCTAGTTTATCCTCACTATGTTTTCATCTTTTGGCAGAGATGTAATGGTGAATCGTGGTTATTACTTAAACTGATTATATCCCATGCTTTTGTTTGTTCTTAGGTGAGTTTTTAGTGGGTTTAAAGCAGAGATCACAAACTGATGCTCTGTTTTAAAAAAAAATTAAAATTAGCTGTACTAATTCACGTGAAATTCTAGCTTGTCCCTCAGTGTTGGGCCTTCATTTCCTTGGGGAAACAAATTGTCATCTGCTTGAGAAGGAACATGTGCTTGGCTAATTCTTCACAGTTCCCACCACTCCCTATTGTCTCTTACTGCTGACAGTCTGCTTTAGTTATTTAAGTTACCTGCCTGACCTTTGAAGCCGTTTCTCATCCCTGCTGTAAGTGTTTGTGTCTTTTACAATTTAGGATTGTAACTGATATCATTACATTCTAGGATTTGAATATAAGTAAATAAATGAAAATTAAAAATGTCAAATGTCACTATTATTCAGTCATTTGCCTCCTTCAAATGAGAATTTCTGTTAGCCCTCAGCAGATTTCCCCCCACTAACATTTCAATTTTTTAGGAAATGTCATGTTTTACTGACCTTATTTGGAGAAAATGAAAGACTTTTGTAAGGTTTTTGTTAGAGAGGTAAGATAAAGGCTATATCAAAGCTAATGACTGAATATGAGATAATATTCTAAAAAAGAAACATCTAATCTATTTATAAATCTCTTGATTATTCCACAGTATATAATTCTGTGTCAGGTAGATCAGGAAGATGTGGTAAAAAAACAGAAACTCAAGAACTCTAAGTGTGGCATACAGCCCTGATTTTAACTGAAATGACTTTGGGTAAAATCATTTAGCCTTCTTGAGTCTTAGTTTTCCTCTAGTAGAACGTAAGCTCTGAAAGAGCAAGAATATTTGTGATAAATCAGGGGCCCAAACAGACAAATAACTAGAACAGTGTCTGATGCTTTATTAGGCGTTCAGTAAATATTACTGAAGTAATAAATATGTAAAATGATAACAGTAACTTTTCCTTTTTGGTGCTAATTAAATAAGAGATAATGAAGCTCTCTAAATTTAAAATAATATTTTTAACAGAGAGCTGCATAGTTAGAATTATTGCTACTCATACAGGTCATATGAATTTTTAAAATCCATCTGGTCTTTTCTATATGATAATTAGTATTGTAGAAATAACACTGATTCAGCCATGCAAAGATCTTCACTGTAAGCCTAGGAGTATGTCTCTAATTATAATTTTTTGTCTATAAAAATCAGCCAGAGTTTGTATTTTGCTTGTGCTGGTTGTGTGTTTTGCTTTAAAAAAAAAAACAAAGAGGATACTATAGCATAGATAATAGTGGTATATTTTTAATATGTAGCATAGTTTTATTTATTTAGTTTTGCTAGACTGTTTAAATGCAATGTATTTTATTAAACTTTCAAAAATTTATTTAGTTACATCATTCCAGAAGAAGGAGATATTTTGAAGTTTAACTCCAAATTTGAATCTGGGAATCTGCGCAAAGTAATTCAAATTAGAAAGTAAGTCATTTAAAATTTTCTCATTTTGTATGTACACATATTTTTCTAATTTTCATCAGATTTCTTTATCTTCTCCTTTCAGAAATGAATATGATCTTATTCTGAACTCAGATATAAACAGCAATCATTATCATCAGTGGTTTTACTTTGAAGTCAGTGGAATGAGGCCAGGTGTTGGTTACAGGTTTAACATCATTAACTGTGAAAAGTCCAACAGTCAGTTTAATTATGGTAAGACCGTTTTGTTTCCTAATCGACAAGTCTTGCAGGCATCTTAATTCTAAGAGTTTTTTAAAAAAAGTTACCAACATTTTTGTAATGTTTGAATATTCTTCCTTTTTTTCTCTAGTTCTCAAAACTCAGATGTTTATTATGCAAAATTTGAAATTGGCTAAGCTTTGATTTGTCAGTGAAAAGAGTTACCCTTGCTGAGGCAAACCCTAATGGATATGGTTGATTTCATCTACAATGAGTACAATTAAAGATTTATTATGAATGCTGCTTAAAATCAAGTTTTAAATGTCAGTTTATCCAGAAGAGAATTACATGAAGCAGTTTTTTATTTTGAAATAGTAATGATTTTGAAATAATTATAGATTCACAAGAGTTAAAAAATTACTGTAAGGTCCGGTGTTCTCTTCACCAAGTCTCTAATGGTTATAGCTTATGTAACTGTAGAACAAGATCAAAACCAGGGAATTGATATTGGTACAATGAGAGTGTATAGTTCTGTGCTGTTCTATCACATTTGTAGATTCTTGTAACCAGCACCACAATCAAGATACAGAATGATTCCATCACTGCAAACATCTCCGTTGTGCTACTTCTTTATAGTTCACCAATAAATATGGCGTTTGCTATAGGTTTTCTGTAAATTTTTAAATGTAGTTGAAAAAGTTTCCTTATTTGTAATTTCCTGAAAGTTTTTGTAATGAATGTGTGTTGAATTTTGTCACCTGCATTTTCTGTGTCAGTTGATATAATCATGTGATTTTTCTCCTTTAGCCTGATATGGTGTATTAATTACATTGATTGATTCTTGAGTATTGAAGCAGCCTGGAATAAACCTAGTCATAGTGCATAATTCTTATATATTGCTAAATTCTATTTTCTAATATAAGAATTTTTACATTAATATTGATAAAAGATATTGCTCTGTAGTTTTCCTTTTTTGTACAGTATCTGGTTTTGATACTATAGTAATGTTGACTTCATAAAATGGGTTGGGAAGTGTTCATAATTTCCCACCCCCTTATTTTCTGGAAGAGTTTATGTAGAATTGGTATTAATTCTTCCTTAAACGTTTGATAGGATTGTCCAATGAAACCATCTGGCCTGGAGATTTTTTTTGGGGGGAATTTTTTAAGTTAGAAATTTAGTTTCTTTTTAATCGTTATACCAAAAATCCCAAACCCATTGCCGTTGAGTTGATTCCGATTCATAGCAATCCAATATGACGGAGTAGGACTGCCTCATATGGTTTCCAAGGCTGTATATGTTTATGGAAGCAAACTGCTGCACCTTCCTCCCGCAGAGCAGCTGGTGGGTTCGAACCGCCAACGTGTCCATTAGCAGCTGAGTGCTTTAACCACTGCACCACCAGGGCTCCTTTAATAGTTGTACTCACCAAACCCAAACCCACTGCTGTCAAGTCGATTCTGACTCATAGCGACCCTATAGGACAGAGTAGAACTGCCCCAAGGCTGTAATCTTTAGGGAAGCAGACTGCGACATCTTTCTCCTGTGGAACGGCTAATGGGTTTGAACCGCCAGCCTTTTGGTTAGCAGTCGAGCGCTTAACCACTGTGCAACCAGGGCTCCTCTTGATAGTTATAGGGCTATACAACTTATCTAGTTCATATTGAGTTGTGGTTTGTACTTTTGAGGAATTGTTCTGTTTAATCTGAGTTGTAGAATGTTTGTGTAAAGTTGTTGATAGTATTCCTTTATTATTATTTTGATGTCTGCAGGGTTTGTAGTAATATATCCCATTTCATTCTCAGTATTGGTAATTTGTGTCTTCTCTCATTTTTTCTTTGTTAGTCTTATTGGATGTTTGTCAGTTTTATGGACCTTTTCAAAGAGCCACCTTTTTATTTCACTGGTTGTCTCTACTGTTTTTCTCACAAGGCAGTTTTTAAAACTCTGGTGTTGTACCAGCAAAAATACAGCCTCATTTAAGGATTTAGGGTTTAGAAATTTAATAAATACAAAATTAAGGGTTGTCAGGTATCTGGTGTTTAAAGTCAAACATTTTGTCAGTGGAAGATCATATAATTACATGAACTCAATATCAGTAACTTGAAATTGAAACATTAAGTTTCAAGTATTTAATTTAATAGTAGTAAATTTTTGTATAAAAGAAAAGAACTTTTTTTTTGTTATACATGAAAAAAACTTGCACTGGGGATTGAGGAAAAACAAGTATATTATATATAGCAAGTTAACCAAATCTCAGAGGCCTCAATCATTTTTGTAAAGATTGACAGCTTTTAACAACTGAGGCATGAAATGCCATCTTAGATGTTTCAAGTAGTTACTTGTTGAATAGAATTTTATCTTAGAAAATTAATAGAGAGATACTCAGGTTTATCATGCATAAACTTGTTTAGTTTATTGCAAGATATTCTTGGCAAGGCATGCAAGTAAGACCTTTTCATTTAGAACCGGCGAATCAGAATTAACAATTACAATGTTAGTTCAATGGTTAGAGTCCAGATCTTTAGATTTAAGCCTTTTTTACCTTTTATGAGTGGTCTCGGGAAGAAAGCTTGACCACGACTTGAACTCAGTGCAGGTTGGTGGCAGTGGCGGCGGGCAGAGTCTCAGCAGGCTCTTGGTCTTCAGACAGAATAAGAGACTGGAGAAAGATCCCTTTGCCTCTGCCTTCTCTCAGTGAGTGAGCAGAAATTCAGGGTTTGTATGTGAAATTCTCACCTTGGCCTCCCATAATAAGGGCCAGTATGACATCAAAGACTAGTGTGTTATGTCGTTTTCTCCAGGGTTAGAGATTACCCAAATGTCACAGTTTTTCTTCAAGGTTAGAGATTAGGGAGGTTATTTAGATTTATGTCTCAAGGCTAGTTAGCAAAGATTAACTATGCTATGTCTTTTTTTATCACAACATGCCAGGTCAGAGTCAACTTAACTTAAAGGTTGTTTGCCACATTCTTCACGTGCTTCACATGTTTCTATGTCTAAGTTCAGAAATTTTCTAAGTAAGTTTCTCATGACTTACAGGTTTCTAATGGCTTATGGTTAATGTTAGAGAGCCTCACAAAGGTAGACATATTTCTAAGTTCACATTATACGTGATTATACATATGTATTTTGAAAGCTTAATAGTGACTTATACTGTATGGGATTTAAGATCATTATGGAAACATACAGAACAATGCTCAACTTGTTAAAAGCATATATATGATACTCTTTAAAGACGGCGTTTCTGAAAATTGAAGCTTTCAAGAGAGGAAAAGGTTAAAGTTTTTTCTGTTGTCATTACTTATTGGGAAAAGAAGAAATAATGGTAGACAGTTGGCCCTTCGTATCTGTGGGTTCCGCATCTGTGGATTCAGCTAACCTCGGATAGAAAATATTTGGGGGTGGGGGAGAGAGGGAGAAAGTTAAGAAATGCAGAATTTGAATTTGTGGCATGCAGAGCACCACACTGAATCCCCGCAAATGAAGTGCTGGGTAGGCATCCCTTGCTGTAGCCTCCCGCCATTTCACAGATCCTCGGTCTCTCTCCAGCACTCCTTGTTCGAGCGTTGTTTGTGTGCCATCTCGTTCCTTCACTATTTGTGTTGTGTGCACCCTTCGTCTTTGTGAAAAATTGCTCCTAAATTGCTGTGGTCACAGCAATCCCTCAAAGGCTAAGTGTGAGGGGGCTGAAGAGAGCGAGAAGCAGCAGTTTAGGGCTAGTAAGGGATGCCTGGCTAGCTCTGTAAAGCACTACAGCCTCTACACTTAAAGATCGTGCACATCGACCTTGGCTGATGCCCAGGCAGCATCAGGGCTCCTAGAAGAGCTCAAGAAATTCATAGAAGAGAAAGGCTGCCTTTCAGAGCAAGTCTTCAATTTTGATGAAACAACTATTTACATAGCATTTACATTGTATTATGTATTATAAGTAATCTAGAGATGATTTAAAGTATATGGGAGAGGATGTGTATAGGTTATATGTAAATACTATGCTATCTTATATAAGAGACTTGAGCATCCTCGGATTTTGATATCCGAGGGGGCCGCTGGAACCAATCACCCCGCGGATACCGAGAGACGACTGTACTCAAGAATTACTTCACGTGTATGGGATAAAAGCTTCAGTCAGATATGTTTAATGTAATAGTCATAGGACAATTAGGTAGCATAATATGTGGCTTAGTTTTAAACATTTTCAAAGATTTTAAAATGTTTTAAGTAATCTAATTTTTTAATGATTCATTTTTTAAATGTTTTGATGAAAGATTCAGTGATTATATTGATTTGCACAGTGATATGAATATTCTTGATGTTCACATTCTTTTATAATTTTATACTATAACTACTAATCATTGAATATAATCTTTCTTGGAAATATTTGTTTCCTGTCATTAGACTTTCATATAACTTTAAAAATTACCTTAATGGTAACTGTTTCAAAGTTTTCACTTATTTTTTTGACCTTATAGTCTAGTTTAACATCCTTGTTGCTTTAGTGCACTTTGTTTTTTTAATTATTTTGACTTTATAATGTTGTTTAGCGTCCTGTATTTTTTCCCAAAAACAGTTTAAAAACTTTTTTTGTACCTGTTTATTTCTCCTGAATAGTTGTTCTGAATATTATTCAGAATAATTTTATCAAGTGCCAAAAAAATTCCCATTGCATTAAACTTCTAGAATAATTTGAGAGAGATTGACTTTTTATTATTAAGTCTTGCCACTTAGAAACATGGGTATAGTTTTGTTTATTCAAGTCTTTTATACCCTCACCTGAGTTTTTAGTTTTTTTGTAAGTTTTAAATACGTTTCCGTTAACCTTTATTCTTAAGTATTTTTTGTATTTTTATTTGTTTCTATTGTGAAGGACTACTCCCTCTTTTCAGAGTGGTTATTACTTATCATTAAGAAAGCTATTGCTTTTAATGTATTACTTGAAAATCAACCTCCTTACTCAACTTCCTTATTAGTTCTCATAGTTTCTTAGTTGAAACTTGGAATTTTCTTGGGAGCTACCTAGAATTCTTCCTTATTCATAGTTATAATCTGTATCTTTCATTGTTTTGTTAGTTTTGGATAGAACATTGAGAATGTTTAAAATAAAAAGGAGACATTGGACATTCTTGTTTTATTTTGACTTTAATGTGAATGCAGCTAGCATTAACATTTAAGTGTGTTAGCTCTTTTAGGATACATACTCTTTGTCACCGTAAAGAATCTTAATTTTTACTAAGTTTTAAAAATCAGAATTACCTTATTAATCTTTTGTTTTAAAATTTATCGGTGTGACCATATAATGCTACTGTTGTACTGTATTATATTAATATGATTGTAATATTAAGCCATCTTTTCATTTTAGAAATAAGTCCATTTGGTCATGTAAATTAATTTTTTAATATTCAACTATTTTTGCTTTGTTAGTATTTTGTTTAAAGTTTTGCATCTGAGGTCATAAGTGAGACAAGTCAGTTTCCTTTTTGGAGAACTAACCTCTAGTTTTGAAAGCACGGTGATGCTAACTTTGAAGACTTAAATAAAAAGGTTTTAACCCCGTACCCCAAGTTTAGAATCAGTTAAACTGCATTTAAATGTTTTCATGAAATTTAGAAAGAATGTACCTCTAAAACTGTCTGATTCTGTTGCTCCTTTTTTGGGAGGGAAGAAAGAGCTAGCTACTGAATAACTTTTTCAGGGTTTTCTATGACTCTCAGTGTGAATAGCTTTCTACTTCTTGTTGAGACAGTCTTGATCATTTTTATTTTATGTAAGTGACATTTAGATTTTCTTGTATATGATATCTGCAATATATGTACTTCCTTGTTCCCTTACTTGTTTCGTTTCCTATATTTTTTTGTTTGTACTTGAAACATAGTTTTATTATTTAAAAAAAAAACTGTTGAATTTATTCATTATTTCATTAAATATTCGTTATTTATTAATTTCTGTTTTATGTTACTCTGTCTCTTTAACTGCCTGCACGCTGATGTTTTCCGCATTGTGACTTCTAGTTTATTTACTTTAATTGATTTTTCTTTGATGGTCAAAGCATTTAAGTTTTGAATTTGCTCTTGATTACACTTTAATGCTGTATCCCACAAATTTTAATACCTAGATATCCTTGTTATTTTCTCCATCTCCTCTAATTGTATGTAGTTTTGGGTGTCTTTTTGTTAATTTTATTGTGCTTAAGGTGAAAGTTTACAGTGCAAATGAGTTTTTCATTCAAAAATTTATGCACAAATTATTTTCTGACATTGGTTGTAATCCCTGACATGTGTCAGCACTCTCCGCTTTTCCACCCTGGGTTCCCTGTGTCCATTTGTCCAGGTTTTCTGTCTCTTCCTGCCTTCTTGTCTTTGCTTTTGGGCAAGTGTTGCCTGTTTGGTCTCATATACTTGATTGAACTAAAAAGCATATTCCTCATGTGTGTTATTGTTTTATAGGCCCGTCTAAACTTGACTGAAAGGGGGACTTTGAGAGTGGTTTCAGTTATGAGTTAGCAGGGTGCCCGGGGGCCATAGTCTGGTCTTTTTTTTATGAATTTGAATTTTGTTCTACGTTTTCTCTTGCTATCTTCTGGACACTGCACTGTGATCCCCATCAGAGCAGTCAGTGGAGGTAGCCCGGCACCATCTATTTCTTCTGGGCTCAGGCAGGTGGAGGCTATGGTTCGTATGGTCCTTTAGTCCTTTGGACTAATATTTATTTGCCTTGTGTCTTTGTTTTTCTTCATTCTCCTTTGCTCTGGATGAGATAGGACCAATAGATACATCTTAGATGGCTGCTCGCAAGCTTTTAAGATCGCAGACGCTCTCACCAAAATAGGATGTAGAACATTTTCTTTATGAACTGTGTTATGTCAGTTGATCTAGATGTCCCCCGAGCCCTCATCCCCAACAGCTCACTCCCTGAAGATGTTTGGGCATGTCTAGGAAGCGTCTATGACTTTGCTTTGGTCAAGTTGTGCTGACTTTCCCTATATTGTGTGTTGTCTTTCCCTTCACCAAAGTTAACACTTGTCTACTATCAAGTTAGTGATTTCCCCTTCCTCGTAACTATCAAGATTGTTTTTTTCCTGTGTGTAAACCTTTTCTTGAGTTTTGATAATAGTGGTCTCATACATTATTTGCCCTATTGTGACTGACTTACTTCACTCAGGATAATGCTCTCTAGATTCATCCATGTTGTGAGATTTCACAGATTCATCATTGTTCTTTATCATTGCATAGTATTCCATTGTGTGTATGTACCATAATTTGTTTATCCATTCATCTGTTGATGGACACTTAGGTTTTTTCCATCTTTTTGCTATTGTGAATAATGCTGCAATGAGCATGAGTGTGCGTATGTCTGTCCATATGACAGCTCTTATTTCTCTAGGAATGGGGTTGCTGATCATATGGTATTTCTATTTCTAGGTTTTTAAGGAAGCACCATGTTGTTTTTTATAGCGGTTGTGCCATTTTGCATTCCCACCAGCAGTGCATAAGAGTTCCAAGATCACTGAAGTCTCTTCTGACATTTGGTATTTTCTGTTTTTTTGATTCATGCCAGTAATGTTGAGGTGAGATGGTATCTCATTGTAGCTCTGATTTGCATTTCTCTAATGGCTAACAACAGCCCAGTGGTTAATTGCTATGGCTGCTAACCAAAAGGTTGGCAGTTCAAATCCACCAGCTGCTCCTTGCAAGCCTTATGGGGCAGTTCTACTCTGTCTTATAGGGTCACTATGAGTCAGAATCGACTTGACGGCAACGGGTTTTTGTTACGGTTTTAATGGCTAATGATCTTGAGCATTTCCTTATGTGTCTGTTAGCTGCCTGAATGTCTTCTTTGGTGAAGTGTTTGTTCATATCCTTTGCCCATGTTTTAACTGGATTGTTTGCCTTTTTATTGTTGAGGCATTGAAGTATTTTAAAGATTTTAGAGATTAAACCCTTGTCATATATGTTGTAACAAAAATTATTTCCCAGTATGTTTGGTATCGTATTTGACTCAACAATGACATAGGAAAGTGTTTGTTATATTTTTTAGCTGATTGAATTATTTTGTTAAATTTTTTTTGTTAATTTCAAGTTTTATTATATTTTGTTCCCAGACGTGGAATTGGTACTGATTTGTAATAAATTACTATTTTTTGATGACTTAATATCTGGTCAGTTTTTGTTTTCATGGGCACTTGGAAAATAATATGTGTTTTCTGTAAGCAACATAATTTAATATACACTTGTTTAATGTTATGATTATTCAGTTTTCTTTATCCTTGTTTATTTTTTGTTCTCTTTATCTGTTCAAGACTTAAAAACAAATTAAGTCAGTTCTATTGTGTTTCAAATCCTCATCAAAAAAAATTCTTTTCTAAACTAAAATGTGCAGTGTTATTCGGCACATAGAAAATTGTAATTTTTCCATATTCCTTTTGCCTATGTTCCTTAACAATGTAAAATGATTTCATTTATCCCATTCAATATCTCTTGTCCTGAATTCTGTTTTTTTAATTAATAATGCGAACCTCAATTCTTTTGGTTTGAATTTGCTTGATAAAACTTTCCGTATTGTTTCTTGTAAACAGAGGTTGGATTTTATGATTTGACCCTTTGTGTTTTACTAGGTGACTTTATTTAAAATTCTTTCTATAACTGATATATTTACTTTTTTACACTTTCTATTTTTGTGCTACTTTATTGTTTTCTTTATTTGTTATTATTTAAGGGGCTTTAAAGTGTGGTACAACACTTGTTTTAGCTGTGGCATCCAAAATATAAAGTAAAAGAAGTGTAAATAAAAATATATAAAATATAAAACATTAAATCATAGCTGCCCCGCTTCCGTTGTTCCCTAAAGTTAATTTTATGCTGAATGAATGGTAGAAAGTGAAGGTTGGTAGAAATAGTGCTCCATTCATAAATTAGCATCCATACAAAAATGGTCCCATTTTTACTTATTTCGGTTTTTGATTGGAATATGATCTGTGTCTCTCAGTGGGATTCAGTTAGATGGGGAGATGAGAAGGTTCATCCTGCATTTTCTCAGGAAGACTTTAGATCTTGAGGCATATTCTGCATTGGATTTTTCTCAGTCCTGCTGTATCTGTCTTAGTACAGATTTAGTAGAGATTCCTCCCAGATTCTGATAAGAAGTTGTCTTTGTGTTTCTTTATATTTCTGTATATTTGTAAGTATTTAATTAGAAAGTCGGTAGAAGCTGTAGAAGGAGTGTTAGGTAGATGTAGTTTTATATGGAACTGTATCGTTAGATGTTTGTTTTAATATCAATAGAGTTAGAAGAAGGAAAGGACTGGTATTTTAGTAAACTAGAATTCAGCATTCTAAGAAATTATAACTGTAGTAAATGTTGTTACGTCCATTGTGAACTTGTATCAGAGATGGTGCTAATGACTAAATAAAATACATTTGCAGTGGAAACTTCTTCAGCTGGAAGGATTTATTTAGTTTTCATACACAAATGAAATTCAGAAATAATATTAATTAGGAGAGTCGCTTATTTATCGTCTATTAAGTTTTCTTTCCTTTTTTTGATTGGGGCATGCTAGTTGGGCATGTGCTCGTTGACTTCTAGGAAATTTTTTATTAGAGGCCTTGTTCTTTGTCAGTGCCCAAGAAAGGGAGAGGCTGATAGTTGCTTTTGTTTCTCAAGCTGTCCTTTACTTGGAGATTTTTTAGGTATTTTCTCACGAATGACCTTAATCAGTTTTCCTATATTTTTATTTCTTACTGTTTTTGATTGTAAAGAGAATGCTACCTTTGGAATGCTGAATTTGAGAATTTGTTACTAAATAATAGTGCTATATCTGTTGCTGCAATCCATTGCCCCCCACACCCATTACTGAAAGAGATTTGCTAAACTTACCACTAGATGGCAGTCTTGGATCTTTAGTAACTTGGCGCTTTATTAGCAAGCTTCTCTCTCCTCTTTTCTCCTTTCCTCTCCCTTACTTCTATCCCCTCCTCCATTTTATCTCTCTTTGTCTCTGTCTTGCCTTCTCTCACTCCCTCCTTTCTGTCTGTCTCTCTCTCTACCACCACCACCCCCCCAATTCTATACCTGAGAAATAAAGATTTTTAACTGCCTTCTTATATAAATTGAACATTTTTGGGAACCAGGCAACAAAGTAGAATCTTTGAGTCTAGACTGTAGCATCCCTGCCTCCCCCACCCTCACCCACATTAGTTAATTCTATACCTGAGACTTGAGCTATCACTTGATGAGGAAGTCTTCCCTGACTCCCCATTCTGTCTTAGTCCCCCTGATAAATGTTTCTCGTATTTTTCCTTCCTTTTATAGTGCTCTTGACAATTTTGTTTTATATATGTGTGTGGCTTGTTTAATGCCTTTCCTGTCTCCTCCCCCGCCATCCCCCCCAAATCCCACCACTTATTTATAAATTTCTTGCGGTCAGGGACAGTATCTTTTTTGCTCACTATGGTATGTTTAGCATGGCACTTAGTATGTGTTCATTAAGTATTTGTTAAATAAATGAGGCAAGAATGAAGTAGATCTCCTTAGGAACATAAAATGAACATGCACAAAATACATGCCAGTAAGACCCCAGTTTAATTTATGATCATTGACCGTTTCTAAATATTATATTTTAAATAATTTCAAACTTACAAGAATGTTACACACTTTATCTGGATGTTGATCATCTTTTTTATTGTCCATTTGCATATCTTCTTTGGAAAAATGTCTTTGTATCCTTTGCCCATCTTTTAATCGTGTTTTTTGTCTTTTTATTGAGTTGTAGAAGTTCTTTATACTAGATACAAGTCTCTTACCAGGTATATTGTTTGCAAAAATTTTCTCCCATTCTGTGAGTTGTTCTTTCACTTTCTTGGTGGTGTCCTTTGAAGCCCAAATATTTTTAATTTTGATGAAGTTCATTTAACTTAATTTTTCTTTTTTTACTTGTGTTTTTGATGTTTTATCTAGGAAGTCATTGCTAAATACAAGATAACGAATATTTACTCCTATATTTTCTAGCTTATGTTTAGGTTGATGATCCATTTTGAGTTAATTTTTGTGTATGATGTGAGGAAAGGATCTACTTTCATTCTTTTGCATGTGGAGATTCAGTTGTCCCAATATCATTTGTTGAAGAGACTGTTCTTTTCCCATTGAATAGACTTAGCACCATGTCAAAAATCACTTAGCTATATACATACGGGTTTTTTTTCTGGGCTCAGTTCTGTTTGATTAGTCTATTATGTCTGTCCTTATACCAGTCCTTGGGTTGTATAAATTGTTAATGTGCTCAGCTGCTAACCAAAAAGTTGGAGGTTCAAATTCACCTCTGAGAAGAAAGGCTTGGCAATCTACTTCTGAAAAATCAGCCATTGAAAACTCTATGGAGCATAGTTCTACTCTGACACACCTGGGATCACCATGAGTCAGAATCCACCTGATGGCAGCTGTGTGTTTTTTTTTTTTTTTTTTTAAATTATACCAGTACTACCCTGTTTTGATTACTGTATCTTTGTAGTAAATTTTGAAGTTAGGAAGAGTGAGCTTTCCAACTTTGTTCTTCTCTTTCAAGATCATTTTGGCTGTTTGGGCCCTGTGTGGTTTTTTGTGAATTTGAGGACTGACTTTTTCATTTCTGCCAGAAAGGCTGTCGGAATTTTGAAAAGGATTGTGTTGAATCTTTAGATTGCTTTGGGTAGTATTGCTATCGTAACAGTATTAAGTCCTCTGGTTTATGACCAAGGATGTCTTTCCGTTTATTTAAGTCTTCTTTCCCCAATTTTCTTGATTATATTATCTAGTGGTTTGTCTGTTTCTTCTTTATTTCCCAGAGAACCAGGATTTTTATTTATTAATTTGACCTAATGTTTTTCTAGTCTCTATTTCATTAGTTTTTTTCTTTATTGTTACTTCCTTCCTTGTGTTTCTTCATTGTGCTTTTTCTAGCTTTGAGTTGGAAATTTAATTGATTTAAATTGATAATGGCGTTTAAAGCTATGACTCATTGATCACTGTTTTAAATGTATCTCATTGATTCCGATCTGTAGTGTTTGCCTTTTTTCTTTTACAATATTATGTAATTTTAATTTTTTTTCCTTTCTCCCAAGAGTTGTTTAATAGAAGCTTTTTTAAATTTCCATATGGCAGGACTTTGTTCTCCCCTTTTTTTAAAAAGTTAAAACATATTTAAACTTATAGAAAAGTTCTAAGTACAACACAAATGATTTTTTTCTATATACCACTTGAGAATATTTTCCTGTAATGATGCCCTATCACCCTGAAATCTTTCGATATGTTTCCTACAAACAATGACATTTTTCTAGATAACTACAGTACAACTATCATAATCAGGAAATTACCATCGATGCATCATTCTCGGAAACTCTGGTGGCATAGTTGTTAAGAATTTGGCTGCTAACCAAAAGGTCGGCAGTTTGAATCCACCAAGCATTCCTTGGAAACCCTGTGGGGCAGTTCTACTCTGTCCTATAGGGTCACTATGAGTGGGAATTGACCCAGTGGCAATGGGTTGTATATTCCCATCTGATCTGTAGTGCCTTCTTTAGATTTGGCCTTTTTTCTCATTTATGTCTTTTATAGCAAAAGGATTCAGTTCAAAATCACATGTTGCTTTAGTTTTCAAGGCTCTTTATTCTAGTCAGGAACAGTTTTGCAGTCTTTGACCTTCCCTGAGCGTGACTCTTGAAATTACAGGCCTCTTATTTTGTAGAATGGCTCTCAATTTGGGTGTTTCTTGTGTTCCTCATGATAGGATTTAAATTACGCCTCTTTGGCAGGAACATCACTTAAGTGATGTTGTGTTCTGGTGACACAGGATTTTATTTTGCCCCATTCCAAAAACCAAAAAACCCTTTGCTGTTGAGTCAATTCCAACTCGTAGCAACCCTATAGGACAGAGTAGAACTGCCCCAGAGGGGTTTCCAAGGCTGTGATCTTTAAGGAGGCAGACTGCCACATCTTTCTCCTGTGGAACAGCTGGTAAGTTCGAACTGCCAACCTTCAGGTTAGCAGCTGAGAGCTGAACCACTATGTCACCATTTTGCCTCCTTATTGATGATAATGATTTGATCACTTGATTAAGTTGGTGTCTGCCAAGCTTTTCCATTGTAAAGTTACCCTTTTTCTCTTTGTATTTAGTATGTATTTTATGTGGAAATACTTAGAGACAATGTAAACATCTTTTTCTTCATCAAACTTCGGTTTATTTATAATAAACTTACAGTTTCCTATTTTACTCAATTGGTTATAATTTGTTACTATCATTATTTATTTTGGTGCTCAAATTGCCAGAGATTTCACCAGTGGAATCCCTTTCAAGTTGACTTGTGTGACCATTTTGACATGTCCCTCTCATTCTTCAAAGATGTCCTTTTTTGCACAACAGAGAAGCTCAAGGCTCATCTTGTACTTTCCTTCCCCCAGCCCTGCACTCACTCAGTCTTTTCTTCAAAGAGCTCTAGTTTGTTTTAGTGGAGAATGGTATTTTAAAACCAAGATCTGTGTGCTTAGTGTGCACATTGCTTTTGGATTATTGCTACTTCCAGGCCCTCTCAGTGGACAAAGCTAGGGAATATGTTTGTATATACTTAACATTAATACAGACACTTACATCTGTATTTGTATGTATATGTTTATGTGTGTACCAATGTGACCCCCTTCATGAGGTCACACTGTTATCTTTAATTCGAGTCTAATACCGCAGATTTTATTCTAGTTTTCTTTCCATATTTACAACTCTCTTCTACAACATGGAGAATTTTGGCTCCCATTATCCTTAATAGATTCTGATCAATTCCAGTGCCTCTAACAATCTCCCTGCTGCTCTTTTGGGTTGATGCACTCCTCACCCCATCTGTGGTCTGATACCCCGAGTCAGCTTATTCCCTCAGTCCCTCATGTGGGTGCCCTCCCTTTTTTGTTCTTTCATTTTGTTCTTAATTTCTAGTTTTACTACATTGTGATCAGAGAGTTTAATTTGTACTATCTCTATTTAAAAGAACTCATTCATGTTTTCCTCGTTACCTAATGTATGATCAATTTTATGAATGTTCCATGTGCTCTTAAGAGGAAGGTATATTCTCTGTTATCAGGGTTTAGTGTTCTATATATACCCATAAATTTGCCTTATTGATTATGTTGTTTAGATCTTCTGTATACTATTCTTAATTTTTGCTCATTTGGTGTGTCTTGTACTGAGAGTCGTGTGTTAAAATCTGCTGTCACTAGTGTGTTTCTATTTTTCCTTGCATCTCCTGTAGTTTCTGCTTTATGTAGGGAATGGCTCTTATCTGGTGTATAGACATTAAGTACTATTATATCTTCATTGTAAAATGTGGTTTTTATCATTATAAACTTTAATATTTTTATGTGTCCCATTTAATATTTTTTGACCTGTAATCTTCTTTGATCTTACGATTTCAGTCTTTGTTTTCTTATTATTTCCCTTTGCTTGGTATACCTTTGCCCGTTTCTCTACTTATAAATAACTGAAAGTTTGTTATGTTCTGTCTCTAGTAATCTGAAGGCCTAAGTCATGTGTGGTTTTATTTGTGTTGATAAATTTATGTTTTTTGGTGGGCAGGATGTGTGGAGAGATTCGGATTCAGGTGCTGCCATTATCCTCCAAACCAAGAATCTGATCTTCTTATTATAGTATAAATAAATCTCTGCTGTAGCTATGTGAGAAGCATATTTTCTCTTTACTGAGTTCAGATAGCTTATGCAGCTTCCGATAGGTGGCTTCAAGTGTACTTGAGCTCCATTTAAACTTTTCTTGTTCCTCTCATCTGTAAAATGGGGTATTCCTTTCAACTCCAGGTTTTTCTGATTCTGTGATTCATAGGACATTTGATGATTACAGCCTAAAATACCTAGCCTTTCTTTGTATCTGATCATGATAGTGACATGTACTCAATTCAACCTTGGCCTTTACTTGGGTATTAGAGGCCAGTGCCATTGGATATAGTCTTTACTGTGGTAATTTGATTTTTTAGTTGTCTGTATTCAAGTAACAAGGCGACATTCTTAGCATATTTATTTTGTGCATATAAAAGTTCATCCTTTGGCTAATGACTGAATGAGTTACTGAAATAAGGTTGGTGGTTTGAGCCCACATAGAGGCACCTTGGAAGACAGGCTTGGTGATCTGCTTCTGAAAGGTCTCAGCCTTGAAAACCCTAAGGAGCAGTTCTGCTCTGTTGCCATGAGCTGGAATAGACTTAGCAGGCTCATTTCCAGTGGTTAATAGCCACGTATGACTAGTGGTGCCAAATTTGACAGTGTTAGGACATTCCCATCTTAGCAGAAAGTTGTATTGCACAGCTCTGATCTAGATAGTACTGTCAAGGAGAACACTTTATAAACTATGTAATATAGCTAATGTGGTATTCATAGGAAGATTGAAAGCCTTTAATAACATTATTGATAAAATAAGAAGACCAAGTTAACTAAGTACCCAATTTAAGAAATTAGAAAAACTAGAAAATAAACCAAAAGGAAGATAAAGGAATTAATAAAAATAAAATGCTGAAGATGAGATAGAAATAAAACAAAATGTAGAAATACCAAAATTGATTAAGAAGAAGTAGAGATTCTGAATAGGCTGTGTAACTATTGGAAAAGAAAATTAAAAAAATTGTTAGTCACTGTACCGAGATGATATTCCAGCTGAATTATATTTACCCTTTAAATAAATAGATTGTACTTTTGTTGTTTATTGCATATAAATTATGGAAATATCTTTAATTCATTTTTTGAGTTTTTTGAAGCTAGTTGGCAGAGTGGTTAAGAGCTCAGCTGCTAACCAAAGGATTGGCAGTTTCAATCCACCAGCCACTCCTTGGAAACCCTATGGGGCAGTTCTGCTCTGTCCTTTAGGATCCCTATGAGTTGGAATTGACTTGATGGCAACGGGTTTTGTTTAGTGTGATCTTGATACAAAAAAAAAAAAAAAAAAAAAAAAAGACCAGCTTTACTTATGAATATAGATGCAAAAATTCTAAATGAGCTAGTGGTTTATTTAAACCCATACTGTTAGAAGAATAGCATTTTCTTGGAATGCAAAGATGGTTCACAGTAGGAAACCTATCAACATAATTCACTGCATCGAAAGATTAAAGGAGAAAAGCCATGTGATTTTATTAGTAGATGCTGAAAAGGCGTTTGATAGAATGATTAAAAGTGTGTTTAAGAATTATGGTGGCGACTGCTCACTGCTCCAGTCATGGCAATAGTAGTAGCATCTGCCACAGAGGGTGGTTGTGAGAAGTTGACGACATAATACTTGTAGAAACACTTGGAGCAATGTCTAGCATAGCAATTCTGCAGTGTTAGCTATTATTATTATTTAAACGATGAAGTTGATTTTCAAAAAGATAGCAGATATTCATTGAATGGCAATACTTTTTGATTGAAACTATGAACAAGGAAGTTGTATATTCTTACCACTGTATTCAGCATTATATTTTGAAGTTGTTTCATTTCTCTAAATGCTCTAAGAATAGAAAATGAAATACCTGATATAAATACCAGAAGAGGAGATAAAATATTTTAAATTATAGATCATATGATCGTTGCTGCTGTTAGTTGCCGTTAAGTCAGTTCAGATGCCTGCTGACCTTATGTATAACAGAATGAAATGTTGCCCTGTCCTGCACTATGTTTGTTATCTTTGAGTCCATTGTTGTGGCTCTTGTGTCAGTCCATCTCACTGAGAGTTTCCCTCATTTTTGCTGATCCTCTGCTTTACCCTCTATGAGATAAATTGACACAGTGGCTGCAGCAATGGGCTGAAACAGCAATGATTGTGAGGATGACACAGGACTGGACAGTGTTTTGTTTTATTGTACATAGGGTCGCTATGAGCTGGAACTGGCTTGACGGCACCTAACAACAACAACTACTTTACCAAACATGGTTTTCTAAGAATTGGTCTTTGCTGATGATGTATTCGAAGGAAGCAAGAAGTTTCATTATCCTCACTTCTAAGGAGCATTCAGTTTTATTCCATAGAAAATGTTATAAATTACAAATTATATGATTATATTCCTACAAAACCTAAGAGACTACTAAAAACCTGTTAAAGTTAGTGCATATATTGGATAAGATGAATATAAAATAAATATAAAAACCTGAATAATTTTTTATTGTTGCAATAACCAGTTAGAAATAGAAAAAGGAAAAAAAATCATAACAAATATTCAAAGATAAATTCAGCAAAATAGTTCTTTACCAACACAAAGAAAATGATTTTATCTTTTAATAAAAATTTAAGGTAAATCATACCAGGTCTCAATAAAAATGTCAACCTACCCAAAGTGACCCACAGATTCAACACAGTTTCTATCAAAATTGTAGCAGCTTTTCTTGCAGAAATGGAAACGTTGATCTTCAAATCATATTTGAAGGGGAAGGGGCCCTGAATAGGCAAAACAATCTTTAAAAGAAGAACAAAGTAGGAAGACTTATATTTCCTGATTTCAGAACGTACTATAAAGCTATAGTAATCAAAACAATGTGGTATTGGTGTAAGAATAAATATATAGATCAGTGGAAAAGAATTGAGAGTCCAGAAAGAAGCTCATACATTTATGGTCAGTTGACTTTCAACAAGAGTGCCAAGTCCATTCAATGGGAAAGAGTAATCTCTTCAAAATGGTGCTGAAACAACTTCACATAATTTGTGACATTTACTCGACATAGATCAGAGACCTAAGTGTAAGAACTAAAACCATAAAACTCATGGAAGAAAAAACGGGTAAAGCTTCAAGACCTTGTTTTTGACAGTGAATTCTTAGATATGACACCAAAAGCATGATCAACAGAAGAAAAAAACAGATAAATTGGAGATCATCAAAATTAAAAATTTTTATGGATCAAAGACTTTATCAGCAAAGTTAAGAGACAACCTACAGAGCGAGAGAAAATATTTGGGAGCCATGTATCTGATAAGGACTTAATATCTAGCATATATAAAGAACTCCTACAACTGAACAACAAGAAGACTAACAACCCAGTTAAAATATGGGTAGGGTCTTGAATAGACATGCCTCCAAAGAAGATAGACTCAAAGTCATTAGTTATCAAGGAAATACAAATCAAAACCACAATTAGATATCATGTCACATCTACTGGGATGGCTAGTAACAGAAAAATGAAAAATAACAGGTGTTGGAGAGAATAAGGAGAAACCCATTTGTGGTGGGATTATAAAATGGTACAGCTGGTGTGGTAAACAGTTGGGTGTTCCCTCAAAAAGTTAAACACAGGTTTACCATATTACCCAGCAGTTCCATTCCTAGGAGCATTTGAAACAGACTTGAAACTTGTACACCAGTGTTCATTGCAGCATTATTCACAACAGCCAAAAAGTGGAAACAACTCAAGTGTCTATCAACAGATGAATGGATAAACTATATGTATATATCAGCATATATCCATACAGTGGAATATTATTCAGCCATACAGGGAAATGAAGTTCTGATACAGGCTACAACATGGATAAACCTTGAAAACATGCTGAGTGAAATAAGCCAGACACAAAAGGACAAAGATTGTATGATCCCACTTATATGAAGTAATCTAAAATAGGCAAATTCATGGAGACAAAAGCAGATTGTGGTTACCAGGGACTGGGGTTGGGGGGGTGAGGAATGGGGAGTTATTGCTTAAGGGCTACAGAATTTCTGTTAAGGGGATGAAAACTTTTGGAGGTAGATAATGGTAGTGGTTGTACAACACGGTAAACATAATGTCTCTGAATTGTACACTTAAAAATGGTTAAAATGGCAATTTTTTTGTTATATATATTTTACCACAATAAAATTTTTAAAATGCCAGCCTTTCTAAAATTAACATAACAATTTAATTCCGGTTAGAACCCTAGTGAGTTATTTTCGGAAATTAGATGATTTTAAAGTTCATATAGAAAATATAAGAATATCCAAGAAGATATACTGTGTAATTAATTCCACTTCTGTTAACAGTAACCTTCTACTCTCTCACCACAAAAATTAATTTGTATGGAGAAAGATGAGGAAGAAAGCAAACATGCCATTTAGGTGGCATTTTTCTCTTTAACCTCAGTGTAGATGGAAATGCATAGAGAATTGGCAGAGGGAGGGGGATCATGCACTATTTGTTGTATATCTTCTTACTGATTTACTTGTTATAAGAAATAGATACATATTTAGTTGATCTAGTATAGAAAATTTAATAGAAAAATATTTAGAGACTTTTCACTCATTAAAGTTGTATTCTTTTAATTAAAACTGAAATGTGTCTTAATTTAGCTGTCCTGAAAGTTTGGTTCTTTCTATAAAGGTAAGATTAATTTTTAACTCAAATATTCTGAATTTTCTCTCTTTCTCTCTCTCTCTCTTTCTGTCCTGTTTCTGTCTCAAAGGTATGCAGCCACTCATGTATTCCGTTCAGGAAGCATTAAATGCCAGACCATGGTGGATTCGTGTGGGGACTGACATTTGTTACTATAAGTAAGTATAAGAGGACATTAGCTTTTCTTAAAAGGAAAGGCCTATAAGCAGGAATATTCACACCTATTCTTCCACCCATCCCTCAAAACACCATCGTTTAGATTATACTACCTTAATTTTTCTCAGTGTTTTCAATTATGTAAGGAAGATATTTCATTTTATTTCAGTACAAAGATAAAACAGTAGAATTATTACTGCATTTTTTGATTTGTGATGCTATAACTTAGTGTACAGAGTAGTGTAGAATTTGAGTTCCCTTCATGGAGTATATATACCAAAACCAAACCAAACCCATTGCTGTTGAATCTATTCTGACTCATAACAACCCTATAGGATAGAGTAGAACTACCCCATAGGGTTTCCAAGGCTGTAATCTTGATGGAAGCAGACTGTCACATCTTTTTCCCGCAGAGTGGCTGGTGGGTTTGAACCTCCAACCTTACGGTTAGCAGCAGAGTGCTTAGCCACTGCACCATCAAGGCTTCTTTGGGAATAGATAGTGGAAATGAAGTGTGTTTTGTCAATAGATGGACTTAGGCCGAAGTCTTGTCTTCACCACTTAGATAGCTGTATATCCTTAGCTTTTTCAGCTTTGTTGTTCTTAGTTGCTGCTGAGTCGATTCCGACTCATGCTGACCCCATGTGTGCAGAGAAGAGCTACTCCATAGGGTTTTCAAGGCTGTGACCTTTCAGAAGCAGATCACCAAGGTGCCTCTGGATGGGTTCGAATTGCCAGCCTTTTGGATAGTAGTCAAGCACTTAACCATTTGTAACACCCGGAGACTCTCTTCAGTTTTAAAACTCTTGAAATGTCATTGAGTAAAACTGAAATGAGAAATTCTAGGAAATAACTTGCAGTGGTGTTGTGTTGTTTCTATGATATTAAAGTATAATTCTTTTCTCTTTTTATATTCACACAGGAATATTTACCTCATCTTAATTTCTGAAGTATTTTAACTGAGTTGTTTCCCACAGTTACATTATATCATTTCATACAGTTTAACTTTGATGTCAAATAGGTAGTGTACTTAGTAATAAAGGCTAAAAATCATTTACTATTTCTGTGGAGAAGTTGGATTATTCTTCAATTCTACTTCTAAGTAATCCAGGATTATCACATATACCTTACTTCCCATTTTTACTCTATTTCTGCATATAATGTTTCCAGATAACTTTCACTATTGAATCTACTTGGCATCCTTGCTTCTCCTCTGTTGTTAATCTCAGTCCTGACATTTTTATACAGTAGATTTTGACTTATATTGTGTTTAGCACTAATGTCCCTTAAAAAAAAACAAAAAACCTTATCAGTCAGAAGAAACTATTTCTAAAATTAAAGTGTTTTAACAGTTTATGACATGGGCTTTTGAAGAACCGTGCTCTTAAGCATTATTACTTTCTGGGAAAGAAAATGTTCCTTTGACTTTATCTCAGTAGGATTCCCCTCCCCCTACTTTTATTAGCAAAGTGAACAGTAAATAAATGAGAAACAGAAATACAAGGTAATTTGTAATTGGTCTGCATCTGAATAAATTTCATATTTCTTTAATGTTAGGATGTTATAAAAACTACGGTTTATTTTCATTTATGTAGGACCTGAAGAATACATGAGAAACAAGGATTAAATTATATCTGTCAGCTATTCTGTCCTGAGCTTTTAAAAATATTTTAATTATGGTTGTTGATGGCTGGCCCATCTTCAAGTCTCACTGTCCCATTGCCATAAAAGGAAAGGTCTATAGCCTGGAATGTACCCACCTATTCTTCCACCCATCACTCAAGAACACCATCTTTTAGATTATACTACCTTAATTTTTCTCAGTGTTTTCAATTCTGTAAGGAAGTGCTTATGTTCTAATGTTAAATGAAAAAATAATGAGTTTTCTAAATTGTATATGTAGATAGACATATATTGGAGACATATAATAAAAGAATGAGAATAAAATACGCCAAAATATTTTTGTTGTTGATTTGTGACTTAGGAGACCACATGTGTTATAGAGTAGAACTGCTCCATAGGGTTTTCTTGGCTGTAATCTTAATGGAAGCAGACCGCCAGGCCCGTTTCTTTGGTGGTCCTGCTGGTGGGTTCGAACTGCCAACCTCTTGGTTACCAGCTGAGTGCAAATCCCTTACATGCCACCCGGAGTCCTTTCAAAATTGTTAACAGTGGCAAATTCCCTTGAGTAAGGAAATTGGTTTTTTAAAATTATTTATTCTTTTTTATTTTTTTCTAAATTTTCCATAATGTGCATAAAAACATTCACAATTTATTCCTTTGAGACTAAAACAAATAACAAGTAATAAGATTCTGTCACATATTAAATATTCTGAAAATTTAAGGTGTGAGTAATTTGTAGATAATGTTTCAGAGGGCAAGAAGAACAAACTAGCAGTCTGGGAATATACTCTCTAACTGATAATTTTCCTACCAAACCATAGCTAGTTTTTGAAATGTCTTTGAGGTAACCTACATACAAATTCCACTGGAGTTGTACAAAAAGAGATTCAGTTGGATTATTAGACTTAGGTCTAGAAAAAAGATAACGGCAAATTGGGGGAGGCTATAAACTATGTACATTTTATTCTGCAGTTTATTCTTTTTGGTATTTTTGACACAGTACTGTTGAACCCGGTTAAAACTACCTTGCAACATTTTGTACCGCGTACATCCACCCATTCTTGAAGTTTGTCTCAAGTGTGTTTGCACTTTTTTCTTCTGAGATTCTTTACTGTGGCGCGGGTGGCAGGTGAGCTCCACAGGAGGCTCTAGCAGTGTCTGTGTAAGTGGCCGAGATCATGGCTACGTGACTGATTTCAGAGAAGGAGACTCATCACTGGCTTTCATGATATTGCACTTGGGTGGTTTGTCTGATAAACTTCTTCCAGTTTTTCTGCCTCTCTTTTAAATTCATTGTAAAGACACTTCATTGAGGATGTTCCCCAAGTCCTTGATGTCATTTTGTTCTTTGATCATTTGTCTTTCACAAAGTTGGAGTGAAGCAGTGATGATCTGGACAGTGCTTGGCTGGCTAAGCTTTGGTGAAATTATTTAGACTATAAAAGCATGAAACAATGTTTTTCAAAAAATATTTTTCCCATGCTTTTTACACAATAGAAGTCACCAGTCAATGAAGGCTTTTTCTTTTACACATTACAAATTGAATGACCGGAGCATGACAGGTGGTGGTTCTAGTCTGTGTAAGGAGCGATGGCAAGGTTTTTTGTTTGTTTAGTTTTTTCTTTTGGCTACTTCCAATTCAACGAACATTCATTAGCCACTTCCTATGTAATGGAGCTCTGGTGGTACAGTGGTTAAGAGCTCGACTGTTAACCGAAAGGTCGGCAGTTCAAACCCACCAGCTGCTCCTTGGAAACCCTATGGGGCAGTACTGTTCTGTCCTGTAGGGTTGCTGTGAGTTGGAGTCGACTCGATGGCAGTGGGTTTGGCTTGGGTAGTTCTGTGTAACAGGCCCTGTTCTAGTTGCTTTCCTGAAGCCTGACATCCAGATAGTGAAGGTTATAATCTACTATCTTCATTGTTTCTTAACTTTCCGTGTCAGCTGAATCCTCTGATGCTTGTTTTTCTTATCTGTAAAATGGGAATAAAACTACCTTCCACCAATATATGAGATAAAATGTGTATTTTACTGGTTTGTAACCTGTAAAGAAGCACATAGTTATAATGTGGTGTATAAATACCTCTCTGATTCGGTGATAAACTTTTGCGGGAGAAGAGTTGACAGGAACTAGTTCATGAACTTATTTTATATTTCCCTCAGTTCTTAGCACTTTGTCATTGAGTATGTATTCAAGATATAATGGCTGAATTAATGAAGACAAAATTTGATCATACTGTGAATATTTATGTGGGTAAATAAATAGCCTATAGTCCCTGGTTTTTCTTCATTTCATGGCTTTAGTAATACAAGATGATATCTGTCATCATATATCGGTGATATTCAAAATCTGGAAAGTAATATGTAGTTTTTAAAACTTTATTATGAAAATTTTAGAATATTACAAAAGCGGAGAATAAGATTTGAGAGCCCTTGTATTTGTCACCCAGTTTCAACAGTTATCAACACGTGGTTAGTTTTGTTTACTTGTGCTTTCACCCCTACCTCCATAGTGAACTTTGAAAAGCAATTTTTAGACATATACTTTATCCATAAATACTTAAGTGTGTGTCTGTTTTTAAGGAAATCCAACCACAATACCATTATCATAACTAAGAAAAATTAAGAAAATTCCTTAATACAATGAACTATCCAGTCAATTTTCAGACTTCCCCAGTTGTCTCATTGATGTTTTATAGTTGATTTGTTCCAATTAGAACCCAACCAGTTCTACACATTGCATTTAATTTTGATTGATAGGTCTCTCAAGTTTCTTTTCATTTACGGGCTTCCTTTTTTTCTGTTTTTCTTTCCCATTTATTTATTCAAGAAACTGGATCATTTGTCATGTCAGATTTTTCACATTTAGGTTTTGCTGATTGCATTCCTGTGGTGTTAACTATTTCTTTTCTTCTATTTCCTATAAACTAGTAATTAGATCTAGAAGCATGGTCAACTTCAGGTTTGATTTTTGACAAGAATACTTCATAGGTGGTGCTGTGAAACCATGATGAGATAAGCATCATGTCTGCTTATTGTTCTTTTTATAATATTGATTGATAAATCGCTTCAGGTATTGTCACCAGATCCATCTATTATAAAGATGTCCCTCAGCATTTCTTCCAGTGATGATCATTCATGATCATTGCCTAGATCCAGTAATGTGTTTGGATGTCAAATAATGGGGTTCTAAAAATTATATTGATGTGTAGAGTATTAGCTTCATTTAATTAGTAAATCAGAAGTGAAAAATAATATTGTTGGCTGATAGCCATTAATTGCTTTATTAGTACGAAGTCTGTTTTTATAGGATGCTTAGCATTAACGTTTTTATGGACTGTGGCTTTTCTTTTTTCCTTAAGTTCTGTTTAATAAAAATAGAAAAATCAGACTTTTTGTATGGATGGAATAAACATATTTTATACTTTTTTATCGCAGAAATCACTTCTCAAGAAGTTCAGTTGCTGCTGGTGGGCAGAAGGGAAAGTCTTACTATACAATTACATTCACAGTCAGTTTTCCACATAAAGATGATGTTTGCTACTTTGCTTATCACTATCCATATACGTATTCAACTTTGCAGGTGAGAACTCATTTAATTGAATTATAACAATTATTATGTCATATGTGTATATCTGATAATTGAAGAAAAATTATTTTTAATTAAATAATAAGAAAAATGTTTATAGTGTTGAAGAATTTAGAAAATACCACAAGATTTGTTGAAAACATTAAAGGGAGTACAGTGGGAATGTGGTCCTGATTTTTAGTTACTGGAGAGAAATTTTAAAGAAATGTGACATGAATTTTGCTTTTCATCTTTTTGTAGTAGATATCTGTAATTCTTTAAGATTCCATGATTTACTGATTTTAACTGTGTTTAACTATGTTTAACCAAAAGCATTGAATCTTAAGAAAATCAAAGAGTAGAAAAATGTGGGTATATTTTGACTTTTTCTATTGGAAATTCGTTTCTTCTGTTGGCTGCATTATAGAGCCCTAGATCCAAATTTTTTAGAATATGGGGTATAAAATTTGTTCTGTGGGTTCTTTTTGAGATTGGTTGAATATTTACATTGTAAAACAAAACAGTACAACTGTTGGTTAATCCAAGTAATTAAATTACCAACTGTGGTAGATTTATTGTCAGAATGAAATGTCTTCACTGTCCTAATGGTCAAGGATCATGAAGATGTGATCAATTTACCAAGAAAGAGATCGGAGAACTACTATGATTGGAAACAAGCTTCCAAATTATTAGGGAGGGAGAAAATGAAAGAGAAACATAGTCTAGAGCATAGTTAGAGCAGAAGAGATGTCAAGGCTGAGAACACTAAATGGGGCAGAGGATCATTTTATTTTAATTAAGGTTATAACCTATAGGGTAGGTATAATATTAAGGTAGATTTCTGTGCTGAATAACACAGCATCAGAAAGTATACTTACTGACTTAGTCATCCTAGGAAAATAATTGTAGACGTATATAAAAGTATATCTTCAAGGTCATTACTTGCATGGTAATATATAATTGTTCCTTACTGATCTTACTTTCTAAATATATTTTGAATTCTCCTACTTACTTTCAATCTCACTACCACACTGCCTTTTCCAGGCTACCATTGTTTCTCACCTGGGCTTCTGCCAACCTCTTTCTGACTGGTGTCCTAGGATTCACTTTTACGCATTTCCTCTACTTCAGTCTTTTTTCCCTACTGCAGTCACAGAAGTCTTCAGTGACAGATACACTCATATAAACCCTCTGCTTAGTGGCTTCTCTTGCCCTTTGCATGAAATCTAAAATCACATGGTTCATTTAGTCCTTTTTCTACTATTTTTCCACAATATCCACATACCATTGCCATATCCATATACTGTTTTAATGATTATTTAATATTTCTCTTTAAGTAGACTTTAATTCACTCTTTAAAATTTATCCTTATTCTAAATTAATATTTTTGGAAATTTTTTTTTAATTCACAGTAAAATACATACCTATTAAAAATTTTTAAAATGTTATCCACATACCACTTAGTTAGCTCAAATACCAGAAGTATGTTTCGCATGCTTTGGGAAAGACTGGTCTGCCAGGCCCCTTATTCTGTTTCAGATTCTCTATTTCTCACTGTTGTTCCTTCTAGCCTAGCTGTAATGAACCTCACTCAGTTCTCTGAAATGCCCCAGATGCTTCCTTAACTCATAGTCTGCTACACACTTTTTCTCCACCTGCAAGCACTCTTCTCTGTCCTTTCCACTTATCCATAAACTCTTAGTTTAAATCTCATTTTTTTTTACGAGACCTTTCCTAACTGCCCAGATTACACACAGGTTCCCCTCTTCATTTATTCAGTGCCATATCCCACGGCTTCTGGCTGATAGTGACCTCTCAGTAAATAGTTGGTATGAGAATGGACATAGGCAAACATTTGGAAACCAACTAAGTATCATAAAATAAGGAATTGGGCGATTTATTTTGGGTTTAACTGTAAAATAAAAGCATTAAAAGTTGCTTTTTCTTTGGAAAAAAACACATTAAATGTGTTTAAAGATATGGTATAATATTCATCATTATGAATATATGTGTGTATGTGTATAAATTGCTAAGTGATAAAAGCAGATTATAAAAAGTCTTACATATAACTACAGTTTTGTTCATATACATTACATTTGTTGGTAGTAATCTAGGTGATGTGCAATTATGGGTGTTTAAAAATTTTTTTTGTACTTTCTGTGTTTTCCAGACATTTTACAATGAACCTGTATTAATCTTGAAATCAGGAAAAGAAGTTATTAAAAATATGTATGCTACATGATTTGCTTTCTTCAATTTTAGATTGCCATTGCAAGTCTATAGTCACCCACAATTCTAAACCCAGAAAGCTTTTGCATAACTTAATTTGGCAGCAAAGCCTGACTTGAACGGATGTGACGTATTTAGAGTCTTGGTTCTGCTTAGGACGACTCCTCAGGTGTTTTGCTGCAGCAGTAATAATAATAGCAGGATGCTGCCCTTGACCCTGCTGATGGTGTCACACGATTCATGGTATATGCACTGTATCACCTTTCTCAAATTCCCCAAATACTGACATTTGAAGTACACCTAGCCCTGAGGGTTTCAAATAAGGGATTATGAATCTGATCCACTTCTAGTTATGTGGAGATCTGGATGCATTATTTCTATATATCATAGGGAGGTTTGAAATGATTGTATACTTTGCTTTTAAATTTTTATCAAGATGCATCTTCAAAAATTGGAATCAGCACACAATCCTCAGCAAATCTATTTTCGAAAAGATGTGTTGTGTGAAACCCTGTCTGGAAACAGCTGTCCCTTGGTGACTATAACAGCAATGCCAGAGTCTAATTATTATGAACATATCTGTCAATTCAGTAAGTCTGTCTTCTTCACTCAAAATACCAGTAATTCTCACTTATTTATCTTTTTTTCATATATATTTTATAATGGAAATAATACTAGGACTAGTAGGTATCAGAAGACTTGAATTCTAGTCTCCATCCTGTTACTGGCCAGCTCTGGACCTCAGTTTCCTCATTTCAGAAATGAGGGAGCTGGATCAGATGATCTCTGAGGTCCCTTTTGATAGTCATATTCCTTAATTCTTATGCTTAGAAATTATACTCCGAGTATAATACAACATTGTTTTAAGAGCTCATGTAATACCATCAGTTTTTAAATTGACAAGTAATGTTATTTATAAATACAACATCCAGGAACCTATCAAATGTTTTGATAGCTAGTACTGAATAACTGCTTGTTTTCCCTGCCATTTATATTTTAAAAATTGCTTTAGATGTACAGCTATGACAGTAAAAATGATTAAACTGTTCTAGTTTTTATAAGAAGTATTTTCAGGGAAAAGAAGGAGCTTGATATGCATGAAAATATGAGAGTGAGCTAAGTGGTTATTTTGTAGACATGCATGTTTCTTTGTAAATCTAACAGATACACTTTTTTTCTCTGTACTTAGCGACTGCAAGACAGGGATAAGATTATATTTTCCTTCTTTTCCACATGGCTTAATAAAAAATAATTTTATGTTTAAAAATTCCCCAACTACTTGTTCTTTATAAAACCAAGATTATATTAAAGAACTAATTTTACATGTTAGATTAATCATTGGGAAATGAATAAGTGGATTATGTACTAGCTCAAATACCATCTGTTGTGTCATGTTCATATTATGAGCTCCTTTAGACATTACTTTCATAATTGTTTCCTCCATAGGGCCTACTGCAGTGCTTGTATATAGTAGGTGCACCATGAGTTCTGTTGTGAATTTATATCAGAATTCCCAGCTGAGTAAGAAACATTTCTAAAGCCCGAAAGTAAAATATCATAAAAATTTTTAGTAGTTCATTTTAATTTGTGATTTTATGTGCACTTTAGGAAATCGCCCTTACGTTTTCTTATCTGCTCGGGTACATCCTGGAGAAACTAACGCAAGTTGGGTTATGAAAGGAACATTGGAGTATCTGATGAGTAATAACCCTACTGCTCAGAGCTTGCGAGAATCGTATATTTTTAAAATTGTCCCTATGCTAAATCCCGATGGTGTCATCAATGGAAAGTAAGTTAAGAAATAGTTAATAGAAATGTTATAAAGTATTGTGGCTGTCCTGTATAAACTTGTTGAAATAATAGTATCCAAGTTAATTTGGAAGACAAATCTTGTGATTTTTCTAGAACAAAGAAATTTTTGGTGGGAGATTCATCTACGATACATTTTTAAATGAAAATATATTTTGTATGCTTGTAGTAGGATATTTTGAGGAATTCCATATTTATGAGAATGTGATTTCATACAATGCCTGTGTGTCTTGCTTCAATTGCTTTAAGGAAATCACAGCGTCAGGATATGAGAAAGGTTTTTAACACACACCTCCACATTTTCTCTTATTTGTCAGTGACGTGATCTTGGATCATCCCAAGTTAGAATCTCTGGGGATCATTTTACACTAACATGGAATGCTAGCACTATCTGCTAACCTCTTCCAGATGCTAGGAGGTATTGTTTCTGACAGAAGAAATTCCTTAGACTGAAATGTTGTTGTTCGATTTTGACTAACAGTAACCCCATGTGACAGAGTAGAACTGCCCCTTAGGGTTTTCTTGGCTATAATGTTTATGGAAGGAGCCCTGGTGGCACAGTGGTTAAGCACTCAGCTGCAAACTGAAGGGTGGGTGGTTTGAACCTAGTAGCCACTCGATGGGAGAAAGATGTGGCAGTCTGCTTCTGTGAAGATTACAACCTTGGAAATCCTTTGGGGTGGTTCTACTCTGTTGTATAGGGCCGCTGTGAGTTGGAATTGACTCGATGGCACATAACTACTGTTACTAATCTTTACAGAAGCAGATCGCCAGGTCTGTCTCCTGTAGAGCTGCTGGGTAGGTTCAACTGCCAACCTTTTGGTTAGCAGCCCAGTGCTTAACCGACACACCACCAGGGCAGGGCTACTTTTAGACTGAAATGTTGTTGTTAGGTGCCGTTGAGTCAATTCTGACTCTAGTGACCCCATGAAGAACAGAATGAAACACTGCCTGGTCCTGCGCCATCCTCACAGTCGTTGCTGTGTTTGAGCCCATTGTTGCAGCTGCTGTGTCAGTCCATCTCGTTGAGGGTCTTCCTTGTTTTCGCTGAGCCTCTACTAGACTGAAATACTGGGGTATAATTACTTTTGAAGTGGAGGTGGTGTATAGTTAGTACAGTTTGTTTGTTTCTGGCAATTAGACGAAGTCTTCAGAGTGCTTTTAAAAGGTGGGATTTAGTCCAGCTGCCATGAGCATCTCCAAAGATGAGGATCCCATATTTTATTTATTCAATGGAAGTAGCATGAATATTTCTCATATTTTAGGAAATTATTGAAATTTTTAACAAATAAAACGATTTCTTTTTAGTTACTATATTATGATTATGGAACTAAAATGAAGTCTTATGTCTAAGTTTAATTCAGAAACATTTTGACCAGTTAGAATTCTGTTTATCGTTCTGTTACTACTTTCTGATTTTTTGCCTGAATTTTTGTCGAATGACTTTAATACTTAGTACCTATGAGTAAACGAAAATATATTTGAATTTGTCCAAGAATGCATATTTTTCACATACTTCTCTTCCTCAGAAGACATTTTTATGTAATAACTATTGCAATAACTATATACACTGTTAGTACAATAAGACCTGTGAAAGCTGGAACCTGTGTAAGGCGGACACCTGTGAGAGAAGGAAAACTCAAATATTTTCTGCTAATACAGAATGATAAAAAAGTGGTAAGACTGCATCCTGTCAAAGATGGGAAGCTTGCAAGACCCAGAAAAACAAGGCAGTCCCACTGAGTTCCAGCTCTCACGAGTCTCACTGTATAACAAATGATTATTATATAATCAAATGGAAAATCTAGCCGTTAATAAATTTTATAAATCATGTAACAAAACCTTAGGATTGAGAATTGATTTTTTTCTATAGCTTGAAAATTTTGGTCTATAAATCTGAAAGCTTACCACAGTTAAATGTATGTAACACAAGGTCTTGCACGTAGTAAATGCCCAGTGTTAACAGAATGAGTATAACATACATTCGGTTGAGCCCACCATCCACATCTTTTTGAAGGTATGGAATAGAGTCATAAAATCAAACCAGAAACTTATATAAAGGTTTATTGGTACCAGTGTTTTTCTGTCATTGTCTCTGTGTTTATGTATGTGTAGCCATCGCTGTTCTTTAAGTGGAGAGGATTTGAACAGACAGTGGCAAAGTCCAAATCCAGATTTACATCCTACGATTTACCATGCTAAGGGGCTGCTGCAATACCTGGCTGCAGTGAAGCGTTTACCCTTGGTAAGTAGCAATATTTGTTTTCATGTTGCATAGTCAAAGAAATGTTTTTCTTGATTAATATCTTAGTATTTTGTACATTAGTTTTCGGTTATAAAAGCTAAATATTAATAATTGCAAAGCAGTTTCTTTAAAATGTCTTTTCCTAATATCATTGTGTTTTAATTATGTCAAATAAATACCCAAATTAATATAACATATAGAATATTCTTATTTCATCAAGTTTACTATTTATAATTCTCATAAGCCCTTTATTTTCTTTTTTGTTCATCAGTCTCCTTCTTGTGAATTTCAAGTTTTTAATTTCGTTGTTTGAACAACAACACTGAGATAACAATATGTATCTCTCAAATTCTTAAATTCTGAAACCGGTAGAAGTATTATTTCTGAACTCTTTAGTCAGCCATAAAACTGTTAAATCTTCAAGACATGCATGGACAACATAATATATATTTTTAAAATATATATGTTTCTTCTGTTTCCAGCAGCTTTTGTTTAGAATGTTCTCATTATATTAGAGTTTAAATTATTTAATCTTCCTTTGGGAAAGCTCACAAAACTTAAAATTGACATATGAGTCCATCCTTTATTTTTCATTTTTAAAATGCTCTTAAAAATTAAATTTAAACCATACCCTTTTTCAGTTGTGTTCTTCACGCGAGTGTTTTTGTGTTCTTTTAAATTCCGTAAACGTTCCAACAGTCCTTCGGGGCAGTCGTGGCTGCGGTTGTAGATTTGAGGTATAACTGGATTTATTATTTTAAATGGTGAATAGTAGATACAAAAGAAAGAGTGAACATTGTGGCTTGGTACAGGACCTTCAAAGAATTTATCAGTTCTACAATTAATCATAGATCCTTTCCTAAACTATTTTACTGGTTCTATTTGTTAAATGGTGATTCTTTTATAATAAAAGGACTGTGGAACAGACCTGTTTATTGGCTTGATGTTAACTAGCTTTGCTTGGTAACATATGAATTTGAAGTTTTTAATTTTTAAAAATCATCACTATCTTTTTAAGGTTTTTTGTGATTACCATGGCCACTCCCGAAAGAAAAATGTATTTATGTATGGCTGCAGCATCAAAGAGACAGTGTGGCATACCAGTGATAATGCAACTTCATGTGATATAGTGGAAGATATGGGATACAGGGTAATTATTACAGATTATTCATGAGTTTTTACATTTCAAACGTGCATAAAACTACAGAAAAAATAATTTAGTATATACAAACTACCCAAATTCAATAAACGTTGACATTTTGCCATTTTTGCTTCAGATTCTTTGTTTTAAAAGTTTCTTCTAAAAGTTTTTGCCTTTGTATTTAGATTTTTAATCTGTTTGGAATTTATTTTTGTATGAGTTGTGAGCTTCTAATTCTGTTTTCTCTGTGGATAACCAGTTATCTCAGCACCATTTATTAAATAGTACATCATTCCTCTGACAATTGTATAAAGCTGTTGCTATTATATATCATGTTCCTGTATGTATTCGTCTGTTTTGGGGCTGTCTATTATTATTATAGTCATCATTTTGTCTTTCTCTCTGCATACCACATTATTTTAATTATTGTAGGTTTATAATAAGTAATGGTATCTGTTAGGGCAAATTTTTCTTCCTTTAAAAAATTACCTTGGTTGTTTTTTGTTTATTATTATTCCTTGTGAATTTTAGGATCAGTTTGTGGATAAACTTTGTTGAGATTTGGACCAGAGTTGTAGTGAAACTTAATTAAATTGGAGAGCATTATTATTATGGTACACAGCATTGCTATCTGTGACCAATGCTTATCGCTCTTCATTTTTGGTCTTTTATATTCTTAGTAAAGTTCAAAAATTTCTCTACATAGGTCTTACATTTTTGCTACATTTATTCCTAAATACTTTATGAAATTTGTTACAGTTGGGAGTGGGAATTTTTCCCCACATGTCTGCCTCCCCCTCCCCAAATTGATTGTTGATGGTACATAGGAAATCTATTAACTTTGTTCAGAAGAAGTTTCTCTAATTTTTCAGATTCTTTTGCAAAAGATTACATATGAAAATGGCATCAGATTTCTCAGCAGCAACACTGAAAGCAAAAACTTAGTGAACAAATGTTCTTCACAATTCTCAGCTAGATTTCCCAATTATAATTCTGTACCCATCCTAGCTATCAATTAAGTGGGAAGGTAGAAAAAGGATGTTCTGAGAGGAGGAGCCGAGGTGGCGGCTTAGTCAGATACACCATGCCTTCCCTTTACAGCAAATACTCGAGAAACCAAGTAAAACAGATAAGAGATGACAGTCCTGGAACCCTGAGCATCAAATGAAAGGATAAAGAATCAAATCTAACGCTGATTAAAATAAGAAACTAGAAGCAGCAAATGAGGAGAGATACAGAGCAGAGGTGTACTGCCAGCTGGCCTGGCACAGCATGGCCATCTTGAGACAAAGCCAGTATCAATCTCAGGTGAGGAGCACAGGAAGGCAGTTTCACGGAATTCCCAACAGGAGACAGGAAACTGTGTGAAGCCTGAAGTGAAGCAAGGTGAGCAGGACATGAACCAGCTCTAAGGAGGGAAAGTACAGGAAGGAGGGCAAGAGCTCCAGGGATCTTGACATCCACAGAGCAGAGAGGGAGACAGTACCCAGAGACAAGGCTACTCACCAGCGGTGGTCCCCTGACCATTGAGGTGGGAGGTACACACGGAGAAATAGATCTGTAGAGTATCAGCAGGAAGTCCCCCACACAACTGGATTACGGACAGCCCCCTCCTTGCACTTGGTTGAGGCCAAGTCCCAGTTGCTGGTAGCAGCCAATGGGATGTGCTTAGGCATCCTCGCCCAGTGCCAGAGTAGCATACACCCCCTCCCCCCACCCTCCTGGTGATTAGCAGCAGGAACCCCCCCATCCCGACCACCAGGTACAACAGTACAAGCCCTCCCTTTCTCCCCCACCCAGCCCTGTCCACCACCACACTGCCCACCTGATGAGCAGTGGAGAGTACACCTGCGCTCCTGATTACCTACCCTGCCCCCCCCGCCCCACACTTGCCTAGTGATGCGTGAGCACTCCTGCTGTCCTGGCTGCTGTCTCTGCCCCTTGCCTGCCAACCAGCCAAGCAGTGCAAGAGTGCTCCCAGCCGCCCACCCCACCCTCTACCCACCCACCTTGTGAACCACAGAGAGCGCTCCCAGCTACCTGCCACACCCTGTCTGCCACCCCACCCACCCGGTGAGCGACTGTGAGCCAGTGCCCTCTCAGTCTACCCTCAGCCATTTTGCACACCCAGCGAACAACAATGTGGGCTTTCCCTACCTGCTGCTGCCCTGCTCACCCAGAGACAGGTGGTGAGCACCTCTGCCACTAGACAAGTGATGAGCGAAGTACACCCAACCCACCCACCCTGATATATCAGAACAAAACAGGACAAAAAATCAGAATGAAGCAAACAAACATACGGTAAATTCACTAAATAAAATAACACCTCAATGCCTCAGGGACAACAGACAATAACAAATCTTGAAGAAACAGGATAAGATAGTTCAAATAAATGACCAAAATAAAGGGGCAGAAAGCCTTCCTGAGGAAGAAATGGTAATAGAACTACCTGATAAGGAATTCAAAAGACTTATATATAGGATCCTCAAAGAGATCAAGGAAAACACAGACAAAACCCTAGAATAATTCAGGAAAACAATACGAGAACAAAATGACAGATAATTAGAAACCATACAAAAACAACAACGAGAAATCCAGAAGATTAACTATAAAATATCAGAAATAGATAACTCAATGGAAAGACACAGAAGTAGAATTGAATCAATGGAAGAAAGAATTGGCGAAATAGAGGACGAATCCCTTGATACTAACTTGTTTGAGGAACAATCAGAAAAAAGAATAAAAATGAAACCCTAAGAGTTATGTGTGACACAATCAAGAGAAATAATTTATCTGTAATAAGAGCCCAGGCTGCTAACTAAAAGGTTGGCAGTTCGAATCCATCAGCTGCTCATTGGAAACCCTATGGGACAGTTCTATTCTGTCCTATAGGGTCGCTATGAGTTGGTATCAACTCAGTGGCAACAGGTTTAATAGGAACTCCACAGAAGGAGGAAGAAAAGTACAGAAAGAAGTTTTGAAGATTTATTGGCTGAAAACTTTTCAAATATCATGAAAGATGGGAAGCTTCAAGAAGCTCAACGCACCCCATACAGGATAGACCCTCCAAAAAAATCACCAAGACATATCATAATCAAACTTACCAAAACCAAAGACAAAAAATTCTGATAGCAGCTCATGAAGAATGAAATACCACTTACAAAAGGGCTCAAATAACACTAAGGGCTGATTTCTCATCAAAAACCATACAGGCAGGAAGGCAATGGGATGACATATAAAATCCTGAAGGAAAAGAACTGCGAACCAAGAATCACATATCCAGCAAAATTGTCTTTCAGAAATGATGGCAAAACTAAGACTTCCCCAGGTAAGCAGAAACTAAGAGAATTTGTAAAAACAAGACCAGCCTTACAAGAAATATTAAAGGAAGTCCTTTGGATAAGAGAACCAACGACATCAGACAACAATCTGAGATGAAGACATGACAGCATCACCCAGATACCAACCCGGTAAAAGACTTCACAAAAGCAAAATAAAGCTAAAAAATTGACTACAGGGAACCAGAGGAATTAAGCTGTAAATGCCAACAACTTCAAACCAGAAAGGGGAAATAAAAGATGTAATCATAGAACTTCCATATGAGGAGGAAGTAAAGGTGATTTCCAGACATAATAGACTGTTTTAATTTTAAGAGGATGAGTGTAAACTTCAGGGTAACCACAAAGAAAAATAATAAATCTACTCACCAAAATAAAGAAGAAATCCAGAAAGACTCAGTAAACACAAAAACAACTGTGATTGATAGGAAAAGAAAATCCATATACAAAGAGAGCTCAGCACATAAAATTAAGAGGAACAAAGAAACCATTAACACCACAAAAGTATAACAAATGACAACAATGAATCCATACCTATCGATAATAACACTGAATATAAATGGATTAAATGCACCTGTAAAGAGATAGAGGATAGCAGAATGGATATAAAAACATGACCCATTAATATGTTGCCTACAGGAGACACACCTTAGACACAAAGACGTAAACAACGTAAAAGTCAAAGGATGGAAAAAAACCTATCAAGCGAACAGTATCCAAAAGAGAGCAGGAGTAGCAGTACAGTTATGCTGCATAACGTCTGTTTGGACAATGTCTGACTGCATACACATCTGTGGTCTGGTGTATGCCCTCCGGGAGATGCCCCCAACCTGACTTGGCAGCAAGCCCACTCCACTGCCCCCCATCCACGGGAACAGGCACCCTTGCTGCTAGGAGAAGTGGGCGCCCAGTCCTGCTCCCAAGCACCCAAGGTCAGCAGGCATCACAGGGCCTAGCCAGGGATGGGTTGCTGGATTGCCTAGACCACTGTTGTGGCCCGTGCCTGGAGCCTCCCTGCTGTGACCTTCACAGGGCTGTAGGGTGGGACTCGGCCAAGCGCTCACCTGAGGTGTCTGCAGTGGGAGCTGCCTGGGCTGCGTGCTGCACAGTAGCCCCCAGGCCCCGCGGATCCAGGTGTTCACACAACGTCTGAATCATATACCATCTTATTTCACAGAATGTATCATGGATGTTAAGTGATGCATGACTATATTAATTTTGGATAAAATAGACTTTAAGTCAAAATCCATTTTAAGAGACAAGGGCATTATATAATGATTAAAGGGTTAATCTACCAAGAACACATAAAATAATATCTATGCACCCAATGACAGAGCTCCAAAATACGTAAACAGCATTGAAAAAAGAAACATTTCTACAACACCACCACTTTCAACGATGGACAGAACAACTAGAAAGAAACTCAGTAAAGACATAGAAGATCTAAAGTAACGATTAACCAACGTGACCATATAGACATATACAGAACACACCAACCAACAGCAGCACAGTACACATTCTTCTCCAACGCACATGGATCATTCTCCAGAATAGACTATATTCTAAACCACAAAGCAAGCCTCAATAAATACAAAAACATTGACATAATACAAAGTATCTTTTCAGAACATAATGGTATAAAACTAGAAAACAATAACAAGAAGAAACAGCAAGGAAAAAAATTAAATACATGGAAACTGAATTATACCTTACTTAAAAACTACTGAGTCATAGAAGAAATTCAAAATGAAATTTAAAAATTCTTAGACTCAAATGAAAATGAAGACATAACATGCCAAAACCTGTGGGACACAGAAAAGCAGTGCTCAGAGGAAAATTTCTAGCAATAAACGTGCACATCAAAAATGAAGAAAGATCCACAATCTACAACTTAAACCAACAGCTTGATCAAATAGAAAATGAACAGCAGAAGAAGTTACCAGAAGAAAGAAAATAATAAAGATCATAGCAGAAATAAATGAAATAGAAAACAGGAAAACAATAGAGTCAACAAAACTAGAAGCTGGTTCTTTGAAAGGATCAATAAAATTGACAAACCACTAGCCAAATTGACAAAGGAAAAAAATGAGAAGAGGCAAATAAAATAAGAAATGAAATAGACGACATTACAACAGAACCAACCTAGATAAAGAGGATTATTATAGAATATTATGAAAAATTGTACTCTAACAAATTTGAAAACCTAGAAGAAATGGACAAATTTTTAGAAACACATTATCTACCTAAACTAACACAAGCAGAGTTAGAAAACCTAAATAGATCCCTAAGAAAAGAAGAAATTGAAGATGTCATTACCAAAAAAAAAAAAAAAAGTCCCAACAAAAATAAGCTCTGGCCCAGATAGCTTCACTGGAGAGTTCTACCAAACATTCAGAGAAGAACTGACACCATTTCTACTCAGAGTATTCCAGAATGTAGAAAAGGAAGGAATATTCCCTGATTCATTCTGTGAAGCCAACATAACCCTGATACGAAAGCCAGGCAAAGATAGCACACACACAAAAAATTACAGATTGATATCCCTCATACATATAGATGCAAAAAGTCTCAACACATTCTAACCAATAGAATACAGCAGCATATCAAAAAAATAATACATCATGATCAAGTGGGATTTATACCAGGGATACAAGGGTGGTTTAACATTAGAAAATCAATCAGCATAATTCACCACATAAATAAAGCAAAGGAAAAGAACCACATGATCATATCAATTGATAAAGAAAAGGCATTTAATAAAATCCAACACCCTTTCCTGATAAAAACTCTCAGCAAAATAGGAATAAAAGGGAAACTCCTCGATATAATTAAGGGTATATATACAAAACCAATAGCCAGCGTTATTCTCAGTGGAGGGAGATTGTAAGCATTCCTCTTGAGAATGGGAGCTAGACAAGGATGACTATTATCAACACTTGTCTTAGTTATCTAGTGCTTCTACAACAGAAATACCACAAGTGGATGGTTTTAATGAAGAGAAGTTTATTTCCTCATAGTCAAAGTAGGCTAAAAATCCAAACTCAGGCTGTCAGCTCCAGGGGCAGTCTTTCTCTCTCTGTTGGCCTTCTCATCAATGTTCCCCTGGACTAGGAGCTTCTTTGTGCAGGGGCCCCGGTTCAAAGGACGTGCTCTGCCCCTGGCACTGCTTTCTTGATGGTATGAGGTCCCCCCTGTCTCACTGCTCACTTCTGTCTTTTATATTTCAAGAGATTGCCTCAGGACACAATCCAGTCTTGTAGATCAGGTCCTGCCTTACTAACACAACTGCCACCCTCCTCCCTCATTAACATCATAGAGGCAGGTTTACAACATACAGGAAAATCGCATAGTACCGGGAATCATGGCCTAGCCAAATTGATACACACGTTTTTTGGGGGACATAATGCAAACCATGACACCACTCCTATTCAATATTGTACTGGAAGCCCTAGCCACAGCAATAAGGTAAGAAAGGGAAATAAAGGGCACCCAAATTGGTAAGGAAGAATTCAAACTATCCTTACTCATAGACGACATGATCCTATGCATAGAAAATCCCAGAGACACCACAAGAAAGTTACTGGAAGTAATAGCAAAGTGGCAGTGTATAAGATGAGCATGCAAAAATCAGTTGGATTCCTTTACACCAACAGGGAGAACTCTGAAAAGGAAAGAAGACAATACCATTTACGATAGCCCTCAAAAGGATAAAATACCTAGGAATAAATCTAACTAGGTACATAAAAGACTTATACAAAGAAAACTACAAAACACTACTGCAAGAATCCTAAAGAGACCTACTTAAATGGAAAAACATTCTATACTCACGGATTGGAAGAGTTAACATTGTGAAAATGGCAATACTACCCAAAACTATCTATAAATGTGGTACAATCCTGATCCAAATCCCAACAACATTCTTTAACGAAATGGAAAAACTAATCTCCAACTGTATATGAAAAGGATAGAGGCCCCAAATAGCTAAAGCATTACTGAAGAACAAAGTAGGCGGCCTCACACTTCTCAATCTCAGAACTTACTATACATACACCCATGGTGGTCAAAACAACCCTGGTGCTGGTTCAACAACAGTCACAAAGACCAATGAAACAGAATTGAGAACCCAGAAGTAAATCCATCCACCTGTGGACAGATGATCTTCAACAAAGGATTGAAGTTCATTCAATGAGGAAAAATAGTCTTTAACAAATGGTGCTGGCAAAACTGGACATCCATTTGCAGAAAAAATGAAACAGGATCCATACCTCACACCATGCACAAAAACTAACTCAAAATGGGTCAAAGACCTAAGTGATGAACCTAAAACTATAAAATACCTGTTAAGTAACATAGGAACAAAGCTAAGGGTCCTAATTTATAGCATAAGTAGACCAACATAACTAAAATGCACAAACAACAGAAGATAAGCTAGATAACTGGGACCTCCTAAAAATTAAATACATATGCTCATCAAAAGACTTCACCAAAAGAGTAAAAAGAGAGCCTATGGACTGGGGAAAATAATTTGGCAATGACATATCTGACAAGGGTCTAATCTCTAAGCTGTAGAAAGCTTCAGCACTTCAGCAACAGAAAAACAAACAATCCAGTCAAAAAATGGGCAAAGACACGAACAGACACTTCATCAAAGGGGACGTTCAGTCAACTAACAAACACATTAAGAGATGTTTGTGATCATTAGCCATTAAATCAAAACCAAACCAGACCCAGTGCCGTCGAGTCAATTCAGACTCATAGCAACCCTATAGGACAAGTAAAACTGCCCATATGTTTCCAAGGCTGTAAATCTTTACGGAAGCAGACTGCCACATCTTTCTCCCACAGAGTGGCTAGTGGGTTCAGACTCCTGACCTTTCGGTTAACAGCCGAGCTCTTTAACCAGTGCCCCTCATTGGCCATTAGAGAGATGGAAATCAAACCTGCAATGAGATATCATCTCACCTCTGCAAAAATGACACTGATCAGAAAAACAGAAAACAAAAATGCTGGCGAGGTTGTGCAGAGATTGGAACTCTTATACGCTACTGGTGGGATTGTAAAATGGTACAACCACTATGGAAAATGGTATGGCACTTTCTCAGAGAGCTAGAAATAGAAATAACATACGATCCAACAGTCCCACTATTAGGTATCTATCCTAGAGAAATAAGAGCAGTAACACAAATAGGCATATGCACACCCATCTTCATTGCAGCATTATTCACAATAACAAAAAGATGGAAACAACCTGAGTGCCCCAACATCGGATGAATGGATAAATAAATTGTGGTACATACATATAATGGAATAGTATGCAATGATTGCAAGTAATGATGAGTCTATGAAACGTCTTACAACATGAATGAATCTAGAGGACATTATGTTGAGTGCAATAAGTCAACCACGAAAGGACAAATACTGTATGATACCACCTTTTTAAAAAGTTAAGGATAGCCTTACACACAGAAAGGAACATTCTTTGATGGTTACCTGGGATGAGAGGGGGAGGGAAGGAGAATCGCTTAGTAGATAGTAGATGTGTTAATTCTGGTGAAGGGGAAGGCAATATGCAATATGGGGGAAGTCAGCACAACGTGACCAAGGCAAATGAAGACACTGTGAGAGGTACACAAGACTAAAGGACAACTGTATCATATACAATTCTGCAACAAAAGTAATAGCCAAAAGTTTGTGAATGATTACATAGGTAGATATTAATGCTAAATAGATGGCAGAGGGCACATGGGAGGGCATTTGAGCGCATATATGGGTATGAACCCCCTTGCCGTTGAGTAGATCACGACTCATGACCCTATAGGACAGAATAGAACTGCCCCAATAGGGTTTCAGGAGCAGCCGGTAGGTTCGAACTGCTTACCTTTTGGTTTGCAGCCAAACACTTAACCACTGTGCCACCTGAAACCCCATTGCTGTGGAGTCAATTCCAGCTGATAGCAATGATATAGAACAGAGTACAGCTGCCCTGTAGGGTTTTGCAAGGAGCAGCTAGTGGATTCAAACTGCTGACCTTTTGGTTAGCAGCCAAGCTCTTAACCACTGCACCACCAGGGCCCCATATATGGCTACAGTTATGTGTATTTGTATATACATATTTGTATGTGCTGCGTATATATTTGTTTATGTAGTAGAGCATATGGGGTCACAGCTATGGGAACTTCTTAGATATATCCACACACCTCGTGGGACTGAGTTCCTGGACTTGAAGGTTAAGGACCATAGTCTTGGGGGACATCTAGGTCAGTTGGCATGATATAATTCATAAAGATAATGCTCTACATCCTCATGTAGTGAGTAGCATCTGGGGTCTTAAAAGCTTGTGAGTGGCCATCTAAGGTATGACTATTGATCTTTTCCCATCTGGAGCAAAGGAGAGTGAAAGAAATCTGACTCAAGGAACCAATTAGTCCAAAAGATTAATGGCTCACATGAACCACAGCCTTCTCTGGCCTGAGACCAGAAGATTTAGATGGTGCCCAGCTACCACAACTGACCACTCTGACCAGGGACATAATAGAAGGTCCTGGTTAGAATGGGAGAAAAATGTAGAGCAAAACTCCAATTTGTAAAAAAGACAAGATTTATTGGAATGATAGAGATGGGAGGAACACCTGAGACTATTGGCCTAAGACACTCTTTTAACCTGGAACTGAAGCCACTCCTGGAGGTCACCTTTCAGCCAAATAAAAGATTGGGCCTATAAAATAAACAATAATACCCGAGAGGAATGTGCGCTCCTTAGAACAATCAACTATACGAGACCAAACGGGCAACGTTTGCCCAAAAGCAAAGATGAGAAGGCAAAGGGGCAGGGAAACTAGAGGGATGGAAACAAGGAAGCCAGGGTGGAAATGGGGAGAGTGCTGACACATTGTGGGGACAGCAGCCAATGTCATGGACAATTTGTATATGAATTGTTGAATGGAAAACTATTGTGTAAACTTTCACCCAAGGCACAATAAAATGTTAAAGAAAAGTAAAGGATGTTTTCAGACTTCGAAAGTCTCAAGAAATTTACCTTCCGTATACCCTTTCTCTGGGGATACTGGAAGATATGCTTCACCAAAACAAAGGAGTACTATGAAAAAAGGGAAAGGCATTAGCAAAGTAAACCTAAGAGAGAGACAAAGCCCAGAATGAAAGTGAAGGCGGAGCCCAAGAATGTGCCCAATGTGTCAACATTTGAGCATGTTACTGCCTCACGATCTCCAGCAGTTGAGTCTTACTAGGTTAGTCCACAGTAAATGAAGAAAACAGAGTAAATTAGCAGAGCTCAGCGATACAGAAGAGAAATGGAGACTATTTAGTTTAGACTCAAACAGTGTAAGAAAGTGAGAGTCCCAGAGAATAGGGGAAAGCTAGACAAAAGAGCAGACACCAAGAACATTTATGCATGTTGTTCTCTGTCTGGACCGCCACCACCACCACCACCACCACCATTCCATTTCTGCTTATTTGTCATACTTCAGTCACTACTCCTCGGGGAATACTTATATAACCCCCTGAAATGAAATCAGATTACACTTTTGCAAGATTTTCTCTCCTTTATATCACTTAATAGTTATAATTTTAATTTTTTGTGTTATTTGATTAATAATGTTTTTCTTTATAGCAGATAATAAGCTCCACGTAGCTAACAAGTCTGTTTGCTCACATTTCTGAACACTGCTGTTACGTAGCATGATAACTTATCAGAAAACCAATTGCCTGTAGATTGAATTCCGACTCATGGTCACCCCATGTGTGTTAGAGTAGAACTGCGCTCCATAGGGTTTTCCATGGCTGTGACCTTTCGGAAGTAGATTGCCAGGTCTTTCGTCCAAGGCTCCTCTGGGTGGACCCGAACCTCCAACCTTTCAGTTAGCAGCCAAGCACTTAACCGTTTGCACCACTAACCACTCAATAAATATTTGATAGATGATTGGATGGGTGAATGGTAGGCAGACATGTGGGAAGAGAAATACAAGGCATATTCTTCCCACTGTAAGAGAAAATTAATCAGATTATCCTTGGTCTCCTTGGTATCTTTATTAATTGTCTCATCCCAACTTATTTTGTTAATGCTCTTGATTTTGTTGTGAAAGGAAACATAGAATGATGCTGTAGGTTAGACAAAATAACAGTGAAGTTTTTCCCACAGTGCATTTCTCAAGATGTTGATAGATGTTTCATGCCTCTTTGCCACCCCCCCTCCAAAAAGCAAAAGAAACTTCATGGTCAGATATGTCTAGGTAATTGCATTAAATGCAGTTACCCTCACTTCTTGTCTCTAGGACAACTCAGGTTCTTCTCATGCTAATGAGCATTTTATATTTTTGGAGTTGTTGGAATGTTGGGGTGGGGGGTGAGGTGGGAAGGGAAATAGTGCTCAGTGTTTCTTGTAGTCTTACGACTGTGTGTTATTTCCGTATCGCTGCTGTAACAAACTACCGTAAATTTAGTGACTTACAGTAACACATTATTATCGCACATTTCCGTAGACTAGAAGCCTGGTGCGCGGTCTCACTGGGTCAGAATCAAGGTTTAAGCAGAGCTGTGTACCTTTTGGAGGCTCTAGGGGAGAATTTGTTTCCTTGCCTTTTCTAGCTTCTAGAAGCTGCCTGCCTTCCTTGGTTCACGGACCCCTTCCAGCCAGCGTCACATCGCTCTGACCTCTGCTTTCATCATCATGTTGTCTTCTCTCACTCCCGCTTTTCACTTTTCCTTATAAGTACCTTGTGATTTCACTGGGCCTGCTGGAATAATCCAGGTTTCCCCGTTACAAACTCCTTAACTCAATCCCATCTTTGAAGTCCCCTTTGCCTTGTAAAGTAACATATATATGGGTTCTGGTAATTAAAACATGGACATCTTTGGCAGGCTATTCTTCTGTCTACTACACCATGGAACCCTTTTTTGCAGATGGTTTGGGAAATGATGATTGATGTACTTAAACTGGTATGTGTTTTTGATGATATAGTAATCCATTGTCCTGGTGGTACAATTGTTTATGTTTTGGGGGAAAATACAAAAAAATTATGGCATATAAATTGAAGGACATTTGACAAAATAACTGGTCAATACTCTTCAAAAGTGTTAAGTTCACAAAAGACAAAGACTAAGGAACTGTTTTACAGACTGCAGGGGACTAAGCATAAATAATAACAACTAAATGTAATGTGAGATTCTGGATAGGATCCTGAAACAGAAAAAGGATGTTAGTAGAAAAGCTGGTGAAATTCGAATAAAGTCTGTAGTTTAGTTAATAAAACTAAATCAGTGTTAAATTCTGTTCTGATAATTGTACTACAGTTATGTAAGATGTTAACATTAGGGGATGCCACTAAGTCTGAGGTAACTTGTTCTAGCCGCAATAGGAAACTGATACATCTGGCCTTTCTGGGTCTCAGCAAGTGTTTTGGTCTGCTGTAAGATGCTCTGTCCTATGTAGAAGAAGAAATTTCTACATTACCTTTTTACTATCAGTGTGATGCTGTGCCCATTGATGCAGCATTATAAAGAAGTGTAGGGTCGCCACGAGTTGAAATCAACTCATCAGTACATAACACAACACAACATAGACTCTAGCAGAATTTGACTTATTAACGATAACACTTGAATGATAAATTTATAACAATGATTTCACATATATTGATGTCATCCCCATATCAAACTGGTATTATCTATCTATATGCCTCTTTACATGTGAAACCTTATCCCTGGATCGGTGCTTTTCTTGAAATTAAAGCTACAGTTGATTTTCAAACTATGATTTGGGAGAGTTCCAGCTATTTCCAGCAGAAAATTCTAAATTAGCAAGAGAATGGTTTAGTGTTTTGAGTAGCAGAGGATGTAGCAGGAAGATCCACATGGCCCTGCTCTAATCACGTTATTTTTCAAAATGGAAAAACGAAAAAACCTCTTGATTTATTCTTATTTTTACAGACTTTGCCTAAGATACTGAGCCATATTGCCCCAGCATTTTGCATGAGTAGCTGTAGCTTCGTAGTTGAAAAATCTAAAGAATCAACAGCACGAGTTGTAGTCTGGAGGGAAATAGGAGTACAAAGAAGCTATACCATGGAAAGTACTTTGTGTGGCTGTGATCAGGGAAGATATAAGGTAAAGCATCTCAAGACTTCCATATTTTCTATAGCAGTTTTCAAGTGTATACTAAATGATAATGTTGTTATCCTGAGTTATATGTGATTTGCAGTAATAGACTCATGTGCAGTCTTAAGAACAAGCTGTTTTCTTCGCTAAATAGCTTGCTTAAGGTCCTTATGGAATTCTTGGTTATTCGAACCTATTTACATTCATAACTTTTTAGAAGGCATGTTACTGTACACATCTAAATACTGGTTAATATATAATGAACTGTGCAAGTAGTTCATTATTAATAAAATTAAAAAAATATATATTGGATAGAAGTATTTATGCATTTAACAAATAAACACATTTATTTATAAAGTGCTGGTTTGTTACATTTAGATTTTTGTGTGTATGACTTTTAAATGCATATCCCTTTGCTAAAGTTTTTTTTTTTTTACTAAAACTGCTCTCCTTGGTGCCGTACGCGTTTATTGGGAACAACCAGAGTTTAAACTTTACTTCTGAACTTAAAGACTAATAAAATGTTAACTGGTTTTGAGTTTTTTAAAGATTGAAGACTTTGTGGGCAATGAATTGGACCTTTGATAAGCATTGAGTACACCTGAATATGTATTTTTCTTGCCTTGCCATATAGAGATTTTCAGGTGTCATACTAATTATTCCACTTGTTTTGTTTTGTTTGCTTGTTTGGCATGGGGAAAAAGGATACTGAATCTAATATTGATTTTTATGTACTGCACATAAAAATAGTTATAACTAAAACAATAGTTATAACTTTGTATTTGGAAAGAGTTAAAAATCTTCTAATTGGTTAGCATAAAAAATGTAAACATTATAGTCGATGTCTAAAATTTTAAGTGAAGAGTCTAAATAATGACTTTTTCAGTCTTATAAGCTAGAAGAAAATCGTACAGATTTTGCAATTGGCATTCAAACTTTTGGGATCTGTTTGAGTAGAACTTTATGAAATTCCAATACTTTGTTTTAGTGACTCTTACCTAAATTTTAAATTGACCACATTATAGTATTCTCCTGAAGTGTGGTATCTTTAGAGCTCTCTCCAAATATTGTAGAACAGTGACTTCTAGTTTACCAAGGGCAGGATGGTGGTGAGAGATAAGATACAGCATGAGCTCCACCCCAACTTCCCACCCTGTACCCCTAATCATTGCTCTAGTGGACAAGTGTGTGGGATGGGAAAAAAACTTGAGAATCACTTTTGTGTAAGAACATAGGTGGCTCCTACAAAACAAAACATTGAGCTATATGATTTTTGGAAACAAACTGTAAATTACTTAAAGAGGCAGTTTATGCATTTAGGAGAAGATGACTTAAAGCATCAGTGTCTGTGAAACTAGCCTGTGGGCAGTGGGAAAAGAAGTACTGTACTTTTACACAAATAACATGTTCATTCTATGTTTTTTTTGCCAACCACACCCCCCCCCCCGTATTTTTGTAAGCACCCTATGCTAATTTTTTTACAGCAACATGTAAAAAAGTTAGCATAGCGTACTTATGAAAATACCTTGCGAGTGGGTGGGGGGAGGGTGCTGTTGACCGTAAAAATGTAGAATGCCAGCGATGTTTGCCTAAAAATAAGGTAGTCAGGGAGGTTGGGACTTGAATGCCCCTTCAAATCATCTGTAGCATATAAAATATGCTTTGTTATTGTATGTAGATTCCACTGATAGACTTCAATTGGATTTTTAAAAATATTCTATTTGTGTTTTGATAAATTTGCTTGTCAAGGAAGAGACCAAATTTTTAAAAATAGGTAAAATATATTTTGAAACATAAAATGTTAGACCAGTTTTCTAAAATGCTACTTTTATTTTTAATCTTTAACTCGTTGCCATCAAGTCGATTCTGACTCATAGCGACCTTATAAGACAGAGTAGGACTACCCCATAGGGTTTCTAAGGAGCAATTGGTGGATTTGAACTGCCCACCTTTTGGTTAGCAGCCCGAGCTCTTAACCACTGTGCCACCAGGGCCCCTTTTAATCTTTAAACTTTTGAAAACGAGCTGGATACCTGATACTCATTTCTTTTGTAAGATTTGGTTGAATATACATTGATTTAAAACTCATATGAAGAAAAGTGTGTCTTACTGAACCAATTTTTTTTTTTTTACATTTAAGATGTAATTTTTTTTATTGTACTTTAGATGAAGATTTACAGAACAAACTAGCTTCTCATTAAACAGTACACATATTGTTTTATAATATTGGCTAACAACCCCACAACACGTCAACAGTCTCCCTTCTCGACCTTGGGTTCCCCATTACCAGCTTTCCTGTCCCCTCCTGCCTTCTAGTCCCTGCCCCTGGGCTGGTATGCCCCTTTAGTCTTGTTTTGTTTTATTGGCTTGTCTAACCTTTGGATGAAGGGTGAACCTCAGGAGTGACTTCATAACTGAGCTAAAAGGGTGTCCGGGGGCAGTACTCTTGGGATTTCTCCAGTCTCTGTCAGGCCAGTAAGTCTGGTCTTTTTTCATGATTTAGAATTTTGTTCTACGTTTTTCTCCAGCTCTGTCTGGGACCCTCTATTGTGATCCCTGTCAGAGCAGTCAGTGGTGGTAGCCGGGCACCATCTAGCTGTACTGGACTCAGTCTGGTGGAGGCCATGTAATTGTGGTCCGTCAGTCCTTTGGACTAATCTTTGCTTTGCATCTTTAGTTTTCTTCATTCTCTCTTGCTCCTGAAGGGGTGAGACCAGTGGAGTATCTTGATGGCTGCTGACAGGCTTCTAAGACCCCACACAGTCCTCACCAAAGTAAAATGTAGAACATTTTCTTTATAAACTATGTTATGCGAATTGAGCTAGATTGAACCAAGTTTTTTACATCTAAAATTCAAGGCTTTTATCTCAATATATACTTTTTAAACTAGTTAATTCTAATAAGCTGTGTGAGTCTAATAATATTTTAAGAAGCAGTTCTTTTTCACCGTCATATTTTCATGTTATCGAATTTTAGGCTATAAACGTTCTTTATTTTTATTTTCTGAACTAATTCAGAAATAGGCATGCACTTTCTAAAGCTTTTAAATTGAGATGACAAATGAATGCTGTAATAAACATAGTTAGGTAGCATCTCCTGGAATATCTGGAACATACCATAAGGAGCCCTGGTGGTGCAGTGGTTAAACTCTCGGCTGCTAACCAAAAGGTTGATGGTTTGAAACCCACCAGTGACTCCGCTGGAGAAAAGACCTGGCGATCTGCTCCCATAAAGATTACAGCCTAGGAAACTCTATGAGGCAGTTCTATTCTGGGGTTGATACGAGTTGAACATCTACTTGATGGCACCTAACAACAACAGCAGCGTACTATTTACTGAGAAGCTGTTGGTTAAAAAATGGGAGAGGGGATTGTGGTAAAGTTTTCTTTTTGCTTTGGTCTCAATTGACATGCAACTTAGTTACTTATTGTACTATTACCTTATTTACATATTTGTTTGATTCTTTTTTTAGAATACGATATTCATAGCTTTTTTGTTTATTTTTTACTTATAGTTTCTTTTATCATACAATAAAAATATCTATAAGGTAACATGCAAGTATACATATTGGAGCTTTATTTTTAACATCCAAAGTGGTAGATTGCAGGATTTTGTTAAAATATAGTTTCACACATGACCTCCAGGAGCAGCATTATCACAAAATCTTCATCTGTTTTTTTTTTCCTTCTAGAATGTGGTGAAAATAGTTTGCATTGCAGTGAATGAGAATAGACTTTTTAGGAAAGGTCTTTTAGCACAGTTTGTTTCCTTTGTGACCTAGAATAATCTTATATTGTTAAGAAATTTTGCTTGTTGAATCCTAGTTTCATACAAAGCACCAAACTTTTTATTTTATTAATACAGTTATCAATTCCTTTTAGTCTATAATTTAAATGTGGTACAGCTAAAGGACCACACACTTTCTCGTTATATGTGTAATACTGCTTTATTTTAGGGTTTACAAATTGGTACTCGTGAATTGGAAGAGATGGGAGCAAAATTTTGTGCTGGTTTATTACGTTTGAAAAGACTGACATCCCCATTGGAATATAATCTGCCTTCCAGCCTTCTTGACTTCGAAAATGACTTGATTGAATCGAACTGCAAAGTAACTAGGTAGGATAAATTTGTTTTATTCTTTTATTAAGTTTTAGTTAACTATTAGACTTCATTAAAATAGCTAAGCAGAGGAAAGGTACTGAGATTTTGACAGCTGAGAGCATTTTTAGAATTGATACAATTAAGTGTACAAATCTAATATGTATTTCAAATTGTGATAATATTCTTGATGCTTTTTTTTTATTACGGTGTGTGTATGTATATATATGTACATATATATATAAAACAAAACATTTACCAGTTCAGCAATTTTCACATGTGTAGTTCAGTGATGTTGATTATGTTCAGCATGTTGTGCAACCATTACCACCACTGTCCTTTTTCAGACGATCCCTCCACTGTCCACAGAAACTCAGTGCTTCCTAAGCAGCGTCTCCCTCTTTTCCCCTCCCTTCTACCCGAGAGCAGTAAGAAGGTTTGGTCTGTCCTTGATTCTTTTAATGTTAATTTTTGGATGAGACTTTAATGAAATATCCTTATATTTTGAGCTCTGCTTTTAGCAATTTTAATTCCTATTACTTTTAACCCAACCAAAGAAAACACCCATTGCTGTCCAGTCAGTTCCAACTCATAGCAACCCTATGTGAGTGAGACTTTCAACGCAGAAATATGCAGTCTGAATAATATAAAACTTATATCAGATAACATCTAAATTGAGAGTTTAGAGTCAGCATTCATATTTCAAAAGAAATTTGTTGATGTGTACATACATCAAATGGCTATTCAGTAACCTGGTTTCATGTGTTTGAAACAGCTAATTTATCATCCCTTTGATCATTTAATTACATCTGTCAGATGTTCTTGTAAATAGGTAATCTTTTTCTCCTAAAGTTCAACGTACATAAAATTTGATCAGTTACAAGTTCAGAGATAATTCAGTGTCATAATTCTTAATCATAATATCAGAGCTTAGCATTTTATAGTTTGGCCTATATGGGTAAGAGTAGTCCCACTTTATAGAATCTTTATGATTTTTGCTGTTAGATGCTGACTTGTCTTCAGATTTGTTAATTTATTACCATGCACTGTTACATATATCGATGTGCAGTTTTAAGGGCAGTAAAACATTAATGGAGACTCCATTCTTCATAAATGTGATGATTTAGACAAGTGATCACCTGCATTCTCTGCTTTTCAAACTGCTTGCTAAGCAGTAGTGAAAATGAGTATAAAGAGTACAAGTTGCTTCACTGGTATTTGAGAAACTCCTTTTAAGTTTTAATTCATGTATTCTAAACCTAGGCCTAGTCCCTGAACCACCTTCCCCTTCACCCTCAAGAGATCTGTGGATTCAGAGTGTCTGTGAATTAGAATGGAATAAAAGTTACATCTTTATGTTCACTAACTTCTAGTCGAATTATAATGTAGACAATAAGCCACAGTATTAGTAATATCTGTGACTTTTTCACGAATAAAAATCCAGATCTTTTAATACCACATTATGGTTGCTTTAGATATCCTGAAACATCATTTATGCATGTCAGTATTTTATAATTATGGCTATTAGATCCTCCATTAGTCTTAACTGTTCTAAAAGAAGTATAAATTTTAATGAAATCACATGTAATGCTGTATCATATTTTTTTAATATTTTGATAATTGTATTTCAATATAACTGATTTTTTTGTAATCATCTTATTTTGTTTTATATATTTAAAAAAGTTATTGAGAGAAGAAGTTCATAGGTGTCACCAGACTCTCAAAGAGGACCATGGCCCAAAAAAAAAGAACCCCAGTTCCGGTTACTCTGTGCACTTAAAAATACAAACCTAGTAATAAACAATTATAAATTCAGACAGTTTTCCCTGTAAAATTTCACTCTAGCTCTTTCCCATTTACTGCTTGCATCATTAGGCAGCCAGCCACTTCTTCCGTATGCTGCCGTTCTTCTTTCTCTCTCAGCTGCATTTCCACATACGTCTACTTTAGCTCTTACTTTATTGTATTAATTTAACATTTTGTGTTGACACAGTTGTATCTCCTAGTCTTAGTTTCTGAAGATCAGGGACTTTTTTTCAATATATATTTTTTGAAGCAGTCACAAACTTAACAGAAAAGCTGGAAGTACAGTGAAAAGAATTTTTTTTCTCAATCTGTCTGAGAGTAAATTGCCAGCCTGATGCCCTGTCACCCTAAAATACTTTTGAGCAGTGCTATCCAATAGAAATGGAATGCAAGCTACATTGTAATTTTAAATTTTCTAGTAGAAACATTGGAAAGGTAAAAAGAAGCAGTGTAATTAATTTTAATAATGTATTTTATTTAGCCAAATATATCTAAAATGTCATTTCAACAGGTAATCAATATAAAAATATTAATAAGGTATTCAACATCCTTTTTGCATTCCAAGTCTTTGAAACCTAGTGTGTATATTACACATATAGCACATCTCAGTTGAGGCTAGCCACATTTTAAGTGCTCAATGTATGGCTAGTGGCTACTGTATTAGAAAGTAGAAAATATTTCCTATGAACAAGTAGAATATATTTCCTATAAACAAGAACCACCATACAACTATCAAAATTAGGTAATTAACATTGATATGATGTATTCCATCTAATCTTTTTTTTTTTAAATAATATTTTATTGTTTTTCAGGTGAAAGTTTACACAGCAAATTAGGTTCTTTAATAATTTTTATACAAATTGTTCTGTGCCATTGGTTACAGCTTTTACAATGTGTCGGCATTCTCATTATTTTCATCTGGATTATTCTGTTTCCATTGATCTAGCTTCCCTTCCTCTTCTTGCCATCTCATCTTTGCTTTCCGGTAACCCTTGACCATTTGATCTCATATAGTTAATTTTTAAAGGCAGCACATTACTCACAGGTGGTATTGTTTATTTTATAATCCAATCTATTATTTTAGTTTCAATTCCAGGTTCAAAGCGTATTTTAGGGCAGCAGTCTTGGGGATTCCTCTAGTCTCTATCAGTTCAGTAGGTCTGGCCTCTTTTAGGAATTTGAGTTTTGTTCTGCATTTTCTCTTATTCTCTCTGGACTTTCTATTGTGTCCCTGGTCGGAACAGTTGGTAGTGGTTAACTGGACACCATCTAGTTCCCCTGGTCTCAGTTTAGAGGAAGCTGTGGTTCATTTGAGCTTTTGGTCCCATGGATTAATTTCTTCTTTGATCCTTTGATTTCCTTCATTCTCTTTTGCTCCCGACAAGTAGACACAAATAGTTGTATCTTAGATGGCCGCTCACAAGCTTTTAAGACCCTAGATGCTGCTCACCAAATTCAATTGTAGAACATTATCTTTGTGCACTATATTACGCCATTTGACTAAGTTGTCCTGCAAGACTATGGTCCCAAGCCTTTTGACCTAGTGAACCAATCCCGCAAGTTGTTTGAGTATGTCTGGGAAGCCTCCATAACTCTGCCGCGTCTGTGGTTTGTTATATATGTGGTTATATATGTAGCACACACAAATGTATGTATACATATGCCTACATTTACTCACTTGTGCCTTCCTGTATACATATGTGCATCCATGTCTACCTATGTAGCCATACACATGTTTTTTGGTGGTTTTTACTGTTTTTATAAAAATTGTATATGTTATAGCATTTACTAATATTGTCCATTTTTCTTGTATACGTCTTAGTTCCTTTATTTACCTTGGTCAGGTTGTGCTGACTTCACCCATATTGGGGAATGCCTTTCCCATCACCAAAAGTAACAAGTGTCTACTATCTAGAAACTGATTTTCCCCTTTGTCCCTCCCATCCCTGGTAACCATCAAAGAACTTTGCTTTCTGTGTGTATATCTGTTCTTGACTTTTTTTTGTTGTTCTTTTTTTTAATATTTTATTATACTTCAGGTAAAGGCTTACAGAACAAATAGTTTCTCATGAAACAGTAGTACACATGTTGTTTTATGACATTGGTTAACAACCCCACAACATATTAACCCTCTAACTTCTCAACCGTTTTTTTTGGTGAAAATACACATAGCCAAAGATACACCGTTTCAAAAATTTCTACATACACAGTTCAGTGACATTGACTATGCTCTTCCAATTGTGCTGTTATTCTCACTTAAGATGAAGGCTTACAGAACAAAATGGTTTCTCATTTAACAGTTACTACAAATGTTGCCCTATGACAATGGTTAATAATCTCACAACACATCAACAATATCCTTACTCATCCTTGGGTTCCCTATCACCAGCTTTCTTGTCCCCTTCTGCCTTCTGGCCCTTGTCACTGGACTCCTGTACCTCGTTAGTCTCATTTGGTTTTACGGGGCTGTCCACTCCCAGGCTGAACAGTGAACCTCGGAGGTAACTTCATCATTGAGCTAAAAGGGTGTCTGGGGGCCATACTCTCGAGGTTTCTCCAGTCTCCTTCAGGCATGTAAATCTGGTCTTTTTTTTGTGAGTTAGAATTATGCTCTACATCCTTCTCCAGCTCTGTCCAGAACCCTCTGTTGTGATCCTGGTCAGAGCAGTCAGTGGTGGTAGCCGGGCACCATCTAGCTGTACTGGATGGACTCAGTCCGGTGGAGGCCTTGGTAGCTGGGGACAATTAGTCCTTCGGACTAATCTTTTCCTTGTATCCTGTTCTCTTCATTCTCCCTTGCTCCCGAAGGGATGAGACCAGTGTAGTATCTTAGATGGCCGCTCACAGGCTTTTAAGACCCCAGACACTACTCACCAAGGTAGAATGTAGAGCATTATCTTTATAAGCTGTGTCATGCCAATTGAGCTAGATGTTCCCTGAGACCATGGTCCCCAGAGCCCTCCGTCCAGCAATTCAGTCCCTCAGGGAGTTTGGATGTGTCTATGGGGCTTCCATGACCTTTCCTTGTACAGGTTGTGCTAGTTTCCCCTGTATTGTGTACTGTCTCACCCTTCACCCAAGATACCACTTATCTATTGCCTATTTAGTATTTCCCCCCACCCCTCCCATCCCTGGTAACTAACCAAGATTGTTACATTTTGTGTGTGAACTTTTTCATGGGTTTTTACAATAGAGGTCTCATACAATATTTGTCCTTTTGTGATTGACTTATTTCACTCAGCATAATGTCCTCCAGTTTCATCCATGTTATGAGATGCTTCACAGATTCATTGTTGTTCTTTCTCATTGCATAGTACTCCATTGTGTGTATGTACCATAGTTTGTTTATCCATTCATCTGTTGATGGGCATCTAGGTTGTTTCCATCGTTTTGCTATTGTGAACAATGCTGCCACGAACATAGGTGTGCATATGTCTATTCGAGTGATGACTCTTATTTCTCTAGGATATATTCCTAGGAGTGGGATTGCTGGATTGAATGGTATGGCTATTCTAGCTTTCTGAGGAAGCGCCATATCATTTTCCAAAATGGTTGTATCATTTTGCATTCCCACCAGCAGTGTGTAAGAGTTCCCATCTCCCCGCAGCCCCTCCAACATTTGTTACTTCCAGTGTTTTTGATTCGTGCCAGTAATGCCGGGGGTGAGATGGTATCTCATCGTGGTTTTAATTTGCATTTCTCTAATGGCTAGTGATCATGAGCATTTCCTTATGTGTCTGTTGGCCATTTGAATGTCTTCTTTGGTGAAGTGTCTGTTCATCTCCTTTGCCCATTTTTTAATAGGATTGTTTGTCTTTTTGTTGTAGAGGTGTTTGATTTTCTTGTAGATTATGGAGATTAGACCTTTGTCTGACTTGTACTGTACAAAAATTTTTTCCCAGTCTGTAGGTTCTGTTTTTACTCTTTTGGTGAAGTCTTTTGAAGAGCATAGGTGTTTGATTTTTAGAAGATCCCAGTTATCTAGCTTATCTGTTGGGGTTTGTGCGTTGATGGTTATGGTTTGTATCCTGTTAATGTCATGTATTAAGGCCTGAAGTGTTGGTCCTATTTTTTCTTCTGTGAACTTTATAGTTTTAGGCTTTATATTCAGGTGTTTGATCTATTTTGAAGTAGTTTTTGTATATGGTGTGAGGTATGGGTCCTGTTTCATTGTTTTGCAAATGGACATCCAGTTTTGCCAGCACCATTTGTTAAAAAGACTGTCTTTTCCCCATTTGATGGACTTTGGGCCCTTGTCGAAGATCAGGTGACTGTAGGTGGATGGCTTTACATCTGGGTTCTCAATTCTGTTCCATTGGTCATGCTCTTCACTTTTTATAATACTGGGAGCATACAATATTTGTCTTTTTATGATTGATTTATTTCACTCAACATAATGTCCTCCACATTCATCCATGTTATGTTTCGTGGACTCTTCAATATTCTTTATTGTTGTGTAGTATTCCATTGTATATATGCACCACAATTTTTTTATCCGTTCATCCATTAATGGGCACTTAGGTTGTTTCCGTCTTCTTTGCTGTTGTAAATAGTGCTGCAGTGAACATAGGTGTACATATTTCTATTCATGTCACTGCTCTTATATCTCTAGGATATAATATCTAGGAGTGGGATTGCTGGATCATAAGGTATTTCTGTTTCCAGCTTTCTGAGGAAGTACCATCCTGTTTTCCATAGTTGTTGTACCATTTTACAATCCCACTAGCAATGTATAAGAATTCCAATCCCCCCACAACCTTGCCACTGTTGGTTGGTTTCTGTTATTTTGATCCGTGCCATTTTTGCAGGGGTGAGATGTTATCTCATTGTAGTTTTGTATTTGCATCTCTCTAATGCCTAATGATCATGAGCATCTTTTACGTGTCTGTTAGCCAGTTGAATGTCCTCTTTGGTGAAGTATCTGTTCATGTGCTTTGCCCATTTTTTGATTGGCTTATTTGACTTTTTGCTGTTGAGTTGTTGAAGTTTCCTATATATTTTAGAAATTAGACCATTATCAGATATTTCGTTGCCAAAGATTTTTTTCCCAGTGTGTAGGCTCTCTTTTTACTCTCTTGGTAAAGTCTTTTGATGAGCATAAGTATATGATTTTTAGGAAGTTGCAGTTATCTAATTTATCTTCTGTCTTTTATGCACTTTTAATTTAGTTTGATAGACTATGCTGAAAATTAGGGTCTCTAGTTTTGACCCTGTGTTACCTTCCAGGAACTTTATAGTTTTAGCTTTAACATTTAGGTCTTTGATCCATTTTGAGTTAGTTTTTGTCCATGGTGTGAGGTCTGGATCTTGATTCACTTTTCTGCATATGTATGTCCGATTTTGCCAGCACCGTTTGTTAGAGAGACTGTTTCTTCCCCATTCAGTGGACTTTGACCCTTTGTCGAAGATCATTTTCTGGTGGATGGATTTACTTATGGGTTCTCAATTCTGTCCCATTGGTCTATGTGTCTGTTATTGAACCAGTGCCAGGCTGTTTTTATTACTGTGGTTGTATAGTAGATTTTGAGATTGAGAAGTGTGAGGCCTCCTACTTTGTTCTTCTTCTTCAATATTGCTTTAGCTATTCGGGGCCTCTTTTCTTTGCATATAAAGTTGGAGATTTGTTTTTCCATGTCATTAAAGAATGTTGTTAGGATTGAGATTGGGATTGCATTGTATCTACAGTACAGATAGCTTTTGCTAGTATTGACATTTTCACAATGTTAAGTCTTCTAATCCATGAGTGCGGAATGTTTTTCCATTTATGTGTATCTCTTAATTTCTTGCAGTAGTGTTTTATAGATTTCCTTAAGTCTTTTACATCCCTAGTTAGTTTATTTCAGTGGTGTCACTAGAGGGGTGCACCCCCTGACACTGTTAGAGGGGGTGATACCAAAATGACCCCAGGGTCCATGGCAGTGGCAGTGGTAGGCAGTCTGGCGCCGCAGAGGGAGGGGCTGCCAAGGCAGTGGCTTAACTAGACTTGGTGTCACTCCTCACCCAATGCAGTAACTTGTCACCACCTCTCCTGGTCACCCACCAGTCACTTGTGTTGGTGTCAACCATTGTAGTAACTCACCCCGCCCCCCCCCAGTCACGTGCCAGTCAAGAGTACAGGTGGCCCGGCCACACTGCCCACCATTGGGCAGAGAACAGAGTGTCCACCTTGGCCGATGGGAGAGGGGAGGAGCTGTGAGGAGCCTTGGAGAGTAGGACCTGGGCAGGGCCAGGCTGCTCTACCCATGGTGAGAGTTCACCAGCTGGCCCTGCCCACTGGGTGACACCAACCCTAGTGCCACCAGTGGGTTTGTTCCTAGGTATTTTATCCTTTTGGGGGCTATTGTAAGTGGTATTGATTTCTTGATTTCCTTTTCGGAGTCTTCCTTGTTAGTGTAGAGGAACCCAACTGATTTTTGTAGGTTGATCTTGTACCCTGCCACTTTGCTGAATCCTTCTGTTAGTTCCAGTAACTTTCTTGTCGAGTCTCTGGGATTTTCTATGTATAGGATCATGTTATCTGCGAATAAGGATAGTTTTACATCTTCCTTTCCAATTTGAATACTCTATTTCCTTTTCTTGCCTTATTGTTCTAGCTAGGACTTCCAATACCATATCGAATAGGATGATAAAGGGCATCCTAGTCTCATTCCTGTTCTCAAAAGGAATGCTCTCAATCATTCTCTTTCAGAATAATGTTGGCTGTTGGTTTTTGCATACATGGCCTTAATTATGTTGAGGAATTTCCCTTCTCTTCCTATTTTGCTGAGAGTTTTTATCAGGAAAGGGTGTTGGATGTTATCAAATGCCTTTTCTGTGTCAGTTGAGGTGAACATGTGATACTTTCCCTTTATTTGATTTATGTGGTGGATTACGTTGATTGATTTTCTAATGTTGAACCATTCTTGCATCCTTGGTATGAATTCCACCTGATCATGACGTATTACTTTTTTAGTATGCTGTTGAGTTCTGTTGGCTAGAATTTTGTTGAGAATTTTTTCGTTTATATTCATGAGATGTGTTGGTCTGTGACTTTCTTTTTACGTGGTATTTTTGCCTGGCTTTGGTATCAGTGTTATGCTGGCTTCATACAATGAATTAGGGAGTGTTCCTTCTTTTCTATGTTCTGGAATAGTTTGAGTAAAATTGGTGCCAGCTCTTTGAATGTTTGATGCAATTCTCCAGTAAAGCCATCTGGGCTGGGGCTTTATTTGTTGGGAGTTTTTTTAATGACATCTTCAATCTCTTCTTTTGTTATGAGTCTGTTCAAATTTTCTCTCTCTATTTGTGTTAGTTTACGTACATAATGTGTGTCTATAAATTTGCCCATTTCTTCTAAGTTTTCAAATTTGTTAGAGTACAGTTTTTCATATTGTGTTATGATTCTTTTTATCTCAGTTGGTCCTGTTGTAATTCACCCATCTTATTTCTTATTTTGGTTATTTGCATCTTCTCATTTTTTCCTTTGTTGCTTTGGCCAGTGGCTTGTCAATTTTGTCGATCCTTTCAAAGAACCGACTTCTAGTCTTGTTGATTCTTTCTGTTTTTCTGTTTCCTATTTCATTTATTTCTGCTCTGATCTTTATTTATTTATTTATTTCTGGTGATTGGACTTCTTCTGCTGCTCCTTTTCTATTTGTTCAAGGTGTAGGATTAAGCTATTGGTTTTGGCCCTTCTTTTTTCTTTTTGTATGCTGAATACAGATGTTCTTCTAAAATAGTTAAATATTTACTAGTTAATTTTACCCTAATAGTATATCTTTGAAATTATTATGGAAAACCTAGGCTGCTTTCACAGGAAGCGTTTTATATTTAACAAAGCCAACACAGATTAGGATTTAAATTTAAATTTATTTTATTTTATTTGTGGCATATTTTCTTTTTTTGTGTGTGTTTATTGTTGTAGTTTAAGTGAAACTTTACATTTCAAGTTAGTCTCTCATATAAAAATTTATACATTACATTGTTATGTGACCTTAATTACTTTCCCTATAATCTGACAGCACACTCCTCCTTTCCACCCCTAATTTCCCAGGTCCATTCAGCTAGCTCCTAACCCTCTTTGCCTCCTCATCTCGCCTCCGGACAGAAGCTGCCCATTTAGTTTCATTTATCACTTCTTCTTCTTTTTTTTTAACTTACTGTACTTTAGATAAAAGTTTACAGAACAAATAGGTTCTCCTTAAACAGTTAGTACACACATTGTTTTATGACAGTGGTTAACAACCCCACAACATGTCACCACTATCCCTTCTCAACCTTGGGTTCTCTATTACCAGCTTGTCCCCTCCTGCCTTCTAGTCTCTGTCTGTGGACTGTTGTGCCCCATTAGTCTTGTTTTGTTTTATGGGGCTGTCTAATCTTTGGATGAACAGTGAACCTTGGGAGTGACTTCATTACTGAGCTAAAAGGGTGTCCGGGAGCAATACTCTCGGTGTTTCTCCAGTGACTGTCAGAACAGTAAGTCTGGTCTTTGTGAGTTAGAATTTTGTTATACATTTTTCTCCAGCTCTGTCTGGGACACTCTATTGTGATCCCTGTCAGAGCAGTCAGTGGTGGTAGCCGGGCACCATCTGGTTGTACTGGACTCAGTCTGGTGGAGGCTGGGGTAATTGTGGTCCACTAGTCCTTTGGACTAATCTTTCCCTTTATTCTCCCTTGCTGCAGTTGGGATGGGATCAGTTGAGTATCTTAGATGGCTGCTCACAAACTTTTAAGACCCCTGACGCTACTCACCAAAGTTAGACATAGAACATCTTCTTTATACACTATGTGATGCCGATTGAGCTAGGTGTTCCCCGAGACCATGGTCCCTATAGCCCTCAACCCAACACTTTGGTCCCTCAGGGAGTTTGGATGTGTCTGTGGAGCTTCCATGACCTTGCCTTGTACAAGTTGTGCTGGTTTCCACAGTATTGTGTACTGTCTTACCCTTCTCTAAAGTTATCACTGAATCTATTGTCTATTTAGTATTCCCCCTCCACCCTTCCCATTCCTTGTACCAACAAAGATTGTTTCTTTTTGTGTGTAAACTTTTTCATGAGTTTTTACAGTAGTGGTCTCATACAGTATTTGTCCTTTTGTGATTGCTGTATTTCACTCAGCATAATGTCCTCCAGTTTCATCCATGTTATGAGATGCTTCACAGATTCATCATTGTTCTTTATCATTGCATAATACTCCACTGTGTGTATGTACCATAGTCTGTTTATCCATTCATCTGTTGATGGGTATCTAGGTTGTTTCCATCTTTTTGCTATTGTGGACATTGGTGCAGTGAACATGGGTGTACATATGTATATTCATGTGATGGCTCTTATTTCTCTAGGATATATTCCTAGGAGTGGGATTGCTGGATCATGTGGTATTTCTTTTTCTAGCTTTCTGAGGAAGTACCAAAATGGTTGTATCATGCTGCATTCCCATCAGCAGTGCATAAGAGTTCTGATCTCCCTGTAGCCTCTCCATCATTTGTTATTTCCAGTTTTTTTAAATTCGTACCAATAATGCCAGGGTAAGATGTTGTCTCATTGTGGTTTTAATTTGCATTTCTCTAATGGCTAGTGATCACACGCATTTCCTCATGTGCCTGTTGGCCACTTGAATGTCTTCTTTGGTGAAGTGTCTGTTCATTTCCTTTGCCCATTTTTTAATAGGATTGTTTGTCTTTTTGTTGTAGAGGTGTTGGACTTTCTTGTAGATTTTAGGGATTAGACATTTGTCTGACTTGTAATGGTCAAAATTTTTTTCCCAGACTGTAGGTTCTCTTTTTATTCTTTTGCTGAAGTCTTTTGATGAGCATATGTGTTTCATTTTTTGAAGATCCCAGTTATCTATCTTATATTCTGGAGTTTGTGTATTATTGGTTATGGTTTGCATCCTGTTAATGCTGTGTATTAGGGCCTCTAGCATTGATCCTATTTTTCTCTTCTATGAACCTCATAGTTTTTGGCTTTATATTTAGTTCTTTGATCCATTTGGAATTAATTTTGTAAATGGTATGAGGTATGGGACCTGTTTCGTTGTTTTGCAGATGGACATCCAGTTTTGCCAGCACCGTTTGTTAAAAAGACTGTCTTTTCCCCATTTGGTAGACTTTGGGCCCTTGTGGAAGATCAGGTGACTGTAGTTGGATGGATTTACATTTGAGTTCTCAGTTCTGTTCCATTGGTTGGTGTATCTGTCGTTGTACCAGTACCAGGCTGTTTTGACTACTGTAGCTGTATAGTAGGTTCTGAGGTAGGTAGTATGAGTCCTCCTACTTTATTCTTCTTCAGTAGTGCTTTACTTATCTGGGGCTTCTTCCTTTTCCATATAAAGTTAATGATTAGTTTTTCCATCTGTTGAAAGAATGTTGTTGGTATTTGAATCGGGATTGCATTGTATTTGTAGATTGCTATGGGTAGAATTGTCATTTTCACAATGTTGAGTCTGCCTTTCCATGAGCATGGTATGTTTTTCCATTTATGTAGATCCCTTTGGGTTTCTTGCAGTAGTGTTTTGTAGTTTTCTTTGTTTAGGTCTTTTACATCCCTGGTTAGATTTATCCTAAGTATTTTATTGTTTTAGGGGCTATTATAAATAGTATTGTTTTCCTGATTTCCTTTTCATCATTCTCTTTATTGGTGTATAGAAATCCAACTGATTTTTGTATGTTTATCTTGTATACTGCTACTCTGCTGAATCTTTCTATTAGTTCCAGTAGTTTTCTCGTGACGTCTTTGGGGTTTTCCATGTATAGTATCATATCATCCGCAAACAGGGACAGTTTAACTTCTTCATTACCAATTTGGATGCCTTTTATTTCTTTTTCTTGCCTTATTGCTCTAGCTAGGATTTCCAGCACAGTGTTAAATAGGAGTGGTGATAAAGGGCGTCCTTGTCTTGTTTCTGTTCTTAAGGGGAATGTTTTCAGCCTCTCTCTATTAAGAATGATGTTGGCTGTTTGTTTTGCATAGATGCCCTTTGTTATGTTGAGAAATTTCCCTTTTGTACCTACTTTATTGAGAGTTTTAATAAGGAATGGGTGTTGGACTTTGTGAAATGCCTTTTCTGTATCAATTGAGATGATCAGGTGATTCTTTTCTTTCCTTTTATTTATGTGGTGGATTACATTGACTGATTTTCTAATGTTGAACCATCCTTGCATACCTGATATGAATCCTACTTGGTCATGGTGTATTACTTTTTTATAAGATGCCGTATTCTATTGTCTAGAATTTTGTTGAGAATTTTTGCATTTATCTTCATGAGAGAGATTGGTCTGTAATTTTCTTGTTTTGTGGCATCTTTGCCTGGTTTTGGTATCAGTGTTTTGCTGGCTTTGTAGAAGAATGAATTCGAAAGTGTTGCTTCCATTTCTGTGTTCTGAAATAGTTTGAGTGGTACTGGTGGAAGCTCTTCTCTGAATGTTTGGTAGAATTCTTCAGTGAAGCCATCTGGGCCAGGGTTTTTTTTTTTTTTTTGGAGGTTTTTTATTACCTTTTCAGTCTCTTCTCTTGTTATGAGTCTGTTCAGATTTTCAACATCACTTTTTGTTAATTGGGGCAGGTAGTATGTTTGTAGAAATGTATCCATTTCCTCTGCATTTTCAAATTTGTTGTAGTATAGTTTTTCATAATAAATACTGTGTTATGATCCTTCTTATTTCAGTTGGGTCTGTTGTAATGTCCCCTATTTCACTTCTTACTTGGGTTATTTTCATCCTCTCCTGTTTTTCTTTTGTCAGTCTGGCCAGTGGTTTGTCAATTTTGTTGATCCTTTCAAAGAACCAACTTTTGGTTTTGTTGATTCTTTCTATTGTTTTTCTATTCTCTATTTCATTTATTTCTGCTCTGATCTTTATTATTTCCTTTCTTCTGGTGGCCATGGGCTGTTTTTACTGTTCTCTTTCTGTTTGTTCGAGTTGCGTAGTTAATGTTTTGATTTTGTCCCTGTCTTCTTTTTTGATGTGTGCGTCTGTTGCTATAAATTGTCCTCTGAGGGCTGCCTTTGCTGTTTCCCAAAGGTTTTGGTATGATGTGTTTTCATTTTTGTTTAATTCTAGGAATTTTTTGATTTCCATCTCTGATTTCTTCTATTGCACAGTGGTTTGTAAGCAGGGTGTTATTCAGTTTCCATGTAATTGATGCTTTTTCCTTCCTCTTCCTGTTGTTAATTTCTACCTCTGTGACATTGTGGTCAGAGAAGGTACTTTGTATTATCTCAGCGTTTTGGATCTTGTTGAGGGTTGCTCTGTTGCCTAAGATGTGGTCTATTCTGGAGAACGTTCCATGTACATTGGAAAATAATGTGTACTTTGCCGCTGTTGGACGGAGTGTGCTATATATGTCTGTGAGGTCAAGCTGGCTGATTGTGTCCTTTAGTTCTCCTGTATCTTTGTTGAGTTTATTTCTCAAAGTTCTGTCCTTTACTGAGAGTGGTGTGTTGAAGTCTCCTACTGTTACTGTGGAACTGTCAGTTTCTCTTTTCAGTGCTGTTAGTTCGTTTTATGTATTTGGGAGCCCTGTCATTGGGTGTGTAGATGTTTATTATGGTTTTGTGTTTATGATGGATCATCCCCTTAATCACCATATAGTGTTCTTTTGTCTTTTATGGTGGCTTTTGTTCTAAAGTCTGTGTTATCTGAGATTGTATTGCCAACTCCAGCTCTTTTTTGGTAGCTGTTTGCTTGATATATTTTTCTCAATCCTTTGATTTGTAATAAATTTATGTCTTTGTGTCTAAAGTGTATCTCTTGTAGACAGCATATTGATGGATCCTGCTTTTTTATCCATTCTGTTACTCTCCGTCTCTTTATGGGTACATATAGGTGATTTACATTCAGTGTAATTATTGATCGGTATGAGTTTATTGCTGTCATTTTGTAGTCTTTTTTTTGTGATGCTGACGGTTTCTTTGTTCCTCTTACTGTCCTGTGCTGAATTCCTTTTGTCTGTGGATTTTTTTTTTCCATTTCTTTTGTATTTATAGCTTTTGTTTTTAGTGAGACTTTATGTTTTTCTTCTTAATTTTGATGAGTTATTTTGTTAACTTTCTCTGTGGTTACGTTGAAATTTACCCTTATCTTCCTAGGTTTTAACCAGTCTATTTTTATTTCATATCACCTTGCCTTCTTCTCCATTAGAAGATAGTATACCTACACCATTTATTCCCTCTTTTATTGTTATGGTGTTGTTGTCATTTACAGATTAATCTCTCTGGTTTCCTATTGTAATTCTTTTGGTTTTGAATAGTCTTTGAGAGTTCATTTCCTAGGTTGGTATCTGGCTCGTGCTATCTTGTGTCGTAGATTCAGCCTGTGGTCTGATGTTGTTTGTTCTCAGACCAAAGGACTCCCTTTAATAATTATTTTAAGTTTGGTTTGTTTTTTACGTAGTCCCTTAATTTCTCTTTGTCTGGAAATGTCCTAACTTCACCATCGTATTTAAGTGAGAGTTTTGCAGGATATATTATTCTTCGCTGGCAATTTTTTTCTTCCTAGGTTTTATATGTGTCATCCCAGTGCCTTCTTGCCTGCATGGTTTTTCCCAAATAATCTGAACTTAGTCTTATTGTTTCTCCTCTGTATGTGACTTTTTGTTTTTCTTGAGCTGCTCTCAGGATTCTTTGTTTGTCTTTGGTTTTAGCGAGTGTGATTATGATATGCCTTGGTGATTTTGTTTTGGGGTCTATCCTGCATGGGGTTCTTTGAGCTTGTTGGATGGTTAGATTTTCATCTTTCATGATATTGTGGAAGTTTTCTGTCAGGAATTCTTCAGTGATCCTCTGTGTTTTCTGTTTTCTCCCCCTGTTTTGGAACTCTGATCACTTGCATATTTTCACTTTTGATTGTATCCCACATCATTCTCAGGGTTTCTTCATTTTTGTTTGTTCTTTTTTCTGACTTTTCCTCAGAGTTTTATGCAAGTGTTTATCTTCAACTTTGTTGATCCTGTCTTCCATCATTTCAGACCTGCTTCTCAGTTCTTCTATGACACTGTCCATTTCTGACATGTTGTTGTTTATCTTTTGGATTTCTAATTGTAGTTTTTGTATAATTTCTAGTTGTGAATTTATTTTGGCATTTCGTTCCTGTATTATTTTCCTGAATTCTTCCATTGTTTTGTCTGTCTTTTCCATGAATTTGTCTGCCTTTTCCATGAATTTGTCTAATTTTTCCTCATTTTTGTGTACTTTCAACTTCAATTCTTGGATAGCTCTGAATATTAGAGATTTGAATTCCCTGTGAGATAGTTCTAGTGGCTTGTCTTCTACTGGAATGTCATCTGGTGTTTTACTTTGGATGCTTACTGGAACCATCTTGTCCTGTTTTTTCATATGTTTTGTTATGTCTGCTATCTTTGGGACATTCTGTAGTTATTTTCCTTGTTTATTGATTGTAGATTTGTTTATTTCGTCCTGCTTTTTTATTTGGTTATGTCTGAGCAGTCAGGCTGTGCGTTCCTCGTTGTTTGCTCATCTGTGGGCACGATACTTTTTGCCTCCTTCTCCCATGGGCAGGGTCAGTCGCTCAAGTATGGTATAGCAGGATAGTTCCAGCTGAAGGGAAATTGCTGGGATGGGTTGTTGTGTCATGACAGGCTGGGCTGGTATTCAGTGCATGGCAGGTTCCGGTAGGCTGTGCCCATGCTCCTTGGGCTGTGATGTTCAGCACATGGTGCAGGTAGGCAGGAAGGAGGGGGTAGATTGTGATGTGTGGAGCTAATATTGTTATGAGAAAGAGGAGAGAAAGAAGACAGGGACAGGAAGCAAAAACATACACAAAGAAAAAAGAGTACTAAGGGATCTTGACATTGGTGTGGAGAGACTAGAGACCAAGAAATGGAGAAAAGCAAGAAGGAAAAATAAAAAAGAAAAAGGGTAAAAGAAAAAAGTGAATAAATAAGAATTAGGGGGAAAAAAAAAAAAAAGAAAAGTGAAGTCCCCACGGATCTAACCAGTGCAGCTGTGAGGACTGGGGAAGTTACTCCCAGGTTGAGAAGTACAACCTGGCTGGAAGACCTGGTGGTATCATGTAGCACCACGTATTCAGGAGACAGGAGGAGAAAGTAAGTATATAGAGATGAGAAAGTAAGAAATGAAGAAAGAGGAAAAGGGAAAAAGAGAGAAAAGAAAGCAAAGAAACAAAAAGAAAGCAAAATACAAAAAAAGAAAAAATGCCGCCAGAGATCCCACTGCATGACTGCACAGACTGAGGGAGTAGCTCCTAATCCATGCAGTATTGTCTGTCTAGAAGGGGCTCCCAAGCTGAGAAAAAAAAAAAGAAAACAAACAAATCAAGACAGAACAAGTCAAAACAAACAAACAAAAGCCCTGGGTATCCCATCAGCGTGGTGGCACAGGTCCGGAAGCAGTTCCACAGTCGAGCAGTGTTTCACAGCCTTCCAGGAAGAAGCAAAGATGGCATTCGGAGCCAGGTATTTGAGAGAAAGGAAGGAGAGATGATGAGAGGTAGGGAAGAAACCAAGAGAACCGGAAAAAAGCAATGCCTGCAACCAACAAATGGCACTCAGAGAGCTGGCCAGTGTGGGCGGGTGGAATCAAGCTGGCACAGGTGTGAATCTGGTACTTCCCGGCCAAGAGACTGTGGCCACAGGAAGCAGAGGAGGCCAAGTGGGGGTGAAGAAGGTTGGGGAGTAGGAAAGCATATATTGCTGGTTACTATTGTTCTGTCTCTTGCTGGAGGCTCCCTGAAGCTGCTTTCCCATACTCCCTGTTCACCGATCTCCGACAGGAGTCCAAGATTGCGGATCCATGCTGCGTTAGCTGATATGGGACCTCTGCATGTATCTCTCCTCGCTCTCTGTTCTCGGTCAGTTTCTTATTCCATTCAGTGCTTGGCTAAGTTCTTTCTCTCTTCATTTGATGCTTAGGGCTTCAGGATTGCCATTTGTCTCTGTTTGACTTAGTTTTTTGTATCTTTGTTGTGGAGGGATGGCGTGGTGCTTCTGTCTATAGCGCCATGTTGCCCAGAAGTGTCCTAATTTTAAATTTAAATCGGGATTCCTTATGCCTCTTTTCTTAGACTCCAACTGTTTTTGCCAAATTTAAATGCTTTATTAAACCGGTTGCCATCTCATCATCTCCAACTCATGGAAACCCTATATGTGTCAGAGTAGAATTATGCTCCAGAGGGTTTTCAGTGGCTGATTTTTCAGAAGTAGATTACCAGGTCTTTCTTTCTAGGCACCTTTGGGTGGTCTTGAACCTGTACTCTTTTGGTTAGCAGTGGAGTGTGTGCTATGCATTTGCACCACCCAGGAACACCATTAGTGTCTTGATAAATTTCCAGTTCCAGCACTCTATTGCTCAGTGTTAATCTGTGTTGCCTTTCTTCTTTTTTGATGTATGTATTTATTGCCATAAATTCTCCTCTGGGCAGTGCTTTTGCTGTGTATTAGATCTAATTTTGATCTAATCTTGAGACTCCATTCAAGCTTTTTCCGTTGGCCAAATAATGTTTCCTTTAGCAAAAATTCTTGTTCAGAATTAGATGTTGCATTTAGTTATCATGTCTCTTTAGTGTGCTGCTTCCATCTGGAAGTGTTCCTCAGTTTTTGGTGCTTTTGAAGATTATAGGTCTTCAATCTGAGTTTGTCTGTGTCTCCTCATGATTATATTCAGGAGTGTGACAGTAATATCATGGATACTGTACTCTTCTCATTGTATTCTGTCATAGGGTACAGTTTTAATTTGTCCTGTTACTCATAATGTTCACTTTGATCACATGATTAATATGGTGTCTGCAAAAGTTTTCCATGGTAAAGTTACTTTCTTCCATTTCTAATTAATAAGTATTTTTATGGGGATATATGTTGAAAGTATGTAACTATTTCTCATTGAATTTTCAGTTTACTAGTTTTTAAATTTATATATTGGATTTATGATTTCTAATTTTATTCAGTAGGTTTTAATTTGTTACTACCAGTCATTTTGATGGTCAGTTTTTTTTCTGATTTGGCCCCTTTAAACAACTTATGTATGTTTTTGTTATGTTCCCATCATTCCTTAATTTCCTCCTTTCTGGCACCAAAGGATTTCCAGGCTTTACTTACTTTACCCCAGGCCATAAATCAGCCATTTCTTAAAGTCTCTCTGATTCTTTCTAGTGGAGAATGGTACTTAGATGTAGGTCTAGCTTTAGGAAGTCAACTTTCCATCTCTGTGTACTAGGGGATGGGCTGGGTAATTGGATCTGAAGATCTAACTTCTCTTTATAAAACCTTTTAACCAGTTCTTCTGTTTTCATCCTTATCCTGAAACCCCTTCTTTAAAAATAACCAGTGTCTCCAATTCCTGAATTTTTCTAGGCTTTGTAATGCAAATCAGTATTTCTCTTGTTGACTCCCCCTACTGCAGGTACTTAGCAATTCCAAGGAGGTTGGAACTCAAGCCAGTTACTTTCATCTATCTGCCTGCCCTCTTCCAGCATTTTGTTGATATCTCTTCTTTGCTATCATCTTCTCTCTAGTTTTCTTTTTCCTTGTGGATTTGTCCTTTTTTTTTTAAAAAAAAAAAGGAAATTATTCTTTTACTGTCATTTTTGTGGTATTTGAGGAAGAATCTAGAAATAAATGCTTATGTTAAATCCACTATGTTTTACCCAGTAGTTACAGAACTTCCTTTTCAGTGAAGCCTGTGGTTGAAAATTAAATATGTTTTATATTCCCAGGGCATCCATTAGAAATTACCACTTATAAATCATTTTAATTTAACCCAGCTGTGTTTGTTGTATAATAAGAGTTCCATCTGATACGATACTAAGTCTGTGTTATGTTTTTGCTAGGGGGTGTTTTCTCTTCTAGGTCAAAGCCGGGAATGTTGGTAAAACTCATATAGAAGTTTACAGCTATAGTGTTTTGTGCTTAACAAAAAGTATTTTTAATTACCTGCCACTTGAACTATTAAACAATCTCAGTGACTCTCATTTAAATGATTTGAGAACGAGATTGATAAAACATTTAAAAATATTTCCCATTAGGATGTTAGCGTTGTAACCAAATTTCAGGATATTGGGCAGGTGGGTGAAGTATATTTTATCATAATTTCAGTGACGTATATTTAGATGAAGCCTAATTACTGTCTAATAATCAACCATACAGTATATGGACCTAACTGTTTTTCATTAAAGTGAAATTCACATAACGTAAAATAAACCATTTTAAAGTAAACAATTCTCTGGTATTTAGTACATTCACAGTGTTGCGCAAACCATCTCCTCTCTTCGACTCTAAAACTTTTTCATCATCCCCAAAGAACACCCCCATATCTAGACATTTCAAATAAATGGAATCATACAATATGTGACTTTTCATGTCTGACTTCTTTAACTTAGCATAATGTGTTTGAGGTCCATCCATGTTGTAGCATGGATCAATACTTCATTCCTTTTTGGCTGAATAATATTTCATTGTATGGATCTACCACATTTTGTTTATCTTTTCTTCCGTTGATGGACATTTGGGTTGTTTCTAACTTTCTGCTATTGTGAATAGTGCTGTTATGAACATTTGTGTGTAAGTATGTGTTTGAATACCTGTTTTCAGCTCTTTAGGGTATATATCTAGGAGTTGAAATCCTGGGTATCTTAAGTCTGACAGAGGGGTCTGTGTGTATCGTAGGTGGTCTGTCAAGAAAGTGAGACTCACACAAGATGGCCAGGAAATAAATAGAATTTAGTACAGGTAATTCCCTATTTGCAGCATATTTGAGTTACGACGAACCACGCTTAAAGCTGTCTGTTTTTCTACATCTTATCATTAGTAATATATACTACATACAGTGTTGCAGCACGTAATTTGCTGATGTTATCATTCTCAGATGTTCATTCACAGATGTTCAGTGTTATGATTTGTGAAGATACTGGTAATAAAAGGAAATAACAAAATTTAAAAAAGTGAGTTATTCGACTTAACGTCAGAATCGACTTATGTTGGAACAGAACCCTGTCATAAGCTGGGGACTGCCTGTACTCACAAGTCCTGGAGAGGAAACTATAGCACAGACTCAACACAGGGCCACATAGGGCGTTGCACTGGGGATAAGGCAAGAATAATCTGGAATTCTAGGAGAGGGCTTATGTATGGCAAGCAAGGTGGGGGCTCGTGCTTAGGGCACCCTGAAGTCTTATCGGTCAGTTTTAAAGTTTCTAGTGTATTAGACCGGGAAAAAGAAGTTTTAATCATGGGAACCCATATGAGACATTGCTGGGAGGGACACTGAGTGACTACAGCTGTTGAGAGACTGGGTTATAAGATAATCATGAGTTTCTATCACAAGAAACCATAATGGAGCATGCCTAGGAGGGGCAAGGAGTGACCACAACTGTTGAGAGACCTGATGACAAGATAGGAATGTCCATGTCAGAAACTAAGTGAAAGGGCAGCTAGGATAATTAATGGGTGCCCAGGCAGCAAATTATGTAGGCTACAAATCGGCTTTATGATTCTGGGTCATATGGTAATTCTGTGTTTAACTTTTTGAGGAAGCACTACACTGTTTTCCACAGTGGCTGGGCCATTTTACATTCCCACCAGCAATGGATGAAGGTTCCAGTTTCTCCACATCCTTGCCAACATTTCTTATTTTCCATTTTTCTTATAATAGCCATCCTAGTAAGTGTAAAGTGATCTCATTTTGGTTTTGATTTGTATTTCCCTAATAACTATGTTGAACTTCTTTTCCTGTGCTTAATGGCTGTTGTATATCTTGTTTGGAGAAAGGTCTATTCAAGTCTTTTTCCCATTTTTAAATTGGTTTGTTTTTATTTTTTTGTTGTTGTTATGAAAAGAGTTCTTTGTGTATTCTGGGTACTAGACCCTTATCAGATATTTAAAAAAAAACAAACCCATTGCTGTCAAGTTGATTCTGACTCACAGCGACCGTGTATATCATTTGCACATATTTTCTCCTATTCTGTAGGTTGTCTTTTCACTTTCTTAATGGTGTCCTTTTATGCATAAACGTTTTTAATTTTGAGGAAATTTATTTATTTTTTTCTTTTGTTGTGTGTGCTTTTGGTGCCATATCTACAAATCTGTTGGCAAATCCAAGGTCATGAAGAGTTACTCCTGTGTTTTCATCTAAGAAATATAGAAATATGTTTTCTTCTCTCTCTCTGTCTTTTTTTTTTTAATAGTTTTAGCCCTTGCATTTAAGTCTTTGATCCATTTTGAATTAAGCTTCTTATATGGTGTGAGGTAAGGACCCAATTTCTTTCTTTCTTTTTTGCATGTAGAGATCCAGTTGTCCCAGCATCATTTGTTGAAGGGCTATTCTTTTCCCCCTTGAATGGTTTTGGCACTTTTGTTGAAAATCAGTTGATCATGGAAGTATGGAGCTATTTCTGGACTCTCAGTCCTGTTCCATTAGTCTAAATTTTTATGCCAGTACCACACTGTTTTGATTACTGTAGCTTTGTCTTAAAATTTGAAATCAGGAAGTGTGAGTACTCCAGCTTTGTTCTTTTTCAAGATCTAGTTTTGGTTTTAATGAGAAGTCATATTTGTTTCTAAATCTTGGAAGATTTGTGTGAGTTCATAAATATGTGTTATGGACATGTGGTCTGTTTTAATTCAAGTCATCAAGTCAGAGTTAGTTTTATTTTCACATCACACAATAATAATATAAAAAAAAAAAACCCAAACCAGTTGCTGTTGAGTTCAATTCTGACTCATGGCCTTCCCATGTATTGCATAGTAGGACTGCTCTCCATAGGGTTTTGAAGGCTGTGACTTTCAGAAGTAGATCACCAGGCATTTCTTTTGAGGTGCCTCTGGGTGAGTTCAAACCACCAAGCTTTTGGTTAATACTTGAGTGCTTAACCATTTGCATCACCCAGGGACTCCTATAATAATAATAGTTCTAACTTAATTCTTGTTCTTTTACAATGTTCTGTTTTTTTCCTAGAATTGTTTTTTTTTATGTTACTTCAAATTTAGTGCCCATATTTCTATCAGTATTTGGAAACATTTAAAAAGTAATATATCTTAATTAAGAAATGCTCCAGTATAGAGTTTTGCATACATTATAGGTATTAGAAAATTTAGTAAGAAATTGTTTCTAATACCACTATTAAAATAAACTGGACTTAACCTGGAAAAAATTTTTTTAAATATACTTAACCAAAAACCAAAACCAAACTTGCCGTCGAGTCTATTCCGACTCATAGTGACCCTATAGGACAGAGTAGAACTGCCCCATAGACTTTCCAAGGAGTGCCTGGTGAATTCAAACTGCGGACCTTTAGCAGCCATAGCACTTAACCCCTACGCCACCAGGGTTTCCTTAATATATACTTAGCTTAGTTATATTTTGTGTTAATAATTTTTTTTAAAGTCTAATTCGATGTATTTTGATAAAGTTAGAATACATTCCTGTCAAGGTATAGGGAGTGAGTTTTGGTTTGTGGACCAGTTAACATCATAATATATCTTGTTAAAGGCTCAATTCCTGCCCCCAGCATTACAACAGAGACTGGGTGGAAGTTAACTGGTAAAGTAGTATGAAAGTATTGATTGCTACAGACCATTAACAGTAGAATGAAATATTAACCTTTTCTTTTTATAATTTCTTTATGTGAAGCTATAAAATTGTAGACACTTTTTCTTCTGAAGTAACTACGTTAATATAGATCGAGTTGTGACCAAATGTTAATAGCAATATCTAATCTCTGCTTATATAGTAAATAGTAAAATTTGCTGTATCAATGTTTTATTTTTAATGTACACTTTACCATTTAATCAAGCTAATCTTTAAAAAGTTATCTTCTGTTTTAACGACTGTGATGCTTGAGTCGAGTTTGCCTTTGTGTGAGTCATCTATTGCTACTACATAGAAAATGCTCACATCTGTGAATTGCCATGTAATTGAAGAGCATATGTCTTGCCATGTAATTGAAGAGCATATCATGACGTCTAGTCCACTGGAAATCATAGCTGCTCATAACTAAGAATGAACCATTTGTATTTTTGCTAAGTAGATGACATGCTATTGTCCCCACAAATTAAAGGGAAATCGAAATCATCCAGAAATGATGGGACTAATGTGAGCACTTCAGGATCGCAGCCCAGATTTGATTATAGAAGGCTTTGAGGCTTGTCATAAGAGAAGTAAATGAATCCTGTAATTGAGATCCATATAAGTATCAAGTCAGTAATTGCTAGTCTCTAAGACTTAGTTATATGCAAGGAATTTGATGGCCTTATATATTTATAGATATTTATATATTATATTCTTGGTAGCCTCTTGGAAGAGTGAGGTTATTCTTTTCGCATAAGTATCTATTTGAAACTTTAAAATTAAGAACTACTTTTCATTTTTGTTTTAGTGCATGTATACTGGCCATAAATTATTTCAGTTTTTGTTTATTTGGAAATATTCTTATTTCAGCTTCACTTTTGCAAACTTTTTTTCAGTATAGAATTCTAGTGCTGTACTTTTTTCCTTACGGCACTTTAAAGATGTCAGTGCATTGAATTTTTGGCTTCCATTGTTTTTTGTTGAGAAACCACCTAATCGTCTTATTTTTGTTCTTTTAGAAGGTAATGTGTCTGGATGCTTTTTGATTTTCTTTTGGTCTCTGATTTTTAGCAATTTAACTGTGAGAGCCTAGGTGTGGTTTTCTTTGTATTTATCCTGCTGTATTTAGGATTTGTAGTGCTCCCTAATTCTGTGCCTTGAGTCTTTCATTGCTTTTGAGAAATTCTCAACCATTAGCTCTTCAAATGTTGCTTCTGCCACATTCTTTTCTGCAGTTTTAATTTACATGGATGTTTAGTCTTTTTTTTTTTTTTTAATCTCCTATCCTTTTGTGCTGTTTGCTTCAATCTGGAAATTTTTCACTCGCCTATTTTGTTTCACTAATTCTCTTTTCAGCTCTATGTAAAAGATTTTGTGTTAAACCTATCGAGTTCTTAATTTCAGTTATATATTTTCTGATTAAGTTTTTCATTTAATTCTTTTTTTTTTTTAAATTAAATATTTTATTGTACTTCAGGTGAAGGCTTACAGAACAAACAGTTTCTCATGTAACAGTAGTACGCATGCTGTTTTATGACTTTGGTTAACAACCGCACAACATTTTAACCCTCTGAATTCTCAGCTTTTTTTTTTTTTTGGTGAAAATACACATAGCCAAAGATACACCATTTCAAAACTTTTTACTTACACATTTAAGTGACGTTGACTATGCTCTTCCAATTGTGCTGCCATTCTCGCCCAAGATGAAGGCTTACAGGACAAAATAGTCTCCCATTTAACAGTTACTACAAATGTTGCCCTATAACAGTGGTCAACAATCTCACAACACATCAACAGTATCCTTACTCAACTTGTGTTCCTTATCATCAGCTTCCTATTCCCCCTCTGCCTTCTGGCCCTCGTCACCGGACTCCTGTACCTCTTTAGTCTCATTTAGTTTTACTGGGCTGTCTACTCCCAGGCTGAACATCGAACCTCGAAGGTAACTTCACCTCTGAGCTGAAAGGGTGTCTGGGGGCCACACTCTTGAGGTTTCTCTAGTATCCTTTAGGCCAGTAAATCTGGTCTTTTTTTTTTTTTTTTTTTGGGGGGAGTTAAAATTATGCTGTATATCCTTCTCCAGCTCTGTCCAGAACCCTCTGTTGTGATCCTGGTCAGAGCAGTCAGTGGTGGTAGCCGGGCACCATCTAGCTGTACTGGACTCAGTCCGGTGGAGGCCTTGGTAGCTGTGGACAATTAGTCCTTTGGACTAATCTTTTCGTTGTATCCTGTTCTCTTCATTCTCCCTTGCTCCTGAAGGGATGAGACCAGTGTAGTATCTTTAATGGCCACTCACAGGCTTTTAAGACCCCAGACACTACTCACCAAGGTAGAATGTAGAGCATTATCTTTATAAGCTGTGTCATGCCAACTGAGCTAGATGTTCCCCGAGACCATGGTCCCCAGAGCCCTCCATCCAACAACTCAGTCCCTCGGGGAGTTTGGATGTGTCCATAGGGCCTCCATGACCTTTCCTAGTGCAGGTTGTGTTAGTTTCCCTTGTACTGTGTACTGTCTCACCTCTCACCCAAAGTACCACTTATCTATTGCCTATTTAGTATTCCCCCCCCCCCCATCCCTGGTAACCAACAAGGATTGTTACATTTTGCATGTGAATTTTTTCATGGGTTTTTACAATAGAGGTCTCATACAATATTTGTCCTTTTGTGATTGACTTATTTCACTCAGCATAATGTCCTCCAGTTTCATCCATGTTATGAGGTGCTTCACAGATTCATCGTTGTTCTTTCTCATTGCATAGTACTCCATTGTGTATGTAGCATAGTTTGTTTATCCATTCATCTGTTGATGGGCACCTACGTTGTTTCCATCGTTTTGCTATTGTGAACAATGCTGCCATGAACATAGGTGTGCATATGTCTATTCGAGTGATGACTTTTATTTCTCTAGGATATATTCCTAGGAGTGGGATTGCTGGATCGAATGGTATGTCTATTTCTAGCTTTCTGAGGAAACGCCATATCATTTTCCAAAATGGTTGTATCATTTTGCATTCCCACCAGCAGTGTATAAGAGTTCCCATCTCCCCGCAGCCCCTCCAACATTTGTTATTTCCAGTATTTTTGATTCGTGCCAGTAATGCCGGGGTGAGATGGTATCTCACTGTGGTTTTAATTTGCATTTCTCTAATGGCTAGTGAACGCGAGCATTTCCTCATGTGTCTGTTGGCCATTTGAATGTCTTCTTTGGTGAAGTGTCTGTTCATTTCCTTCGCCCATTTTTAATTCTTTTCTTTTTAAATAGAAAGTAGATGGTGAAATTCTTAATCTTGCCATCTGTTTTCTTGGACATATTATCACAGTTTTTTTTTTAAAACATTTTATTGTGGTTTGAGTGAAAGTTTACAGAGCAGATTAGTTTCCTGTTCAACAATTTATACATATTTTGTTTCATGACATTAGTTGCAATCCCCTCAGTGTGACAGCACTCTACCCCCTTCCTCCCTGGGTTTCCTGTTTCCATTTGCCCATCTTTCCTGCTCCTTTCTGCCTTCTGAACTTTGTTTTTGGGCAAATGCTGCTCTTTTGGTCTCCTGTGGTTGATTGTTCTGAGGAGCACGTTCCTTATGGTGTTATTGTTTACCTTATAGGCCTATTTGTTGTTTGCCTAAAAGGTGATTGCTGGCAGTGGGTTCTGTTCCAGGTTTGAAGGGTATCTAAGGGCCATAGTTTCAGGGGTTCCACGGTCTCTATCAGGCCAGTAAGTCTGGTCTTTTTTATGAATTTGAATTTTGTTCCACATTTTTCTCCCACTCTGTCCAGAACCTTCTATTGTGATCTCAATCAGAGCAGTTGGTAGTGTGGCTAAGAAGTTTTTATAACTTTGTGCCCTGTGTACTCTACTATATGCATGGATATATTTGCAGCACATACAAATAAATACGTATAAACGTCCTCTGCCAAACCTGTATACGCTCATGGCTGTACTCCCATATGCCATCCCACACCTGTTCAGCTTACATATCTACTTATGTATCCACTTGTAAATTATTATGTGTTATCACTGTTATTACAGGACTGTGTATGTAATAGTATTTACTGTTGTTTTCTTTTATTCTTGAGTTCTTCCCGGTGTCTTCCTTTGCCTTGGTCATGTTGTGCTGACATCTGCTTATTGTGTATTGCTTTTCCCTTCACCCAAGTTAATATGTGTCTACTACCTAGTTAGTGATTTTTCCTCCCTCCCTCTCCCATCCCTGGTAACCATCAAAGAATGTTTCTTTCTGTGTGTAAACCTTTTCTTGACTTTTTATAATAGTAGTCTCATACAATATTTGCCCTTTTGTGATTGACTTATTTTCCTCAGCATAATGTCCTCCAGATTCATCCATGCTGTGAGATGTTTCTCAGATTCATTGTTATTCCTTAACGTTGCATAGTATTCCATTCTGTGTATGTACCCTAGTTTGTTTATACGTACATCCATTGATGGGCACTTAGGGTGTTTCCATCTTTTTGCTATTGTGAATAATGCCCCAGTGAACATGGATATACATACATCTATTTTGTGTTACCACTCTTATTTCTCTAGGATATATACCTAGTAGTGAGGTTGCTGGATCATAAGGTATCTCTATGTCTAACTTTTTAAGAAAGTGCCGTACTGTTTTCCACAATGATTATACCATTTTAGAATCCCACCAGCAGTATATGAGAGTTCCAGTCTCCGCACACCCTCAGCAGCGTTTGTTGTTTTCTGTTTTTTTGATCACTGACATTTTAAAAACTTTTTCCCATACAAAAATTTATACATACATTGTTATGTGACCCTAATTGTTCTCCCCATACTGTGATAGCACACTCCTCCTTTCCACCGCTGATTCTCCATGTCCATTCAACCAACTCCTAAGCCTCTCTGCCTTACCATCTCACCTCTGGACAGAAACTGCCCATGTAGTCTATTGTACCTACTTGAGCTAAGAGGCATAATCCTCACAAGTATCACTCTATGTCCCATCGTCCACTCCAATCCCTGTCTGAAGAATTGGCTTCGGAAATTGTTTTAGTTCTGGGCTGATAGAGAATCCAGGGGCCATGCTTTCTGGGGTTCCTCCACTCTCAGTCAGACCATTAAATCTGGTCTTCTTACTAGAATTTGAGTTCTGCACCCTACCTTTCTCCTGCTCCATCCGGGACTCTCTTGTGTTGCCTGTCAGGGTGGTCATTGGTGGTAGCTGGGCACCATCTAGTTCTTCTGGTCTCAGGCTGATGAAGTCTCTGGTTTCTGTGGCCATTTCTGTCTCTTGAGCTAATTCTTTCCTTATGTCTTTGGTGTTCTTCATTCTCCTTTACTCCAGGTGGTTGGGAGCAACTGATGCATCTTAGATGGCCGCTTGCAAGCTTTTAAGACCCCAGACACCACTCACCGAAGTAGGATGCAGAACATTTTCAATAAGCTTTGTTATACCAATTGACCTAGATATCCTCTGAAAGCATGGTCCCCAGACCCCCACCCCTGCTACTCTGTCCCTCAAAGTGTTTGATTGTATTCAGGAAACTTCTTAGCTTTAGTTTAGTCCAGTTGTGCTGACTTCCCTTGTAGTGTGTGCTGTCCTTCCCTTCACCTAAGATAATTCTTGTCTACTGTCTAGTTCTTCCTCCCTCCTCACTCTTGTAATCATCAAAGAATGTTTTCTTCTGTGTTTAAACCTTTTCTTAAGTTCTTATAATAGTGGTCTTATACAATATTTGTCCTTCTGTGACTGACTAAATTCACTCAACATAATGACTTCTAGCTTCTTCCATTTTATAAGATATTTCACAGCCTCATCATTGTTCTTTATCGTTCTGTAGTATTCCATTGTGTGGATATACCATAATTTGTTTATCCATTCGTCCGTTGATGGTCACCTAGGTTGTTTCCATCTTTTTGCTATTGTGAACAGTGCTGCAGTGAACATGGGTGTGCATATATCTATTTGTGTGATGGCTCTTATTTCTCTAGGATATATTCCAAGGAGCAGGATAGCTGGATCGTATGGTACTTCTATTTCTAGCTTTTTAAGGAAGCACCAAATCGATTTCCAAAGTGGTTGTACCATTTTACATTCCCACCAAGAGTGTATAAGTATTCCAGTCTCTCCACAACCTCTCCAGCATTTATTATTTTGTGCTTTTGGGGTTGATGCTAGCCTCATTGGGGTGAGATGATACCTCATTGTAGTTTTGATTGGCATTTCTCTAATGGCTAGTGATCGTGAGCATTTCTTCATGTGTCTGTTAGCCGCCTGAATATCTTCTTTGGCTTAGTGCTTGTTCATATCCTTTGCCCATTTTTTAACTGGGCTATTTGTCTTTGTTGTTGAGGTTTTGCAGTATCTTGCAGATTTTAGAGATCAGACGCTGATCGGATTTGTTGTAGCCAAAATTTTTTCCCAGTGTGTAGGTTGTCTTTTACTCTTTTGGTGAAGTCTTTTGATGAGCATAAGTGTTTGATTTTTAGGAGCTCCCAGTTATCTAGTCTCTCTTCTGGTACTTGTGCAGTGTTACTTATGGTTCATGTAGTATTTATGCCAAGTATTAGGACTCCTAGCGTTGTCCCTATTTTTTCTTCCATTATCTTTACGTTTTTGATTTTATATTTAAGTCTTTGGTCCATTTTGAGTTAGTTTTTGTGCATGGTGTGAAGTATCGGTCTTGTTTCAGTTTTTTGCAGATAGATATCCAGTTATGCCAACATCATTTGTTAAAGACACTGTCTTTTCCCCAGTTAGCGGACTTTGGGCTTTTGTCAAATGTCAGCTGCTCATAGGTGGATGAATTTATGTCTGGATTCTCAGCTCTGTTCTGTTGGTCTATGTATCTGTTGTTGTACCAGTACCAGGCTGTTTTGACTACCGTGGTGGTATAATAGGTTCTAAAATCAGGTAGTGTGAGGCCTCCCACTCTGTTCTTCTTCTTGGGTAATATTTTACTTTTTGGGGGCCTCTTCCTTTTCCATATGAAGTTGGTGATTTGTTTCTCCATCTCATTAAAAAACGCTGGTGGGATTGGGATCGGGATTGCATTGTATCTGTAGATTGCTTTGGGTAGAATGGACATTTTCACAATGTTGAGTCTACCTATCCATGAGCAAGGTATGTTTTTCCCCTTATGCAGGTCTCTTTTGGTTTCTTGCAGTAGTGTCTTGTAGTTTTCATTGTATAGATCTTTTACGTCTCTGGTTAGATTTATTCCTAAGTATTTTATCTTCTTGGTGGTAATTGTAAATGGTATTCATTTGGTGATTTCCTCTTTGAGGTTCTCTTTGTTGGTGTAAAGGAATCTAACTGATTTTTGTATGTTTATCTTGTATTCTGAAAGTTTGCTGAAATCCTCTATTAGTTCCAATAGTTTTCTTGTGGATTCTTTGGGGTTTTCTGTGTATCAGATCATATCATCTGCAAATAGAGATACTTCGACTTCTTCTCTACCAATTTTGATGCCCTTTATTTCTTTTTCTAGCCTAATTGCTCTGGCTAGGACCTCCAGCACAATGTTGAATAGGAGTGGTGATAAAGGGCATCCTTGTCTGGTTCCTGTTCTCAAGGGGGATGCTTTCAAAGTCTCTCCATTTAGGATGATGTTGGCTGTTGGCTTTGTATAAATGCCCTTAATTATATTGAGGAATTTCCCTTCTATTTCTATTTTGTTGAGTTTTTTTCATGAATGTGTGTTGGATTTTGTCAAATGCCTTTTCTACATCAGTTGATAAGACCATGTGGTTCTTGTCTTTTGTCTTATTTATGTGATGGATTACATTGATTATTTTTCTGATGTTGAACCATCCCTGCATACCTGGTATAAATCCCCCTTGATCATGATGAATTTTTTTTTGTTTTGACGCTGCATTCTGTTGGCTAGAATTTTGTAGAGGATTTTTGTGTCAATGTTCAAGAGGGATATTGGTCTGTAATTTTCTTTTTTTGTGGTATCTTTACCTGGTTTTGGTATCAGGGTTATGCTGGCTTCATAAAATGAGTTTGGGAGTATTCCATCCTTTTCTATGCTCTGAAATAGCTTTAGAAATAGTGGTATTAACTCTTCTCTGAAAGTTAGGTAGAATTCTCCAGTGAAGCCATCCAGGCCAGGGCTTTTTTTCATTGGGAGTTTTTTAATTACCTTTTCAATCTTTTCTTTTGTTATGGGTTTATTTAGTTGTTCTACCTCTGTTTGTGTTAGTTTAGGTAGGTAGTGAGTTTCTAGAAATTTGTCCATTTCTTCTAGGTTTTCAAATTTGTTATAGTTTTTCATAGTATTCTGTTATGATTCTTTTAATTTCAGTTGGGTCTGTTGTGATATCACCCATCTCATTTCTTATAGGGGTTATTTGCTTCCTCTCCTGTTTTTCTTTTGTCAGTTTGGCCAGTGGTTTATCGATTGTCTTAATCTTTTCAACGAACCAGCTTTTAGTCTTGTTAACTCTTTCAGTTGTTTTTCTATTCTCTATTTCATTTAATTCTGCTCTAATTCTTAATCATTTCCTTTCTTCTGGCACCTGAGGGCTTCTTTTGCTGCTCTTTTTCTGCTTGTTCCAGTTGTAGGGTTAATGTTTTAATTTTGGCCCTTTCTTCTTTTTGGATGTGTGAATTTATTGCTGTAAACTGACCTCTGAGCACTGCTTTTGCTGTGTCCCAAAGGTTCTGGTAGGATATGTTTTCATTCTCGTTTGAGTCTATGAATTTCTTTATTCCATCCTTAATTTCTTCTATAACCAAGTAGTTTTTGAGCAAGGTGTTGTTCAGTTTCCATGTGTTTGATTTTTTTTCCTTTTTCTGTTGTTGATTTCTACTTTTATGACTTTATAGTCAGAAAAGATGCTTTGTAATTTTTCAATTCTTTGGATTTTGTTAAAGCTTGCTTTATGGCCTAATATGTGGTCTATCCTGGAGAATGTTCCATGTGCATTGGAAAAGAAATTATACTTGGCTGCTGTCAGATGGAGTGTTCGGTATATGTCTATGAGATCAAGTTGGTTGATTGTAGCATTTAGCTCTTCTGTGTCTTTGTTGAGCTTTTTTCTGGATATTCTGTCCTTCACCGAAAGTGGTGTGTTGAAGTCTCCTACTACTATTGTGGAGCTGTCTGTTTCTCTTTTCAGTGATGTTAGAGTTTATCTATTTTGTAGCCCTGTCGTTGGGTACATAAATATTTATTATAGTTATGTCCTTCTGGTGAACTGACCCTTTAATCATTATGTAGTGTCCTTCCTTATCCTTTGTGGTGGATTTTACTTTAAAGTCTATTTTGTCAGAGATTAATATCGCTACTCCTGCTCTGTTTTGAGTGTTGTTTGCTTGATATGTTTTTTTCCATCCTTTGAGTTTTAGTTTGTTTGTGTCTTTAAGTCTCAGGTGTGTCTCTTGTAGGTAGCATATAGACCATGTTTTTTTTATCCAGTCTGCCACTGTCGCTTTATTGGTGCATTCAGTCGATTTACATTCAACGTAATTATTGATAGATGTGAGTTTAGTGCTGTCATTTTGATGTCTTTTTTTGTGTGGTGGTCACAGTTTATTTTTCCACTTAATTTTCTGTGCTGAGTTGGTTTTCTTTATGTATTTTCTTATCATTGTTGATTTTGTGTTTGCTGAGTCTTTATATTTTTCTATTTTGACTTGTAGGATTGTTAGTTTCTTTTGTGGTTACCTTAGTATTTACCCGTATTTTTCTAAGTTTATACCAGCGTTTTATTTCTTTATATTGCCTTGACTTCCTCTCCAAATGAAAAATCTGTGTCTACATTTATTAAGTCCTTTTTTGTTTTAATGTTGTCGTCTTTTACATATTGACATCGGTTTCCCTATTTTCAGTGTTTTAGTTTTGATTTACTTTTGTGACTTCCCTATTTGGGTTGATACCTGGTTGCTCTGTCCTATGTTCTGTTCTTGGGTTGTTATCTGATGTTACTGATTTTCTAACTGGAGGACTCCCTTTAGTATTTCTTGTAATTTTGGTTTGGTTTTTACAAATTCCCTAGACTTCTGTTTATCTGGAAATGCCCTAATTTTGCCATCATGTTTGAGAAACAGTTTTGCTGGATATATAGTTCTTGGCTGGCAGTTTTTTTCCTTCAAGGCTTTATACAAGGCTTTTTAGATTCTATGTCATCCCAGTGCCTTCTCGCCTGCATGGTTTCCGCTGAGTAGTCCGAGCTTATTCTTATTGACTCTTCTTTGTAGATGACTTTTTGTTCATCCCTAACCACTCTTAAAATTCTCTCTTTATCTTTGGTTTTGGCAAGTTTGGTTATAGTAGTCTTGGTGACTTTCTTCTGGGATCTAACTTTTGTGGAGTTTGATGAGCATCTTGGATAGATATCTTCTCCTCTTTCACAATATAAGGGAAGTTTTCTGCCAACAAATCTTCAACAATTCTCTCTGTATTTTCTGTCATAGCCCCTGTTCTGGTACTCCCAATCACTCGTAGGTTATTCCTCTTGATAGAATCCCACATAATTCTTAGGGTTTCTTCATTTGTTTGAATCCTTTAATCCTTTTATCTGATTTTTCCTCAAATAAGTTTGTGTCAAGTGCTTTATCTTTAGTCTCACTAATTCTGACTTCTGTTACCTCCGTTCTGCTTCTTTGACTTTCTGTTGAGTTGTCTAATTCTGAAATTTTATTGTTAATATTCTGGATTTCTGATTGCTGTCTCTCCATGGATTTTTGCAGCCTGTTAAATTTGTCATTATGCTCTTCTCTAATCTTTTAATTTCCACTGTTGCGTTTTCTGCGTTTTGCTTAATTTCCTTCCTAATTTCTTGCAGAGTTCTGTATATTAATCTTTTGTATTCTGCCTCTGGTAATTCCAAGAAATTTTCCTCCTCTGGAAAATTTCTAGGTTCTTTATTTTGGGAGCTTGCTGAAGCCATCATGGATTGCCTCTTTATGTGATTTGATATTGACTATTGTCTCCGAGCCATCAATAAGTTATTTATTTTATGTTTGCTTACTATATCCTAGCTTCTTGTTTCGTTTTGGTATGCCCAAATAGGCCGCTCCTATGAGCTAGTTTGATTATTGGCACCTTTGAAGCTCTAGTGTCCTGTCACCAGGTTGTTAGATCTGTTACTATCTATGTGAGTTCAGGAGTCTGCCCACTCCTCCTGTATGGATTCAGCTCAGGAGGTGGCCAGGTAGATAGCCACCAAGTGTGTGGTGTAGGGTCTCACAGTCCTAGACAGGGATGGATGATTGGTGTAGGCACAGCCATCTGTCTGCAGCAGGGAGACACAGTCTGATCAAAGCAGGGGGTTGACAGCCACCCCTGAGTGTCCAGGAGGAAGGCTGTGTCCCTTTTCTCTAGAGCGTCTAGGTGGGTGGGGTTTGCAGCTGGACTATGAGCACCTAATGCTGTTGGGTGTAAGGACTGTGGGCCATCTCTTATTTATGGGCCCCTATCGCAGGTGGCTAGGTGGTGTGGGTGGAGCCACTAGTCCTTAGGCCCTTGATGTGGGTAGGTGAAGACCCTGCTTAATGGGCAGAGGAGTGTCAAATGTCAAGAACCTGCCACTTCACAGCGGAAACAGTTGAAGTTAGACTTCAGGTATATACCCTGTTGTACTGTGGTAATGAGGGCCTGTGCTGTTGAGATGGGCCCACACAAGTCTATGCAGGGGGATAGACACTCAAAGTCTTTGGATACCTTATGCGTGTGCCTAGGTAAAGGAGCTGTGGCTACCCTGGGTTCCTGGCTTAGCAGCTTGGGGGGTTTATTTTTTCCTCTGTTAATTTGTTCACTCTCCAAGGCAGGGAGAATGGCTCTGGGTGTGTGATGGATCCTACTTCCAGCCCAGGGTGCTCGGCAATTGTTGAAGCATTGGGACCCAGTGCAGAGCAGGGAGCAGGGAGGTAAATGGGAGAGAGGTTTTTCCCTAAGTGGGATGTTTTTGATCTGTGTGGTAGCCCATATGCAATTACTTATCTTTCACCGATCCAGGGCTGCTTCTCACTGGTTCTGGGTAGCTGTGTAGAGTCTCTTGTGCTGGGTCTCTCCCGGTGTGGAAAATGTGCCTCCCGAGGACTGCCACTTGCCTGCCTCACTGCTTACCCCCAAGCTGCTCAGGCCTGAAGGGCTCAGGCTCTTGCCAGTTCAGGTCAGGCAACTCCTTGCTGCTTCCAAACTGTCTCTCCCCCTTCCGCTGCTCAGTCCAGTTCCTCAACTCTTCCTTTGATGTTCAGGGCTCCCAGATTGCCATATATAATCAATTCAGTTGTTTTTTTGGGTCTTTGTTGTAAGAGGGTCCACCGGAAGCATCTGACTACTTTGCCATCTTGGCCCTGCCTCTCTGATCATTGATCTTTTTGCGGGGGGTGAGACATCTCATTGCAGTTTCGATTTGCATCTCTCTAATGGCCAGTGATCACAAGTATCTCTTCATGTATTTGTTGGTCACTTGAATGTATTCTCTGGTGAAGTGTCTGTTCATGTCCTTTGCCCACCTTTTTATATATTTTTTTTGTTTATGGCGGGGTTCATTTTTATTTTTTTTATTGTGCTTTAGCTGAAGGTTTATGACTCAAGTTAATTTCTCGTTCAAAAATTTATCCATTATTGTTCTGTGGCATTGGTTGCAATCCCCACAATGTGACAGCACTCTCCCCCTTTCCACCCTGGATTTCCTGTGCCCATTTGACCAGTTCCTGTCCCTTCCTGCCTTCTCATCCTGCTTTTGGACAGGAGTTGCCCGTTTAATCTCATATGTCTGAATGAACTAAGAAGCGCATTCCTTGTGTTTGTTGTTTTTTGTTTTATAGTCCTGTCTAATCTTTGTCTGAAGAGTGGGCTTTGAGAATGGTTTCAGTTCTGGGTTAACAGAGTGTCCAGGGGCTATAGTTTCAGGGTTTCCTCCAGTCTCTGTCAGACCATTAAGTCTGGTATTTTTATGTGAATTTGAATTCTGTTCTACATTTTTCTCCTGCTCTGTCCAGGACTCTCTGTTGTGTTCCCTGTCAGACCTTTGTCCACTTTTTAATTGGATTGTTTGTCTTTTTGTTGTTGAGGTATTGAAATTTTCTATAAATTTTTGAGATTAGTCCCTTTTCAGGTGTCTTTGCCAAAAATTTTTTCCCAGTCTGTAGGTTCTCTTTTTACTCTTTTTGGGGAAGTCTTTTGATGTGCATAAGTGTTTAATTTTTAGGGGGTTCCAGTTGTCTAGTTTATCTTCTGCTATTTGTGCATTTTTAGTTATGTTTGATAGTCTATTTATGCCACATATTAGGGCTTTTATGCTTGCTCCTTTGTTATCTTCCAGGAACTTTTTAGTTTTAGGTTTTACATTTAGTTCTTTAATCCATCTTGAGTTAGTTTTCGTATATGGTATGAGGTATGGATCCTGTTTAGTTTTTCTGCAAATGGATATCCAGTTGTGCCAGCACCATTTGTTAAAGAGACTGTCTCTTCCCCATTTAATGGATTTCAGCTCTTTGTTGAAGACCAGCTGTCCATAGATGAATGGATTTAGTTCTGGGTTCTCTATTCTGTTCCATTGGTCTATGTGTCTGTTGTTGTACAAGTACCAGGCTGTTTTGACTACCATGGCTGCGTACTAGGTTCTGAGATCAGGAGATGTAAGGCCTCCTGCTTTGTTCGTCTTCTTCAGTAATGCTCTAGTAGTGCTTTGCTTGTCTGGGGTCTCTTTCCTTTCCTTATAAAGTCGGTAATTCATTTTTCCATCTCTTTCAAGAATGTTGATGGAATCTGTATTGGGATTGCATTGTATCTATAGATCACTTTGGGTAGTAGTGACATTTTCACAGTGTTGAATCTACCTATCCATGAGCATGGTATGTTTTTCCATTTATTTGGGTCTCTTTTGGTTTCTTGCAGTAGGGTTTTGTTGTTTTCTTTTTATAAGTCTTTTACATCCCAAATTAGATTTATTCCTAAGTTTTTAATCTTTTGGGAGGCTATCGTAAATGGTATTGTTTTCTTGATTTCCTTTTGGAATTCTCTTTGTTAGTGTAGAGGAATCCTACTGATTTTTGTATGTTAATTGTGCCCTGCCACTTTGCTGAATCCTTCTATTAGTTCTTGTGGCTTTCTGTGGAATCTCTGGGACTTTCTATGTATAAGATGATATCGTCTGCAAATAGGTATAGTTTTACTTCTTCCTTACCAAATCACAGTTATTTTAAGGTTCATGCCTGTTAACTCCAATATCTGGATCATCTCTGGGTCTGTTTCTAGTGGATATATTTTTTCCTTGTTATGTTTCTTGATGTACCTGCTGATATTTAAGAAATGTCAAATATTTTTTATAAAAAATTATAGAGGCTCCAGATGATACCTTCCTTCCAAGAGGTCTCAGTTTATTCCCTGCCAAGTAGTTAGAGTAGGTCCGATCACTCCAGTCCAGTGAGGGATTGAGCTGACTTGAGGTAGGGTTGCAAAATTGTGAAACTTGTTTTGCCCTTGTTTCACTCCTCTCTAAGTTGTAGTCCCTCAGGGGTCAAAGTTGAAGGTCTTGGGCTCCTTCTGTTTGGCAGGACTTCAACTCCAATATTTGTCTCCTTAGTACTACAAGGCGTCAAAAAATTCTGTTTGTTTTCTTGTTTTGTTTTTGCTACTTTCTGCTTTGCTTTTTAGCCTCTTGCACTATGGAGTTTAAGTATATGTCAGATGCCTCTGGGGGAAAACCGTTCAAGGTTGGGAGCATATCTGTGCACTTTCCTTCTTTCAGGGAACTTGACTTCTTAACCTTTCATTGCCTTGGCAGCCGGAACTCTAATCTTCAGCTGTCATCTAATCCTTTGAAATTGCTGAAAGCTCTGATGCGTTTTAGCAACTGCTCTTGCGTGGCCTTAGTTTCCTCTGGACTTTGCCTCATTTACCTTTTCTCTTTGCTGATTTTCCTTTGTATTCTTTCATTGTAATAAATCATAGCCAGGAGTATGACTATATGCTGAGTCCTATGAGTTCCTCCAGGTGAATCATCGAAACAGGGCGTGATCTTGGGAACCCCTGACACACATATCCACTCTGAATTTCTGTTAAGTTTGTTTATCTCAGATTTAGTGTTCAACTGAGAATGATCAGAGACAGGTGGCATTGTAACCCCTTTACATATATATGCAAACTGAGACTCAGAAGGAGTAATTGACCCAAGGTCATCCATCTAGCAATTCCTGACAGCACCAGGCATTGGATTCAGGTGTAACTCCAAAATCTCCTGTTCATCTCATTAAATTATATGTCCTCCAGGTTTATAAGCAAAATCACTAAAATTTACTGGCTTCAGTTTTGCAAGCCCTCCTGCATTATTTGGGCAATGTATCTGCGGTTTAACACTTTGATTATGTTTAAGAAATGTTTTTAGATCAATAGCTAAGTAAGTTGGAGTTTAGGTGACTTAGTTACTATTTTCCAAAGACAGGTTAGTTACACTTTTTTCCCCAACAGAAATATCAGTAAATTAGCAGCTTTCTTTCCTTTTTTTCAGAGCTATAAATATTTTCTTGTTAAGTATTCTGTACTCTTGTTGTGTGTGTTTATGTATACTGGAGTCACATAAGCTGTTGCTTATATTTTCTATGGATAATTTAATTTACTTTGTGATACTTAGGGATGCCATATTTACCTCTTATCTAGGAATCATTTTATAAATTATATGAACAAAATATCTTGTAATATGTGTGCAGATAGACTTTGCTTTCACTCTAGACCTGACATTTCAACACAAGAAACCCAAACACAATTAACAGTTCAAAAATTGCTAATAGTTTGGGCAGTTGATCATTTTTTGTGTGTTGCATCTCTGCTTTACACAGTCAAAAACTGGTACTTGAAGAGGGTGCATGGTGTGGCCAAGGCCACACTGCTGGTAAGTAGAGGAGGAGGGGCCCAGGCCCAGAGCTCCCTGCTACACCAACAGTGCTGTGTTTTCACCATGTACACACAGGCCACAGAGCCGAAGAACTGCATTCTGCTTTCTTAGATGTAAAATCAGCTGTATTGGAAGAGGGATGGTATAAATTTGAGGGGGACGGTGATTGTTTTAGGTTGAACTTTGTGTTTAACATGAGGGTAGCCAGCAAACTTTTTGAATCTGAATGAAGCAGAATCTTTTCTCTTCTCTTTAGAAATCAGTTGGAATTATAAACCTTTTCTGCATCATACGGCATCATACAGCAGAGATTTCAGTGCATTCATCCTGTGAAAAGGCCCTTTGGATGAAGGTTTTGATATGTTTCTTGGAGCAGCATGGGGAGGATTTGCTTGTGGACTAAAATACTCTTCTCTTTTAGAATGTAGTGTTTCTTATTGAATTGTTTTTGGCTTAGTCACCTTTAAGAGTTAAAATCTAGAATAGAAGGGTGTTAAGGCAGGAGTAGATAAGGCAGCTTCTGGAGAATGAGGCAAAACCAGGGTAAAAGGAGTAAATCTCTGTGGAGAAAGTGAGGCGAACAAAGAAGTAGTGGTAGAAAAACAACGTAACGGTGATGGGAAATAATTAAATGCTTGTTAGACTTTCTTTTTCTTATGATTGAAAGAATATTTGAGTTCCTATCTGTTGCTGTAAAGGGAACAAATCTTTTATAACCATAGGACAGATTACCTTGAAATCTTTTTTTTAAGTGAAGGTTGTTGTGACTAGCATATGAGGTAATGTATATGAAGGCACTTTATAAGTTGTAAAGTGCTCTAAATGTATGTTGGAATTATTAATAAAAGTAAAGATGAATTTTTATGATTGGTCTCGTGCTTTAAATTTTTCCACTAAAGTAAAATGGGTGGTATGGGTAATATAAAAATTGATGATCTTCTGTGGGACATAAAGTGATACTTGTGAGGAGTGTGCCTCTTAGCTCAAGTAGATACAAGAGACTAAATGGGCAGCTTCTGTCTGGAGGTGAGATGTGAAGGCAGAGAGGGTTAGGAGCTGGTTGAATGGACATGGGGAATGAGGGGTGGAAAGGAGGCGTGTGCTGTCACAGTATGGGGAGAGCAATTAGAGTCACATAACAATGTATGTATAAATTTTTGTATGGGAAAAATTTTTTTTAAAAAATCACCTATATGAGACCAAAAAAAAAAAAAAAAATTGATGATCTTGTGAACCTCATGACTTCTCATAGAGAGTTCATAAACATTTATTCAGTGATTGCAATGTGTCAGGCACTTCTTGGAGCTAACAGCAGGTACTAAGATGTATAAGATGTATAAGTCACAGTTTGTGACCTTAAGTGGCTATGATTTACTACTGAGAAGACAGGCACACAAATAGATGTTTTCAACTGCGTATGATAACTGATCAGATACACCATTCGTGCATGTGTAGAGGGAGTTTAGAGAGAGGGCAGTTATCCCAAGAGGGGCTTTAAGGAAGGACATTTGAAAATGAGTCTGAGCTGCATTTTGGAGGAAATCAGAGCTAGTTAGGAGAAGAAGTGGGCCCTAAGCAGAGGAAACAGTGTCAGTAAAGGCTTGTCAGGAGATTGGCAGGATTTGCTTACTGAGAATTTTGGCTCGAATGACTCACTGAATGAATGATACCGAGAGGCTGAGAAGGTACTGGGGAGAAGGATGAACTCAGTTGTGAGCATACTTTATTTGGGGTGCTTGTGAGATAGCCATGTGAATGGATGTCAGAAGTCCGTGCATGTACAAGAGAAGTTCCAGGGAGAGGTCAGGGCTAGAAATGTGAACTGGGAAATTATCAGAATACAGATCAAAATAGCTGAGCTCACTTAAAGAGGGCATACATATAAGAAGTGCTGTTGGCCAAGATAGCATCATTGGCACAGTGGTTAAAGAGCTGGCTGCTAACCAAAAGGTTGACAGTTCAAATTCACCAGCCGCTCCTTGGAAATCCTGTAGGGCAGTTCTGCTCTGTCCTGTAGGATCACTATGAGTCAGAATTGACTCGATGACAATGGGTTTTTGGTATGTTTGATGAATACGCAGAGACTGAGGAGCACACGGACACCATTGATAAGGGACAGAGAGGAAAGAAGCAAACCAGAAGAGAGGTATCAGAATTTTCACCACGGTTAAGTGTACAGAGAGACGCTGTAAAAATGGACTGGAAAATGCTGATTGGATACAGTATCAGGAAGGGTGGTTTCAGTGGAGGGATGGAGGCTGTAATCTGCCTGTCCCCGTTACCTTTATCTCAGTCTTCCCTTAGTCCCTTAAACCTTAATCCACTGATATCTCTCTCACTCAGACACGTCACACATAAACATACATGCACACACTTCTCTCCACCCTTCACTTCCTCACCCTCCTTTGTGCGCTCAGTTCTACTAATGTTCCAGAGTTAGCACTGGTGGCTCCATCCCAGTTGCTGGTATGTTCTGTATGCTTCAGCTATAGGTTAGACTTTAATGAAGCTGAGGCCAGGAACATGATTCTGTTAGGAGCTGGAGACAACGAAGTCAAATATCAAGGCCAGTATGGGTTACAAGAGTGGAATATTAGAGTGTGGAACTGGTCTACTTCCAGGCGTTAGAATGGGGGGTGCCAGGAGGTGACTGGAGTTCATGTCACATTCAGCATTGCGAATGAGCCACGATCAGGAATTGACAGAATCAAATTATTATCTGGGTCCAGAGCCCTGAAAATGCCATGTTACAAGGTTACTTTGAATTTCCAGGAGCTTGCCTTCCAGGTCGACCTCCTCTGTCTTGAATTAAAGGTTCACGTCAGCATCTGACACCAGCATCGCTCCCAGTCTCCCTGCTCTCCAGGCTCTGCTGCTCCTCAGTCACGTCTCTCCTTATGTTTTCTCATTGATGCACAGCTTATATGACTAGGTAGGCTTTTCCTTTAAGCCCTTTCCCTTAGTTCAAATTGATTAACTTTTTCAAGTATTTATCGCCCCACGTAGAGCTAGATCCTTGCTCTCACCCCAGTGCAGTGGCTATGCTCCCTACAGCCAGCTTCACTGCTGGCAATCCGTTTTCCTGGACTGGTATTCTGCCATCTGTAGATCTCCTGAACGATGCTTTCCTCCTGCTTACCTGCTCACCCACTGCATGGATTTTGTGCTCTTTCTACCTGTTGGGAGACCCTGGGATGCTGCTGGGTGTCACACGCTGGCCACCGTGCCTCAGCTCTGTAGAGCCAGCCTCTACAGTCCGGTCAGTTTCCCTGCACTATTGTCCGTGCGTAGCTATTGAGCAGCGTTCCAAATCTGCCTTCTTTGCATGTTCTAGTTTGTGTCTTCTTGTTATGACAGGCTCCAGGAAGAAAACAAGCAAGTGTGTGGCAGGAGATTGGTCTTTCCTCACTTTATTTCCCTAGCTTCTCTTTTTCTCCCTCCTTCGCTTCAGCTAGTCATCCATCTCTTCTAAGAACCACTTGGGACCCCTCTGAGAATTTAAAACACCAAGGTGAAGCGGAGAAACCAATTACTGTACTTCAAAAGAAAGATGATAAGAGTTGTTTTAAAAGGCAGAGAATCTTTTAATCTAACTTATGTTTGTTTTTTTTCTAAAGACCTATGCTAAACATTTTAGTTCATAATGAAAAGCTGTGAAAGTGTTTTTGTGAGTGTTACGTTTGTTGTCAAGTATCACACAACCCTCTAAGCTGAGTGGCACCGCTCAGCACCACTCTTTCACAGTACAAGTGTGGAACTTTTAAAAGCCAGTTTGCTGTGTAAGATCAAGCTGGCTTTTGCAATGTGTTTTCTTTCTTCAATGACGAAGATTATTCTAGGAAAGAATGACTGTCTCCAGATGAGTTTTGCTTTCTCTTTTCAGAAAATTAGGATCATGTAATCCATTAACTTTCCCTTTTCCTTTCTGCCTTAACTGCTAGATAGCTGAACTGTGTTTAATATTTAGTTGCAGTTATTCTCTCATGTTAGGTGACTAGTAACATCTGCTTCTCATTTTAACAAATTATTGTTCTCTTTTCATTGTCTGATTTCATAGCTTTTAGTTATATCACCTATAACAAATCCTTTTTGGAAGCAGGTGGGGTATAAACAAACATACATCTATGTGAAATTAAAATAGCTTTGGTCACAAAATGGAGACGCTGAAATGTTTGTGCAGTGTTTGTTAGATATGGTGTGTAGGGGTGCCTGTGCCAGTGTATGTGTGTGTGTGTATGTGTGTGTGTGTAAAAGCTGGCAAATGGGGAGAAATGAGAATAATGTGATTTTTGAAGAGGAAAGGATATGTTATAGACCCCAGTGGAAGGGTTGTCTTAATTCCAAACCAACTACCTAATGAAATATTTACAAGCACTTAGTGCTTTTAAGCAAATATCTTATTCTATGTCCCAAGGGAAAGTAATTAATCTGGATGTGGAGTCTTCACTTGTTTTTCTTTTCCTTTTTTCTTCAACCTATGAAAACTCTGGGGATGAGTATATGGGCTGTTTTTATGGCAGATAATCACTTTAGGCCTAGAGTAAGTGGGTTCAGTGCACTGCTTAAGGAACCAATTAAATACCCACAGTTTCTTATAAAGTCTATTGAAATTATCTGTTGCCTGATTTAGAGTGATTAAAATAGAACTTCAAAAATAAATCTTAGTAGCCTGCAAATTGATGAAACCCTTCAGAAGAGTATCCACTGAGAAGGTTCATTGTTTTTCTTGTCTTCTAATTGTAGGAGGTGTATTGACATTCTTGTAATATAATTAGAAATTAGCTTTTCACCCTTTGTTGTCTATACAAGGAACTTTCAACTGTTATAACTCTCTCAATTTGTTCATTTGCATAACATTTTAAAAGTTAATTCAAATTACTTATATTGGAATTAAAGTTAAGCCAGGATGGTAAAATGATCTAAGTTTAGAACTTTAGAATCTAATGAAGGTCTTGTGTGTTCTGTGTGCTTTGGCTACAGCCCTACCACTTATGTTTTGGATGAAGATGAACCTCGATTCCTTGAAGAAGTTGATTACAGTGCAGAAAGTAATGATGAGTTAGATATTGAATTGGCTGAAAATGTAGGAGATTATGAAACTTCTGCTCAAGAAGAACTACTTTCTGACTCTGAATTATCAAGAACATACCTACCTTGAGCCCTCTGCCATCTTTTGTTAACTGCAAAGAAGAAATGAAATCTTGGCTTTTATTACACAGGAAATATGTGAGAAATCAGTTTCTAGAGAACTAACTCAGAAAGACAAAAAGTAACTTGGGCCAGTTTGATTTCAAGATAATAAATGTGTTATTAATTCACGATGAAATTGGCACTTGTTTTATTTTAGATATTCAATGCACTTATATAGCATTGAATTATCAAATATTGAATTTACTTTGAAGAAGAACCTCAGTATCATTGCATGGATTTTTATCTCCTTATGCTTATATCCTACATCAAGTGGATAATTTTGAAGTGTCAAAAGTATAAAATCTAAATTCTAGATAATTGTGGTCCTGAGTTGTTGAAAACAAATATGTATGTACATTGATTTCTATAGATGTGTTTGTGTAGGGGTGGGTAGGTATTGAAGGTAAGACTGTTCTTCAGAATCATGTTAACTATTGGGTTGTGACTGAAATAATCCAGAGTTTGCCTTTAAACCATTACATTCTACATTTACCAAATTAAACAAATAAAAACGATACCTAATGTTGCATTCATTTCGTCATCCTTTTTAACAGGCTCAGATCATTTGGTTTGCAGAATCTTGGTGAGTATATTATAAAAATCCAGCATCAGAACACATTGATCAAAATTTTTAGAAGATGCTTAATTTTCTTAGTCTTCTTTTTTTTTTTTTTTTATGGTAAAGGCATACCTGAACCTATCATAAAAGATACGGAGTATTTGGAGAGCTCTTTTCTATGCAGTTGTCTCTCATGGATGCATCTGAAGTTCATCACCGTAGTGAAACAGTTTGTTAAGAAGCTTTAAAATGAAGTGAGGTTACGATGTGATGTTAAATGTGTATTTGTATAGTGAACTTCTTTAACATTTCATGAACTGTGTTATGTTATTAGATTTACTGAAGTGGATTCATTTAGGGCATGTTGATGTCGTTATCAGAATCCTATATGACTGGAACAAATTTAAGCCATTTCCTGTACTGGCATCTTCCCGAGTTTTAAGCTGCCCTGCTGTAAGAATGACTTTGTGGTCAAATAAAATAAACCCAAGGACTTTCGATAAGTTCTTAAGAACTAATTTTCTGTTGCAACAAAACAAATCCAAAAAGATACCTCAGTAGCTGATTATGAAAATTGTAATATGGTTGTGAAGTTGAACCAGCCCTCTTAGTGGGTGGTGAGCTGATACAGGAAAGAGTGGAATACTTTAGCTGGGCAAAGTATTATTTAATAATTTACTAATTATTTATAAATTATCATTTAGATATTTTACATGAAAATAATCACATATTTTATTATGATTATAAATAATTGTTTATAATTCTTTTCAGAGAGTAGATTCTGGAGCCACTATGTCCGTATGTGAACTTTTCTTAATTCTTAAATTAGAAATCAAAACCAAGGTAGTCATGTATGAAAAGCAACTATAGTTACTACAATATGCAGAATAACTCAAAAACTTCTGTTTATTATGTTAGCATTGTAAAAACTCCTTACCATGTACTGTTATAATATTTTACATTGATGAAGTATATCTTTTAACATATGTTACAAACCTGAATATGCCTTTTATTAACTAATTATTCTCAAGATTGAAAAGAAAGTATTTATAGTTAGGAAATGATTTTTTCACAAATAAATAACATGGGAAAAATAAAAATTAACTTAAAATCCTAACATTCCTAATTAGGGGTATAACTAGGTTTCATTGGCTATTCCTACGTAAAATTGCCCTTATTTTTACCTCCATGGCCTCATTGTTTTGGGATTTCCAAAGAATAGTTGAAACCTCTTCAGGGTCATAATGCTAGGAATAAATGTGCTTCCCTGTGTAGCAGTGATGAGGTCTGATAAACTGAGTCAAATGATAGATCTTAGATTTATTTAATTTACCTCATATTTGGAACTTTGATTTTCGTTAAATGTAGTTTTGGTTTAATCAGTGGTTTTCAAATTTTAGCGTTCATCAAAATCACCTGAAAGGCGTCTAAATATACAGATTACTGCTCAGCACCATGCCAGAGTTTTTGATTATGTAGATCTTGGAGGAGGGCGGTGGTGGTTGTCAGTTGCCAACTCAGTATGTGCAAAGTAGAACTGCTCCATAGGGTGGGATCCAAAAATTTGCATTTCTAATTAGTTCCCAGGTGGGGATGCTGCTGGTCCAGGAGCCGCACTTTAAGAACCACTGGTATAATCGATGTACTCTTTCTAGCCACATCATCACAGTTTCCTGAGAATCAGAGTCAATGAAGTAAAAATTGGTACAGGGGATAATTTAGATCAAACTAATGTATAGAATCAAGGAACAACCCATGGAGATCACGTAGGTCACAGGGTCACTTGGGCAGAGCCAGGGTTTTAGCCCAGGTCTCCTGACATCCAGCCTCATGTTCTTCCCACAAGAGGAGGTGCTATCCTTTGCCTTTCCCCAAAGAGTAAAGACTCTGAGAAGCTTCAGGGTCTTCATTGAAACAATGAGGTTTATTCAGACAAGGCATATGCCAAAGCGTATGGCTCACATCACTGGCTTTTCTCTCATTGCACTCACAGTCTTGTTTCAGTACAGTATTATGTCCTGTGTTAGGTCTCTTTCTTAATCGGTCTCTGCCACTTTTGCCAGTTTTTGTGTGAAATTTAGAAACATGGACATTAGTCTGGATCCTAATTACAAATAAGTAACCTGGAGTTCCACTTCAAATGGTGCACCAACAGCAATGAGTATGATATTTCTAAATTTCAAATACTCAAATTAAGGTGACTATATTATTATAAGCACTGAAATGGATTATACAAAAAAAATAGTTATGGAATTTTCTTGTGCATGCTCCACAAATAAATGACAGTAATGAAACTATAAATTATTCTTATAAATCCTTTTTTATGTATACATTCTTTAATTATTACAAAATAATGATTGGAAATTGGTGAATTTTTCACTTATTTTGCTGAAGGTTTAGTTGTTTCTATTAAGAAAAACCTGCTAATGCATATTTTAATCGGACAGTTATTCTACTTTGCACAATCAAATGTTACTATTAATATTAAGTAAATATTTCTCCGGTTAAATTATATTCAAATTCCTAAGACACGGGAACGAAAACTTAGAAGAAAGTCTCATTTCCTTTATGAGAATTAGTGTTTTGAAGGTTTAGTCCTTGAAATATCACATTTCATTTGGTTTCCACCATTAGTGATATTGTTATTACAGTAAAACCTGTGAAAGTCAGAACCTGTGTAAGGTGGAAACTTGTCAGAGAAGGAAAACGCAAATATTTTCCACTAAAGAGAGAGCAGTAGAAAAGTGGTAACTGCACCCTGTCAAAGGTGGAAAACCTGCGAGACCTGGAAAAACAAGGCAGTTCTGGCTGTCACAGGATTCACTGTACTTAAGAAGCATTTTTACTGCCTAAACTGGGCTAATGCTGGGCAGAAAGAAGTCTACCTTTAGTGCCCTCCTGTTTCTGAACCGTGAACAGTAATTGAGGTTTATCTCCCCTCTTTTCCTCTCTTCCACCTTACAAGTCATCTTTGTACTTCAGACCTTTTTGACTTCCTTGCCCCCTCTATCAACTCACTGTTTCTTCAGAGCTTGGCTGGGCACCGGGGACATTGAGTAGCTAAACTTTTTTCCCCCTTCAGTTTGAGGTTGCTAAGCATGCAGTGCCTAAGTCCAAACGACTGGTTGTCTTGAGGTGGCATCTCAGGCATCCCGCAGGCCGGTCAGAATGATAGCTTGGAGTATGGGATGTGACTGACACTGTGGTTGAGTACTGAAGTGATCTCTGGGTGTGTGCACTTGGGTACATACATCCTCACAAACCCCCTTGAAGTGCAAGTGGTTGTGGTTCCCTCCTGCTTGTCACCACAGACAATTTTCAAAGGGCTTAAGAGTCTGCACTTTTGAAAACAGATGGGCTTCTCTGTAGTCTTTTCTTTAGCTGAAGTTGTGATGAAGTGGAGGGTTGCAAGACTAGAGGCTTAGTTACTTTCATGTTCATGTGCAAAATAATTACTGAAGTCAAATTAGGTAATGTATTTATAGTGTTAGGATTTTTTATTATGTGTACTTTCCTATTCTGACCTCATATAATCTATATAGGATTTCTTTTCTCCTATTTTAATCATTATTAACCTTAGAAATGTTTGACGTTTCATCTGTTTTCTTTCTTTTAGAATGTGGGAGGGACACTTGGAACAGAGTGAATGAATTGTGTAATTTCATATAAGAAGATAAATTTCAAGATCTGAAAATATCCCTTTTCAAGAATAATTATTTGTATTTAATGTAGAGAGAGAAGTATCCAATGCACATCTGTCTTTGCCAACCTTTATTCCCCCTTTCTGCAGTGCTACACAAGATTAAAACTTACTGAAAACTGTATCACTGCTATCATTGCATATGCTAAAATCCAAATCTCTTATAGGTTGGAGTGGACACTTGTGTGGTTGCCTCACAAAATCCATTCTCCCCTTTGCCCTAACCAATGTTCATGATCAATGCTTTCTGAGTCCCCAACTTACCCGGCAGCATCAGGAATGGAGCACGTGACCTGGGGCAAACCAGCCAGCACATTCCGTCTGCAGAGCACAAAGATTGGTTTGGAGTGAGCACATGACCTAAGTCAGTCCATGTGAAATGAGTGTTAGGACTTTCGATGGTGAAGCTAGGAGAGAGACCCTTCCTTGATAGAGAAAGATGTAGCCATTGGTGGCTACCATGCAAGCCTGAGAGGAGAGCACGCCTGAGACAAGCCAACGTTGGAGAAACAGAGCCCAAACGTTTGAGAGATGCTGGGTCCTTTCATCATTTTGAGAGCCCTAGCAAGCTGTACAACTTCAAATTGCGGCAGCTATATGGACCTATAAATCACTTTCATTACTTACGTTATTTGAATTGAATTTTCTATTACTAGTAACAGGTTTGCCAGTTACACAGGAATGTCTGAAACCTATCTGGAAAGCCAGTAAAACTGAGTGTCCGTTCCTGAAGGGGCAGTCCCACCCAAAGCACACGTCCTAAGGGAAGTTAAAAGAAAGAGATGAGTTCTTCTATCCAAAGAGTTACCGGGCAGGCAAAAACAAGAGATGTCCATTCATACATTTCAGACTTAAACTAGTTTTTATCTTGTGTCTACCAAAAAATGTGTGCTGGGCTGGAAATGAACCATATTTTTGTCATTGTCTGCTCTAAACTCAGATTATTTCCTCCAGTGATGAGATTTGCCCTTGGTTTGTTCAGAGAGAATTTTGTCCCAAGAGCTGGCTTTTCAGCATCTTGAAAGTTATCTTTAGTCATAATGAAGGACACAAATGTGGTTAAATATTAATATTGAAGTTGAGTACCTCTTTAATGGTGCATCATGATAACAAGATGGACTCAGAGAGCAAGCTGAGAGGAATCAGAGATCCCTTTTTTTGAGTTACATCAATTAGACCAATTATGCAAAGACAGAGAGTACACATTTGAAGTCTCTAGTATCCACAAATATAATGGGACCAGGTCTTAGTACTATTATATCACCAGTTTCAAAGCTATATCTATCCACCCTTTGATTGGAACTGCAAATCTCTGCTTTTTAATCCACCCAGGAGCCATAGATAAAAAGCATTTGAACAGCCCTTTAAAGAAGTGCATTCCTGGAAGTTCATTTGAGTATCACCAAAATGCTGTTAAACAGGTATAACTAGCATTTCCATTGTATAAGTGAAGAAGCTGGGGCTTAGTGAGCCCATACCATTTACCTGGACTTGCTGGTATGTAGCCAATTGGGGACTCAGACCTGAGCGTGGGGTCCATCTCCTGAAGACACTGCTTCCCCCACATTCAGCTAACTCGTGGCCTGTGCCATCTCTGCGAGGGAGCCATCCCCGTCAGCCTCATGTAGTGTGGTGACAGTGGAAAACTCTGCAGCTGCTTTATCACCACATGCCATAGTGCTCTGAGGAGGGTGGGGAGAGTGAAAGCTGACAAAATATCTCTTGTGTTAGGTGCTCTTCCGGGTGCTTTATGAAAACCATCTTAACCGAACCTCTTTTTTAGCCCATGGAATGATTCTCATATTTTCCAAATCCCTAATTTATGGGTAGTTGGGAGGAAGGCGGTACATCCAGCTTTTGTTTCTAACCATTTTATGTATAGATGTATTTTTAAAGGAGAGATCCTTGAGCCTCTTTCATTTCTGTTTAACAAAATAGGTAATGATATAGTACAAGCTGTTCTCCATCTGTCTTTTATGGTCTCTCTCATGACTTGGAAAGGCTGCTTATGTATCTGTGATGGTGAGGGAAAATGATTTTGTCCAACATACTAAAAGTAAGTTTTGAGTAATAGACTTACCTAAAGTAAATTTTTTGCTTCATTTTCACTAAAGAATTCTTGTTTTTTATTGGGAAGATAGTTTATTCTGTAGCTTCATTATCACTTTAACTGGCAGGGCCAAGAAACAAGTTTTGTATCTAAGGAAAAAAAGTGTTAAATTGTCTTCTTAAATTACACAGAATGAGAAATGCTCAAGTCATTGGCTTAATTTCCTAAGGCTGCCATAGCAAACTATCACAAAATGTATGGCTTTAAAGGACAGAAAAGTGTTTTCTTTTAGTTCTGGAGGCTGGAAGTCCAAACCAGGGTATCAGCTGAGTTCATTCCTTCTGAAGGCTTTAAGAGACAACCTGTTCCATTCCCCTCTCGGTTTCTCTGTTCCCGGCCATCCTTGGCATTCTTTTGCTGCTTGTTGATCATCTGCCCCTGTTGTCACATGGTGTGTTACCCTGTTTCCTTGTCTGCCCCTCTCTTTTATAAGACACTGCTCAGAAAGGATTGGGATTAGGCAGGACCCACTCTATTCTGGTATGACTCCATTAACTGGTAGCATCTGCAAAGAAAAAGCCTGTTTTCCCAAACAAGGCCACAGGTACAGGAGCTAGGACTCCAACATATCTTTTTGGGGGACACAATTCAATTCATTAACAGTTATTATGCAAATATTAGAAGACCACAGTTCTAGGAGTGTGAATGCAGTAGTTAACAAACTGGAAAGCTGGGTAACAGCCAGCTTAACCATTCTGACCAGGTGACTAGGTGCTGCCTTGTAAAAGGCATCCATTATGGATGACTGTTAGAATTTGTATTCTGAACTCAAAAGCATAAACATCCTAAACAATAAAGAGGGCTCTAGGATTCTACAGGTTGTATTTCTAGTAAATTAGATGTTGGAAGTTTCACTGTGTCTTTACAGATAAGACAATAGCCTCTTAGTAAGACTACTCCAAAGCATGCCAATATGTCCAATACTTAAGAGTGAATAAAAGAATGACTTTTTGTTTTGATAATAATAAAGGCTAACATTTACAGAGTGCCTACTATGTTATGGTGACTTACCTGTGTGATATTCATGTGATATATATTAAATAGGCATATGTATATACAAACCACAAAAACCAAACTCGTCGAGTCAATTCTGACCTGTAGCGACCCTATAGGACAGAGTAGAACTGCCCTGTAGGGTTCCAAGGAGTGCCTGGTGGATTCCAACTGCTGACCTTTTGGTTAGCAGCTGAACGTTTAACCACTACACCACCAGGGTTTCCATATATATATATATATATATATATATATATATATGCCTATTTTATTGTCACAGCAAACCTATGATAGGTATTACTATTACCCCCATTTTACAGATGAGGAAACTAACTTGCTAAAGATCACACAGCTAATGTTGGAAAATCAGTTGATTCTTATTCAAGTCAAGCAGGAAAAAAGCTACTGAGAACTACATTAGGGATTTATAAAGTTATCATCCTAGACTCCGTAACATCTGACCAGGGAGCACATTTCATAGCCAACATGGTTCAAAAATGGGCTTATGGAACCTGCCGTTTTGCCTCTCACCCTCAAGAAGTTGGTACAGTGGAACAATGGGATGTACACTTTTAGGTCCAAGCTCAAGACCCTTACTAACTCTAGAACTTAGCAGGATGGCCTTCTGTTCCGTCACAGGCCATTTAATCTCAGGAGGAGCTCTGTTTCTGGTACTGTCCTCCCATCACATGGCCCCTTGATGGACAGGGCCAAAGTGTGGGTAAGAATGATGGAATTCAGAAAGGATTTCAGCCAATACACAGTCCAGTCCTCCAATTATACCCACCACGAACAGATCCAATGGATTATGAAGTGAGAAGTTATAACCTTTTTCTGTTAAAAGGAGAGATAATAGAAGCAGAACTGACTTCTTGTCTAGACTGAGATAAATAGAACATGAATAATTGGGAAAAGATTCATGGGCTGAGAAAAAAATAGCAAATATATGGTTCTAAAATTAATATCTCCCATGCTATTTGTTTATAAATCTAGAGGATCACTATGATAAGAAACCACTGATAAAGTCAGCGGAAGTGCCACAATTTATAACATCCTGTTATCCCATATGCACCTGCCTGGGACACACTGGACAGGTGCTGCAAGGGAGGCCGTAGAAGGAGATGGGCCACGGATGCTAATGATTATAATACCTGATCACCTCTCAGATGCCACCTGTGAGTGGAACCTGGGTTGTAGGTAATCTCAGAGCTCTGGGATGGCTCAGACTGCTCAGAGAAGATAGTGGATGGAAACAAGTGTGGGTTGTGACTCACAGAGCAGGCCCAAAGAGCTGAAGTTTTGGATTATACACAAATACCAACTTTACAGGAACAATGAAACATTTTTACAGTCTTAGAGAAGTAGAAAGTTGTTTCAAAGATAGAGCCATTTTGCAGATCCATACAGAAGGGCAAACGGGTAAAGCTAGAGATAGCAGATCAAGACTTTGCCTTTAGTGTTTCGTATCTTTGCCCTGGTGTCACAAATGGTTAAATGCTCAAACGCTAACCAAAAGGTCGGCAGTTGAAACACACCCAGTGGCTTCGCGGAAGAAAGACCTGGTGATCTGCTTCTGTAAAGATTACTAGAAAACCCTATGGGCAATCCTACTATGTCACTCTGTTTGCTAACAGTCAGAATCCATTCGATGGCACCCAGCAACAACAATATTTAAATAGTTCCCCTTTATGTCAAAACTCTCTGCCTGGGAATTTACAAGGGCAGATGTAACATCCAAAGGTGTAAGTTCACCATAGGTCTTTTCTAACGATCATTTTATTAGTCTTTAATATCCCTGCTAATTAGCACTACTCATATTTCTCCAGCAGTCCACTGTAGGTTTGTTTTATTGCCCCAGCTTTGGAGCCCTGAAATCTTACTAATCTTTCGAATTATTTGACCTTGTTCCAATGGGAGGATGCCATTCATTGGATGCTGCTTCTCTGATGTGGGATTAGTTTGCATTGGGTGGAGAATTTAATGTCCATTTAGTTAAATCACCAAATATTTCTGCTACAGCTTCAGAGGCTTTGAAGACCCAAATTATGGCAGCAACCTATTGGCTGAAGGAAAATGGTGCAACTTAGGGGAGCAAAGCTTAGTATGTTCCATTCCCACAAGATAATTTATATATGTTTATAGTAAGGAGAGGGAAGGAAAGCAAGAGATGTTTACAATCTTTATATCTTACTTAAAACTGCTTAGAAAGTGTGTCTTCGTTTTGGATCAAAGATTCCTTAAAATATCATAGATATTGGAGACCCTTTAGTCAGTGAGCCACTAGCAGGGCAAACTCAAGAGCTCTTTGTACCCAAGTAAACTAGCCTTTGGGTCTCTATCAGATGCAGGTCCCTGATTCATGGTCTGTACGAGGGCATTAAAAATGTCCCTGGGTGGCTGGCACAAATGGCTTGTGCTTGGCTACTAACCAAAGATTAGTGATTTGAACCCACCCAGCAGCACCATGGAAGAAAGGCCTGGCAATCTGCTTCCATAAAGATTACAGCCAAGAAAATCTTATGGAGCATATCTAATCTGTAATACATGGGGTGGCCATGAGTCAAAATCAACTCAACAGCAACAGATTTTTTAATTTTTATTTTCTTTGGTTTATGGGAGCATTGGTGGTTCAGTGGTAGAATTTTCTCGCCTTCCACATGGAAGACTGATTCCATTCTTGGCTAATGCACCTCATGTGCAGTCACCACCTGTCTGTCAGTGGAGGCTTGTATGTTGCTGTGATGCTGAACAGGTTTCAACTAAGGTTTCCAACAGGTTTTCAAACAGGTTTCCAAACTAAGACAGACAAGGGAGAAAGGCCGGGTGATTTACTCTTGAAAATCAGCCACTGAAAACCCGATGGATCACAACAGTCCTGCAACCAATCATGGGGCTGGTGCAGGACCCGGCAGCGTTTCATTCTGTTGTGCACGGGGTCCCCATATGTTGGGAGTGACTCGATGGCAGCTGACAACATTGGTGAAACCCAACCAGCCCTAATTCTTTTGGGAAAATGAATGTTTCTCCTTATCAGGTTCATCACCAGGAGGGCTACATGGCCAGAAGTGGTCTTGGAAAGTCAACCACGTTGTGTAAGTGGAGCCTGATTTAAATAACCTATCAGGGCAGCCCTGAAAATGAAAGGTAGGAGGTGACACAAGAGTGCAATATGTGAGATTTGTGCATTCAGTCCATAACAAACACGTTGATGCTTTTTTCCTTTTTAACAAGAAGTGTAGCTTATTTACGAGTCCCTGTGTGGTGCAAATGGTTAACGCACTCAGCTGCTAACTGAAAGGCCGGAGGTTCAAGTTCATCCAGAGGCACCTCAGAAGAAAGGCCTGGCTATCTACTTCTCATAGCCATTGAAAACCCTATGGAGCACAGTTCTATTCTGACACACATGGGGTCGCCATGAATAGGAATCAACTCGATGGCAACTGGGTTTTTTTGGGTAGCTTAGTTGAAAGAGCTTTAGTGCTGGGTTTATCAGACTTGGGTTCAAATACTACCCTCCTGTTAACCAGCTGGGTGGCCTTGAACAAGTGCCTAGATCTCCCTGAGCCTCAGTTTCCACATCTGTAAAATGGTAATAATGGTGCCTGTGTCATAGGATTATTGTGGGGATTAAACTACATTTGTAGGGTGTCGGGCACAAAGCAACAACCTATTGGCTGAAGGAAAATGGTGCAACTCGAAAGAGCAAAGCTTAGTCTGTTCTGTTCCCACGAGATAATTTATGTATGTTTGGAACAAGGAGAGGGAAGGAAGGCAAGACATGTTCTACAGTCTTCATAGCTCAATGAGTAGATTAACTCTGTAGATGGTGGCCCATTTGGTTCAGTTTCATTTATTCTACTTAGTATTTCAGAGTTTTTTTGTCCTTCCATAGAATCTTTACTACTCAAAAGAACCTCAGAGGTCATCAAGTCCCACTCTCTTTATTAGACGAAGAAATTCAGTCTAAGAGAGGTCAAGCGACTTGCCTGAGGTCACCCAGCTTTCTGACTCTGCTCCCTGAACACCTCATCAGATCCTGTCTGAGGTGCACGCTCTGCCAGCCCACCCTTCTAGGCTGAGCAGATGGTTTCATATTCTGTTGACAATTACACTGTTCATCGTGCCATTTATAGCTTTGACTTTATAGCTTTGGGAAGCACCTTAAAATATAATTGCAAACACTCTACCCATCCAAATGTGCACTCCTCATGCCCAATAACAAGGCTTTTAAGTGGTGGCACAAGAAAACAGCAAGATGATAGCTCATGTGAAATGAGAAATCGGAGCAAATGGGATTTGGTAATGGACTTTTCAGTGACACTAGTTGTCTGATCATTAGTCTGCGGTTATGTTGGTACATTCTGTACTTTGGAAGGCACAAAATGTCAGGTCATTGCCCAAATACTGCTTAAGATTTTTGATTCTCTTGCAGAATTGTAGCAAAGTACCTAGGTCTGATTTTTTTTTTCTTTTTCAAAACTTTATTTTTGATGTCAATTCTACCCAAAGCAATCTACAAATACAATGCAATCCCAATTCTTTAATGAGATAGAAAAACTAATCATTAACTTTATATGGAGAGGAAAGCGGGCCCGGATAAGTAAAGCTCTATTGAAGAAGAAGAAGAATAAAGCACGAGGACTCACACTACCTGACCTCAGAACTTACCATACAGCTACAGTAGTCAAAACAGCCTGGTACTGGTACAATAACAGATACATTGACCAATGGAACAGAATCGAGAACCCAGATGTAAATCCATCTACACGAGGTTGACAACCAGTGTCACATAATAATTTGTGTATTGTTCAATGAGAAGCTAATTTGCTCTGTAAACTTTCACACACACACACAAAATAGCTCAACCAAATTATTGAGGCAACAGGAGAGAAAAACTTACTGTTATTTTTTTGACAGACCTATAAGCAATAAAAAGTACGACTTCTAATCAAATGGCAGGAACATCAAAAATAAAGTTTTTTTTTTTAATTGTGCTTTAGGTGAAAGTTTACAGAGCAAATTCATTTCTCATTTAAAAATTTATACACAGATTGTTTTGTGACGTTGGTTGCGATCCCTGCAATGTGTCAGCACTCTCCCCCTTGCCTTTTCCACCCCGGCTTCCTCATTTCCATTTGTTCAGTTTTCCTGTCCCTTCCTGCCTTCCCATCTTTGCTTTTGGGCAGGTGTTGCCCGTTGGTCTCATACGTGATTGATCTAAGAAGCACATTCCTCATGTGTGTTATAGGCCTATCTAATCTTTGACTGAAAGGTGGACTTTGGGAGTGGATTTAGGTCTGAGTTAGTAGGGTGTCCGGTGGGCCGTAGTCTCGGGGGTTCCTCCAGTCTCACACCAGTAAGTCTCGTCTTTTTGGGGAATTTGAATTTTGTTCTACATTTTTCTTCCTTTATTGTGATCCCTGTCAGAGTGGTCAGTAGTGGTAGCCAGGCACCATCTAGTTCTTCTGGGCACAGGCTGGTGGAGGCTGTGGTTCGTGTGGCCCATCAGTCCTTTGGAATAATATCATTGTGTCTGTTTTTCTTCATTCTCCTTTGCTCCGTACAGGATAGGTCCAATAGAAGTATCTTAGATGGCTGCTTGCAAGCTTTTAAGATCCCAGATGCTACTCACCAAAGTAGGATGTAGAACATTGTCATGAACTATGTTATGCTAATTGAGCTAGATGTCTCCTGAGACTATGGTCCCCAGCCTTCAGCCCCAGTAACTTGGTTCCTCAAGGTGTTTGGTTGTGTCTAGGAAGCTTCTATGACTGTGTCCCCTTTGTGCTCTATTATATATGTGAATATATGCTGTACATGCAAACATGTATGTAAAAACATCCACAGCTTAGCCTAATGGGTATAATCCTATACACCTTCCTTCCCCTCTACAGCATACGTATCTACCTATGTATCTGCTTGTAAGTTTAATTTGTTTTTATTGTTGTTGTAGTATATGTTATAGGATTTACTGTGGTTGCCTCTTTTTTTCTTTCTCATGTTCCTCTAAGTGTCTTCCTTTGCCTTGGGGGTCTATTCTTGCCTTAGAAATTCCAGCTGCCCTTAGATTGAGATATTTAGAAGACTTGCCTATTATCTTGGCAGTTCTCAAGATTTTATTTCCTTTCCCTCCCTTCCTTCCTCCCCCACTCACTCCCTCCTTTCCTTTCATTTATTGAGTACTTACTTGCAAGGGACCAGAGTAGGTGAGAGGAATGCAAAAGTGAGTAAGACGTGGTCTTTATCCTCAAGGAACTCAGAGTCCCATGGAGGAGCTAAGCATGGCTTTGATAAGCAATGATGAAGACAGAACATGATGTGCCAGGAGAAGGGACAAAGGGCCCAGGACACATAGGAACAACCAAACCCGCAACAGGCCTCAGGGAAAGGTGATGTGAGACTGAGCTGGGCCTGGGAATATCAGTAGAGAAGGAGGCTGGAAGGTGGACAGTGGGAGTCAGGGGATAGAGGGGGAGGAGGGTGGGGATTCCAAGCAGCAGGAACAACGTGAGTATCGGGTAGAGGTTGGCAGGTGAGGAAAGATAAATAGAGGTCTGGTCATGAAGAGACTTGGAAGTTATGCTGTAGTGTTTGTAGCTGTAGGTCAGTGGGGAGCTACAGATGGTCTTAAGCAAGCAAGTAACAGGATTTGGTTTATGTTTTAGAAAGCTAAAGAATGGATTGGGGGGCGGTGTAAACCCTTGGTTTCACCTTTGGATCCTACAATCAATTGGGAGTCTTGGGTTTGTCTTTTAATTCCCTTCCTTGGGGTGGGTTTGTATCTGACCCTTCTCAGGCCCCACTGGGCAAGGAGCCCCCAACAAGCTCTCAGAAACAGGATCCACCCTCTCTCTAAGCTGGGGCCTATTGCAGCCTGCTCTAGCACCCCAGAAAGAAAAATGGTCAACCACAGCCCTTTGCCAAACCAAAGTTACTACTGCTTCTGCCTAAGACATCATGCGCTTGAATTTAATGAGTGCATGCAAAATTATGTATCTTGAAATTTCAACTAAGGACTCTAGGCTATATAAAAACCGTGAAAAAATAGCAGTTCTCTAAGGCTGTTGTTGCTAGCTGCCATCACGTCAGCCCCTGACTCGTGGTAACCCCATGCACAACAGAATTAAACACTACTCAGTCCTGAACCATCACCATGATCAGTTGTGGATCGGACTGTGGTGATCCAAAGGGTTTTCACTGGCTGATTTTTGGAAGTAGATCACTAGGCCATTCCTCCTGGTCTGTCTTAGTCTGGAAGCTCTGCTGAAACCTGCTCAGCATCATAAGAACACACAAGCCTCCACTGACAGACGGGTGCATGAGGTGTAATCGAACTGGGGTCTCCCACATGAAAGGCAAGAATTCTACTACTGAACCTAGCAGGTCTTATATAAGCTGATAAATAATCATCCTTCTCATCACAACTGCAAACAAATTCTGATTAATGAATTTGCTGAGAGTTACTCCCTAAAGAGAGTCAGCCTGGGGAGGAGGATAAAACTGAATTGGGACCCAGAATGGCAACTCAATTTGCCTCCATCAAACTTTAGGCAAATAGTGCATTGTTTTGAAATTCAGTTTCTTGGTCTATGAAGTAAAAGTTTGTAATAGAAAAATCCTAAGTCTCCTCAGCTCTGTCATTCTATGGTTTGCCCTGACTTAATCTTTTAAAACATGTATTAGAGAGGTTTCTTCAATTTTTGTTACCTGTATAAACGGATGATGTTTTCCACAACCACATTAAAATAGGTAAATGGGAGCTGTGCAGACAAATCTTTGGCAAAAAAAGAAAAGTCAGTAACTTTTTCAGATGCTGCATTATTCCTGGTACATGTGATACTTCCTACTAGTAGTTCCAACAAAGAGTTTTATACATCTGGTTAGATTTTTTAAACTCAAGTATAATTCAAGGGACTTAGGGCTCAAGGTGGTGGATTAAGTGTATACATGTGAATTTCACTCTTAACACTTCGCTGAAGTGAGACTGGAGGGATTTTAAAAAATCTCTTTATTTTGTAATAACTAATATTCATGGTGTTGTTAGTTGGCGTCGAGTCAATTCCAACTCATGACAGCCCATGTGTGCAGAGTAAAACTGCTGTATATGATTTTCAAGGCTGTGATCTTTCAGAAGCAGATTGCCAGGCCTGTCTTCCGAGGTGCCTCTGGGTGGGTTTGAACTATCAAACTTCCGGCTAATAATCAAGTGCTCAACCATTTAAGTTGCCAAAAAAATGTAAGGGGAGGTTCTGTGTACCCTTCACCCAGTTTCTCCCAATGGTAACATCTTGCATGTATATATTTAGTACAGTATCAAAACCAGGAAAATAGCATTGGCACAGTCTATAGAGCTTATTCAGATTTCACCAGTTTCATATGCACTCATGTGTATGTGTGTGTGTGAAGTACTATGTAATGCTATTTATTACATGTGCAGATTTGTGTAACAACCACCACAATGAATATACAGAATTGTTCCATCTCAGGAAGGATCCTAGAGAGATTATTTTTAATAGACATAAACCCATAGCTGTCAGTATGGCTTATACCTGAACATGAAGAAAACAAAAATCCTCACAACTGGACTGATAAACGTCATGATAAATGGAGAAAAAAATCGAAGTTGTCAACAATTTCATCCTACTTGGATCAACAATCAATGCTCATGGAAGCAGCAGTCAAGAAATCAAACAATGTATAGTATTGCATCGGGCAAATCTGTGGCAAAAGACCTTGTTAAAGTTTTAAAAAAAAGATTTAAGTTTGATGACTATGGTGTGTATGACCCAAGTCATAGTCTTCTCAGTTGCCTCATACGCATGAGAAAGTTGAATAATGAAAATGGAAGGCAGAAGAAATGATGTGTTCAAACTGTAGTGTTGGCAAAGAATATGGAATACAATGTGGACTGCCAAAACAATGAACAAATCAATCTTAGAAGAAATACAACCAGAATGTTGTTTAGAAGTGAAATTGGTGAGACTTTGACTCGCTTACTTTGGACAAGTATTTGGTGAAGGACACTTGGAGAAAAAAAGGACATCCTATTTGGTGAAGCAGAGGGTCAGTGAAAATGAAGGAAACCCTCAATGAGGTAGATTGATACAATGGCTGCAACAATGGAATCAAACATACCAACAATCATGAAGGTGACACAGAACTGGGCAACATTTCATTCTGTTATACATAAGGTCTCCATGAGTTGGTGCCAACTCAAAGGCAACTAACAACAACCAAACCTACAAGGACAAAGAGAATAGGAAATTAGACAATAGCAATACAATTTTAGAAGTTAGAAAACAGAACAAATGGTAACTGACTTAGCAACCTGAGAATGCTGATTTCTAAGCTAGCTAAAGGGAAAAGGAAGACAGAACAAATCTGAGAATTGAGAGCAAACTCTGCTCAAGGATAGATAGACCCAATACCTCTGAAAGTGGAGCCCATAGCAGGAGATATAGTTGAAAATTTCAATTAAGATGCAGATATCATCCATCACTTGAGAGGTGGGGCACTGCCCCTCACCCTCTGGAATAATGGGATCCTTGTTCAGCAAACCTTCACTCCCCTCTACCTCCTGTTATGGGCAGAATGTGCTTCCCATCCCATTGAAGTTGGCCTTTACCAGGTGATTTGCTCTGGACTCTGAAATGTTATTGGATAGTATTACGGATTGAAATGTGCTACCCCCTCCAAAAAATACGTATTGAAATTCTGGCCCCTATACCTATAGATAGGAGCCCTAGTGGCACAGTGGTTAAGCACTGAGCTGCTAACTGAAAGGTCAGTGGTTTGAACCCACCAGCCACTCCATGGGAAAAAGATGTGGCAGTCCGCTTTCGTAAAGATTATAGCCTAGGAAACCCTATGGGGCAGTTCTACTCTGTCCTATAGTGTGGCTATGTGTTGGAATTGACTTGATAACAATGGGTTTGGGTTATACTTATAAATATGACCCTGTTTGGATACTGAGTTTTCTTTGTTATGTTAATTAGGCCATACCTGAGTAGGGTGGATTCTATACCTAATCACTTCTGTGTTATAAAAAGAGCAGAATGGACAGAGACACACAGAGGGAGAAGAGGAGGACACACCCCGGAGACAGATGCATCTACAAGGATTGCTGGCAGCTACTAGAAGCTGATCTAGACAAGGAAGGACCTCCCCTAGAGCCAGGCCCTGCATTCAGACCTCTAGCTTCCTGAACTGTGAGAAAATAAATTTCTACTCTTTAAAGCCATTCACTTTAAGTACCACCTGGGGTATTTGTGTTATGGCAATACTAGGTAACTAAGAGAGATGGGTGAGCAGGGGACTTAAGCACAGTTTGGCTTGGCTTTTACCGTCTGGTGGTCCGGGGTGGTGCAAACACTTTATGTGCTTGGCTGCTAACCGAAAGGTTGGAGGTTAGAGTCCACCCAGAGGCACCTTGGAAGAAAGGCCGGATATTTACTTCAGAAAAAGCCATTGAAAACACTATGGAGCGCAGTTCTACTCTGACACATGTGAGTTCACCGTGAGTCGGAATCCGCTTGATGGCCACTGGTTTTCAATCCATTGTGAGGAGAATGCCCTGGATAGCTGTTATCCCTGAATTCTTGGCCCCCAACCAGACACACACGAAGGAGACCTAACCCTAGTGTGCAGCTTGAAGCCAAGCCCAGCTCCCCTGCAGTCTGAAGCAGAGAAATCACGCTGATCCCCGCCTGGATCAGTTAACCAGAGTGGACCTGCAGACCTGTGAGTGTGAGGGTAAATACTTGTTGTTGAAGATCACTGGGTTTTGTTATCATTTGTTATGCAGCATTGTTGAGGTAATCGCTGAGGAATACCCACCCTGGCAGAAGACTGCAGTGCCTCCCGCGTCATGTTAATACGAGAATTAATTGAAGCGATGCCTGTGAAGTGTTCTAAGCAGTACTTGAGCATGTGTATTGTTATTGCTATTATTGTTTTTATTGTCATTAATCTCACGTTGGACTCTGCTCACTATCTCTCAGGACCCAACCTCTACATGCTCTCCTAGTGGGACCGGGCAAGGAAATGTTGGATCAACATATACTGATTGATTAGTTAGGACAGATGAAGCCTCACTCTCAGTGTTTGATGAGGATGATACCTGAAGGATAAGGTCATGTTCTAGGGTGCCCACTGTCCATACCTTAGCAGCCTGCCATTTTTTCCAGGCCAGAGTTCATGTCTCGCTCACCTTTGGGAAATCTGTGAGGGAGGTGCCTCCTTCTACCTCACCAGGAGGACAGTTGGGGGAACTGACCTAGTCCTCTCCAGTTGGGTCAGCACCTGCTGGGCCTAATACTGGCTTAGTATCAATGAGCGCATACCCTGGATTTTGCTGAGCTTCTTTACTGGGAGGCTCAGAGACGTGTTCCAGTGCCTTACAGATTTAGATTAGAAGGAAGGTGAGAAAAATAGTAGATGAGCCCTTGGTTTATCTCACCCACTCCCTGGGGCTTCACAAGGTGCCACAGTTTCCCAGGTGGGCCTTCCAAGGGCAACGACAGGGATGCAAGCACATTTCCCACCTCTGTCCGCTTACTGTGCCCCCACAGTCCTTTATGCTTTCACCTGTCCAGTTTCCTTGAGCTAGGTCCCCTACCCTCTCCCAGAGTGAAGAAACCCCAGCCTGCCAGTATTCTCTTGTATTGTGAAAATTCTTCTGCTTTAGTCAGTGGGTGTTGGCTGAATCCAGAGTGCAGTGGGAGAAAGTTCTGTTCCTGTGAGTAGGAGGTAGGCAGGGGAAAAGGCAGGAACTTCAGCTCTGGGTTGTACTTTCTACACTCCTGGGGCTAAAAGATCTGAAGACAGACACAACATGCCACCCAGGGCCCGATTAAGGCATCTGAGGGCCTAAGTGCTGATAATCTATGGTGCCCCCTCCTCTGTTTAGTCATGCGTTCAAACGAAATATGTGAGTTATATATATATATATATATATATATATATATATACACACACATGTATATACTGTAATTTTATGCAAATAGCACATACCTTCTACATTTGTTTGCCAACCATGACCTCCCCCAGCTCCCCCGCCCCGCAGAGTATTTTCATAAGTGCTGCTATGCCAATTTTTTTTTTTTTAACATGTTGCTGTAAAAAAAATTAGCACAGCATGCTTATGAAAATACCTCGGAGTGGGAGGGCACGGTTGTAAAAACAAATGTAGAAGGTGCGTGTTATTTGCGTAAAAATACAGTGTGTGTTTTTGTGTGTGTGTATACACGCACATGTATATACATATGTGTATATATATGTATATATGTGTGTGTCGTGTGTGTGTGTCTTAGCTATCCATGATGCAACTTCTTTTAAAATTTGACTATAATATTAGGATTGAATGCAAAAGTAGCCTATACCATTTTAGTGGAATGAGATGAACTGAATTATAAAATTTAGTGGATGTGGGGTACTAAGATTTTTACTATATACCACATTTTCTACAAAAAGAAGAGTCCACATATTCAACAACAAAGAAAATGAGTCAGTAAACTTAGTTGTTTCAACAATCAATGTAAAATTTTGTCGATCTCCCACAATGAAAAATTGACTTTTACAAATTTTGCTGTAAATGGCTCATACTTCAATTTTAATGCTTTTTCATAATAAATGCTATAATTACAAATGAACAAATGAAAAGATGTCATAAAAGAAAATTTAATGATCAGAAAACAAATATTATAACAAATTTACTATATTTTATTTTTAGATAGATATTTAATCTCTAACATGTTGTAATTAAAAAATTTCTTTCTATTCTTCACTCTTATAAATTCTTCAACGATTTCATCACAATTAAACTGTTGTTGAACAATATCTGCTTACACACATAATACCAAAAAACCAAACCAAACCCACTGCCATTGAGTTGATTCTGATTCATAGCAACCCTAAGGGACAGAGTGGAACTGCCCTGTAGGGTTTCCAAGGAGTTGAATTGCTGACCTTTTGGTTAGCAGCCAAGCTCTTAACCACTGTGCTACCAGGACTCCTCCATACATAATAAGGATAATGAATCAAGTCTTTCTTGAGTTATTGTTGTACACTGACGGTTTTTAAGTCTCTTTAGTAGTGAAAATGAGCATTCTGTTGTGCAGTTTGTGATCATTAAATTTAGGAATATGCTTAAAACAATTTCAACATTAGGTAATATGGATTGTATTTTATCTTCTACTGTGGAGCCATATATGCCTACATGAGTAAAATTCGTTTTTTTCTAAATCTGTAAACTTAGTTCTCATGTAAGAATGAAATTGTCACACTTCTCCATAAAGATTTGTATTTACGTCATCAGGATAAGCCTGCACTAGTTTCTTGGATGCCTTCATGCATTCTTCATCAGGTGTATCCACACTGTTTAAGAAGAAAGATCTTTTTGAGGAAGCTTCAGACACTTTCGCCCTTCTTTTCATGCAAGATTCAAGTGTGTCAGTGATGTGGTTATATGAAATTGATCTCTGGCACTCAATACTTCTGGAGCACTTCCTTTATTTATTTGTTTCTTTCTAATGCTTCTGTAATAGTGAACTGCTTATTGGTATTTGGAAGTATTTGTTTTGTTGTGTTTTCAAATTTCTGAAAATCTTCTCTTAAATTATGTAAATACCTTTTTAATGACTGGTAGAGATCTGTACGTGTCTTTCAATTTACTTCTGAATCTTGGAGAGCTTGACTCGTCCAATGAAAATGCAGCAATATTTTATTCCACATAAAACCAAAAACCAAACCCACTGCTGTTGAGTTGATTCCGACACACAGTGACCCTATAGGACAGAGCTGAACTGCCCCCATAGGGTTTCCAAGGCCGTAAATGTTTCAGCAGACTGCGACATCTTTGTTCCACAGAGTGGCTGGTGGGCTCCAACTGCCAACCTTTTTTTTAAATTTTTTTTATTGTGCTTTAACTGAAAGTTTACAATTCAAGTTAGTCTTCCATGCAAAAATTGATACACACGTTGTTATGTGACCCTAGTTGCTCTCCCTGTACTGTGACAGCACACTCCTCCTTTCCACCTCAGATTTCCCGTGTCCATTCAACCAGCTCCTGACCGTCTCTGCCTTCTCATCTTGCCTCTGGGCAGGAGCTGCCCATTTAGTCTCATGTATCTACTTGAGCTAAGAAACACACTCTTCACAAGTATCATTTTATGTCCCATAGTCCAGTCTAATCTTTGTTGAAGAGTTGGCCTCAGGCATGGTTTTAGTTTTGGGCTAACAGAGAGTCCAGGGGCCATGTCTTCTGGGGTCCCTCCAGTCTCAGTCAAACCATTAAGTCTGGTCTTTTTACTAGATTTTGAGTTCTGCAGCCCACTTTTCTCCCGCTCCGTCAGGGACTCTCTGTTGTGTTCCCTGTCAGGGCATCAAACTGCCAACCTTTTTGTTAGCAGCCAGGAATCTACTTGATGGCAGTGGAAATCCTTCCACATAACCAACATAAATACATACTCCAGTGTTTGCGTTTTGTTGACGGTGTTTTCAGCTTCTCTTTTGGTATCTCCTTTTTGTGTCTAGTCTTCGGCAATATTTTCTAAGGCATCTAGAATCTGAGTGTACGATTCCAGGATTGCACTCATTACTACAGTATGTGCTTCCCATCGTGTATTAGAAAGACATTTTAATACTCAGTCATTGTGTAAATATGTTTTAAGAACTGAGTAGAGGTAGCAAAAAATTGCAGAGTAACTGAACAGTAGGAAAATAATCAACTGCTTCCTGGCAACAGTCTACTGCATTACATCCTACAAGATTAAGTGAATGAGCAGCACATGGTATGAAAATGGCATATTCATTACTTCCTAAAATTTTCTGTCGCATGCATTTATAACGCCCTGACACATTGGCAGCATTGTCGTAGGACTAGCCTCCGCACTTAGAAAAATCAATTTTGCAAACTTCACATAGTGAAGTACTTGATTTGCAATTTCTTCATTGGTATGACTTTTTAAACTAGTAAAGGTAATAAATAGCTCAATGGGTTTTATCAGTTGGAGATACGCATCTTAAAACAATACTTAGTTCACATTCAGCAATCGTTATAATGACAACAACATGTTGCAAAACAGCTTTCCAATACTGATGTTCTTCATTAATTTGTGATTCCAATTCATGAGTTAAACCAAAACCATGTCTTTGCTTTAAATATGACAACATACAATCTCTGTGAATTGATCTATTTTCATGTTTATCGATCACATTCAAGTTGCGCCAATCGCTAAATCCATCCATAGCAAATCGAGAATTACATGATTTAGAACTGAATAGTCTGCAAACAAAACAATAGACAGAGCCAACTGATGGAGAACACAGTAACCACCTCCTCTTATAATTTTCACCATTAGCTTTGCACCCTAGAAATATATTCTGGCTATAAAACCTTGTTTGCTTACCATTCAGAAATTTTTTTTTGGATTAATTATGTTTTCTTTAATTTTATCAGCACTGTTTTATATATATATATATAGTACTTTAGATGAAGGTTTACAGAACAAATAGTTTCTCATTAAACAGTCAGTACACATATTGTTTTATGGCATTGGTTAACAACCCCACGACATGTCAACACTCTCCCTTCTCGACCTTGGAGGACCCTACTTTTTTTTTTTTGGTGAAAATATACATAGCCAAAGTTTCACCATTTCAAAAGTTTCTACATGTACAATTCAGTGATGTTGATTACATTCTTCCAGCTGTGCTGCTATTCTCACTATCCTTTTCCAAATTATTCCATCACCATTATCTTCAACTCACTGCCCCCTAGGCTTCCCATCCAACCTTTTGAGTTGCTGTTGTCAATTTGATCTCACATAGATCATTCTTTTTTTTTTTTTTTAACTTTAGATGAAGGTTTGCAGAACAAATAGTTTCTCATTAAACAGTTAGTACACATATTGCCCTATGACAATGGTTAACAACCTCACAACATGTCAACACTGTCCCTTCTCAACCTTGGGTTCCCTATCACCAGCTTTCCTGTCCCCTCCTGCCTACTAGTCCTTGTCCCTGGACTGCTGTGCTCATTAGTCCTGTTTTGTTTTATGAGGCTGTCCAATCCCTGGCTGAATGGTGAACTTCAGGAGTGACTTCACCACTGAGCTAAAAGGGTGTCCAGAGGCCATACTCCAGGGGTTTCTCCAGTCTGTCCGGCCAGTAAATCTGGTCTTTTTTTGTGAGTTAGAATTTTGTTCTACGTCTTTTTTCAGCTCTGTCCAGGACCCCTCTATTGTGATCCCGGTCAGGGCAGTCTGTGGTGGTAGCTGGGCACCATCTAGCTGTACTGGACTCAGTCTGGTGGAGGCTGTGGTGGACAATTCAGAAATTTTTGACATGAATTTTCAAATGGCCCACTGTAATGTTGACAATTACTTGGTCTTCTTTTGATCCAATAATTTAAATTGTTAGAAGAAAATTTATTCCACAAAGTAGGATCTGTATTTCTGTTATTTATGGGGTCTGCAGATGCTATACAATTTCAGATTCTAAAATAGTTCCACTTTCTACACCATTATTAACTTTTTTTTTACTACAGCAAGGAATGGATGCAGAATTTGGAAAAATTTCTCTTATATTCATATTGCCATTAGTAATATGAGCACTAGCAGTACTAGTACAATGATTTGCATCCATTAAACTTGAGCATTCAACAGAAGTCTCTTCAGATTCATTATGTTTTAAAAAGGAAGTTAATTTGGGAATTGTCTTTGGGGATTCACAAATCCTTTTCTTTTTATCTTCTACAAGCTTTTGTTTTTGCACTCAACTTACTTGTTGCTGTTTCATTTTTACGTGCATATAAAATTATGTCACTTTTTAAATTTGGTACTACCGTACCAAATAAATATGAATAATTGAAAATAAAATTTGTTAAAAAAGTAAAATTTATAAAATAAAATTTACATTCAAATTTGGAAGTTAACACAAAACTTTATATTTGAAAATTAGTAAGTAAAAAAATTGATTTGGAACATGTAGTTTTGTTCTTCAGGTCTGAGACAGTCAAAAGAATTAGTACTTATAAGGCAGTCGGAAATAATTTCCTCAGTTTGCCGTGCGATGTTTGTTGATGAGCCCTTTGCAGATCTCCATGTTTTTCATCTCGAAATAATGCATAAAACTTGTGCACTCACTTCCCATCCTTTGTTGCTGCATCTTGACAGTTCATGGATTACTGCTGATATCTGATGGGGGCAAGAGCAATCGCAAAGAGCATGATACCAGTACAAGCGTATGCTCAATCTGAAAACAAATTTTGGTTCATTTTGTGCAGGACAGGACCAGGTACATCACAAGCCATGTGATTATAGTGCTGCTGGCGCGTTCTTATGTGGTTGACGGGAGAGAACTGAATGTGTGCTTATACCCGATCGATCTGAAATGAAAAGGAAAATATGATTGTTATTGTATACAAAATTATAAAATGCACGTTTTATTTCTTTGTGTTCAACTCCCATATTGTACATAATTGATATAACAATAGCACCACTTCTCCACAAGCAAGTTTGTTTTCGAATCATAACAATAGCAATCAATTTCTTAAAAGTTAGTCTGAAGGGAAATGGAAAATAAAATACATTTATGTAATTTTTATTATCTAAATATTCATTTAATGTATTTCTTTGAGGAATTGTTCAATTTCCTTACACAGAGATACGTAATTATTCTGATAAAATATAAATGTAATGTTCTGATAAACACTCTTTTTTGCTTTTTTGGAAGATGAAGTTATAAACACACTCATAATTGCAAAACACACATATTTTGCATAATAAATATTAAATTTTGCATCATCTTAATGTGCCTAATACCTTATTTATTAGCATATATAGAGTAATACCAAGCAGTGTCCCTTGCAACAGCTAATAAAAGATGAAACTCACTTTATACATAAATTAAAACTTCTTATGTTAGATAAAAATATTTCCAGTATTTTTTGGACATTTGCTATGTTAGTATCAAATTATTACCCATATTAGTATTATATTAAATGTATGCTAGATTGTGTCCATGTGTATGCCAAACATATTTTAAAGTTAAAGTTATAAATATTATTGTTTACAAACCTTAGGTCATTACTCCAACTCATGGAGCTCCCATGTGTGTCAGAGTAAAATTGTGCTCCATAGGGTTTTCAATGGCTGATTTTTCAGAAGTAGATCACCAGGCCTTTCTTCTGCGGTGCCTCTGGGTAGACTCAAACCTCTAAACTTTTGGTTAGCAGCTGAGCATGTTAGCCATTTGCACCACCAGAAACTCCTAACATAAACATAAAAACAAACAAAAAATACCACTATCGAGTCAATTCCAACTCATGGTGACCCCATGTGTGTCACAGTAGAGCTGCTCCATAGGGTTTTCAATGATGTGACCTTTTGGAAGTGGATCACCAGGTCTTTCTTCCAAATGTAAACATAGGAACCTTTAAAGCAGACGAGTCAGTCAGAGGTGAGATAGAAGGAGAGCGTAGAGAGATTCAAAGAGTGAGAAATATTTGACCTGCTGTTGCTGGCTTTGAAGGTGGAGGAAGGGGGCAACGAGCCAAGGAATGTCAGCAGCCTCTAGAAGCTGAGAACAACCCCAGCCAACAGCCAGCAAGGACATGGGAACCTTAGTCTTACAGCCACATGGAAGCGAATTCTGCCAACACCATGAATGAGCTTGGAAGCAGGTTCATCTCCCGAGAGCTTTCAGAAGAGATCATAGCCCTGAGGACACCTTGATTTCAGTATTGTAAGACTCTAAGCTGACTCTAAGCAATCTGTGCCCAGACTTCTGACCTACAGAACTGTGAGATAACAAAGTTGTGTTGTTTAATCTGCTATGTTTGTGGTAATTTTTTTGCAGCAGCGATAGAAAACTAGTAACAGAGAAAATGGAAAAAAAGAAGAGGAGAGAGAACAAATGCCAGTTGCCAAGCTGTCTGTCAGGTGATGAGTTCTACATGTGGCTAATGAAATTGGCAGCTCGGCTCCTTTGATGAACAAAAAGAACCACCTTTCATATGGCTTGAACTAAAACATTTTGTGTTTGGCTTCAGCTTCACAGTGGTGCTTTTTCTTTTTTTGTTGACTCTATGGAAAGTTTGTTTTAATTCCTTTTTGAGTTATGAGAGTATGAGACTGGAGGAAATATACTTTTCTCATGAAAAAAGTCAAATAGTTCACAATGGGTTGAATTTTGAGGCTGTCTATGTGCTTAATACTCAATGTGGAAAAATAGTTTAGTTTCAATTTTGGGGAAAAGAGAGAAAAACATAATAGAGGAGATCGTTAGGCAGCCCAGTGCTGTCGTTTCTGACAGCCAGGCCATTTGGGAAGTCACCTGACCCAGTCAGGCCCTAATAGCTCAGCCAATCTTGGTTTCCATATTTGCGCAGAGGTATTTATGACATGTGAGTGTTCTTAGGAGAGAACTGCACACCTCCATAGCACTCTCAGCCACATGGTCTTACTTTTCTTGATTTCTGAATCCATTATGATGTGCCATTTTGTTGGAGTATCAGAATTTGTGATCTTGACCATTTTAACTTTCTACGATCAGAAAGTTGAAATTCTCTAGCTTTAAAATTTTTTTTTTAAATTCATAATATTGTGCAACTGTCATCACTATTTATTTCCAAAGTTTTTCATCACCCTAAATGAAACTTAGTACCCACTGATCAGTAACTCCCTTTTTCCCCCTAGCTCCAGTTCCTGGTAACCATTAATCTATTGTCTGTCTTTATATGTTTGTCTATTCTAGATATTTCATGTAAGCGGGATAGTACAATATTTGCTCTGCTCCTGGCACTGCTTTCTTGATGGTATGAGGTCCCCCACTCTCTGCTTGCTTCCCTTTCCTTTTATCTCTTGAGGGATAAAAGGTGGTGCAGGCCACACCACAGGGAAACTCCCTTTACATTGGATCAGGGATGTGACCTGCATAAGGGTGGTGTCACAATCCCACACTAATCCTCTTTAACATAAAATTACAATCACAAAACGGAGGCCAACCACACAATTCTGGGAATCATGGCCCAACCAAATTGATACACTCATTTTTGAGGGGACATAATTCAATCCATGATACCCATGTCATGGCAAGTATCAGAACTTCATTTCTTTTTATGGCTGAGTCATATTCTATTGCATGTATATGGCACATTTTGTTTATCCATTCATCTGTTTATGGACACTTGGGTTGTTTCCACCTTTTGGCTATTGTAAATAATGCTGCAATGAACATCAGTGTACACATTTGAGTCCCTGCTTTCAAGTCTCTTGGGTATATGCTAGAATTGCTGGGTCATATGGAAATTCTGTGTTTAACTTTTTGAGGAACTGCCAAACTGTTTTCCACAGTGGCTACACTGCTTTACAATCCCACCAGCAACGGGTGTGGATTGCAATTTCTCCACATCCTCACCAATACTTCTTATTTTCCATTTTTTGTTTGTTTGATAATAGCCACCCTAGTGGTGTGAAGTGGTCTCAGGCTATTTTTTACCAAGCATGGTTATATGTGTGCCTTCAATGCATATAGGATTACCCATATACAAAATGCCCTGAACTGATGGGCCATATAGGAGAGGTGAGGAGAGGATGTGTGAGTTTCCTGTGGGCCCAGGAGGATGCCCTGTGGAAGGCAGCTGGCTGGAGATGGTTTGCTAGAGTCCCACTCCAGCACAATGCCCAACGAGTCGCAAGGTTGTGGGATGTATGTTGGTGACTCAAGCTGAGGGCATTAGAGAGACTGTGCAGGGGACTGTACCATATGAAGGATCCCGCAGAGCCCTCTCAAGAATTCAGACACACCTGTCCCGAAACACCTACTCACAGAAGGTGCCAACAGCCACTATGTATGAGCCAGAAAAGCAGCCACAACCAAGACAGGTTTGGCACTAGGCCCAAATCTTGTCTTCAGCTCTTAGCCAGAGAAGCAGAGGCAACCAACAGGAGCAGACTACCTCTGAACCCAGTAAGCTAAAGACAGGCTTGTTCATTTTCCTCTCCCTGGTTTTCCCTGGAGAGTACAAATGGTTAATGGGCTCAGCTGCTAGCCAAAAGGTTGGAGTCCACCCAAAGGAGCCTCAGAAGAAAGTCCTGGTAATTTACTTCCAAAAAAGTCAGCCATCGAAAACTCTATAGCACACAGTTCTATTATGACCCACGTGGAGTTGCCATGAGTTGGAATCAACTCGATGGCAATTTGGTGGGTTTTTTGACCTGTCACCCAACACCTCAGGAACTCTGCCTTGGAGAGGCAGGGAGGAGGTGTCTCAGAGCTCAGCCACAATCATTTAGGGGCTCTCTCAGGCTAGCACTGGAGGAGAGAAGAACCAAAACCATAACTAAACAAAGCTCATTGCTGTCAAGTCGATTCTGACTTCTAGCGACCCTATAGGACTAAGTAGAACTGCCCCATAGGTTAAGGCTGTAATCTCAATGGAAGCAGACTGCCACGTCTTTCTCCCATGGAGTGGCTGGTGGGTTCAAACAGCAAACTTTCTGGTTAGCATCTGAGCGCTTTAACAACTGCACCACCTGGACTCCTAAGGGAAGAAGAGGAGGCTTAAAATCAAGGTTGAGGTTAAATCTATGGTGTGAACTCAAACTGTCATCAAGGGAAGGAAATGGGACACTTGACAGAGTATAATTAAAAATAACCATTGGAGAAAAAAATGAAACTTTGATGCTTATACCCCAACAGAGTTGAGGACTGCTCAGTAAATTGGTACAGGGTCATCGGTGGAAGGATTACACTGGCTTTAGATGGTCCCTGGAGGTTCTGGGTTGGGTGGATTTGGACTCAAGGAAATGACTGAAGGTGGCGTAAGCTGACCAAGGGACAGTGACCTTCCTTTCTCTGGAAGGATGCAGGCAGAGATGGGACGTTGGGGAGATAGATGCTCCTTAAAGTCATTTCAAACCTGGGCTTCTAGTCCTCCTCTGGGACCCTGTGGAGAGGTGGGTGGGTGGGGAGGTACAGGAGAAGAGGGCAGGCTGGTGGTGGTCTGTGGTAGTCCTGCCTCTAGAGTCTCCCTGGGTCTGGACATAGGTGTTATGTTTAATTGGGCTCACTAGGCTGGGATCTCTAATTGCACAGACTAAGGGCAAGCTCTTCCGCTGGTCAGCACTTTCTGCTGGCGCATTGGGTCTGGCCCGAGGACTCTGAGAGGAGATGCAGCAGTGACTGCCTCCCACAGGGTGCTGCCCTGGATCCTTAAAAACCACAAACCAAACCCATTGCCTTGGAGTCGATTCCAACTCATAGCAACCATATAGGACAGAGTAGAACTGCCCCACAGAATTTCCAAGGAGCACCTAGTGGATTCAAACTGCTGACCTTCTGGTTAGCAGTCACAGCACTTAACCACTATGCCACCAGGGTCTCCACCCTGGATTCTGGGGTTTCCTTTTTATTTTTTATTTTTGAGACCTACAGGCCACCCAGTCTCTGCTCTGGTGTGGGGGGAGGGGGGAGAAGCCGCTGCTCCTTCCATTTGGTCTTGTCACTTCTCCTGTGAATATGGAGGTGGACATGGACATCCTCACGTGGGAAGGGCCTGGGTGTGGAGCCCTTGCCAGCGGCAGCCAGCAGGCAACTCTGGGATTTAGTCATGGGACTTCGTGGCCTCGTTACTAGCGGGCACATGGAGTGGGAGGAGCTCAAGTCCACAGCTTCCTGGGGCTCCTACGTCTCCAAACCTATTTCTCTAAGGCATCTGCTACCAATTCTTTTATATCCTCCTCCCCTCTTGACTAAATAAAAATACCACTCCCACTCCCCAGTCCCATCTTTGCTTGGCCGACCACTTCCTCTGACTCACGGGAAAAAGTTTGGGGGCTCTGTTACTTGTATTGGGAGCATACAGATACAAGAGGCCCCTGTTAGATTTTGCAATGGGGCAAGGACTGCCAGATTGAGCAAGTAAAAATAGAGGGCACCCAGTTAAATCTGAATTTCATATAAACAACAAGTAAGTTTTTAGCACAAACCAAACCCAAAACCAAACCTGCTGCTGTCAAGTCGATTCTGACTCATAGTGACCCTATAGGACAGAGTAAAACTACCCCATAGGGTTTCCAAGGAGCAGCTGGTGGATTCAAACTGCCAATCTTTTGGTTAGCAGCCAAGCTCTTAACCACTGCACCACTGGGCTACTTTTTAGTACAAGTATGTCTGAAATATTGCATTGCTGTTTATGTGAAAATTTCAAATTTAGCTGAGCATCCTGTATTTTCTCTGGCAACCCTAAATGGAGCTCATTTCCACAGTTTACACCCAGTCCCCAAAAGCAGTCAAAGCATTCAGTCTTTGGAGCGGGAATAAGCTTAGGCAAAGGGAACATTCCATTCTTTCTTTCTCTACTAGAGGATGAGATTTGAGCTACTGGGTGTGACCAAAATGACCTGCTTTTTAGATGGTGACATCTTCTTTTAATGTTCACATTTAGCCCACAATCATTCACTTGCCCACCTTATAGAATGTTAGGATCTTTCTTAGAGTGTTCCAGCCACCCTGGTGTTTGCTCAGCTTCAAGGGGTCAGTCCTGTGTGAAAACTTCAGCCCCTCCCTTCTCCCATCCCCCCAAAAAAGAACTGGAGAGTCTAGTTTTTCACCTGTTATTGCTCTATACTGTGTTGCTATTATAAACCGTCCTCGGGGTTTAATGTGCATCTGTCTGGTGCGGTGACAGACCTTTCATGACAGGCCACGGTGGTTCTCTGAAGGAAGCTACCTAAACACTTGGCTAAGGTTATGACGCCTTTGTGTTGAGATGCCTGGTTTAGGAGGGCCAGCTGCTCCAGGTGTTGAGCTTGGCCTACCTGTGAGACTCCCCTTCTCCCCATGGTGTTTTCCCTTGGGGCACTTGGCCCTTTCCTGCCAGCTGGCCTTGGCCAGATTGTTCCAGTACAAGAGAGAGGCTCTACTATCATGGAACCTTATAGACACAGGTCAGTTCCCCATCACTGGGCTCCCAGGAGGGCTTTTGGCCCCACAGCAAATGTTCTCACTTTCTCTCCAGCAACCTGCTCCGCGTGTAACTGAAGAGAGGTCCCCTACGCAACTCTTCCTTGAGCAAAATGTGCTGGATTCACCTAGATAGGAAAGCAGTTAGAACTTTTAAGATGGCAGCTTCTTAAAATTCTGCCTAATCAGGCCTTTGCTGGATCTACCTAAATGAGAGAGAGAAAATGGGGACCTCATGTTGAGTTTCGGTAAATTTGATTACCTCCCAGTGTTGTTTAAAAGAGCGTTAGCAGCTGGTTTGAAGTTGCTTGTAGCATGTAAGAGCAGCCTGGTGGGACGCCTGTGTGTGTGTGTGTGTGTGTGTGTGTGTGTGACATATCCATGTGTGTGTGTGTATGTGTGTGGTGTGTCTGTATATGTGTGGTGTGTGAATGTGTATGGGGTGAGGTATGTTTGTGTGGTGAGGTGTGTGTGGTGTGTGCATGAATGTGTGTGTGATGTCTGTGTGACATGTGTACGTACGTGTGCGGTATATGTGTGTATGAGTGGATGGAGTGTGTGGTGAGTATGTATGTGTATGTGTGTGTGTGATTGTCTTAGTTATCTAGTGTTGCTATAACAGAAATATCGCAAGTGGATGGCTTTAACAAACAGAATTTATTCTCTCACAGTCTAGAAGGCTAGAAGTCTGAATTCAGGGTGCCAGCTTCAGGGGAAGCCTTTCTGTCTCTGTGGGCTCTGGGGGAAGGTCTTTGTCATCAATCTTCCCTTGGGTCTAGGAGTTTCTCAGTGCAGGACCCAAGGTCCAAAGGACATGCTCTGCTCCTGGCTCTTCTTTCTTGGTGGTAGGAGGTTCCTCTCTCTCTGTCCACTTTTCTCTCCTTTTATCTCTAGTAAGATAAAAGGTGGTGCAGGTCACACCCAGGAAAACTCCCCTTATATCGGATCAGGGCTGTGACCTGAGTAACGGTGTTGTATCTCATCCTAACCCTCATTAATATAACCTAATCCTGCCTCAATGGACAGCTCACTCTCTCATGGGACCATAACCACAGGCAAAGAGGCTAGGATTTATAACACATTACAAAACGGAAGATAATCAGATCACAAAATGGAGGACAGCCACATAATACTGGGAATCATGACCTAGCCACATTGACACATATTTTGGGGGGGACACAATTCAACCCATGACAGTGGAATATGTGATTTTATGTGCGCAAGTGGTATGTCATATGTGGTGTGTGTGTGTGTCTTTAGCACGACCCTAACAAGTCTTTGGACCCCAGAACTGTCAGACCACTGGAATAGCCTATCGGCATGTCTCATGTCACAAAGCATCTCTTCAAAGCAATAAACAAACATAAAGCCATATTGTGTTTTAAGAAGACAATTGGTTCAAAGGGTTTGCAGGACTTTTTTTTTTTTTTTATTGTACTTAGGTGAAGGCTTACAGAACAAAGAGTTTCTCATGAAACAGTAGTACACATATTGTTTTATGACATTGGTTAAAAACCGCACTGCAGAACTATTTTTAATACTGAAGTCTGGAAGGAAAATGATGTCCTATGAGGCAAAAGTGTCCAAATATTCCAATGAGATCACAGCTGAAGAAGTCTTGTTTTTATTTGTTTCTCTCAGGGTTGGGATTGCTCAAAAAAGGTGAATTTTAAACCCTTCATTCCAGAAAGCTTTGCAGCTTGAGCTGTGCCTGGAGCTGCTTTCTCTTCTGTGGTTTGTCAGACAGGCATGAAAGCTCCTACAAACCAGGAGCTTGGATCAAAGTGGATGAGTTGGCGGCAGAGGAGGAGGGATCTTCTGATAGGTGGAGATGGACTTGCATTACAGAGAAGCAGAAGCCCAGTCATGTTCAAGAAGAAAAGAAAATGTGATCATATCAGGATTTCTTGACTCTGTTGTGTGATCTTGAACAGGTTACTGATACTCTCTGATTTTTTAATCATGTCATTTGTAAAATAGGATAATACCTATCTCGGAAGATTATGTGAATATTGATAAGATAATGAAAACAACTATTACAGTGCATAGCACATACTAGGTGCTGAGCAAATATTAGTTCTCTCTCTCCTTGCCTTTGACTTTGGTTTTTCCATGACCATATTTTATTAAGGAACAAATGACACAGACATTCCCCTCAAACTATTCTGACTACTGCCTTTAAGAGAGGAAGAGCACATAGAAGAAACAAAATCATAGGAATGTGTGGTGAAGAAAAAGAAAGTATAACTGTGACTTTTTCTTCTCCCTTTAGGAGTGAGGCCTCACCTCTCTCCAGGAAATGGTGGTCTTATTTGCAGATAAGTGAGACCCTAACATAGTTTGTGCACTGGCTGGGACCCTGGGGTTGGACTTTTCATTTTGAGCTGTAACTTGTCTGATAAACCAAAAACCAAACCCGTTGCTGTTGAGTTGATTCTGACTCGTAAGCACCCTCTAGGACAGAGTAGTACTGCCCCGTAGGGTTTTCAAGGAGTGGCTGGTGGATTTGAACTGCCAACCTTTTGGTTAGCAGCCGAGCTCTTAACCACTGTGACACCAGGGCTCCAAATTGTCTACTAGAGGAAGGTCAATACCTCCTGGCGAATACTCCCAGAACAACCCAGGCCTGCTTTTGGTGGTTATGTCTGTCTTAGGCTGGGTTCTCTAGAGAAGCAAAACCAGTAAAGTGTATAAGTATATGTATATATATATATAGAGATTTATATCAAGGAAATGGCTTGCGTGTTTGTAGACTCCATGGGTCACGATAGAAGCTTCTCCTGATTGACGTAGCCACAGGGGCTGGTGAACCCAAGATTGGCAGGTCAAAGAGCAGGCTTTTGCTGATAGGCTGTGAAGATTGATGAATCCTGAGATTGGCAGGCAAGACCACAGGTAAGCTGCTAGCTCAAGTCCCAAGAACCAGAGGTCATATGAATAGGAGCCAGCTGCAGGATCCAGCACAAGCAAAAAGCCAGCTAGCCTTACCAGAATGTCTGCTTATATTCGGATGCAGGCCATACACCCAAAGAAACTACCTTTCAACTGATTGGCTACTCACAGCATATCCCATCATGGGGCTGATCACATATCAGATCTCAACAGGGAAGTGATCACAACACAACATGATACGACTGCCAAAACACTGAGAATCATGGCCCAGCCAAGTTGACACACAGTCTTAATCATCACAAAGTCCAGCACAACCAGTTACCTGGGAGCCTCTGGGGAGTCCACTGGCCTCTTGGTGAGATTGTGTTCTGTAACATCTTATTCCACATTTCCTCCCTTGCCTGAGATTCTTATTTATTTGTTTATAATGGGGAGGCTGAGGACAGCTGATTATCACTTTAGGAGAAACATGATGCTTTCCCAGGAAACTCCCAAGACAGAAGGAAGGAAAACAAGCACCATGTGGAAGAGACAAGACACTGCTTTCAGAAAATGGCACAGGAAGTCACATTTGCCCATTCCATTCACAGGGAGTGCTGCGTCAGTTTTGGGCGGGATGTGGGTGGGCGGTAATTTCTCTACCATCGTGTAAACTCTGGAAACGGACCCAGCTTTCTCCCCTCTTCTGCTCACTGCTCATATAGCAACCACAGCCCAGTAACTTCTTTTAATGAGTCTTGACAACAGCCACTCCAACCATCATGGTGCTTGGGGATGGTTAGGTCAGAAGAACTCAAGCAGGTGCTAAGCAGTAGTAGTACAAGTGCCCTCTTCTTACAAGGAGGAGGCTCTTTGTCACCTGTTGTTGATGCAGGTATCAGTGGCATCACTAGGGTTGGTATCACCCAGTGTGGTAACTCATGGTGTCACCCCTCTCTGCACGGACCTCCTCCCCGTGCCAGGCCATACAGAATCCTTACTAATATTTTTTGTACTAATGTTACTCATAAATCGTAATTGTTGTATATCGCTCCTTCTTTTTCTTTAATTACTACTTCATTCTCAAAAAAGTTACTGATATAGGTTCACATATACTAATTATCACAATACTGTAGCTAAAACGCCAGAAAATTTGACAAAATCAGCAACTGTAAAAACACCAGCAGCAATGACAGCAACAGCGTGTGCTTGTAGCACATGCAGACAAAAACACATGATTCAAAGCATCATTGTAATTGAGTAATAATGACAGTTCTGACCAGAGTGCATTTGAAGGTTCAAAAAGTAAATTAGCATAGAATTTTAGCCTTGTAGTTATATTGATACATGTCAGTTGGGATTATGAAAAATGTTTTTGTTGTTATGACTGACTATAGGGATATTTTTATAAAAATAATAAATTTTTGCTGAAACACTGCACAAAAATTTTATAGATAGTTATTTTGGTGTCACCTTCTCTGATAATGTCACCTAATGTGGTCCACACCCCCCCGCACTCCTCTAGTGACACCACAGGCTGATATTGAGACCTGCTGCCTTCATCTGCTGGCCAAGCTTTAGTCTTGGGTCATTAGTCTAGGCAACAAGGGAACAAGCACTGATGAATGATGGCCAAGTAAGGTGGAGTGGACACTAGGTGACCCAGTCAAATGTAGCCCAGAAGATGGACATCTCACCTGGACGTGCGCAGTTAGAGATGTCTTTCTGGAGGAAATTATGTCTGAGCTGGTGACCTACAAGATGAACTTCAGACTCTGAAGCCAGGGAAGAGAATTCTAAGCAGTAGGAACAGAACACACAAAAGGCTGGAGGAGAGACTGGGCAGAGTATTTGGAGATGCTTACAGATGCTCAGTTCGGTTAACACAGAATGTACAAGGAGTGAGCAATAAGATTGGAGAGATGAGCACAGGCTGGGTCATGCAGAGCTTTTACTCAGACATGGCTGGGCTTGGGTGGGTTGAAGACGCCATCTCTGTTAGCAAGTACTCACTGTGAACTCCTGCTCAGGATAGAGGTGGAAGTCTAGAAGCATGTAACACATGCTAGTGGTGCTCCGTCTGTATCTTCTAGCCCTTATCACTTCAGTGCACACAGGTCAGCTTTCAACAGCAGCACCAGTATTGCTTCACCTGAGGGCTTTCTTTGTCTTCTAAACCAACTTTGCTCCCAATATGCTAGGCTGGAAGTGCTGAAAAATTAATGCTCCCAGGGGTAGCACTCAACCAACGGTTCTCAGAAGTTGATGAATAAATACCCCAGCTCCCTCACCACTGTGGGTGGGATCACTGGAGTGTGTTTGACACTGGCTTTCAAAGTTCCCTCCTATAGGATTAAATTCCATCTCTCCAAACCTAGACATTCAAATATGTTCAGAACCCAAAGGTCATCTTCTTGATTCCTTTTTCCCCCCTTTTTAATCACTTTGGACAGCCTGATTGCCTTCCAAAATTTGATCTCTTACAGACAATTTTATTAGTAAGGAAACAGTTTGGTTGCTAAACAGCCAAAATAACAGTGGATTTATAAATATACAGTTTGTTTCTCTCTCACCAGTGTGAGCAGTCCAGGAGTGATGGCAGTCCTATGATTTCAGCGACCCAGGATCCTTCTCTCTTGTTGCTTGGTGTATTAATCAGGAAAGGCTAAGTTATGCAGCTTAAAAAAAAAAATCCCCAAATCTCAGTGGCTGAGACAATAAAGGTTTATTTCTCCTTGGTGCTACCTGTCCTCTGAGGGTTAATGGAAGGACTCTGACGTCATCCAGGACTTAGGCAGATGGGACAGCCACTGTCTGGAACATTTCTGGTGACTATGATAGAGGCGTTATTTCAGCAATTAAATGCTCAGCAGCCAGAGCTACTCATATGGCCCCATACCAATTATCAGGAAGGTGGCACAGGACTAAGCAATGTTTTGTTTTGTTATTCATAAGGTCGCCATGAGTTGGAGCTGACTAGACAGCAAGTAACACCAACAATAACCACAAGGAAGCCAGGATGGGAATTCTACTTTTGTGCCAGAAGGAAATGAGAACTAGCTACCAAAGCAGCACTAATGTTTACACACTCTGCCCTTCACAGCAGGCTGCCATCTTGTAGGTCCAAGATGGCTGCTCTAGCTCCTACCAGAGGTGAAGGGTGGGCCTCTTCCCCTTAAAGTCATGATACAGATATTGCACACGTCACCTCAGTGCACATCCCATTGGTCCAAATTGGTTACAGGTCAATCTAGCTGCATGGGAGGTCAGGAATTATAGTCTGTATGTAAATAGCTATATGCCCAAATAGACCTTGTAGAAAAATTGGAGTCTGGATCTTAAGTCTATTGCTTTTGGATGATATTGGAAGATAGGGAAAGATGTGGTGAGGGAGGCCTTTAGAGATATAGTCTGATTTCAAGACTACTTTACGCATCTGTTTCTGGCCTCAGAGTATAAACTCCCACAGGTAGAGACCTCTTTTATGGTCAAAATTTAAAATACTCAAAAAATATGGGGGTTCAGTAAATACTTGTCACAGATACTTTGGGAATTTACCCAGGATGTAGTTTTGAGTTGAATGACAATAAGAAGGTGTTGGTATTTTCATTGTCACAGGAGAATTTTCTAGCTTTATGGGCAGCCTAAGGAGCCCTGGTGGTACAGGGCAACCTAAGTGCCCAGCTGCTAAATGAAAGGTCAGCAGTTTGAACCCACCAGCCACTCTGTGGGAGAAAGATGTGGCAGTCTGCTTCTGTAAAGATTATAGCGTTAGAAACCTATGGGGCAGTTCTACTCCATCCTATAGGGTCTCTATAAGTCAGAATCGACTTGATGGCAATGGGCAATAGGATGGGCAGCCCTGTCTATTGTATTTGAAATAGAAAAGGATCTGGTGAAGTTTTGCGAAGAAGTCAACAGTCAAAGCAAATTTTCTAAAACAAAACCTAGAATTTCTACTTAAAGGAGATTTTTTTTCTCTCTAATTAAAATAATGTTTATGTTTATTGGCAAAAAATGCTACTGCACCTCCTTTACCAGCAATGGTGAAGATTGCTGGGCTGGGGTGGGGCGGGGTTGGGATCAGGAATCAATTAGCTTCTTCCATTAACATGACTGGTTATGCTTGATTCCAGACTTCAGGCCTCCAGAAGTATGAGACAATATATTTCTGTTCTTATAAACCTCCCACTTTGCGATACTTCGTTAAAGGCAGCCCCCGGAAAGTAATACATCATCACTCAGAGATTGACATCCAAAATACTCAGCATGGCATTCGAGGCCTTCCACAGTCTGTCACCACCTGAGCTTTCACAAATTTATATCCCGCTATCCCTCCACTGTGAGTAGTCCTCAGTTTCTCATTTTTAAACAAAGTGTGGTCGATTGAAGACTGCCATACATTATTTGCTACTCTCTTCATTAAGAAGTAGAATTGAATTCCATTCCTCTTGAATCTTGGCTAGACTTAGTAAACTTGCTTGACTAATACAATATGGCGGAGTGATGCTCTGGGACTTCTGAGGCTGGGTCATAAGAAGCCTTGTACTTCTGTGTGGGCCTCTTGGAACACTCCCTCTTATAACCCAGCTGCCATGCTGTGAGAAACCAAGCCACATGGAGAAGCCATATGCAGGAATCCCAGTCTCCAGCCCCATCTGAGTTTTCGGCTGGCAGACTGTACCAAGTGCCTGGCGTATGAGTGACCCAACTTGGATGACTAGTACAGGTGAGCCCCAGCCAACATCTGGCTGCAACCACATGAGAGAACTTGTGAGAACCTCTAGCTGAGTCCCGTAAACCCACTCATCTATGAGCAATAGTAAGTTATTGTTTAATGACACCAAGTTATGTGGTGCTTTGTTATGGAGCAATAGAGGACTGGGACACAAAGGGTTTGTACAGATGTCTTTTCAGGTGCCTTCAAGCTTTGTTGTTGTTGTTAGGTGCCGTTGAGTCGGTTCCTACTCGTAGCGACCCTATGTATAACAGAAAGAAACCCAGTCCTAATCCATCCTCACAATCCTTGCTATGTTTGAGCCCATTGTTGCAGCCACTGTGTTAAGCTTTAGAAAGCACTGATTCTCTAAGTGCAACTTGGGATACACCAAAGATGAATTACAGTGGAGACGGTAAAGTGGGTATCACACAGCCATCCTCTCAGAGCAGAGAGAGAAATGATGGCAACATGGATGTTTCCCAAATACGTGAAAATGATTATTTGAGGAAACGGGAGATATTCTAAGTGTAGGAACATCTTTCTAATATCAGCAATGAGCTGCTGATAAAGGGAGTATGATCCAACGAAGAGAGAGCACAAGAGGAGAGAATTATCTTCTCCTTCCTTAGTAACTTGCTTGACCAATGCAACGTGGTGGGAGTGATTGGCAAAGGTGATTAGGGATAAACTGGATTTCACCTGCAGGAAAGTAGACAACTCCAGAAACTTTTAGTCTGCAGTGGTAGATGAGTTTTCCTTAAGGGATTGAGAGGGAAAGGACAGTGAAGACACAAGATAACTGTGGCAGGCCCTCCCATTTCACTACTCAGTGGCCCTCTTTCTCTCCTTGCTTACTGACTGAACCTTGGTTTATTGGGAATGAGTGTAGAGATGCTAATGGACCTAGTCCCAAAATTACATTTGCCAGTCTTCCTTGCTATGAATAGTGGCCATATGACATAGTTCTGACCAAAGAAACTTCTAGAAAGTTTATAAAAGGGAGTAGATTTACTCTTTGCCCTTTGCTCTTCCCCTTTCAGTAGGTCAATGTGGGGCCTAAGCATTTGCATTTCTCACAAGTTCATCGATGAAGCTGATGCTGCTGGTCCTGGACAGCACTTTGAGAATCATTGCTCAAGGACTTTGGGCCTAAAAGACCTAGAAGAAAAGCAGTCATCCTAATGGAAAGGGTTGGGAAGTCATGTGTGAATGGTTTGAGAGTCCTTCCTTTCCCCAGAGCAACCAGAGGATGTTGGGGAAGGGGCAAACCTGAGTGACCTGAGTCATGACTAGAAGCAGAGAAGGTATTGGATGCCATCACAACTGTCACCTTTGGAATAAATGTTTGCCTCTTGTTTTCCAGGAACGGCAGGGACGTGACCAGATAAGGGTGTCCTCCTCGGTGGGCACATCCACACAGCTCCCCACTTTTCCCATACTGTGGCCTGTTCTCCATCACCCGTCCAGCTGTGGCTCGCCTGCCCCTAATCTGAAGCCTGAGCCGTGGGAGTGGTTCTGGATCTCAGGCATGTTTTATCCATCATGGTTTGGTTGTTATGATACACAGTGTTTATTTTTCTTCATAAAAAGATGCAAGCTGTGGGCCTCCAAATGCTGGAAGCTCAGAATATTCCATTTGTTTGTGGAGAGACAGACTGTATGGCATGATTTCAATCAAACTCTGAAGTGGAGCCTGGCACGCCTAAAGAGAAAGAGGGAGAATCATGACACTTTGTACTCTTCTTTCTGAGAAGCCAAGAAGTAGGCATCCACTATTAACTCATTAGCCCCTGGAAGGCATCCTGGTGGACGTATTGCAATAGCGATGGTAATCAGGATGCTCTGTCAAGAACTGTGCATCCTCTCCTTGGGGACAGGTGGGACCGTGTGGCACATGCTGTGCTCCCGTTCATTTACTCTGCCTGAAAATGGATGTGTTTTCTTTGTTCCTAGTTGGAAATGACCTTATTTTTTTCCCCCAATTACAAAAGCAATAAAGTCATTGAAAATTTTTCAAGAAAACAAAGACTAAAGATAGAAAAAAAAAAAAAAGAACTATAATTTCTCCCTGTCTATATCTACCAAGGATCCTTGGTGGCACAGTGGTTAAAGAACTTGGCTGCTAACCAAAAGGTTGGCAGTTTGAACTCACCAACTGCTCTGGGGGAGAAAGATGTGGCAATCTGCTTCCTTAAAGATCACAGCCTTGGAAACCCTATGGGGCAGTTCTACTCTGTCCTATAGGGTCGCTATGAGTTGGAATCCACTCCATGGCAAGGGGTTTTGGGTTTTTGGGTATCTATCTGTTTATCTCTAACCTGCCTTTTTTAACTATGGATATCTTCCAAGCTAATGTATATAAATCTATAGCAGAATTTTTAATAACTGAATATAAAATATTATTCTATCGTGTGGCTATTTTGAAAAAAAGTTGCCATCGAGTTGATTCTGATCCTTGCTGACTTCAAGCATGTTAGAGTAGAACTGTGTTCCATAGAGTTTTCAGTGGCTGAATTTTCAAAAGTAGATCCCCAGGCCTTTCTTCAGAGGACTCTCTGGGTGGACTTTGACCTCCAATATTTTGGTTACCAACAAAGTGCAATAACCATTTGCACTACCCAGGGACTCCTACCATGGAGCTATACCAAAAAGCCAAACCTCTTGCTGTTGAGTCCATTCTGACTCATGGCTATCCCATATTTTACAGAGTAGAACTGCTTCATAGGATTTTCTTTGCTGTAATCTTTAAGGAAGTGGATTGCCAGGCCTTTCTCCCTTGCTGCTGTTGGGTGGGTTTGAACAACTGCCAACCTTTTTATTTATTTATTTATTTATATTGTGCTTTAGGGGAAAATTTACAGATCAAGTTTATTTCTCATTCAAAAATTTATACACATACTGTTTTGTGACATTGGTTGCAATCCCCACAATTTGACAGCATGATCCCCCTTACCACCCTGGGTTCCCTGCGTCCATTCATCCAGTTCCTGTCCCTTCTTGCCTTCTCATCTTGCTTTTGGACAGGAACTGCCCATTTGGTCTCGTGTATTTGATTGAACTAAGAAGCACATTTCTCACGTGTGTTATTGTTTGTTTTATGGGCCTGTCTAATCTTTGTCTGAAAAGTAGACTTCGGGAATGGTTTCAGTTCTGGGTTAGCAGAGTGTCTGGGAGCCATAGTTTTGGGGGTTCTTCCAGTCTCTGTCAGATAAGTAAGTTTGGTCTTTTTATGTGAATTTGAATTCCGTTCTACATTTTTCTCCTGCTCTGTCTAGGACTTTCTGTTGTGATCACTGTCAGGGTGGTTGTGGGTGGTAGCTGGGCACCATTTAGTTCTTCTAGTCTCAGGCTGGTAGAGTCTCTGGTTCATGTGGTCCCTTAGTCCTTTGGGCTAATACTTTCCTTGTGTCTTTGGTTTTCTTCATTCTCCTTTGCTCTGGGTGAGATGGGACCAATAGATGTATCTTAGATGGCTGCTCCAAAGCTTTTAAGACCCCAGACGCTACTCACCAAAGTGGAATGTAGAACTTTTTCTTTATGAGCTATGTTATGCCAATTGACCTAAATGTCCACTGAGACTATGGTCCCCAGGCCCTAGCCCCAACTTCTCAGTCCCTCAAAGTGTTTGGATATGTCTAGGAAACCTCTATGCTTTTGCTTTGGTCCAATTGTGCTGACTTCCCTTATATTGTGTGCTGTCCTTCCCTTTACTGAAGTTGACACTTGTCTACTATCTAGTTAGTGACTTTCTCTCCCCCTCCCTCCCCACACTTGTAACCATCAAAGAATGCTTTTTTCTGTGTGTAAATCTTTTCTTGAGTTTTATAATAGTGGTCTCATACAATATTTGTCCTTTTGTGACTGACTTATTCCACTCAGCATAATGCCCTCCGGATTCATCCATGTTATGAGATGTTTCTTGGATTCATCATGGTTCTTTATCATTGCATAATATTCCATTGTGTCTATGTACCATAATTTGTTTATCCAGTCATCTGTTGATGGGCACTTAGGTTGTTTCCATCTTTTTGCTATTGTGAATAGTGCTGCAGTGAACATGGGCGTGCATATGTCTATTCGTTTGACAGCTCTTATTTCTCTAGGGTATATTCCTGGGAATGGGATTGCTATTTCTAGCTTTTTAAGGAAGCGCCATATCGTTTTACAAAATGATTGTACCATTTTGCATTCCCATCAACAGTGCATAAGAGTTCCAGTCTCCCACAACCTCTCCAACATTTGTTATTTTGTGATTTTTGGATTAGTGCCAGTATTGTAGGAGAGAGATGGTATCTCATTGTAGTTTTAATTTGCATTTCTCTAATGGCTAATGATCATGAGCATTTCCTCATGTGTCTATTAGCCGCCTGAATGTCTTCTTTGGTAAAATGTCTGTTCATATCCTATGCCCATTTTTTAATTAGATTATTTGTCTTTTTGTTGTTTGGGTGTTGCAGTATCTTGTAGATATTAGAGTTTATACCCTTTTTGTATATGTAGTAGCCAAAAATTTTTTCCCAGTCTGTAGATTCTCTTTTTACTCATTTGGTGAAATCTTTTGATAAGCATAAATGTTTGATTTTTAGGAGCTCCCAGTTATCTAGTTTCTCTTCTGGTGTTTGTACATTGTTAGTTATGGTTCTGCCAACCTTTTAGGTTATCAGCCAATTGCAAACCATTTGCACCACCCAGGGACCTTCCCATGTGACTATAGCTGCCCTTTATAGAGGGATGGTTGGTTGCCAGCTGTTTTGCTTTTATAAACTGTGCTGCATTAACAACCTCATGCATATGTCTTAGCCCCTTTGTGTTCTTACTGTTGTAAGGTGAACTCCTAGCAGTGAAATTGCTGGGTAAATGTTTTTCATTAACATTCCTGACCTGCTCTCCCCAAAGTCTGTGCCAATGATACTCCCACAGGCTAAGAGGGTATCCACAGCCTCACCCCTCACCAGCATCTCAGAGCACACTTCTTTTTCATTTTCTGGTGTCATTTTATCTTAGGTTTCTGAATAATTAGTATATCTTAACAGGGAAATACTTTATGTAATAGAACTTTATTTTCCTTATGAACATAAATTGGAGTTGCATCAGTATTTTACTTAGTTCTTTCCTTATTTCTACTTTTTGTTATGAATGTGTTCAAACTTTTGAAAAAAATTGAAATAGTACAACGAACACCATATGCTCTCCACCTGAATTCAACAATTATTTACATTTTGCTATATGATTTATCTGTCTTATCCATGTGAGTGTCTATTTAAATTTTCTTACACAATCACAATACTATTGTCACACTTAAGTATTAATAAGTCCCTAATATCATCTGTTGTCTATCTAGTCCATACTTAAACTTATTCAGTGTATGCAAAGTGTTAATTCAGTATAAAACCAGTTGCCGTTGAGTCAGCTCAGACTCATGGCGACCCTATGTGTGTCAGAGTAGAACTGTGCTCTATAGGGTTTTCAGTGGCTGATTTTTTTGGAAGCATATTGCCAGGTCTTTCTTCTGAGGCTCCTCTGGGTGGATTTGAACTGCCAACCTTTCCGTTAGTAAAAATCACAGTGGACTGTATGTTTAACATGTGCTGGGTCTTGAATTCAAAACTCTCCAAGGAAATCAACAAAGAAAAGGAGGAGGTCCCAGGCCTTAGTGGAGGTAGAGGGCCGGGGTGCAGTTTAATGGCAAAACTGGCCCAAAACAGTCACTGTGTTGCCTCAGGGCCTGGCTGTGAGGGAAACGAGAGACTCTTGTCACAAGCTTTTGCGTTTTGGGACTTGGAGACAAGTCAAGCATCCCCCAAAAGAGAAGAGTGAGGACCCCGACCCTCCCTCTGATCCCCGCTGTCTCCCTGGGGCATGAGGGGGAGGAGCAGCCCAGCCTGGTATGAGAAAGGGGAAGTAGTGGTGGGAGTGGGGCATCCCTTCCCACCATCCTGCCCGTTTCAGGAACTCCTCATCCCTACTTGAAGGAGAAAAAGAGGAAGTCTTTCTTTCCTTCAAGCAGAAGACTGAAGACAGCAGAGGGGTGTGGGCAGGTGGCATTCTTTAAATTGGAAGATTTCTTGCAAGTTAGTAATTTGCCCAGTTATGGGATACTGAGGGGCCCCTGGCATAGAAGTAATGGCGAGCAGAAAGAAGAGGTACAGCCGCATACGTAGGGGAGGTCCTCAGCCTGCTCGGTGCTGCACCAGTTAGCCCTGCATAAAGAAAACCATCAGTGAACTAACAAAGTTTCAGAAGGTGCAGTTTGGGATTGGGGGCTGGAGAGAGTGGAGGTGGCAGCCGCACAGGTCCTCTTAGGCCAATAAAGACACCTCATTTGTATAGAATTGCTGTGCATTGTCCCGTAACAAGAGGCTGGGATGTTAATGGTCCAGTATGTTCTCCCTGTGACCTGCAGGGCAACGTTTCCATGGCTCAGTCCCAAATTCGGAGGTACCGCAGCCCCATTTCTGAGGCCCTGTGGGTGAAACCAAAGAGTTTAGTCTGAAGTTGCTGGGCCTCTCATTGCCAGCAGAGTGCACTTCATTGACACTTGTCTACTATCCAGTTAGTGACTTTCTCTCCCCCTCCCTCCCCACCCTTGTAACCATCAAAGAATGCTTTTTTCTGTGTGTAAATCTTTTCTTGAGTTTTATAATAGTGGTCTCATATAATATTTGTCCTTTTGTGACTTGGAACCACCAAGGTTTTCAACAGGTTGCTTAATGAACTGGGGCCTGCGTAACAGGCAGTAAACTTTTTGGCCTGCTTAATAGAGCAGAGTCTCTCTTTCACTGCCAGCAATAATGTGTCTTATTTCCCACTTTTTATTAGCTCCTAGCTAAAGGTCAGGCTACAGGAGCCCCAGTGACCTTCTTTTTGGCAACATGGGAAATCGCAGCTTCACGTTTGAATACTGAGCTTTTCAAATGTCCTCCAATGCTTTTGAGTGGCAGACCAAAAGCATTGAAATGAAATTTCAGTCATGGCAACAGTTTGCCATCTTTTGCGGAATATCCGTCTTATAAATATACATATATTTTCCCCCTTTTATACTGGTTTGGATTATATAAGGTGGCAAAGCCTTTTTAATAAGATGGATGATGTCAACGTAAAAGAGTTAAAATACCTTATAATCAGACAGAAGTGGAGATTGCACAAGATATTTCTGCAATGTGTCCTAAAGATGGACTTTGAGGACTTTGGCTCTGTTACCAGAGTGTGACTCTCTTTTGAAAGGTAGTCTTTGCATTAGGTTTGAAACCATCAGTAATTAGTTAATTGGTGGCTAAAATTTGATATTTACAGCAAAGGGCAGAGAGAAAGAGAGATATGTGTTGGGAATGGAATGTCATTTTCAATTTGACCATTTCTGAAGCCCATGAACTACTATGAGGCTCAGTTTCCACAAATCCTCTATTACCTCCAACTGACCTCTAACATCCCATTCCAGATCTGGGACTCTGTTGGCACAAATGAGTTCTTCAAAACCAGAATATTACAATTTTTATTGCATTTATTGGAATGATGAACATAGATTCCACCCTCCCCGCTTAAAACTATAAGTTTCGTGTTTAACCATAATGAAATCCATTGCCTTTGAGTCTATTCCAACTCATAATGACCCTATAGGACAGCGTAGAACTGCTCCACTGGGTTTCCAAGGAGAATCTGGTAGATTCAAACTGCTGACTTTTTGGTTAGCAGCTGTAGCTCTTAACCACTGTGCCACCAGGCTCCTAACCATAATTAGTAGGGAAAAATTGTGAATAAATGATATCTGCAAAATATGTCTACCATAGCCAGGCTAGGAAAGAAAAATGTTGTTATTTCTCAAGTTTTTCTGAGAATTATTTTTTGGGAAATTCCTAATTCTTCCATATTTAAAATATATAAAAAACTGAAATATGGAAAAATTGAAATGCTTCAGTGATCTCTGTAGACTACCTGAAACTATTAGCATGTGAGCTATCCATCCATTCATCCATCCATCCATCCATCCATCCATCCATCCAACCATTCATTTGTCCATCTGTCAGCCCATTCAACTGGTCACTCTTTCTACTTATTTTGAGTACCTATTATGTGCCAGGCATTGAGCTAGGCACTGCGATGGTGAAGAGTTGCAACACAGGGAGGGTGGGAAGTGCTAGATTCTCGATTATACTGTGAGCACAAAAGGAAGGGACTGTAGATCTTTGTCTGAGGAAGGTGGAGAGGGTGGTTTTGAGCTGGATTTTGAAAGAAGAGAAGGGGACACAATGTGCAGGGGAACAGAGCTGGAAGGGGCATGGTGTAGGGTAGGAAGGAGTAGCAAGTAGTCTGGTATGGCTGTAATGCAGGGTGAGGGGATGGCAGGGGATGAATTTGGGAAAGCTCAGGTGGTGACAGACTGGAGGGCTTCTATGTCACACTGAGGATTTTGGATGTTAATCTCTGAGTAATGGTGTATTAGTTTTTGGGCTGCTGTAACACAGTACCACAAAGTCAGAGGCTTATAAGAAGAGAAATTTATTGTCTCACAATTCTGGAAGCTAAAAGTCTGAACTCAGGGTGTCAGCCGTGTTGTCTCCTTCTGAGGGCTCTGAGGGAGAATCAGCTCCATGCCTCTCTCCTAGCTTCTGGTGATCCTTAGTGTTCCTTGGCTTGTGGCTCACTACAGTCTCTGCCTGCATCTTCACATAGCCATCTTCCCTCTGTGTCTGGCTCTCTTCTCTTTTATAAAAACACCACTAGGATTGGATCAGGACCCACCCGATTCCAGTATGACCTCATATTAATTAATAACATTTTCAAAGACCCTATTTCCAAACTTATGGTCACAGGTGCCAGGGGTTAGGGCTTCGACACATCTTTTTTGGGGCATCAATCCAACCCGTAACATACTAGGGGCCACTGAATGCTTTTAAGCAGGTGACATGATCAGATTTTCAGGTAGAAAGCTATGGCAGTGTAGCGTTCTGAAGGGGAGACTGGAGTCAGTGGACCACATCGACCCTAAAGGACAGAGTAGAACTGCCCCATAGGGTTTCCAAGGAGTGCCTGGTGGATTGGAACTGCCGACCTTTTGCTTAGCAGCCAAGCTCTTAACCACTGTGCCACCAGGGCTCTGGACCAGTGATGGGTACTCTAATATTACCCATCAGAGATGTTGAAGAATGAACAAAATAGTGACAGTGAGAAAGGATTCAAGAAGCATTTTGGAGAACAAAGACAGACCTTGCTGACTGATCGAATTTGGGAGCTCCTGGGCTTCTGCAGATGGGCCACAGGTAGGTGATGATGATGCCATTATGTGACATAGGGTATGCAGGGGTGGGCCATATGAAAAGGACAGAGGAAAGGAAGGGTTTGGATTAAGCAAGTAGAATTTTATGTGCTTGAAGAGCCTTCAGGGGAAGAAAAAGATAGGAGTCACCCATGGGTATAGCGTTGTTCATAACTTAGGTCAGTAGTGAAGTGCAAACTGTTTGCACCATCCAGGAACCTAACTGAACCATGAGGGCTTGGGGATGAGAGAAAGTTGAGAACAGAGACCTGGGAAAGTCAATATGTAATGGTGTGTGTGACAATGCTTCTTCTTGCCTCTTCCCCAACCTCTTTGAATTCTTTTTCTCAGTCTCCTTCCCTGGCTCTTTTTCCCCTTACTGAGTTGTTGCATGTTGAGTGTGCACATGTGTGCGTGTATGTATGTGTACGTTTGTGTGTGTGTGTGTGTATGTGTGCATTTGTGTGTGTGTGTGTATGAGGTTGACTTGAGCATGCTTGGAGCCTGAGATAAGTAGTAAAGGAGGAGACGTTGAAGTGTCCGGAGAGGTGGTGGATATTTGATGACACAAGGAACTGAGAGGGACAGAATAAAGGGCTGAGCTTTGATGAGGAGGAAGAGGATCTGCTAAGACAGGAAGGGAGCAGGTGAGAACTGGCACAGACAGAACAATTTACAGGTGGAGGCAATATTATGCCTGACTGTTTCTCTTTTCTCTGTGAATCAGTAAGGGAGCAGAGGCTGAAGGTAAGGGAGCTTCAAGCACATTGCAGGCCTTACCAAGAGTGAAAGAGATACTGTTCGATCAATGCTGTGGGTTGGGCAACTCTTATTGAGCAGACACTGTGTACTGGGACTGTGTAGGTTCAGAGATAAAAAACACAGCATTTTGCCCTCATGGAGCTTTGGTCTCATGATGGAGTCAGGCCGTCTCACTCCAAGCTACAAGGACAAAGCAGAATGAGGAAAATACCCCAACAACTGTGAGCACAATGTGGTGGGAGGCTAAGCCCCGAGGGACCAGGAGCAGCTTCCCACAGGATAGGCATTTGAGACTGGTCTTAAAGGATGTCTACAATGCCAATAGGCCAAGAGAAAAGTGGGCCGATCCTTTAGCTGCAAATATGGAGCACACGAACTCAAATCTCAGTCAGCAGAAAAATAAGAGTCAGTTCAAGGGTGAGATAGCGGGTGAGAGCTGTTACTTTTCCTCCATATTGACAACGGAGAGCCTGAGCAGCGTCTGAACAGCACTGAGCATGTTTCTAATTATCACATTGAGTCTTTCATCTGTTTTAATTATTTGTTTTCCCGGCAAACACAAATTTGACTCACTGGTGCTGTGTTTAGCCAGCTGCTCCACTTGGAGGTGCCTGGGCAGGAGGCCATGCATGTTTCCCAAATGAAATACAAATTCCCTGGCTTTCTGTTCAGCTCGACATGTCTTTACTGAACTCCTACTTTGTGCTAGGTGGTGGTGAGAACAGGGAGGATTAGGGTCCCTGTATGAGGTTACCTCAGATGCTTCCCTCCCACCTTTCATCCCTCCCTTCCTTCTCCTTTTTATCCTTTTCATTTCTTCCTTCCTGCCTCTCCCTTTTTCCCTCCCTGTCCTCCTTCTCCTCCCCCCTCTTCCCCTCCACCTCCTCCTATTTCTTTTTCTTCTCCTTTTTTCTCTCTCAGGAGTTTCTGGAAAAAGAGAGAAGAGAATATGATAAAACTCCTGATCAATTAGAACCTAATGTGCAAAACTATGAACACTTTGCAAGTGAATCAAAACTGGAGACTTGTTAATGAAAAAAGCTGACCAGTAAGACCTTGTGGGATTAACAGTTTCAGTTCTGTATTTGATGCTTCTGCATCTACAGTGTAAAACCTCCAGCAATAGCCAGGTGAAAGATGCAGTGTGGTTCACCTACTGACTGACTGAGGCTAGCAGGCAGAGCCAGACAAGAAGTTTTTAAAATACAGAGTTGTGATTTTTAGAATTAAAAAATACCTTATTGAGACATACTTTACGTATCATATAATTCGCTCATCTCAAGTGTACAATTCAATGATTTTTTTGGTAAACTTACGAAGTTGTGCAACCATCACCATAAATTAGTTTTAGGACATTTCCATCACCCCATAAGATCCTTCATGTACATTTACTGTTAATCTTCTTCCCCACTCCCTCCCCACCCTCCGCCCCAGGCAACCACCAACCTACTTTCTGTTTCTAGAGATTTGCCATTTCTGGACATTTCATATAAATGGAATCATACAATATGTAGTTTCTTGTATCTGACTTCTTTCACAAGTTGTTAAGCACCATCGAGTCGGTTCCGACTCAGCGACCCTATGTACAACAGAACAAAACACAGCCTGGTCCTGTGCCATCCTCACAATCCCTGTTATGCTTGAGCCCGTTGTTGCAGCCACTGTGTCAGTCCATCTCGTTGAGGGTCTTCCTCTTTTTCGCTGACCCTCTACTTTACCAGCAATGATGTCCTTCTCCAGGGACTGGTCCCTCCTGATAACATGTTCAAAGTATGTGAGACGAAGTCTCGCCATCCTCGCTTCCAAGGAGCGTTCTTTCACGTGGCATAAGGTTTTTGAGGTTGACCCGTGTCATAGTGTGTGTCTGCTTCCTTTTATTGCTGAAAAGTATTCTATTGTATGGATATACCACATTTTGTTTATCTGTTCATCTGTTAATGGACATTTGGGTTGTTTCTAATTTGGGGCTATTACGAATAATGCTGCATTGAACATTCATATGCAAGTCTTTGAGAGAAAAATTTTTGACATTTGGAATAAGAAGTTCTGCTCTGATTCTCAGTTATCCAGAATGCTACATCAGCTCAAAAAAAAAAAAAAAATTGACCAGAATTTTATGTGCAGAGCACTGTGTTAGGCTCCATTGAGTGAATATGAAAGAAAGAATACTGGACTTCTGTACCTAAAGAGATTGCAGTGAGACCTGGAGACACAGCACGACTGTGAAGATGAGGCTGAGTTGGCAGGCACGTCTGAATGTCAGGCTCTTGAAACCTGGGTCCTTGAATCAGTCTGGATCTTTAGCTGGCAAGTGACAGGAAACCCAACTTGACCAGGCTTCAACAAAAGAACAACAGGTGTGACTTGATCCAGAAGCTCAAACAATATTGTCAGTTCTTGGTTTCTTCCCAACTTGTGTGTTAATTCACAGGCTCCACATGATGGTGAGATGGTTGCCAGCCCCTCTTCTTCTTGGGTTCATGTTCAGGTTCAAGTTCATAGAATAAGTTTCTACTTCTAACAACGTCAGAAAAACTCTCATTATGTTTCACTGGTTTTGATTGGGTCACAGTGCCACTCCTGAATCAGCATTGTGGCCAGGGGGATATGATCTCCGATTGGCCAGTGCTAGCTATGTGTTCCGCCCTGGAGTTGGAGGGTGCAGTGCAAGGACTGAGAATGGAGGAGAGATGACCTTCAGAGGAAAGTTGGGGTACTCTCATGAGCAGTAGAATAAGTTGCTACTGAGTGAGAAAATCACAAATAAGGGATCCACAAACAATGAAGATTGACTGTAAATCATTTATCCATAAGAAATTGGTATTATTATCCCATTTTCAGAAAAGAGAACTCAGGCTTAGAAGATTTAAGTAAACTGCTTGAGGTTACAAAGCTGGCAAGTGACAGTTTCATTCTTGGAGCTCATCATTTTGAAAGACATAAGGATTAGGATTTTGCAAGATTCCTTTCTTAAGGAAAAGGCTATACTTTGGTCACCTGAGCTGTAAAGGGTCTGAGTATGCCCTGATTTCAGGGTAAGGTCTATATCTCTTTCCTGAAAATGTATGATAATAGAGGTGTCCCTTTGTAATGAGTTGCCTGGGGGTGTTCACTGGCAGTGGACAAAAATGGGTCCACTTGTTCCCATCCAAGGGGTCCTGGGATAACAGTGCCAGCTATGATCTGAGGTCAGAAAGGACCCTAGAGAACAAAGACCTTGTACAGCAGACCTGAATACTGTGCTGGGGGACCTAGCTTTTGCAGTCTGCCAGTGATCATACTCCAACCAGGCTGAGGGGAGGTTTAGGTCTGTGAGTCTGGAGCAATTCTTGCTGAGCTATTGGGGCTAGCCTTCCCTTAGAGCAGCATGGCTGCCCTCAGTGTGGAAATGAGTCCAGTGCCGAACTTTTTGATGTTTTTCTCCCCACCATCCCCCTTTTGCTTTTTCTCTGGTTTTTTATTTAATACAATTCCAAACCCAGCTCTTAGCTGAAGCAGTGGGAGGAACTTATCTGTCTCTACAGGAAGGAGGCTGGAAAAGGGAGAGGGGTGGCAGGCTGGCAGTACCAGGCAGGAGGTGTCTCTTTCTTGATATACTTTTGATCCATTATAATGGTTGGGCTCTTTCATATGGGTTTTCTGGAGCCTTCTCCATCTCATTTGACCTCCTGGGCTGTGTCTCAGGCTGAAAGGAGTGGGAGGTGCCACATGCCAGTGATTTTTCCTTCCATCTCTGGACTGGGGAGTGGTGAGGTCGCCTACAAGTGTCTAGAGCAGGGGCTGGCAAACTTTTTCTGTAAAGTGGCAGGTAGTAAATATTTCAGGCTTTGTGGGTCACACAGTCAGCCACACTACTCAACCCTGCCACTGTAGTGTGAAAGCAGCCATAGACAACATGTAATGAATGGGTGTGGCTGTGTTCCAATAAAACTTTGCCAGAACAGGCTGTCTTAGTTACCTAGGGCTGCCATAACAAAAATACCACAAGTGGGTGAATTTAAGGAACCAAAATTTATTTTCTCACAGTTCAGGAGACTAGAGGTCTGAATTCAAGGCATGGTTCTAGGGTCGAGAGGAGATCCTTTCTTATCTATTTCAGTTTCTAGTAGTTGCTGGCATCCCTTGTAGATGCATCTGTCTCAATAGTCTGTCTTCCACTTCTCCCTCTGTGTGTGTCTCTGTGTGCATTCTGCTCTTCTTATAACTCAGAACAAATTAGATTTAGAAGCCACCCTACTCAGGTATGACCTAATTAACATAACAAAGAAAACTCTGTTTCCAAATAGAATTACTTCCACAGGTATACTGGCCAGGATTTCAATACATGTTTTGAGAGGGCACAATTCAATCCATAACACAGCCAATAGGAGGCTGGTTTGGCTCCTGGGCCGTAGTTTGCCATCACTGATCAAGAAAATGGAGGAGCCACAGTTGCCACACAAACACCATTACCCAGATGGAAAAGAAGTCTCACACTGGTCTGTGAGTCCCTGTGACCCCAGCATAGAATTTGTACAGCCAAGGGCTTTGTGTGCCAGCCTGCCCCATGTAGCCCCACAGGCAATGTCTGTCTGGCCTTGAAGGCTAGTCTCATCTTTAAGGAGCATGTGGGGAAATATGGGCCTTGACAGCATAAGTGATGATGTCCAGTTTGTCCACTTGCTCTTTGGAGCATGCCAGCTGGGGCTGGGCCAGGCCTGGGGCTGCATCCAAAGGCTGACAAACTTTCCAGCAACACTTTTCACTGACAGAACACATTCCCGGTACATGTTGTTCCAGTCACTCTGGCGCCTCATGGTGCTATCTTGCAAAACTTATGGGATTTGAACCTACCATTGGTAAGGCCAATTTTTAGGCACAGGAGGGCCACAGGGAAGTATGGGGCATGACCCCTGCTGACCAGGAGGAGACCAGGCAGGCCCAGACACCTAAGACACAAGATGAAGAGGACAGAGACTTGAGAAGAACAGCTACAGGACTGTGAGTGATCAGAGAAGGAAGAGCTTGGGGTGCTGGCTTCATGGAAGAGGCAGCGTTTGCACTGGGCTTTGAAGGATGGGCCAGATTTGGACAGGTGGGGATAATGAACATAGGGGTGGGACAGTGTGGGACATGTCTGGCTAGCAGCCATGGTTTAGTTTGGCTCTTATGTGTTTTGGCAGATTGTATTTTCTAAAAATGATCACAACGGTATCTCCCATGCCACATGCCTTTCTCCTGCTTCTACAGGTGGAGTTGAATTTCCTTCCCTTTGGATCCGTGTCTTGTGTGTAACCACTAGAATGTAGCAGAAGTGATGCTGAATGACTTCCTGGGCTAGGTCATATAAGGAGTTGCAGTTTCTGCCTTGTGTGTGGGAACATTCATGCCTTCATATAAAAAGTCCATGTACCCTGGGCCTGCCATGTTGTGAGGAAGCCCAAGCTATACACAGATGCCACATGTAGGTACTCTGTTGAGCAGTCCTCGTCTTCCTCCTAGCCTAGGCCCTAGGCATTCAGATGATTCCAGTCTTCAGCTGCTGTGTCACCACTAGCCTCCAAGTCTTTCCAGACCCCGGACATCATGGAGCAGCAACAAGCCCTCCCTGCTGTGCCCTTTCTTAATTCCTGACCCATGGAACAGCAACAAGCCCTCCCTGCTGTGCCCTTTCTTAATTCCTGACCCATGGAACCCTTGGGCATAATACAAGGATTGTTGTTTTACACCACTAAGGTTAGGGTGGTTTGTTATGTGGACTGTGTGGGAAACTGGGAGAAGAGTGTAGAAAAGCTGCTTGGCTTCGATTCTAGATGATCTTGAAGCCAGGTTAAGTAGCTTGGAATTGGTGAATAGGCCATGGAAACCCACTAAAGGGTTTTGCCAAAGGGAATGGCTTACTTCAAGCAGTGCCTTAAGAAATCTGCAGCAAAATCCTGGACTGTTGGGTGGTGACTAGAGGATGGGGGATAAGAAACTACGTAGTCATGGGCTTTGTGGACTAACTGAGATGAGAAGTAATCTCAGCTGTGGCTGTGAGAATTGAAAGGAAGGGTCAAGGCAAGAGACACTGGTGTGGAAGAATAGACAGGATTTCTTCCTTTCCCCTCTGTAGCTCCCAACCCAAATCTGAGATAACTCAGAGCAAATGCATGGCATTCTTTGGAACATGGCTGGACACCAGTTTTGTAAAAGCAGGACTTTCAGCTTAGGTCAGGCCTGAGTTTTCTCACCAAAGAGTGGAATAATAAAACACAGGGCTAGTTTTTGGTCAGACTGTGTTATGTGTGAATGGGTAACTGGAGCACCAAGGAAGAGCTACTTCAGTAACAAACATGGTCATAAGACATTGATATGTGAGGGGCAGAAGGATCAACAGCTGTGACATATCCGGGAAGACAAGCAGGCAGCAATCACCCTAATAACACTAAGATTGACCTGCTTTATAGGTTACTCTTGTGGGCTCCACTGTGGAGTTATTTCAGGGACAAAGACCACCCTGGTATGCATGTGTCTTTCATGGTGATTCAGCCTTTTCTTCCACAGAGATAAAAGTTCACTGTTCTGATGATTTAGTATCTTAAATTCATTCTCTGGTGCAAATGACTGATAAAAGAGCCTTTCCTGAGTCAGAATTCTGAACCAAAGAGCACTGAGCCACATGATGGCATTGGGCTGCTGAAAGACAGGCTGGAAGGGAGGGAGAGGAAAGGACAGAGAAATTGGAAGGTGCTGGAAAACAGCTCACTGACCTCATGCTTTGGGTTTGTCTGTAGCTAGGGCTGCTGTTCAGCTGGCACACGCCAGTAGAGCCGAACACATTGTTAATGACTAGCATTGGTTCTTAATGGTTGTGCATCAGTTCTAACTTGTTGGGCATCTATTTTGATTGGTTGAATGCCCATTATGATTGTTTGGGCTTCTGTTCTGATGGGCTGCTGCCATGGCATACTGATTGTGAAATATTCCAAATATTCCCTTTGCCTGAAACCCAGATGGATTACTGTCCATCTTCTTTGTGGTACCCAGGTGACTGGCAGGAAAACATGTTGCCTCTCTTATTTCACCATCTTGTTATTGTCTAGTGGACATAATTTTAAAGTTATGTCCCATGTTTGAACTTTAATCCACAAATTTGAGTATGCAATACCACTCCCCCTTATTTTGTTGTTGTTTTTAGCTGCCGTCAATCACACCTAACTTAGGTGACCCCATGCACAACGGGATTAGAAAATTGCAAGCCACAGGGTTTTCACTGGCTGATTTTCAGAAGTAGGTCACCAGGCCTTTCTTCCTAGACCGGTCATCTTAGTCTGGAAGCTAGCCTGAAACCTGCTCAGCATCATAGCAATATGCAAGCTTCCAGTGACAGACAGTTGTTGGCTGTGCATGAGGTGCATTGGCCAGGAGTGGAACCTAGGTTTCCTGCATGGAAGGTGTGAATTCTACCACTGAACTACCACTGTCCTTCCCCTTTAAAGCATATTAAATCGGACTCTGAACTACCACCTTGCTGGGCTGGAGGAAATCCAATCTTAATCATTATATTAGTAGAACTCCCTGCCCTGCCTGCTCCCATGGTCATGGGAAGGCCCCAGGGGTCTGACCCAGAGAAAAACATCTGGGGAGCTCTCTGTCTCCAGTCTCCTCCCAGGCCCAATGGATGAGCCAGTGTTATCCTTGAAGTTTGGCCACCCTGTCTTTGTCTTCCACACTTTGGGCCCAGGAATTATTCCTGATGCTGGGATCTAGCCTTCTTAGGTGCACTTCTCAGCTGCCATCCCTCTACCCCTAGTCCTGTCACCTCCCTGGGGTCCAAAGGGGGCATACACCTTAGATCCTCACCAGCCTACTCGTGAAATCTTTGACTTCTCTGAGACCTTTTCATTCCATGGAATTTTCTTCCTCCTCTTTCTCGTAGTCCTCAAAGGTACTCACCTTCTTCCCTCCCTTTAGCATAACCCCTATGGCACCTACTGTAACATCTCACCCATCTCCTTTCAGTCCTCTTCATTCCCAAGGTCACTGATCCAAAGACTTTCATCTGCAAGTGTACATGGACTCTGTCTGAAGGATTTCCCTGGCCACTGCAGCCCTCTTAGTCTAGTCACAGGGCAGGTTGGAAGTACTGGGCAATTACTATCCACCAGAAGCAGCCCACAACCAATGATAGATGGGATTTGGTGGATAAATACCTCATATCTTTTGTTTCTCGATGGGAATAACTCTGGGGCATAGTTTACACTGTCTCCCAAAGTTCTCCAACCTGATTGATCCTCAGTCACCCACCTTGATAACCTATCTGTTCCCTCTACTGGCTTCCTCACCCCACTGCAGAACCTCCTGAGATGACCTCCAAAATCAACTATGTGTACAACATCCTTGTCTCAAGTCCTGGTTGTGGAGGAACCCAAACTCAGACACTCTCTCAAGGATGCTATGTTTCAGGGAAACAAAAGGCCAATGGTAGGTATACAGGCAACTCCTGCTCTTTGTCCTATAACACAATCTGTCTCTGAAGTAAGAGAGCCAAAAAGGCTTGGCTGCCTTCTTGATTCTCACAGGGTGCAAACAAAACACAAATTAATTGTGCAATAAATGGCCTTGCCCCCTTTTTAATCTCAAAAGCTCTAATACAAAGTTAAGACAAAACAAAACTCCATCTTTCCCCAGCACTAACAACACTCCTCTGTGGCAATGGATTTATCTCATTGCTAAAAACATTGCTTTCTCAGCTACCAGTATAATGTGCTCCACCTTTGCATCCTCTGGCAGAAAACCTTTCAAGTTCTGCTCCCCCTAATGATTAGATGACATTAAAACAAGATCTAAGAATCTGCAGTGAACACACCTTGGCAGGTACTTCTGCCCCCCAGTGTGGACCCCCTCCCCAGTTAACATGCAGTTGACTGTATGGGAGACAGTAAAACACCAGCAATCAGCAGGCTGTATGGGAAGTGCTGCTCCCTGCTTTGTGGACTCTGCTTTTGATGGAGACAAAGGAGCGTGTCTTCTGTGCACTTCTTTCAACCTCCCTGGTGCTTTGAAGTCAGAACTAGAAGCAATGAGGGTGGAAAAAATAGAACTCCAAGGTTAGGAAAAACATGCAGATCTGAACCATTCCCCCATGACTAATTTGGAAACCAATTTGAAAAATGGAATCCCACTATTTAGCAAGAATTCAGTCTGATTTCTTTTGATGCCTCCTTTTGGGTCATGTTAAAAGTGCAGGAGCCTTTAAAGCAAAGGCCTTTCTTTGTTGTGGGTCAGTGGACACTCAGAGGGGATGATGATGTGTGTGTAGAGCTTGCGTCTGTGCAGAGCTCATTCTAGAGGTATCCCTGGCAATGATTACAAGAGGTTTCCTCAACATTTTATTCATTGTTCTACTCCTCTTACTGGTTTATAATAAGCAAGCTCCTTCCCCAAATTCCAAGTGAAATCAAGAACGAATACTTTTCTCCTAACCTATTCCTCTAATTCCTTCTTTTCTTCTTCCTTTCCTTTTCCATTTTCCCTCTTCTCCACTTTTGTCCCCAGAAATGATCTTGCTTAATAAATCTGTTGTTAGTTGCTGCCAAGTAAGCTCCAACTCATGGTGACCCAAGTACAACAGCCCAAAATGTTGACTGGTCCTGTACCATCTTCACTATCATTGATATGCTATAGTCTGTTGTTCTGACCACTCTGTGTTTTGAGTGCCTTCCAACCTATGGGGTTCATCTTTCAGAACTACATCAGAAAATATTCTATTGTGATCTATAAGGTTTCTGTTGGCTAATTTTTGGAAGGAGATCACAAGTTGTCCAGGCATGGACCAGTAACTTGAAATTTTCCTCTGAAAATGGAGGGTGCTGAAAGACCAAAGAAAGAGGCAGGCAACTCCAGTGTGGCAGCAAAGGAGTATGTTAGGGAGACTTACATATGACACAATGGTCCCTGGTGGCTGAAGGACCAAAGCAGATCTTCTTGCCCCCGCAGTGGGAGGGCAGAGGTTTTATAGTGGTGGTAGACAATAGTGGCTCCATGCCAGGGGCTTACATAAGAATGCAAACTGCAGTGAACTAGCGGATCACATGGAGGCACTCATATTTGGGCTTGCAAATCTATTTCTTCTTCAGTCCACCCCTTGAGGCCGGCTCTTACAATATGGCACATGCCCCCTCTTGTGCCACTCCCCCTCTTGTACTGTAGTACGAGAGACCCTCTTTTCTCCCCCCAGGAATAGATATAGAAGTGGGGTTGGCCAGGTGCCATATGGTGCCCATGCATGTGCAAGAGACAGAGAAAGTTACTGTGTGCCCAGGGGAAAGAATTTTCTGATAAGGAGAAGGAACTGGGAGAGAGAAGGTGACTCAATTCCCAGCCTCTTTATCAGAGAATGTTCCAGACCCAAGGCCTTTACTTAGGCAGCCTGGATAGGAGGCATAGAGGCAGACCATTCCCCCAATGTTCCACCCCCCGACTCCCATCAGGGTGCCAGAAAAAGAAGTACAACAGTACCAAGTCCTGGTATGCCCATCACCCATTTTAGACCTTGAGCTACATGTCTGCAGTTAGGTGCATAACTCTGGTGGATGTTATATCTGTACATCATTTGACGCAGCATTTAATGAGGGTTACTAGTAGGACTGTCCCAAACAGGTTGATCAGGCCTGCTTGGAGGGGGTCTTAATTATTTCTGAAAGTCAGAAGATTTGGGCAAAGTTGGCAAAGCCCTCAGTCATTTGTGGAGCCACCTCCTCCATACCAAGTGCAAGCAAGGGTTCAGCCCAGTTGCTTGGTGTGATGGTTAAGGTTGTGTGTCATCTTGGCTGGGCCATGATCCTCAGTGGTTTGGAAGTTGTATGATGTTGTGATCACTTCCATGATGAGATTTGATATAATGTGATCACCTACATGATGGGATCTGCTGTGAGTAGCCAATCAGTTGAAAGGGAGTTTCCTTTCCAACTGTAACTCTTTCTGCAAAACTCTTATGCATGCTTCAGCAGCTAGCTGGGCTTTGGTGGCCAGCCCAGGATTTCCCCCACAGAAAGGCATATGGGCCAGACCTCCCCACATGGAGGTCTCTGGCCAGCCCAGGATTTCCCCCACAAACAAGCATATGGGCCAGACCTCCCCACATGGAGGTCTCTGGCCAGCCCAGGATTTCCCCACAGAAAGGCATACTGGCCAGACCTCCCTACATGGAGGTCTGTGGCCAGCCAGGGATTTTCTCCGCAAAAAGGCATACAGGCCAGGCTTCCCCATATGGAGGTCACTGGCCAACCTGAGATTTCCCCCATAGGTGCCTCACTCCCACTCACCATTTCCTTCGTTTCCTGGCTGGTTAGCCAATTGTCCAGGAATGGATCAGTAATTTGAAATTTTCCTCCAAAAGTGGAGAGTGCTGAGAGACCAAAGAAAAAGGCAGGCAAATCCAGTGTGGCAGCAAAGGAGTATATTAGGGAGACCTACATATGAGGTAGTGGTCCCTGGTGGCTGAAGGGCCAAAGCAGATCTCTGTGCCCCGCAGTGGGAGGACAGAGGTTTTATAGTGGCGGTGGATAATGGTGGCTGCATGCCAGGGACTTACGTAAGAATGCAAACTGTAGTGAACTAGTTGACCACATGAGGGTACTCATGTTCAGCCTCGCAAAGCCTGTTTCCCCTTCACCAGGCCTTTCCTTCTAGTCTATTTTAGTCTAGTAGCTCCACTGAAACCTCCCTACCATGGATGACATATGTAGATTGCTTAGCACAGCACTGGTGAGAGAGGCACACAGTAGATATCAGTTCTCTCTTTCTCCTCCCTCCTCTCCCCACTTCCCCGTGCTTGTTGTTTAGCCAGAATAATTGACCACCCCTAGAGAAGTTGTCCCTAAATGCCCTTTTTAGGCATTGTGCTACAGTGACTACATAAGAATCATAACCTGGGGTTCCTGATCGAAAGATGAATTCCTCAGCCCCATTCCAAGAGGGCGAAAGTGGGGACCAGAAATGTAACTTCTCAGGTGATTTGGATGTGTTACCAGGTTTGGGAATGGATGTAGCAGAGCCCTGGTGGCACAGCTGCTAACCAAAAAGATGGTTGTTCGAACCCACCAGACACTGCATTAGTGGCAGTCTGTTTCCATAAAGATTATAGCCTTGGAAACCCTATGGGGCAGTTCTACTCTGTACTATAGGGTCCCTATGAGTTGGAATCGACTCGACGGCAATGAGTTTTCCCTAGAGGTTATTGTTTAACTATTAAGTATTGTATAATAAGTATTAGGTTTAATTCACTTTACTTAATAGACATATTCATTTAAAATTTATCATCAATATTTGCTCTTATTTCTCTGATTGACTGACTGAACTAGTCAATATTTATATATACAGAAAGAAAGAAAAAGAGAGAGAGATATACTTCAAGTGATTTGCTCACATGAATGTGGAGGAGCTGGCAAGTCCAAAATCTGTAGGTCAGGTGACAAACGGGAGACTCCTGCACCCTTGTGCTCCAAGATCCATAGGTCAGGTGAGAGGAAGAGTTTAGAATAAAGTTCTGACAAGATATCTACTTATATTCTGGAGGTAGAACACCTCCTGGGGAAACTCCCTTTTCAATTGATTTATTGATCACATTACATTAGATTACATTGTGAAAGGTGTGATGATTAAGACTGTGTGTCAACTTGCCTGGGCCATGATTCTCAGTGTTTTGGCAGTTGTATAATGTCGTGATCACTTCCCTGTTGAGATTTGATATGTGCTCACCCCCATGATGGGATCTGCTGTAAGTAGCCAGTCAGTTGAGGGGGAATTTCCTTGGGCATGTGGACTTCACTAAGTATGGGCAGACACTGAAGCAGGGCTCTGGGGCTTTTGCTCATTCTGGATCCTGAAGCTGGCTCCTGCTCATCTGACCTCCGGTTCTTGGGACTTGAGCTAGCAGCTTACTTGCAGTCTTGCCTGCCAATCGTGGGATTCATCGATTTTCACAGCCTGTGAGCAAGAGCCCTGATCTCTGAACTGCTGATCTTGAGTTCACCAGCCCCTGCAGCTATGTGATCAAGAGAAAACTCTTTTCTGACCCATAGACTTGGGATGTTCCAGGCTCTACAATTGCATGAGCCATTTCCTTGATATAAATCTCTCTTTCTCTCTATATATTTATATGCTTTACTGGTTTTGTTTCTCTAGAGAACGCAGCCTAAGACAGACGGTAATTACATTACAGTTTACATTAGATTACATTATGGAACAGTAACTAGACTACTGTTTGACCAAACAACTGGGAACCACAGCCTAGACAAGTTGAAACATAAAATTAACCATCACACTGTAAAATTAAAAAACATACTGTTTTTCTGTCAAGTTGCACATACGTTTTTGGCAGAGTAAACTACCTCAGTTTCCCCATACAACTGAAAATAGACCAGCCTGTTGTTGTTAGGTTCCATCGAGTCAGTTTTGACTCATAGTGACCCCTGTGACAGAGTAGAATTGCCCCATAGGGTTTTCTAGGCTGTAATCTTTATGGGGGCAGATCACCAGGTCTTTCTCCCTTGGAGCCACTGGGTGGGTTTGAACCACTAACCTTGTGGTTAGCAGCTGAGTGCTTAACTGTTGCACCACTACAGCTCCTAGACCAGGTCTACAGACCTAGACTGAATCAAGTTCAATTTCAACAGACTTAGAGCCCAGGATTGCCATTCCTAAGACTCAGTGGTGCCCATCCCTGCACAGCTTGTGGCTTTTCATTGGTCAGCTCCTAGTTTTGACTTCTTACACTTGTCTCCTTGTGCTTTGCACAGCTTTGCCAATGGTTTAAGACAGGGGTCTCAGGGGCAGAGTCAGTAGATATTGTTTAATGTTTCTGGATCAAGAAATAAAAGTTCAAGTATACACAAAAATATAAATGCAAGCCTTAAAGAATTAAGCAGATTATATAACAAAAGTCAGAAGGTATAGGGAGAGGATGTGGCAGGTAGTTTGGGGCAGTTATTTCCCATCTTTCATAGTGGTAAAGTCAATGGATAGTGACTGAACTTGATGAATTAAGAAATGGAAGCCTACTGGTCCCTGTTATCTGAATATTTATTATGCAGTTCTCTGTAGTCATGAGGTTGTATAGGGAATCAAAAGTTGTCAAAATATGCATATGTTCGATAACTATATGAGCATTGATGACATTGATTCACATTAAGACAACCTCCCTTCTTGGTACTTACAGTTATTTCTACTATCACATGAATTTAGACAATAGTAAATGTTAAATGAGATGGAGGGTTTATGTAAACTCTAAAGTGATGATGACAGCTATGTGAATTACACTCAAAGCCATGGACAGGACACATGAAACTTCGAGGAGTGAGGCCAGTTAACGATTGAGAAGAGAAAACCTGACAGGGATAATGACACTACAGTTACTTTGGAGGAAATAGATTTGGAAGTCAAACAATAAAGAGAAGCCCTTGGGAAAATTTATGAAGTCTTCAAATACTCTTGCAAAAAAGACAATTTTATGACTGAGCTGTGAATGCCAACTATGAAATCAAAGATGCTGTATCCTGTTATTGTATCGTTTTGTCTGAAAAATTACTCCTCAAACCCTTCAAGTGCTTGATTTGTTTCTTACTCTAAGAATTAGTGCCCAGTTGCAATTTTAACTAAATTTTATTAAATAAAAATGCATTTAAAAAATAATTTTAAGTTCAATTTTAAAGATAATCTCCTAGTCAACATTTACTATGAAATTTTGTTATCTGTTATAAATAGATTCACTTTAAGTGGCTTTTTTCCAGTGCCAATGATCCTTGGAAAATGAGTATCTACTAAGTATATTATTTAGAGGGATGATTGTAGCCAACAGTTCAAAACAAAAACAGTTGAAAAAGTGGATTCAGAGTATAACTGTGATCCATAGGGTTTTTAATGAACGATTTCTCAGAAGTAGATTGCCAGGTCTTCCTTCTGAGGCTCCTCTGGGTGGCCTTCAACCTCCAACTTTTCGGTTAGCAGCTGAGCATGTTAACTGTTTGCATCACCCAGAGGCTTAGAAAGTGGATACACCTGTGCAGTGTGAGAGAGAGGCAAAGGGATTGGAAAGCGACTTCTGTTTTGCTGGTGTACATTTCTGTACTGGTTGAACTCATTTTATTTGATTGTATTTTATTTTGCTGAGGACACATACATTTAAAATTTGGCCTTTTTCTTATTTAATAAAAATATCTCAGGGGAGTATTGGTAAAAAGGGCCATGATGTCAGGTCTAATGTGTTGTCTCCAGTATGAGTTTCTGGCAGATGCTGTTGGTGCCTGTAGCGAACTGGAGGGAGTTCAGGGCTGATCAAGGAAAAGATGTGTCCACAAGATAGCAGCGTTGCACAACAAGCTATTCATTAGGGTTTATGCTTTGACAGCTGCATGCAGGAAGTGGTTCCCACAGCAGGAGGCTCTCCAGAGACAAGAGGAGCAAGGAGCCACCAAAAGGGAAAGAGGGTAAGGGAGCCCTCATAAGAGAGGAGAGAAAAAGAAGGTCTTCCTTGTGGCTGGAGTCCCTGAATGGTAGAAAAGGTTAACACTCTCGGCTACTAACCGAAAGGTTGGAGGTTCAAGTCCACCCAGAGGTGACTCAGAAGAAAGCCTTGGCCATCTACTTCTAAAAAAAATCAGTCATTGAAAACCCTGTGTAGCACAGTTCTACTCTTACACACATGGGGTCGTCATGAGTCAGAGTTGACTCAAGAGCAAATGGTCTTCCATGTGCCTAGGCAATCTTCCTTTGCAGCGAAGTAGGGAGAGCTCTGAAGGGCATCAGGAGCTTAGGGTTGTTATAGCTACAGGTTTTTTTGTCTTATCTAGGGCCAGCAGATCTTGATTGGAGTTTTGTTGGGGGTGTAAAGCAGGCAAGCTCTAAATGACTAAAATCTGTTTATCTGGGTTATTTTAAAAATAATTAGATGCGTACAAATTTGATTTTGGTGCTGGTGGGCTTTTTGGATTAACAGGCCTTGCCTGTTATGAAGTAATAAACCACCTGGGGCCAATATACAGAGGTCGCCTTTGGCTCATTTATGTAACAGTGCTCAGTCCATAGCACTTCAACCTTTACCGTTCATGCCCTGTGCATGCCAGCAGCTTCCTTCTGCATGCATCTGTGGTTTCCTGCCTGGGGCTGCCAGGCCGTACATAGGGCAGGCTCCATCAGTGGGGGAATAGATAGCTCTTGAAGCATCCCTAAGCCCTGATGGCTGGCAGCCGGAAGGTGACTATCCCAGCTTCCACCTCCTGGATGGGACAACTCTGAGGTATGTCCTACAGAATCCCCCAGAAGTCCCCAGCAAGATTGATCCCTGGTTGCCCACAGTAGTTACCTGCTCATTAACACATTCTCTGTTGGCCTCCTTCCCTTCCTGCCTCACTTCCCCACTCCCCTGCTGGTGCTTCCTGGGGTCACCTCCCAAATAGACTACTTGCACTAGAATCCTTGTCTCAGCATCCGCTTCTGGGGAAAACCAGATAAAGACATAAGTTCCCGTGTGTATGTCAGAAAGGTTAACTGCCTCTCTCCTTTGAGTAGGGGAAGTGGGTTGAGGAAGTGTGCATGTTTGAGAGGCAAGGGGCATGTTGGCAAAGGAGAGGAAGTCGTCTCAGGAGCTAGGCCCTCCCCCCACACTCAGGCTCACGTGGAACAGGTAGGAAATTCTTCTTTCTCATATAGTGCCTACAGGGGCTACCACAATGCTGTTCCATGCCCCTCACTCCTTTGTTAGAGGAGGCTAGAAGAATGACGACACCAAGAGGGAAGAGCTAGAAGACAGGTCCCCTTTCTTCTGTCTGCTGCTGCTTAGGAGCATCCAAGGGCACATACGCCTATGCTTCAGGGGCCCCTCAGAGCCTCTGTATCTGGATGCATAGACTTTTTGGTTTGGGTCTCCAGAATGTGGCTTGACCACAGGATTGAGAGCAGACTGCAAACCTATCTTCTAGACCAGATGCTGTTCCTGGTAGAAAATTACTACACAGGTTTGAAAGATTGCTCATGTTCTTGCAGAACCCTTCTTAAACAGGATAACATGTAAATCCAGAAACGCAGACTCTGTTTTCCTGAGGAAACAACAGGATTTTAGACATGAAATCAATTTGGACTGACTGTTCTTGTGACTGCTTTGACCAATCTAACATAGTGGAAATAACTGTGTGCTAGTATCTGGACCTGTGGCTCGGTAGTTAAGAGCTCTACTGCTAATAAAGACGTTGGCAGTTCGAATCCACCAGCTGCTCCTTGGAAATCCTATGGGGCAGTTCTACTCTGTTCTATAGGGTCGCTGTGAGTTGTAATTGACTTGATGACAACGGGTTTGGTTATTCTTTTTGGTTTTGGGGTATCTGGACCTAGTCCTTAAAAGACGGCAAGCTTCCACTGTCTTTCTCTGGGGACATTCTCTCTGGGTGCTCTGAGGTGCCTTGCTGAGTCCAGTCCAAATTCCTGACTCACAAAATTGTGAAATTTAATAAAATGGTGGTTGTTTTAAGCCACTAAATTTTGGAGTCGTTTGTTATGCATCAACAGATGACTGAATTCAGTATGTTGAACCACAGCCTTAACCTTTAAAATCCACCCTTAGTAATATTCTGTAAATCAATGCTCTGTGTAGGAAGAAATATACTTTGAACCCTATTTCCTTAAACAGTTTTTCATCTTCATACTCCCCAGCTAAAAATCTGCAGGCTTCAAATCATTTAATGAATCTAAACCAAAATTCTCAGTTTCTCATAGGGTAGATTGATGACATTAATGGTCCCAAATTTTCATGCCTCCCAGTATCCATGCCCTTTGGTCTCCCCTCTCACACTGATGCTGGACTCGTCCACGTGACTTCCTTTTGCCAATTGAATAGTAACAAACTTCATCCAAGTAGAACCTTGAAAAAGTACTTGTAAATTTCTACATCTTCTCTTCAGACCCCTGATATTACCAAGAGATCATGCCCAGGCTAGCCCACTGGAAGAATGTAAGAGACACATGGAGGAGAGCCAAGACCTCCCAGCTGAGCCACCCTAGACCAGCTAGCTCTACCTCTACTGCTGCTCATGCAACCTACCACTGACTGTGGATACTTGAGCAAACCTAGTTAAACCAGCCAAGTCTGGCTCAGATCAGCAGAACCACCCAACGGATCCATTTGTGGGAAATAATAAATGGTTGATGTTTGAAGCCACTAAGTTTTGGGGTGGTTCCCTATGCAACATTATTGTGGCAATAGATAGATAGAGACAACGGCCATCAGGTTCACTCTGGCTCATGGTGATCTTATGAACAACGGACTGAAACATTGCCCGTCTTGCATCATCCTTACAATAGCTGGCATGTTTGAGTCCATTGTTGCAGCTACTGTGCCAATCCATCTCATTGAGGGTCTCCCTCACCCTCAGTGGCCCTCCACTTCACCAAAAATGATATCCTTCTCCAGCAATTGATCCCACCTGATGACATGTCCAAAGCAAGTAAGTTACACAGTGTCCTGTTGTGATCCGTAAGGTTTTCATTGGCTAATTTTCAGAAGTAGATCACCAACACTTTCTTCCTAGTCTGTCTTAGTCTGGAAGCTCTGCTGAAACCTGTCCACCATGGATGACCCTGCTGGTATTTGAAATACTGGTAGCATAGCTTCCAGCATCATAGCAACATGCAAGCCACCACAGTGCTACAAACTGATGGATGATAGACTGTGGCAGTAGATAACTGATATTCCCCATTCAAGGCCTTCCACAGTCTGCTTAGTATCACCTCCTCCTACTTTCCACTACTTTCTACCATCAGAACAAAATAAAAAATTAAAGCAAGCCTCTGTAAGCACACATGATTTTAAGCTCCATCCGTTGCTTGAATGGTCCCTTTTGCCTGGACTGCCCCAAACTGTTGCCACTATATTGTCCTCCTGAAACTTTCTATTTGGTTTTCAAAACCTAAGTCTGATCTCTTCCAAAAATGCATCCCTAACCCTCTGTAAAGGAGCCATGGCAGTGCAGTGGTTAAGTGATGGGCTGCTAACCAAAAGGTTGGCAATTTGTACCCACCAGCGGCTCCTCAAGGGAAAGACCTGGCGATATACTACCATAAAGATTAAAGTCTAGGAAACCTCATGGGGCAGTTCTACTCTGTCATATCAGTCACTATAAATTGGAATCGACTCAATGGCAAACAACAACAGCAACCTTCTATATTAGCTTCCTATTGTTGTGTAATGCGGCACCATAAATTCAGTAGTTTAAGACAATACAGATATATTCTCTTACCATTTTGGGGTCAGAAGTCTAAACTCAAGGTATCAGCAGGACTGTGTTCCTCCTGGAGGTTTGAAGGGAGAATCTGTTTGCCTTTTCCAGCTTTAGAGGCTGTCAGCATTCCTTGGTTTGCGGCCCCTTCCTCCGTCTTCAAAGGGTGTCTTCTAACCTCTCCTTCCGTCGTCACATCTCCTCCTACTGACTCTGATACTCCTGCCTCCATCTTATAAGGACCCTTGTGATTACATTGGGCCCCCGGATAACCCAAGACAATCCAGGACAATCTTCCCATCTCAAGATCCTTAACTTAATCACATTAGCAAAATCCCTTTTGTCATGTAAAGTGACATATTCACAGGTTTCATGGATTTGGATCTGGACATCTTTGAGGACAATTACTCAGCCTACCACACCTTGTTCCAGATAATGCTGCTCTGTCCCTCCTCTGAGCATTCTCTAAATCTGATATAAATGAGTATTGTTGTACTTGATAAGCAGACTGAGCTTGTTTGGAAGTCTGTATTCACTACTGGACAGTGAGTTCCACAGGAAAGGTATTTTATGCATTATTAATTTTTTAATCCATAGCATTTAGCACAGACCTAGCACAGCAAACATCTGTAGATGTTTAATATACATGGGGTAACCTAAAGTCTTTTTATGTACAACTGTATAAGAAGTGTGTGTGTGTGTCTATATACATATAACCAAACCAAACCAGTTGCCGTAGAGTGGGTTTTGACTCATGGTGACCCCATGTGTTTCAGAGCAGAACTGCACTCCCTAGGGTTTTCATGATTGTGACCTTTTGGAAGCAGATCACTAGATCTTTCTTCTGAGGTGCTTCTGGGTGGGTATGAACTGCCAACCTTTTGGTTAGTAGCCCAGCACTTAACCATTTACATTGCCCAGAGACTCTTACTTATATATCTTATACAAACATACATATATCTTGTTGTTGTTATTAGGTGTTGTCAAGTCAATTTCAACTCATAGCAACCCCTTATGTCAGAGTAGGACTGCCCCATAGGGTTCTCTTGGCTGTAATCTTTATGGAAGCAGATTACAAGGTCTTCCTCCTGCAGAGCCTCTGGGTGGGTTTAAACCACCAACTTTTTGGTTAGCAGCTGAGTGTTTAACCATTGTGCCACCAGGGCTCCTTACATATGTCTTATGCATACATATACATCTAAAGAGACTCACACAAAATATATTTGCATGTAGTGTTTTTGAGGCCATGAAGTAGGAAACACTTGTTATTGAGTGGATGATACTGAAATACTTAATCACCAAGTGAGATCAAAGAAGACTCTCTCCCAAAGTGAATATCTCCATACTTCATACTTCCATTCCTATGTTTTCCATCTTGGAGTGACTCAGACCACACAATCACATGCAGTGGATTCTCACATACTCTTCTCACAGCATCCCCAGGGAGGGAATGAATGCTTTCATCCTCTTCATTAGAAGGAAGGGAAATGGAGCCCAAAGCAGCAGTTGAGGGGCTGGATAAGTTGTGGAGGTGTGAATAAAGTGCAGGTGGCTGGGCTCCCAGACCAGCGTCTGCCCCCCCTAGATGACAATGATGAGCTTGCAGCATTTCATGCAGGTGTACATCATCACCACCCCCTCTTCATCAGCACCACAGCTTTGGGAGGGATTATTCCTCTCCGTGGAAATTTTCCATGCTTGGTCTGTATTCAAAGGGAGAAGGAAGATGAAACTCAAAGAAAAAAAGTTTCACTGCTTTACAGCTAAATGGAATGATGTATGTGTGTGTTTAACATCCAAAAAAGAAAAAGAATTTCTCTGCCTCATAGATAACAGAACATCTGGCATTTACAAAATGAATCCTTCCATATGTTAAACTCTCCATGAAGAAAAATGTGCCTATAAAGCTTGAAAAAAGGGAGCACTAGCATTACTCAAACTTCTCAGGCCAACTGCCCCATGGCTTCATGAGCGTGATGAGCTCTTCTGTGCTACATATTTTGATGCAACGGTGATGGGTTTCACAAATACAGCTAGCAGGACAGAGAAGAAGACCAGCCCATTCTTAGTTTCCTTGGGGTCATTGAAACGAAGCTAGGGCTCAGAGAAACCCGCTGGTGGTAAAGGATGGACTCAAGGTCCCTTCAGCACCCCTTCAAGGCTCTTCACCTTGGAGACCTTTCCACACTGGGAATTCCTCACTAGCCACCTTACCACTGAGAAGAAATAGTTTGATGATGTTTGCAACTCCTAACATTGGAACAGTCAGGAGCTCTCACCTTATTTAATCCTAGTGAAGCCCTGTAAGGTAATCAGGTATGAATCGTTGCTCCAACTTCCTATATGAAGAACCAGATCTCTCTTCTATTTTCTATCCTTGCTGCCTAGCTGACCCGACCCAACCCTGACCACTCCCTGGAACAAAGGACTTCTAAGTTCATCTGCCTACTTGTTATATTCATTTAGATATCTAACCAGCATCTCCATAGCCAAAATAGAATTCTTGGTCTCCAGCTTCCAATCTTTTTCTCCCCTATGCCTCCCCATCTCAGGCCTTCCCAGGTTAATGGCACCACCATCCATGTTGTTGTTTAAGTGAAAAACCCAAAAGTCACTCATGATTTTTTTTTTCATGATTTTTTCTAGGGGTAACTACTTTCACCCCGAGTAGTCACATACTAATCAACTAGCAAATTGATTCATCTATCCCTCAAAATTGGTCTCAAAATGGTCCACTTTCCTGCATCTTACTATTTCTACACTTGACCCATTGACCAGACCCCATCATCTCCCTTTGGGACTAACTGGTCTTACTGTGGACACACTGGTGGCATAGTGGTTAAGAGCTACGGCTGCTAACCAAAAGGTCGGCAGTTTGAATCCCCCAGGCACTCCTTGGAAACCCTATGGGTCAATTCTACTCTGTCCTATAGGGTTGCTATGAGTCGGAATTGACTTGACGGCAGCAGGTTTATGGTCTTACTGCTTTTGATCCATTCTCCACACAAAAGCCAGAGTAGTCTTTTTTTTTTTTTAAAGACTTTATTTTTTAGAGCAGTTTTAGATTTACAGAAAAATTGTGCAGGAAGTACAGAGAATTCCCATATATCCCCTCTACCCTCTGCCTACTGTTTCTCCTATTATTAGCATTTTGCATTCCTGTGGTATGTTTGTTACAACTGAGGAACCAATACTGATACCTTATTATTAACTAAAGTCCATCGTTTACTGTAGAGTTTACTCTGTATTGTACAGTCCTATGGGTTTTGACAAATGCATAATGCTATGTGTTCACCATTATAGTATCATACAGAATAGTTTCACTGCCCTAAAAATGCCCTGTGCTCCACCTATTCTCCCTCTCCACACCACACACACTGAACCCCTAACAACCACTGATCTTTTTCACTTTTTCCATAGTTTAGCCTTTTCCAGAATGTCATACAGTTGCAGTCATACAGTATGTAGCTTTTTCAGACTGGCTTCTCTCACTTAGCAATAGGCATTTAAGTTTTCTCCATGTCTTTTTGTAGCTTAATAGCTCATTTCTTTTTATCACTGAATAATACTTATTATGGATTGATTTGTGTACCCCTCCAAAGGCTTATTGACATCCTAACTCCTGTACTGGTGAACGTGACCTTATTTGGAAATCGTTTATTTCTTTCGTTGTGAGTTAATAAAGTCATACTGGAGTGGGGTGGGTCCTAATCCCTTCTGAGTGGTGTCTTATAAAAGAGGACGATGGACAGGGACACAGAGTCACAAGGGGGAAGGCAACATGTAAGGAGTAATCTACAAGCCAATCAAGGAACCCCCAAAAACACCCAGGGCTATGGAAAGCTGAAGGAGACAAGGAAGAATTTTCCCCAAGAGAGAGCCAGCAGAGACAGAATTGCTAAACTCAGACCTCTAGACTCCAGAACTCTGAGAAAATAAATTTCTGCTCTTTAAGTCACCCACTTTGTAGTATTTTGTTATGGCAGCCCTCAAAAACTAAGATAATATTTTGTTACATGCATGTACCACAGTTTATCCATTCACCTATTGAAGGACATCTTGGTTGCTTCCACATTTTGACCATTAAAGCTGCTATAAACATTTGTATGCAGGTTTTTATGTGGACATACATTTTTAACTCCTTTGGGTAAATTCATGAGAGTGTGATTGCTAGATCATATGGTAAGCCTATGCTTAGCTTTATAAGAAACTGTCAGACTGTCTTCCAAAGTGGTGGTACCATTTTGCATGCCCACTGTCTTAGTTATCTAGTGCTGCCATAACAGAACTACCACAAGTGGATGGCTTTAACAAATAGAAATTTATTTTCTCATAATTTAGGAGGCTACAAGTCCAAATTCAGAGTGCTGGCTCTAGGGGAAGGCTTTCTTTCTCTGTCGGTTCTTGGGGGAGGTCCTTGTCTCTTGAGCTTCTACTTCCTGGTTCCCTGGAGATCTCCATGTAGTTTGGCATCTATTTTACCCCATCTATCTTTCTGCTCGCTTGTTTAATCTCTTTTATATCTCAGAAGAGATTGACTCAAGATACACCCTATACTAATCCTTCCTCATTAACATAACAAAGACAACACATTCCCAAATGGGTATAATCACAGGCATAGAGGTTAGAATTTACAACATATTTTTTGGGGACATAATTCAGTCTATAACACTCGCCAACAATGAATGAGAGTTTCCTGTTGCTCCACATCCTTGCTAACTGAAAAACTGACACACATGGGATCCCCATGAGTTGGAACTGACTCTGTGGCAACTAGTTTTTTTTTCTAAATAGGTGTGTAGTGATATCTCGTTGTTGTTTTAATTTGCAATTACCTAAAGACACATGATGTTCAGCATGTTTTCAGTTGATTAGTTGCCATCTGTATCTCTTCTTTGGTAAAATTTCTGTTCAGAATTTTTTTTTAATCCATTTTATAATTGGGTTGTTTGTTTTCTTATTGTTGAATTTTAAGAGTTCTTTGTATATCTGGGATAGAAGTCCTTTATCTGTTAACGTGTCTTGCAAATATTTTCTCCCAGTCTGTAGCTTGTCTTTCATTCTCTTAGCAGAGTAGTCTTTTAAAAATATAAGTCAGATGGTGTCACTTCCCTGCTAAAGACCCTTTAATGGCTTCCCACCATATTTTAGAATAAAATTCAACCATGGCCCATGACTTCCTATTTGATTAAGATCTTGCTTACCCCCAACCTCTCTTATACCATTCTCTCATTTGTTTTTCCTACTTTAGCCATACCTCTCTGCATTCCCAGAACCCAGCACAATGCCTGGATGTAGAAGATGCTCAATTAACATCTGTTGAAAGATGAATGGAGGCCACTGCCCTTTCTGTGATGCCACACCATGGTCTTCAGGCCCTGCTGGGTTGTGGCCAGAGGGTCAGCTGGGTCAGGAGACCCCTGTGACAGTGTGGTCTTAGAGTCAGAAGATAAGGGTTTAAACCCTGGGTCTACCTCTGTCTCCCTTGCATCAGCCATTTATCCCCTCTGAGATGAAGTTTCCTCATCTGTACAGTGATGTTGATAGTGCTTTATTTCAGCTGGTGTTTGTGGACTAAGTAAGAGCCCATATAAGACAGCCCTGGGTGCACAACAGATGCTAGCATCTCTCACTGCACGTCCGTGGTGTGTTCTATATCGTCCACTTAGCTTACTAGGTGTGAACACAGAGCTAACAAGATGAGGGCATCGTGGACTTTATCTCTCATGAGCTAGTTGCTGTGGCTTCTAGGCTAGGCTTACCCTGGTCACCATCCCTGTTTAAAAGCCATCTCAAAGTGCATGTCACATGATCCAGGTCTAAATAATAGCACAAGTAGTCTTGGTATCAGTTGAGCTGTTGTTCATATGCAAGACCTCAGCAAAGGGGTGCAGATAGGGAGTGGATGGGGTTTTACCAGGTGAAAGAGAGAAATGGAAGTGGCATTCATTGAGCTGCTGTTACTTACAGCTGAATATGCTGTCACAGCAATCCATGGAGAGAGGGACCATTGTCCTCATTTTACGCACAAAGAAAACCCGGTCATCTACTTCCCAAAAATCAGCCATTAAAAACCCTATGGAACACAGTTCTACTCTGACCCACATGTGATCCCTATGAGTTGTAGTGGACTTGATGGCAGTTGGTAGTGGTGGCAGAGCACACACTACAGGCTTCTTCATCAGACCCTTGTGCAGCTGGATTTTTCGGAGTTTCTAGTGGGTGAGCTGTCTGCTGACTCTGGTTTATGGGTTCCTCAGGTCTAGTCTATTAAGTTTTGCCATCAATTGTTTCCCTTTTGTTTTATCTCTATATTTATCACTATCTGGTCTTCTGGTGGCACTGCTCTAGATTCTCTGCTTTGGATTTATTTTAATAATTTATGTTTCTTCTATTACTCCAGTGGGATTTGGTAGAGAGAAAAGGCAAATATTGATATCCAGTTGGTAATCTTGAATGGCAAGTCACATTCTATTGTTAAAATGAGAAAAAAAGGAAGGTTTGCTTAAAAAATAGTGAAGGCTTTGAATGTTTACTGACGCTCTCTTTATTAATCATAGCTTTTGGCCCTATATCTTGAGTGCATTTACTAAATCATTATCAGTATCTTTATTCTTTCAGGTGATAAATTAATAATTTATAAGAATCAGCACAAAGCTGGTTCCTATGAGGCAGAGGTTAAAGATGTCCCAAATGTCCAACTTTTCCAAACTGCTGTACCACTCCATCATCTCTAACATCAGCTACTCCTCCTCCCCTCAGTACTCTCCCTCCCATCTTTGGGTCCAGTAACTCTCTGCAACGTCTCACAAAACTCACGAACCACATCAAGGAAATGGCTCATGCAGTTGTGGAGGATGGCAAGTCCCAAATCCGTGGGTCAGGAGTAGGCTTCTCCCAATCCATGTGGCTGCAGGGGATGACAAACCCAAACTGGCAGGTCAGACCACAGGCTGCTGGCTCACAAGGCTATGGAAGCTACTGAATCAGGTCAGACAATAGGCCGCTGGCCCACGAGGCTGTGGAAGCCGGTGAATCACAGAATTGGCAGATCAGATGGCAGGCTGCTGGCTCAAGTCCCAAGAACCAGAGGTCAGAATGTGACAAACTGGACACAGGATCTAGATTTAGAGAGAAAGAGAGTCCTGCCAGAGCATCCACATATATACCTTGGATGCAGGCCACAAGTCAGGGAAGAGCATGACTTGAGAAAGGGTGGAATTTGAGTCACAGCTTCCTACAAGGCTGTCATTCAAGATGCACCTCACACTAATCCTGACTAACATATAGAGGTTAGATTTACAACACATAAAATGGAGGCTAATTAGGATAATTACATCAAATCACAAAATGGAGGACAACCATACACTACTGGGAATCACGGCCTAGCCAAGTTGACATATAATCCCAACCATTGTATGTTCCATATACCTTATTTGCATAGTCCCACTTAATCATTGGATGTGAGTCACAAAGACCATGGCTAGAGGGGCCATATTAAGTAATTGATTGTACTGCAGGTGACTTAATAAGGTCATCAATTGGCATTTGATAATACAAGACTAGAGAACAATGCACGACAACAGTAGATAGATGGGTTGTTGTTGTTGTTGTTAGGTACGTTGAGTTGGTTTCAACTCATAGGGACACTAAGTACAACAAAAAGAAACACTACCTGGTTCTGTACCATCTTCACAATAGTTGCTATGTTTGAGCCCATTGTTGCAGACACTGTGTCAATCCATCTGGTTAAGGGTTTTCCACCTTGTCACTACCCTCTAATTTACCAAGCATGATGTCCTTCTCCAGAGACTGGTCCCTCCTGAAAACATGTCCAAAGTATGTGAGATGAAGTCTTGCCATCCTTGTGTCTAAAGAGCATTCTGGCTGTACTTCTTTCAAGACAGATTTGTTCATTCTTCTGGAAGTCCACGGTATATTCAATATTCTTCACCAACAACATAATTCAAAGTTGTCAATTCTTCAGTCTTCCTTATTCATAGGGCAGCTTTTGCATGCATATGAGGCGATTGAAAACCCCATGGCTTGGGTCAGGCACACCTTGGTCCTCAGAGTGTCATCTTTGCTTTTTAACACTCTAAAGAGACCTTTTGCAGTAGATTTGCCCAGTACGTCACTTGATTTCTTGACTGTTGCTTCCATGGGTGTTTTCTGTGGACCCAAGTAAAACGAAATCATTGACAATTTCAATATTTTCTCCATTTATCATAATGTTGCTTACTGTCCAGTTGTGAGAATTTTTATTTTCTTTATGTTGAGGTGTAATCCGTACTGAAGGCTGTAGTCTTTGATCTTCATCAGTAAGTGCTTCAAGTCCTCTTCACTTTCATCAAGCAAGGTTGTGTCATCTGCATACTGCAGGTTGTTAATGAGTCTTCCTCCAATCCTGATGCTTTGTTCTTCTTCACAAAGCCCAGCTTCTTGGATTAGTTGGTCAGCACACAGGTTGAATTAGTATCGTAAAAGATACAACCCTGCCACACACCTTTCCTGGTTTTAAACCACACAGTATCCCCTTGTTCTGTTTGAATGACTGACTGCCTCTTGGTCTATGTACAGATTCCTCATAAGCACAATTAAGTATTCTGGAATTCCCATTCTTTGCAATATTATCTGCAATTTGTCATGATCCATAGAGTCTAATGCCTTTTCCTGGTCAATAAAACACAGGTAAACATCTTTCTGGTATTCCTGCTTTCAGCTAGGATCCATCTGACATCAGCAATGATACCCCTGGTTCCATGTCCTCTTCTGAATCCGGCTTGAATTTCTGACAGTTGAAATTTGATGTACTGCTGCAACTGTTTTTGAATTATCTTCAGCAAAATTTTACTTGCCTGTGTTCAATAATTTCCACATTCAGTTGGATCACCTTTCTTTGGAATAGGCATAAACAAGGATCTTTTCCAGTTGGTTGGCCAGGTAGCTGTCTTCCAAATTTCTTAGCATAGACGAGTGAGTACTTCCAATACTGCATCCGTTTGTTGAAACATCTCAGTTGGTATTCTGTCAATTCCTGAAGCCTTGTTTTTCACCAATGCATTCTGAGCAGCCTGGACGTCTTCCTTCAGTACCATTGGCTCTTGATCATATGCTGTCTCCTGAAATGGTTGAATGTCAACCAATTCTTTTTGGTACAGTGACTCTGTGCATTCCTTCCATCTTCTTTTGATGCTTCTTGTGATTCAATATTTTGCCTAGATCACTGACTGTAAAGGAGGTGAAAGCAGCTACACCAGTGACATGAACATAGGGGAACACAGAAGAGGGGTGCTTCATTCCACCTGGGTCAGAATTCTCTTCACCAAGGACCAGTCATTTGAATAGGCCATGAAGACTGAATCTCATTACAGCAGCATCCTGGCTGGAAGAGCACCAGGAGCAAAGGCCTGGAGGGATGACAGTGGTTGTAGGCAGCTTAGAGTGAGAGAGGAAGAGGGTGCAGGTAAGAAATGATAGGGGAAAGAAAACGAAAGGCTCCCTTGATAGTATTTAGGACAGGAGGGCAGACGCTAACCCTGGGAGGATGTCCTCATTCTGAGAAGAGCAGATGATTCACATATTCCAAGAGCTCTGTGCACTTGTTTATGAACCTGCCCTGCTTCCACCGAACAAAGCAATTCCTCAGGTCAAGCTGCCAGTCCTTAAATGTATCTGTCTTAGTCACCTAGTGCTGCTGTAACAGAAATACCACAAGTGGATGGCTTTAATAAAGAGAAATTTATTTTCTCACAGTCTAATAGGCTAGAAGCCCAAATTCAGGGCTTCAGCTCCAGGGGAAGACTTTCTCTCTCTGTTGGCTCTGGAGAAAGGTCCTTCTCATCAGTCTTCCCCTGGACTAGGAGCTTCTCTGCGCAGGAACCCCGCGTCCAGAGGACGAGCTCTGCTCTCGGCACTGCTTTCTTGGTGGTGTGAGGTCCCCCCCCACTGCCCTGTCTCTCTGCTTACTTCTCTCTTTTATATCTCAAAAGAGATTGCCTCAAGACACAAGCCAATCTCGTAGATTGAGTCCTGCCTCACCAACACAACTGCTGCCCATCCCCCCTCATTAACATCATAGAGGCAGGATTTACAACACATAGGAAAAATCACATCTGATGAGAAAATGGTGGACAATCACACAATACTGGGAATCATGGCCTAGCCAAATGGATACACATATTTTTGGGGGACACAATTCAATCCATGACACCATCCTACTGCATTTATATTAGGTATAAGGAGATACGGAGGGGCTGTTTAATCCCCCACAAGGGCCACCTGCTATCGAGTGGAGCCTCGCTCCCTGACTCCTGGAGCTGGGTAGTGGAAGCAGAAGGAGATTCAGGATAAACAGGCCATTGGGATACTTTGAAACTTAAGTATTTGTCTTGTACAAAGATAAAGAACTCCGAGTGCACTCATACACAGAAACCTGTTTTTGTTGCATAGCAGTCACTTCAGCACGTGGCCTGGCTTAGGAGCTAGTTTTTCTCTTTTCCTTTTTACCTTGGTTCATCAGAGGGGCTGCAGTTCCCAGCTTCCTTGCCCTTTGGAAGTGCATGGTGTGGACCAAACAGCTTCACCCTCTTCCTGAAGCTTTGACCTTGCCCACCATCAATAGGAAAGCAAACTGCTTGGGAGTGATGCCTTTAAAATGCCAACTTGAAGACAAAGTTCATTCCGAGCAGTGCACAAAATTGAAAATGAAGTTGGACCAAACACAGATGTTCTTAAGCTGCTTTTCTATACTCTTTTCTTTCTTTTCCTCTACCTTGCTGATGGTTGAAACATGGGAAGATGGGTGCCTACAGCAAATACTATTTTTATTTATTTTATTAAAAAAATTTTTTTTATTGTTGTAATTAAATGAAGTTTACATTTCAAGTTAGTCTCCCATACAAAATTTTTTTACATAGGTTGTTATGAGACCGTAGTTGCTCACCCCATTCTGTGAAAGCACACTCCTCCTTTCCGCCCTGATTCCCCATGACCATTCAACCAGCTCCTAACTCTCTCTGCCTTCCCATCTCACCTCTGGACAGAAGCTGCCCCTTTGGTCTCTTGTATCTACTTGACTAAGAGGCACACTCTTCACGGGTATTACTTTATGTCCCACAGTCCAGTCCAATCCCTGTCTGAAGAGTTGGCCTCGGAAATTGTTAGTTTAGTTTAGTTCTGGGCTGAGAGAGAGTCCAGGGGCCATGCTTTCTGGGGTTCCTCCACTCTCAGTGAGACCATTAAGTCTGGCCTGCTTACTAGAATTTGAGTTCTGCACCCCATCTTTCTATTGCTCCATCAGGGACCCTCTGTTGTGTTCCCTGTCAGGAGATTCATTGGTGGTAGCCGGGCACCATCTAGTTCTTCTGGTCTCAGGCTGATGAAGTCTCTGGTTTCTGTGGCCCATTCTGTCTCTTGGGCTAGTACTTTCCTTGTGTCTTTGGTGTTCTTTATTTTCCTTTACTCCAGGTGGTTGGGACCAACTGATGCATCTTAGTTGGCCACTTGCAAGCTTTTAAGACCCCAGACGCCACTCACCAAAGTAGGATGCAGAACATTTTCTTAATAAGCTTTGTTATGGCCAATTGACCTAGATGTCCCCTGAAAGCATGGTCCCCAGACCCCCTACCCCTGCTCCTGCTACTCCGTCTCTCAGAGTATTTGACTGCCTACAGAAAATACTATTTTTTTTTTTTTTTTATATTTTATTGTACTTCAGGTGAAGGCTTACAGAACAAATAGTTTCTCATGAAACAGTAGTACACATGTTGTTTTATGACATTGGTTAACAACCCCACAACATATTAACACTCTAAATTCTCAACCATTTTTTTTTTTTTTGGTGAAAATACACATAGCCAAAGATACACCGTTTCAAAATTTCTACACGCACAGTTCAGAGACATTGACTATGCTCTTCCAATTGTGCTGTTATTCTCACTTAAGATGAAGGCTTACAGAACAAAATGGTTTCTCATTTAACAGTTACTACAAATGTTGCCCTATGACAATGGTTAACAATCTCACAACACATCAACAATATCCTTACTCAATCTTGTGTTCCCTATCACCAGTTTCCTTGTCCCCTTCTGCCTTCTGGCCCTTGTCACTGGACTCCTGTACCTCGTTAGTCTCATTTGGTTTTACAGGGCTGTCCACTCCCAGGATGAACAGTGAACCTCGGAGGTAACTTCACCACTGAGCTTAAAGGGTGTCTGGAGGCCATACTCTCGAGGTTTCTCCAGTCTCCTTTAGGCCAGTAAATCTGGTCTTTTTTTTTCTTGTGAGTTAGAACTATGCTCTACATCCTTCTCCAGCTCAGTCCAGAACACTCTGTTGTGATCCTGGTCAGAGCAGTCAGTGGTGGTAGCTGGGCGCCATCTAGCTGTACTGGACTCAGTCCGGTGGAGGTCTTGGTAGCTGGGGACAACTAGTCCTTTGGACTAATCTTTTCCTTGTATCCTGTTCTCTTCATTCTGCCTTGCTCCCAAAGGGATGAGACCAGTGGAGTATCTTAGATGGCCGCTCACAGACTTTTAAGACTCCAGACACTACTCACCAAGGTAGAATGTAGAGCATTGTCTTTATACGCTGTGTCATGCCAATTGAGCTAGATGTTCCCCGAGACCATGGTCCCCACAGCCCTCCGCCCAGTAATTCACTCCCTCAGGAAGTTTGGATGTGTCTATGGGGCTTCCATGACATTTCCTTGTATAGGTTGTGCTAGTTTCCCCTGTATTGTGTACTGTCTCACCCTTCACCCGAGATACCACTTATCTATTGTCTATTTAGTATTTCCTCCCACCCCTCCCATCCCTGGTAACCAACAAAGATTGTTACATTTTGTGTGTGAACTTTTTCATGGGTTTTTACAATAGAGGTCTCATACAATATTTGTCCTTTTGTGATTATTTCCCTCAGAATAATGTCCTCCAGTTTCATCCATGTTATGAGATGCTTCACAGATTCATCATTGTTCTTTCTCGTTGCATAGTACTCCATTGTGTGTATGTACCATAGTTTGTTTACCCATTCATCTGTTGATGGGCATCTAGGTTGTTTCCATCGTTTTGCTATTGTGAACAATGCTGCCATGAACATAGGTGTGCATATGTCTATTCGAGTGACGACTCTTATTTCTCTAGGATATATTCCTAGGAGTGGGATTGCTGGATCGAATGGTATGTCTATTTCTAGCTTTCTGAAGAAGCGCCATACCATTTTCCAAAATGGTTGTATCATTTTGCATTCCCACCAGCAGTGCATAAGAGTTCCCATTTCCCTGCAGCCCCTCCAACATTTGTTATTTCCAGTGTTTTTAATTCGTGCCAGTAATGCCGGGGTGAGATGGTATCTCATTGTGGTTTTAATTTGCATTTCTCTAATGGCTGGTGATCGCAAGCATTTCCTCATGTGTCTGTTGGCCATTTGAATGTCTTCTCTGGTGAAGTCTCTGTTCATTTCCTTTGCCCATTTTTTAATAGGATTATTTGTTTTTTTGTCGTAGAGGTGTTGAATTTTCTTGTAGATTATGGAGATTAGACCTTTGTCTGACTTGTACTGTCCAAAAATTTTTTTCCCAGTCTGTAGGTTCTCTTTTTACTCTTTTGGTGAAGTCTTTTGAAGAGCATAGGTGTTTGATTTTTAGAAGATCCCAGTTATCTAGCTTATCTTTTGGGTTTTGTGCATTGATGGTTATGGTTTGTATCCTGTTAATGCCGTGTATTAAGGTCTGAAGTGTTGGTCCTATTTTTTCTTCTATGAACTATGTAGTTTTAGGCTTTATATTCAGGTCTTTGACCAATTTTGAAGTAATTTTTGTATACGGTGTGAGGTATGGGTCCTGTTTCATTGTTTTGCAAATGGATATCCAGTTTTGCCAGCACCAGTTGTTAAAAAGACTGTCTTTTCCCCATTTGATGGACTTTGGGCCCTTGTCGAAGATCAGGTGACCATAGGTGGATGGAGTTACGTCTGGGTTCTCAATTCTGTTCCATTGGTCAATGTGTCTGTCGTTGTACCAGTACCAGGCTGTTTTGACTACTGTAGCTGTATAGTAGGTTCTGAAGTCAGGTAGTGTGAGTCCTCCAACTTTATTCTTCTTCTTCAGTAGTGCTTTACTTATTCCGGGCTTCTTCCCTTTCCATCTAAAGTTAATGATTAGTTTTTCCATCTCTTTGAAGAATGTTGTTGGTATTTGGATCGGGATTGCATTGTATTTGTAGATTGCTTTGGGTAGAATTGCCATTTTCACAATGTTGAGTCTGCCTATCCATGAGCATGGTATGTTTTTCCATTTATGTAGATCCCTTTGGGTTTCATGCAGTAGTGTTTTATAGTTTTCTTTGTATAGGTCTTTTACATCCCTGGTCAGATTTAGAAAATACTATTTTTAACAGAAAATTGAAGTGTATATTTTTCTTACTAATTTTTAAAAATTTATTCCTTGTGAAGGAAATGATCTCCTGAAGTCTTAACATGTTTCCTATGGGGTAGGTGACAGTGTGACTAGGTAGAAGTGGGTCTGCAGCTGCTCTGCTATAGAATTTCAGTAGTGAGCACACCTAACTGAAACCCATTCCCCCGTCTGCCTCAGTGGCACAGCTGCAGAGACCCTGAGGGGGTCATATCACATAAATCTGATATTTACTCTTCCCTCCCCAAATATATATATATAGCCCACAGAATCCTTCAGTAACACAACTTGAGGCTTGAGTTTTTTCTTCAGTCCTTTCAGCTTGAGAAATGTTGAGTGTGTTCTTCCCTTTTGGTTTTCTAACTCCAGGTTTTTGCACATTTCATTGTAATACTTTGTCTTCTTGAGCTGCCCTTTGAAAACTTCTGTTCTGAACTTCTACTTCATCATTTCTTCCATTCACTTTAGGTACTCTACGTTCAAGAGCAAGTTTCAGAGTGTCTTCTGACATCCATTTTGGTCTTTTCTTTCTTTCTTGTCTTTTTAATGACCTTTTTCTTTCTTCATGTATGATTTCTTCTATATCATCACACAACTCATCTGGTCTTCAGTCATTAGTGTTCAGTGCATCAGATCTATTCCTGAGATGGTCTCTAAGGTCAGGTGGGGTATACTCGAGGTTGCATTTTCCCTCTCATGAACTTGTTTTAATTTTCTTCAGCTTCAATGTGAACTTGTATATGAATAATTGATGGCCTATTCCGCAGTCAGTCTCTAGCCTTGTTCTGACTGTTCCATTATTTCTTTCCACAGATGTAGACAATTTGATTCCTGTGTATTCCATCCAATGAGGTCCATGTGTATAGTCACCATTTATGTTGTTGAAAAAAGGTTTTTTTGCAATGAGGATGTCACTGGTTTTGCAAAATTCTATCATGTGATCTCTGGTGTTGTTTCTATCACTAAGGCCATATTTTCCAACTACCAATCCTTCTTTGTTTCCAGCTTTCACATTCCAATCACCAATAACTACCAATGCCTCTTGACTGCGTGTTTGATCAACTTCAGACTGCGAAAGTTGATAAAAGTGTTCAATTTCTTCATCTTTGGCATTAGCGGTTGGTGCATAAATTTGAATAATATTCGTATTAACTGGTCTTACTTGTAGGTGAATGGATATTGTCCTATCACTGACAGCATTATACTTGAGGATAGATCTTGAAATGTTCTTTTTGATGATGATTGCAACATTAGTCCTCTTTAATTTGTCATTCCTGGCATAGTAAACCATATGATCGTCCAATTCAAAATAGCCAATATCTGTCCATTTCAGCTCATTAATGTCTAGGATATTGATCTTTATGCATTCCATTTCATTTTTGATGACTTCCAATTTTCTTAGATTTATGCTTTGTACATTCCATGTTCCAATTATTAATGACTGTTTGCACCTGTTTCTTCTCATTTTGAGTGGTGCAGCATCAGCAAATGAAGGTCTCAAAAGCTTCATTCCATCCACATCTTTAAGGTCAGCTCTGCTTTGAGGAGGCAGCTCTTCCCCACCCATATTTTGAGTGGCTTCCAACCTGAGGGGCTCGTCTTCTGGCACTGTATCAGATAATGTTTCACTGCTATTCATAAGGTTTTCACTGCCCGATTTTTTAGAAATAGATCGCCAGGTTCTTCTTCCTAGTCTGTCGTAGTCTGGGAGCTCTGCTGAAACCTGTCCACCATGGGTGACCCTGCTGGTGTTTGAAATACCGGTAGCATAGCTTCTGGCAACATAGCAACACGCGAGCCACCACAGTACAACAAACTGATAAATGAGTGGTGCAGGTAGATGGGAGGATGGCCCCATTTGGTCTGAGGATTGGCTACATCTGTTTTCTAATCATCCTGGGTTGACTGGGTTAATTTCAAAGTTGTGGGGCGGGTGGGGGCGGGGGGGACTATAGGAGAGCTAGTTGTCTCTTTTAGACCTACGGTTTTGGGCGGAATGTTTTCTCTGTCCTTTTACATCTATTATACCCCCTTCTCTACCCTGTTCTCTTTCCATACTGATCTTGAACTGAACCAATGGGCTTCCTTGCCCTCCAGCTTCTGTTTGGCTTCAGTCAATGGGAAAGAAGGAAGAGAGAGGTTGGGGGTGTTTCTTCTCTTTGATCCTCCATGTGAACCTGGTTTGGATGGCTGTGTCTTTTAACAGAAAATTATAGCTCTCAAGATGGCATTTTCTACTTGTATCTCTCTTTCCAGGTTGCTAACCAGTCCTTGAGTCCCAAGTGTCAAATCTCAATGAGACCATGCTGGGGGACTGCACCATTCCTTGTGGTTTTCCTATGCAATTTTAAATAGTTCTTCTAATTAACATTTCTTAGATTATCCTCATTTGAGTGTGTCATCTCTTTCCTGCTGGAACCCTGACTGATGCAGGTTCTATGAGAAATTATCATTAATTAAGCATAAGCATGATATTAATAACATAATTCTACTTCTGAGAGGACTCAGGAGGGTACATAATATCTGATACATCTTCATATTTCAGTGTGTGCAGTCTTGATTTTACACTGACTTCGATTTCTTATGAATCTTGTGATCCTGGATAGGTAAAACCAAGACTACAACTGCAGCAGAGATGGACCAGCATTATATTTTCTGATTTGAGATGGGAATTCCTTCCCTATATTATTCTAAATCATCTCCAGTGTATAAGGTGATTAAAGGTCCTTCTAAGATACTTAAAAAAGCCTCTTCCAGCCCATTCTGTTCCTTGATCATGTCTCATGGGGTCTTCTTCCACCCCACCCCCCCACCTCAGTGGTCTGCCCTCATACTCCTTCCAACTATATGCTTTCTTCTTTCTGGGAGGAGTTACAAAAGACTCCGTCCTCATTACTGTTATGGATTAAATTTCGTCCTCCAAAATATGTGTTGGAATCTTAACTCCTATATCTGTGTATGTGACCCTGTTTGGAAATAGACTTTTCTTTGTTTTGTTAATGAGGCCATATCAGTGTAGGGTGTGTTCTAAACCTAGTCACTTCTGAGTGATAAAAGAAGCAGATTAGACACAGAAGCAAGGCAATCGAGAGGAAAATAGATGCCACGTGAAGATCGCCAAAGAACCTAGGAATGCCGGCGCTAAGGAGGCTGAAAGAGACAGGGATCTTCCCCCAGAGCCAACAGGGCTGGTGCTCTGAATTCAGACTTCTAGTCTCCTGAACTATGAGAAAATAAACTTCTGTCCCACTTGTGGAATTTTGTTACAGTCGAACTAGATAACTAAGATAATCATCTTGTTACATTTCCGGGATGTTTTCATGCCCCTCACAGCGACCCCCTCCCTGGGGAGCAAAGGAGAGACTGGAAAGAGGACGTCAAGTTTAAGATGTCAGTGGTGGGGTAGGGGGCAACCAGGGCAGCTGCCAGGCTTGAATTTGGGTGTGTTTGTAAGGAGGACGATGTTCTCTTAAAAATGAGGTACAATGAGGCATACGGATCAGAAAGTCTTGTTCAGGAGCTGGTTCCTGCACGGGTCTGGGATAGAAAAATATGCCTTGAGAGCTGACAGCACTGCTGGTGCATTTCCTCCTTGCCAAGCGAAGTTAGTGAGGGGACTGTGCTTATGACAGTGCTTATAACAACCTCTCTGTATGTGATCTGTGCCCCCGCAGTGCAGGGAAATAGATTTTTGACTCTGAGTGTGAATTGTAGACTTGGGCCCTGCATGCTGACTCTGTGCCCGCGGTGGAGAAGACAATTTATTAGAGAGCAGTAGAAGGTCATGGATGCAGGGCACACCCCCAAGGCACAGACACACTCACAGATACATACACGTAGACACAGACACATAGAACCACACACACAGTCACACACATCCACAATCCATACACACAGAACCATACAGACACACAGACACACACTAATAACATACGTGTAGACACAGACACATAGAACCACATGCACAGACACACACATCCACAATCCATACACACAGAACCATACAGACACACAGACACGCACACAGAACTTTGCACACAGACACACAGACATACACACATCCATACACGCAGAACCACACACATGCACAGACACACACAAATACATACACATAGACACACTCAGACACACATGCAAACACATCCACAGAGGCATACATCCATACGTACAGAACCGTGCACACACACACACACACACAAACATATACAGAACCACACACACACACCCACAAAGACACACACACACAGAGACGCACACATATATTCACACAGACACACACACACAGACCTCTCTACTGTCCCAGACTCTTCCCAGTAGGGATTGCCCTACGGCTTTATTTCCTTCCAGAAATACCTCCTGCCAGGCACCAAGAGAAGTTAACGTGTGTCTTCTGTCTGGGGCAAGAGACAAATGAGACAACTATCCTTATGAGGTAGTAAATATTATTTCCTTTTTCTCTGCTGTGGTTACCTTGTAACTAATAATGACAAAATTGAAAATTAGGAAAAATACACTAAAGAACAGTATTTCTGCTCCTTGGTGTTAAAACATAACAACAAACAGATCAGGACAAGAAAAACTATTGTGACATTGGAGAAGAATTGTTGATTACACAGAGCAGCAGAGTTGGATGGTTTCATCCCGAGATAGATTTTTCTAGTTTTATGATTCAATGTTAATCATTTTCCCATATGAACAGAATGGGTTCTTAAAGCATTTAGAGAAGAAAATGACTTAGTGGAATGACTATTTTTTTTAAGCAGCTATTAGCTCCTTTATTCCCTTAAGCCTCAGGGTCAGATCCTGCAGTTACTCTGATTCAAGATTTGGTTGTTGCCAGCGCAAATGGTCCAAGGCATCCAGACACCAAGCTTGTTGGAGCAGGCTCCTTGGAGAAGTGTCATGGAGACAAAACCAGTAGCAGGTGGTGTATGACTCCGTATTGCTCATTTTTCTTGGAGCAGCTCTCGTCCATCGGATGGGATTGATGTCACAGTCTCGGAGGGATCCATGACCCTGGAGCAGAGGCTTTTAAGCTATTATTAGATTTTCATGGGCCTCCCTTTAGTAAGATTTGGGGCCAGGAAACAATAACCATCAACGAGGCTGGACCTTGGGGACGGGGCCAACTGACAAAATCATGACAGGTTGCATCCAAATGATGTGGCAAGCTAGCAGCAGGTTGTCATATCAGAGGTCATGGTTGGGGAAACATCAGGTCCTCCTCTGGCAAGACAAGGGCGGGGCATCTGGGCTTCAAGCCTGGATGTTAACCAGCAGTTTCCATGGAAGCATGGATGAGGCCAACTGCTCTTCCAGGAGGCCAGACTGTAACTCAGTCTTGGGCAGGTTAAGGCTTAGCTTTCAGTTGTACACAGATTTTCCATCTACTATGTTTTTGGGAACTTTCTTGACACAGCTGAGCCAAATCATGCCTCAAAGTAGTCGTAGCCTCTACTGTGTCTGATACGGCACGTGGGGAGCTGCTCCTTGGAGTTAACACGTAAGTAACAAGTGGGACAGGGCAAGAAAAACTGCATCTAGTGTGTCTCTATTATCTGTGCTTGAAGATAAAACATTTATGGGGAAAAAAAATCAAGGAGCCCTCCTTTGGTACACAGAAATAACAACGCAGTTAATTAGGTATCTTTCTACATTCCTGTAGAGTTCTAGGCAGTTCTAGAATTAATTTTTTTTGCAGTCTAAGTATTTATGTATTATGAAAAGAAATAAGTTCAGCTGGTGCTGCAGGGGTTAAGCATTTGGCTGCTAACCAAAATGTGTACAGTTCCAGTCTACCAGCTGTTCCTTGAAAACCGGACGGTGCAGTTCTACTCTGTCCTGTAGGGTCGCTATGAGTCAGAATCGACTCAACGGTACACAAGAACAACGATGACAACATGTTTGGTGCTGCCATGGATTGAATTGTGTCCTCCAAAGATATGTATATCAATTTGGCTAGGGCACGATTTCCAGTATTTGTGATTGTCCACCATTTTGTCATCTGATGTGATTTTTCCTATGTGTTGTAAATCCTGCCTCTACGATGTTAATGAGGGGGGATGGGCAGCAGTTGTGTTGATGAGGCAGGGCTCAATCTACAAGATTGGATTGTGTTTGGAGGCAATCTCATCTGAGATATAAAAGAGAGACGGGGCAGTGGGGGAACCTCATACCACAATGAAAGCAGAGTGTGTCCTTTGGACCCAGGGTTCCTGCATGGAGAATCCCCTAGTCCAGGGGAAGACTGATGAGAAGGACCTTTCTACTGAGCCAACAGAGAGAGAAAGCCTTCGCCTGGAGCTGACGCCCTGAATTTGAACTTTTAGCCTACTTTACTGTGAGGAAGTAAATTTCTCTTTGTTAAAGCCATCCACTTGTTGTATTTCTGTTATAGCAGCACTAGATAACCAAGACAGGTACCATCTGGAGTTCCTGGGTGGTGCAAAAGATAAATGTGCTTAGCTGCTAACGGAAAGGTTGGTGGTTTGAGTCCACCTAGAGGTGTCTCAGAACCTGCCAATCGACTTTCAAAATATTACAGTGATTGAAAACCCTATGGAGCACAGTTCTACTCTGACATATGTGGGGTAGGTCGCCATGTGTTGTAATCCATTCATGGTCACTGTTTTTTTTTTTTTTTTTTCTTTTATGTTGGGTTCTCAGGAAACACAGACTTATTCATTCATCAACAGATATTTTCTGACCATTTACCAAGTGCTGTATATTGTTCTGGGCATTAACCAATGAACGGATATGCAAAGAAGAGCCCTCTTGGGACTTGATTTAGGAAATAATATTGGAGTTACTATTCCCTCTCCTTGAGCATACAGAATGTGACCCAGCTGGAGCTGAGCTCACAAGGACTCACAAGGACACATCAACTGGGCCCTGAGGTATAAAGACGATAGCTAAGATACTCTTGGAAAATATCTTTTAGGGAAACTTTCACATAAAGCCCATCAAACACAACACAAAAGACTTTCTACTCATATCTTTTTCTATTAGCTTTTAGTGAATGGGAATTTGTTGGACCAATGAAGACCCTCCTGACTTGTGTTACTGAAACCCATACCAATGATTGTTAAGAAAGATGATTCAAAATGTAAGATCACAATTTCTAGCCAATCAGTGAAAAAGTGACGCTTTCAATGATTCTACCCATTTTGTGATGTTGATATATACCGATGATTCTGTAACCTTCCTTGGATTCGGGCAGACATTCTAGCTCTTGGCAGCATGCTTGTCTGCATCCCACTTTTGTCCTTTTGAATATATGACAAATAAAACTTTCTTTTTACTTTACTAAACTTTGTGATGTTTTTCCCCTGCAACAGACTTACATTAACATAGTCCTGTCAGAAATTGCTCACAATAGGAGAAAGAAATTTGTTAATAGATCATGTAAGTACAATTCAGTAATTATTCATAAAGTGCATTGCAAACTGACTGTTAATAAGGGTGGCAGATGAGAGGAGAGAGGTTGAGGAAGGTTTCACAGAAGATAGAGCAGGTGGACTTTGTCTTGAGTGAGGGTTAACCAGGTAGAGAACCAGGCAGTTTTCAGGGACTTACGGCAGTGGTGGTTCAGTAGTAGACTTCTCACCTTTTATACAAGAGAACTGGGTTCAATTCCTAGCCAATGCACCTCATGCGCAACACCACCCATCTGTCACTGGAGCCTTTGTGTGTTGCTATGATGCCGAACAGCTTTCAGCGGAGCTTCCAGACTTAGTTATCCAGTGCTGCTATAACAGAAATACTACAAGTTGGTGGCATTAACAAACAGAAATTTATTTTCTCACAGTTTAGGAGGCTTGAAGTCTGAATTTAGGGTGCCAGCTCCAGGGGAAGGCTTTCTGTCTCTGTCTGCTCTGGGGGAAGGTCTTTGTCTCTTGTTAGCTTCTATTCCTAGGTTCCTTGGCAATCATGTGGCATGCATCTTCCCCTCCATTTGTGCTTGCTTGTTTGCTTAATCTGCTCTTTTATATCTCAAAAGAGATTGACTTAAAACACACCCTATGCTAAAATTGCCTCATTAACATAACAAAGGAAACTCATTCTCAAATGGGATTATAACCATGGGTATATCATTTAGGATTTACAACACATATTTTTTGGGAACACAATTCAATCCATAACACAGATTAAGATAGACCAGAAAGAAAGGCCTGGTGATCTACTTCCAAAAATCAGCAATAAAAACCCTAGGGATACCAAAGGTCCAATCCTCAACTGATCATGGGGCTGGTACAGGACTAAGCAGCGTTTTCTTCCGTTATGCGTGTGTTCTCCATGACTTGGGGGCTGACCTGATGGCAGATAACAACAATAAGGCAATAATGAGTTGGAACTCAGGTTACTGAGAAGGATGGGAGGGAGGGGATGGAAATGGAGAGGGAGATGGATTGGGAGAGGGAGTCGGGAAAAGAGACCAGATCCTCCCAGTACTTTGCATGTCCCATTGCAGAGTTTGAATTTTGTAGAGGGAGAAATTCATAAGAGGACCCCCACAAATAATTTTATGTGACAAATGGCACAATTGTATTTTTAATCTGATAGCAGTGTGAAGTGGATCAGAGCTGAACTGGACCAGAGACAGGAAGCCTTGTCACAGGACTCCTGGTATACTTCAGGCTAGAGATGAATGTCTAAGTGGTTCATGTCCTTGCTCTATGTTAGAGTCACTGGGGGAGATTTACAAACTACTGGTAGTGTGTTCTGAGATGGAGTGCAGGTAGAGTTTCTTCTTAAAATCTCCCCAAGACGATTCTAACATGCATCCAGCATTGGGGAGCACTGATGTTAAGTAAGGGAGTCAAGAGGTGAGGGCAGAGGGGAAGGAGGTGAGGAATATTTACGTGATAAATCTGGTAAGACTTGGTAACCAATTGGATATAGAAATGAGGTGGGGAGCAGGATGGAGGAGTTGAGAATGAGTCCCAGAAATCTTTAATTTATTCATGATCACATGTATAATAGTTACTTATTACATATACGGCACTGTGTTAGGTTCTGGAATTAAGAAGAATAAGGTATGGTTTCTATCTCAAAGAAATTTATAAAAATGTCAGTGCTATCTTAACATCTGTGATGAAAGAATGTTAGTAGTTTAATCAGACTATTAAAGGATAAATTTTTAAAAGATAAAAAGATGAATCATACAAATGTAAAATGAATATATGTCAAAGATTTTATTTCTCATTAATTAATGAGGGAACCAGTCAGATGTTCCAATTGATTGAATGGACAAACCAAAGAGCAAATACATACGTGGGCAATCAGGAATGCTGAAATGAGTTTGCTGAGTAGATGCAAAACTGGCTTCTTCCTTGGGGTGGTCAGGTCAATTGCACTTCCACCAGACAAAACCAGTTGCATGTTCATGGACAAGAATAATTTGCATTGCTATCAGTTATCTACAACTGAAGGAATTGTAAAATGGTTCAAAGACAGTGAAAGTAACAGAGAACCCAAAGAATTAGGTAATTGCCATCAAAGACACCCAGTAATCTTTCTGGTCCACTTAAAAGTTTTTCACAATTTCCCCTATAATACCTCTGGTTTCTAAGAGACACCCAATTTTGTGAAATAAGGAATAGAGACACAGGAATTAGTCATTTTTCAGTCGTATAGTGCTCAGACTGGATCCCTAGAAGGGATCTTGGAGGTCCTTGCTTGAGATGGGGCTTGGTTTGTGGCAATGCTCCTAAAGAAGCTCTGGCTCATAGACAACGAAGAAGTCTTTTCGGGAAGGAACACAGATTCCTGGGGCTCAATCCATTGGGCTAAATTAAGCCTTCACTTAGATTGGCAGGTGAGTATGAGACAGATCAGCAGGAATTTAGCTTAAGGGAATGACTTTCCTTTACCTGTTGGACAAATGGAGCTGCTGCAGGATTATGCAAACCATTTTCCTTTGGCAGACTGTGAACTCCTAAAGGGAGAGGATTTTAGTTGATTCATTCTCTATTCCTAACATCTCACTGGGTGTCCGGCAAACAGTGCAAATAGGGACACTGTATCAGTACTTGCTGAGTGAGCAGTGTAGAATCTTATCGCTCTAGGGAGCCTGGGGAGGCCAACTCTTCATTCCCCTGTTGCTAGTCGGCTTACAACAAAGTAAAAAGCTCTCCAATATGAGTAAGGAGTGCTTTCCTTGATAGCCATATCCAGTTTATTCATTTGCACATTTAAAATCTTTCTCTTTTTTATAACAAAAATTTGCCATTTTAAGTGTATAATTCCACTAGTGACATTAATTACATTCACTGTGTTGTGTAATCATCACCACTATTTCCAAAAGTTTGTCATCATCCCAGACAGAACCTCTGTACACCTTAAAAGCAGTAACTGCCACTCCCTACTTCCTCCAGTCCCTGGTAACCATGAATAAACTTTTGTCTGTATGCATTTGCCTATTCTAGATATTTCATATAAGTAGGCTCAGACAACATTTGTCCTTTTGTGTCTGGTTTATTTCACTCAACATAATGTTTCCAAGGTTCATCCATGTTGTAGCATATGTTAAGACAGAGCTTCCCAGGCTGTGGAAAATTCTTCTGCCTCAAGCAGCTTGCTAGGCATGCCCCATAACTTTACATTAGAATCCTGCTTCCTCTCTCCTTAACTGCTGCCCCAAAACTAGAGGAAATTGGGGAAAACCAGTTTATGTGCCCTGTTGACATTCAGGATAACCTTTTTAGCTCATTAACTACTTCGTGTGTAGTAACCTCCCCACCTGTGGGTGGAGTTTAACTGCCATTTTTTGAACATGCGATACATGAAGTTATATGTAAACCCCATAGGGCCTGCTTAGTATGATTAAGAATGTTGCTGATGTAATTTGTATGAACTTCCTACTTGTAAATCCCTTAAAAGTAACCTTCCTCCTCTTCCTCCCTGAGCAGTCTGGTGGCAGCAGCCCTGACTGTTTACTTTCGTTGCACAACAAAATAAAGGCACCTTTCCACTCTCCCACTTCAGTCTCTCATTTATTGGCTAAGATGAGTCCCAGCACGCAGAAACTGGGGTTTCCACCTGACAGCAATATCAGAACTTCATTTCTCTTTATGACTAAATAATATCCCATTGTATATGCATACCACATTTTGTTTATCCATTCATGTGTTTACAGACACTTGGGTTGTTTCTACCTTTTTGGCTATTGTGAATAATGCTGCAATGAACATGGCTGTACAAGTACCTGTTAGAATCCTTGCTTCTAAGTCTTTTGGGTGTACACCTAAGAGTATAATTGCTGGGTGTCAGGGTTTGAATTATGTCCCCCCAAAAATGTGTGTATCAGTTTGGCTAGGCCATGATTCCTGGTACTGTGTGATTTTCCTGTATGTTGTAAACCTGCCTCTATGATGTTAATGAGGGAGGATGGGTGGCAGTTGTGTTAGTAAGGCAGGACCTGATCTACAGGACTGGATTGTGTCCTGAGGCAATCTCTTGAGATATGAAAGGGAGAAGTGAGCAAGAGACAGGGGGACCTCATACCATCAAGAAAGCAGTGCCGGGAGCAGAGCGTGTCGTTTGGACCAGGGTCGCTGCACAGAGAAGCTCCTACTCTGGGGAAACACTGAAGAGAAGAAGGCTGACAGAGAGAAAAAGCCTTCCCCTGGAGCTGACACCCTGAATTTGGACTTTTAACCTACTTTAACTGTGAGGAAATAAACTTCTCTTCATTAAAACCATCCACTTGTGGTATTTCTGTTGTAGCAGCACTAGATGACTAAGACACTGGGTCATAAGGTAATTCTATGTTTACTTTTTTGAGGAACTGCCAAAATGTTTTCCATGGTGGTGTTAGTTGTTGTTGTTAGGTGCCATCGAGTTGGTTCCAACTCATAGCAATTCTATGTACAACGAACAAAACACTGCCCTGTCCTGTACCATCCTCACAATCATTGTTATGTTTGAGCTTATTGTTGCAGCCACAGTGTCAATCCATTTTTTTCACTGAATCTTTACTTTACCAAGTAAGATCTCCTTCTCCAGGTACTAGTCCCTCCTGATCACATGTGCAAAGTATGTGAGACATAGTCTTGCCATCCTTGCTTCTAAGGAGCATTCTGGCTGTACTTCTTCCAAGATAGATTTCTTTGTTCTTTTGTTAGTCCATGGTTTATTCAATATTCTTCGCCAATACCACAATTCAAAGGCGTCAATTCTTCTTCGGTCCTCCTTATTCATTGTTCAGCTTTCCCATGCCTATGAGGTGATTGAAAACACTATGGCTTGGGTTAGGTGCACCTTAGTCCTTAAAGTGACATCTTTGCTTTTTAATGCTTTAAAGAGGTCTTTTGCAGCAGATTTGCCCAAAGCAACGAGTCTTTGGATTTCTTGACTGCTGTTTCCATGGGTGTTGATCGTGGATTCAAGTAAAATGAAATCCCTGACAACTTCAATCTTTTCTCTGTTTATCATGATGTTGCTTATTGGTCCAGTTGTGAGGATTTTTGTTTTCTTTATGTGGAAGTGTAATCCATACTGAAGGCTGTAGTCTTTGATCTTCATCAGTAAGTGTTTCAAGTCTTCTTCACTTTCAGCAAGCAAGGTTGTGTCATCTGCATATAGCAGGTTGTAAATTAGTCTTCCTTCAATCCCCATGTCCCATTCTTCTTCATATAGTCCAGCTGCTTGGATTAGTTGCTCATCATACAGATTGAATAAGTATAGTGAAAGGATACAACCCTGACCCACAGCTTTCCTGACTTTAAATCATGCAGTATTCCCTTGTGCTGTTCAGACCACTGCCTCTTGATCTATGTACAGATTCCTCATGAGCACAATTAAGTGTTCTGGAATTCCCATTCTTCACAATGTTATCCATAATTTGTTATGATCCACGCAGTAGAATACCTTTGCACTGTCAATAAAACACAGGTAAACATCTTTCTGGTTGGTATTCTCTGTTTTCAGCCAGGATCCATCTGACATCAACAATGATATTCCTCATTCCACATCTTCTTCTGAATCCAGCTTGAATTTCTGGCAGTTCCCTGTTGACGTACTCCTGCAGCCGCTTTTGGATGATCTTCAGCAAAATTTTACTTGCGTGAGATATTAATGATATTGTTCAATAATTTCTGCATTCGGTTGGATCACCTTTCTTTGGAATAGGCATAAATATGGGTCTCTTCCAGTCAGTTGGCCAGGTAGCTGTCTTCCAAATTTCTTGGCATAGATGAGTGAGCACTTCCAGCACTGTATCCATTTGTTGAAACATCTCAATTGGTATTCCATCAATTCCTGGATCCATTTTTTTTTTTTTTTGCCAATGCCTTCAGTGCAACTCAGACTTCTTCCTTCAGTACCGTCAGTTCCTGATCATGGTTGAACATCGACCAATTCCTTTTGGTATAGTGACTCTGTGTATCCTTTCTACCTTCTTTTGATGCTTCCTGCATCATTTAATATTTTCCCTGCAGAATTCTTCAATATTATAACTTGAGGCTTGAATTTTTTCTTCAGTTCTTTCAGCTTGAGAAATGCCAAGCGTGTTCTTCTCTTTTAATTTTCTATCTCCAGGTCTTTGCATGTGTCATTATAATACTTTCCTTTGTCTTCTCGAGTCGCCCTTTGAAATCTACTGTTTAGCTCATTTACTTCATCATTTCTTCCATTTGCTTTAGCTACTCTATGTTAAAGATCAAATTTCAGAGTCTCTTCTGTCATCCATTTTGGTCTTTTCTTTTCTTCCTGTTTAATGACCTCTTGCTCTCTTCATGTATGATGTCCTTGATGTCATTCCACAACTCGTCTGTTCTTCAGTCATCAGTATTCAATGTGTCAAATTTATTCTTGAGATGGTCTCTAAGTTCAGGTGGGATATACTCAAGGTTGTACACTGGCTCTTGTGGACTTGTTCTAATTTCTTCAGTTTCAACTTAAACTTGCATATGAGTAATTGGTGATCTGTTCCACAGTTGGCCCCTGGCCTTGTTCTGACTGATGATATTGAGCTTTTCCATTGTCTCTTTTCACAGATGTAGTGGATTTGATTCCTATATATTCCATCTGGTGAGATCCACGTGTATAGTTGCCATTTATGTTGTTGAAAAAAGGTATTTGCAATGAAGAAGTCATTGGCCTTGCAAAATTGTATCATATGATCTCTGGCATCCTTCTTCTTTGTCTCCAACTTTCACATTCCAATCACCAGTAATTATCAATGCATCCTGATTGCATGTTCGATCAATTTCAAACTGCAGAAGTTGGTAAAAACTTCAATTTCTTCATCTTTAGCCTTAGTGGTGGTGCGTAAATTTGAATTTTAGTCGTATTAACTGACCTTCCTTGTAGGTATATGGATATTATCCTATCACTGACAATGTTGTACCTCAGGATAAATCTTGAAATGTTCTTTTTGACAATGAATGCAACACCATTTCTCTTCAAGTTGTCATTCCCAGCATAGTAGACTATATGATCGTCCATTTCAAAATGGCCAATACCAGTCCATTTCAGCTCAATAATGCCTAGGATATCAATGTTTATGCTTTCTATTTCATTTTTGACGATTTCCAATTTTCCTAGATTTGTACTTCGTACATTCCATGTTCCAATTATTAATGGAGGTTTGCAGCTGTTTCTTCTCATTTTGAGTTTTGCCACATCAGCAAATGAAGATCTCAAAGCTTGACTCCATCCATGTCATTAAGGTTGACTGTATTATGAGGAGGCAGCTCTTCCCCAGTTGTCTTTTGAGGGCATTCCAACCTGAAGGGCTTATTTTCTGGCACTGTATCAGACAATGTTCCACTGCTATTCATAAGGTTTTCATTCACTAATTCTTCTCAGAAGTAGAGTGCCAGGTCCTTCTTCCTAGTCTGTCTTAGTCTGGAAGCTCTGCTGAAACCTGTCTGCCATGGATGACTCTGCTGGTATTTGAAATACTGGTAGCATAGTTCCAGCATCACAGCAACATGCAAGCCCCCACAGTACGACATATTAACAGACACGTGGGGGTCCATGGTGGTAGCTTAAGCTAAATTTTGTTGTTGTTAGGTGCCATTGAGTTGGCTCCAACTCATAGTGACCTTACGTATCACAGAACGAAACATTGCTTGGTGGTGCACCACCCTCACAATCATTGCTGTGTTTGAGCCCATTGTTGCAGCTACTGTGTCAATCCACTGTGTCATTCTATCTCATTGAGGATCTCCCCTCAAGCTAAATTTTATTGGTTTTAAATAATAATGAATGGCAAGACCCTTATGATAACCCAGTTTATATTTGAATGCATCCAAAACTTCCCTGGCTTCTTTCTCTTTCTTTTCTTTCTAGGCTAAATTATTCTAATTTCTTAAAAATTTTCCAGGACTCAAATCCAATAGACTATGGTGAAATTGGCTAGAGGTGTCTGAATTTATATTGCACCTGGTTTCAGATGATGTTTCCTAGGATTATTTTGTCTTACAGTTCCACATGTTTAAGAATCCAAATGATTCAGAAGCTAGTCATTGGTGTTGGACTGCCTCCTTTCTGAGGGCATCTCATTTCCTTTTGTAAAGTTAGAGTAGAGGATGGCAAGAAAGAAAGAGAGATTCATTGAAGATAAATATTTTAATCCAACCAGGGATTATGAGTTTTAGATAGTAATCCAGAGAATTGGTGACATCAAACCAGGCATGTAGGCAAAAGGGAATGGGCCAGTCTACATTCTTAAATCGTAGGACTATTCATTCAATTTCCTACAAAGGGAAAACCAGAAAAGAGTTAAGCCTGGAAAGAATGAAATGTTTTTTTTCCTGCAGCTGTGTATGAGAGAATCCCTTGAGTAAACCAGAGCAGGAAAATGTAGAGGAAAATAGGTAAAGCCTTCTTTTTAATTAACTGAGCTTAATCAGAGACTTTGAACAATCATTGAAACAAGCCTAGACCCCTGGAAGAAGTGATAAAGAATGCACACCCATTGATTTTCTGTTGTTGAGTTGATTCTGGCTCATGAAACTAGCTCCAGAGGGTTTTCTTGGCTGTAATTTTTATGGATCTGTCACCACTGGGTGGGTTCGAACTGCTAAATTTTAAGTTAGCAGCTGATCACAGACTGCTTGTGCACCCAGAACCTCATTGATTTCCTGGCTCCTGGTTAAGCAAAAAAAAAAAAAAAAAAGAAAAACCAAAAACAAACAAAACCAAAAAAACACTAAAGATCAAACTCGTTGCTGACAAGTCGATTCTGACTGATGGCAACCCCATGTGTTACATAGTATAACTGAACTCAATAGAGTTTTCTTGGCTGTAATCCTTACAAAAGCAGATTATCAGGTCTTTCTTCTGTGGCACTGCTGGGTGGGTGCTAACCACCAACCTTTTGGTTTGCAGCCAAGAGCAAACCGTTTGCACAGCCCAGGGACCCTCTGGGTAAATCATCTGCTTGAAAATAATCTAATGGGAGTGGCAAATACGTGTCCTAAGCACTCAGAGTTCATTCTGGGAGCGCCCCCAGCGGTGGATCCAGAGAACTTCAGGGCAAGATTCTGTCTCCAGCTGCCCCTCAGGAGCCCATTCACTCCCAATGCTGTGTAGGCCATGAGCAACATGGATGAATCTTGAAAACATGCTGAGTCAAGCAAGTTCATCACAAAAGGACAAATATTGTGTGCTCTCACTCGTATGAATAGAATAGGCAAATGTATAGGGATCAAAGTTTGTTAGTGGTTACGAGGGCTGGACGGAGGGAGATAAGGGAAATCATTTTTTAGGAAGCATTGAGTTTCTGCTTAAGGTAATGGAAAATTTGGCAATGGATATTGGTGATGGTTGCATAACATAATTAATATAATCAGAGTCACTAAATTATACATGTGAGAACATTAAATTGCCAAACGTTATATTATATATATTTTTACAAAAATAAAAAAATTGTGATCTATACTGAAAAGAGCCCTGGCGGTGCAGTGGTTAAGCTCTTGGCTGCTAACTGAAGGGCTGTCGGTTCGAATCCACCAGCCACTCAGCGGGAGAAAGATGTGGCAGTCTGCTTCCATAAAGATTACAGTCTTAGAAACCCTACAGGGCAGTTCTACTGTCCAATAGGGTTGCTATGAGTTAGAATCGTCTCCGTGGCAATGAGTATGGGATCTATATTGAGGTGGAAAATAGTTTATTAATAACAGGCTCTGGATTCGTGTATTAGGGGGAAAGCTATTGTTTCAAAAACTACACTAAGAGCTCTGGATAGAAGGTGATCCTGGGGATCTGGGCGTCAGCTGAAACCAAAGCTTTTGCTCTGCAAAAGAGGGGAATAATTTTTTTGAGGAAAGAGTTACTCTTAAAATGGAGGAGTAGAGAGAGAGAGAGAAGTGGAAAGATGAGCTAGCAAGATGAGAGAAATTCAAGTGCCAAGGTCTACAGGGCGGGGCAGTCAACAGATATTTAGGAACGACAAAGCCCAAAGCACAAATTGTATATGTGGTGCACTGCCTAAACTGCACATCTAAGGAGAGCAATTCACTCTGCAGACTATCTGAGCTTGAATATTTATTATGACAGCTGTCCACCAGATGTCAGCAAAGTGTCCCATTCTAACAAGTTAAGTATACTGAAGACAATTTTCCAACAGATGAAAGTATCTCGAGGAAGGTATGCTTAAAAAAAAATTGCACAAAGGAGCAGTATGTGGCAGCAGAGCCCTGATTATGGGCCTTCTTCCACTTGTTATTCAAAACACCCTCCTCTCACACCCCTTCAAAAAAAGAAAGAAAATAAATGAGAAAAATAAAAGAAGAAAACACTCTCGTTTTCTACGTTCTACGAGCTATATATCCCAAAATCTGCAACAAAACAGCTGAATTATACTGAGCACGACTTTTATTGTACTCAAGGAACTCTGGTGGTGCAGCGGTTAAGTGTTCAGCTGCTAACTGAAAAGTTGGCGATTGGTACCCACCAACCCACTGCGGGAGAAAGATATGACAGTCTGCTTCTGTAAAGATTACAGCCTTGGAAACCCTATGGGGCAGTTCTACTCTGTCCTATAGGGTTGCTATGAGTTGGAATTTTGACTCAAATATGTTTAACAAGCTTTCAGAGCTTTTGCTATGGTTCACTCATAACACAACAGAGTTCTTCATTTTGGGAATTTATAGTAAGTATAGTATGTTCATGTCTGCTACTCCTAGCAGCTTATAAGCCTCTTTTAAATCAACAACCTATATTTTTATTTAAATTATGCGTGCCTCTAGTTAAAAGTTAAATATTACCATTAGATTTATCATGAAAAATGGCAGTCAACTACATTGCCCGACCCTACTCTTCCAGTCCTTCTCTTTGGATGCACCACTTTCAACTCTTTTGCCCATTTGTTTTCCTATGTACATCTACATTTCTAAACAATATGCTTCAATATCTATTTGTTTACTTATCAATTTCAGATTTTTCATTGCCTTCTTAGTATAGTGGTTGAGTATATTAGCTGTTAACTGCTGTGGTGCCATTAATTACTTTTGTGTGTGGCCTTTCTAGCCATGGTCTTTTTTTTTTTTTTTTTTTAAATTGTGCTGTAAGTGAAAGTTTATGATTTAAGTTAGTTTCTCATACAAAAATTTATACACACATTGTTACGTGACACTAGCTGCTCTCTCTGTACTGTGACAGCACACTCCTCCTTTCCACCCCAGATTTCCCTTTTCCATTCAACCAGCTCCAGACCCTGCCTGCCTTCTCGTCTCACCTCCAGACAGAGATGCACATTTAGTCTCATGTATCTGCTTGAGATAAGAAGCACACTCTTCACAAGTATCATTTTATGTCCCACAGTCCAGTCTAATCTTCGTCTGAAGCGTTGGCCTCAGGCATGGTTTTAGTTTTGGGCTAACAGAGAGTCTGAGGGCCATGTCTTCCAGGGTCCCTCTATTCTCAGTCAAATCAGTAAGTCTGATCTTTTTACTAGAATATGAGTTTTGCATCCCACTTTTCTCCTGCTCCATCAGGGACTCTCTGTTGTGTTCCCTGTCAGGACAGTCATTGGTGGTAGGTGGGCACCATCTAGTTCTTCTGGTCTCAGGCTGATGGAGTCTCTGGTTTATGTGGCTCTTTCTGTCTCTTGGGCTAATATTTTCCTTATGTCTTTGGTGATCTTCATTCTCCTTTGCTCCAGGTGGATTGGGACCAATTGATGCATCTTAGATGGCTGCTTTTAAGACCCCAGATGCCACTCACAAAGGTGGGATGCAGAACACTTTCTTAATAAACTTTGTTATGCCAGTTGACCTAGACGTCCCTTGAAATCATAGTCCCCAGACCCCAGCCCCTGCTACTCTATCCCTTGAAGTGTTTGGTTGTGTTCAGGAAGCTTCTTAGCTTCTGGTTTAGTCCAGTTGTGCTGACTTCCCCTGTAGTGTGTGTTGCCCTTCCCTTCACCTAAGATAATTCTTGTCTACTATCTAGTTAGTGAATACCCCTCTCCCTCACTCCTGACCCTTATAACCATCAAAGAATGTTTTCTTCTGTATTTAAACCCTTTCTTGAGTTCTTACAATAGTAGTCTTATACAATATCTGTTCTTTTGCAACTGACTAAATTCACTTAGCATAATACCTTCCAGATTCCTCCAAGTTATGTTTCATGGATTCTTTGTTGTTTTTTTGTCATTGCATGGTATTCCATTGTATGAATATACCATAATTTATCTATTTGTCTGCTGATGGTCACCTAGGTTGTTTCCATCTTTTTGCTATTGTGAACAGTGCTGCAATGAGCATGAGTGTGCATATATCTATTCGTGTGATGGCTTTTATTTCTCTAGGATATATTCCAAGAAGTGGGATTTCTGGACCAGATGGTACTTCTATTTCTAGCTTTTTAAGGAAGCGCCAAATTGATTTCCAAAGTGGTTGTACCATTTTACATTCCCACCAACACTGTATAAGTGTTCCAGTCTCTCCACAACCTCTCCAGCATTTATTATTTTGTTTATTGGATTAATGCTAGCCTTGCTGGGGTGAGATGGTATCTCTTTGTAGTTTTGATTTGCATTTCTCTAATGGCTAATGATCATGACCATTTCTTCATGTGTCTGTTAGCTGCCTGAATATCTTCTTTGGTGAAGTGCCTGTTCATATCCTTTGCCCATTTTTTAATTGGATTATTTGTCTATTTGTTGCTGAGGTTTTGCAGTATCTTGTAGATTTTAGGGATTAAACACTGATCAGATTTGCCATAGCCAAAAATTTTTCCCAGTCTGTAAGTAGTCTTTTTACACTTTTGGTGAAGTCTTTTGATGAGCATAAGTGTTTGATTTTTAAGAGCTCCCAGTTATCTAGTTTCTCTTCTGTTGTTTGTGCATTGTTACTTATGGTTCGTATTCTGTTTATGCCATGTATTAGGGCTCCTAGTGTTGTCCCTATTTTTTCTTCCATGATCTTTATTGTTTTAGATTTTATAAATCTAGGTCTCTGATACATTTTGAGTTAGATTTTGTGCATGGTGTGAGGTATGGGTCTTGTTCCATTTTTTTGCAGATAGATATCCAGTTATGTCGGCATCATTTGTTAAAGAGACTCTCTTTCCCCTGGTTAACAGACTTTGGGCCTTTGTCAAATATCAGCTGCTCATAGGTTGATGAATTTACATCTGGATTCTCAATTTTGTTCCATTGGTCTATGTATCTGTTGTTGTAGCAGTACCACACTGTTTTGACTACTGTGGTTGTATAATAGTTTCTAAAATCAGGTAGTGTGAGGCCTCCCACTTTGTTCTTCTTCCTGAGTAATGCTTTACTTATCTGGGGCCTCTTCCTTTTCCATATGAAGTTGGTGATCTGTTTCTCCATCTCATTAAAAAGTGCCAGTGGAATTTGGATTGGGATTGCATTGTATCTGTAGATCGCTTTGGGTAGAATTGACATTTTCACAGTGTTGAGTCTTCCTATCCATGAGCAAGTATGTTTTTCCACTTACGCAGGTCTCTTTTGGTTTCTTGCAGTAGTGTCTTGTAGTTTTCAACGTATAGATCTTTTATGTCTCTGGTTAGATTTATTCTTAAGTATTTTATGTTCTTGGGGGCTGTTATTGTAAATGGTATTGATTTGGTGATTTCCTCTTTGAGGTTCTCTTTGTTGGTGTAAAGGAATCCAACTGATTTTTGTATGTTTATCTTGTATCCTGAAACTTTGCTGAAATCTTCTATTAGTTCCAGTAGTTTCCTTGTGGATTCTTTGGGGTTTTCTGTGTATAAGAGCATATCGTCTCCAAATAGAGATGCTTTTCCTTCTTCCTTACCAATTTGGATGCCCTTCATTTCTTTTCCTAGCCTAATTGCTCTGGCTAGGAGCTCCAGCACAATGTTGAATAAGAGTGGTGATAAAGGGCATCCTTGTCTGGTTCCCGTTCTCAAGGGGAGTGCTTTCAGACTCTCTCCATTCAGGATGATGTTGGCTGTTGGCTTTGTATAAATGCCCTTAATTATGTTGAAGAATTTTCCTTCTATTCCTATTTTGTTGAGGGTTTTTATCATGAATGGGTGTTGGACTTTGTCAAATGCCTTTTCTGCATTGATTGATAAGATCATGTAGTTGTCTTTTGTTTTATTAATGTGATGGATTACTTTGATTGTTTTTCTAATGTTGAACCATCCCTGCATACCTGGTCTAAATCCCACTTGATCATGGTGAATTATTTTTTTGATATGTTGTTGGATTCTACTAGCTAGAATTTGTTGAGGATTTTTGGATTTATGTTCAATAGGGATATCGGTGTGTAATTTTCTTTTTTTGTGGTGTTTTTACCTAGTTTGGGTATCAGGGTTATGCTGGCTTCATAGAATGAGTTTGGGAGTATTGCATCCATTTCTATATCCTGAAATACCTTTAGTAGTAGTGTTGTTAACTCTTCTTTGAAAGTTTGGTAAAATTCTCCAGTGAAACTGTCCAGGCCGGGGCTTTTTTTTGTTGGGAGTTTTTAAATTACCTTTTCAATCTCTTCTTTTGTTGTAGGTTTATTTAGTTGTTCTACCTCTGTTTGTGTTAGTTTCGGTAAGCAGTGTATTTCTAGAAATTTATCCATTTCCTCTAGGTTTTCAAATTTGTTAGAGTATGATTTTTCATAGTATTCTGTTATGATTCTTTTAATTTCAGTTGGGTCTGTTGTGATATCACCCGTTTCTTTCTTATTTGGGTTATTCGCTTCCTCTCCTGTTTTTCTTTTGTCAGTTTGGCCAAAGGTTTATTGATTTTGTTGATATTTTCAAAGAACCAGCTTTTGGCCTTGCTAACTCTTCCAATTTTTTTCTATTCTCTATTTCATTTAATTCTGCTCTAATTTTTATTATCTGCTTTCTTCTGGTGTCTGAAGGCTTCTTTTGCTGCTCTCTTTCTATTTGTTCAAATTGTAATGTTTGGATTTTGGCCCTTCTTTTTGGATCTGTGCATTAATTGCTATAAATTGACCTCTGAGCACTGCTTTTACAGTGCCCAAAGATTCTGGTAGGATGTGTTTTCATTCTCATTTGATTCTGTGAATGTCTTTATTCCATCCTTAATTTCTTCTGTAACCCAGTAGTTTTTGAGCAAGATATCGTTCAGTTTCCATGTGTTTGATTATTTTTTCTTGCTTTTTCTGTTATTAATTTCTATTTTTATGGCTTTATGGTCAGAAAAGATGTTTTGTTATATTTCAGTGTTTTGGATTCTGTTAAGGCTTGCTTTATGGTCTAATATGTGGTCTATTCCGGAGAATGTTCCATGTGTGTTGGAAAAGAAAATATACTTGGCTGCTGTTGGGTGGAGTGTTCTGTATATATCTATCAGATCAAGTTGGTTGATTGTGGCATTTAAATCTTCTGTGGCTTTATTTAGCTTCTTTCTCGATGTTCTGTCCTTCACCGAAAGTGGTATGTTGAAATCTCCTACTATTATTGTGGAACTGTTTATGTTTCTTTTCAATGCTTTTAGAGCTCGTTTTATGTATTTTGTAGCCCTGTCACTGGGTGCATAAATATTTGTTATGGTTATGTCCTCCTGGGGTACTGATGCTTTAATCATTATATAGTGTCCTTCCTTATCCTTTGTGGTGAATTTTACTTTAAAGTCTACTTGTCAGAGATTAATGTTGCCACTCTTGCTCTTTTTCGATGGTTGTTTGCTTGATATATTTTTTTCATCCTTTGAGTTTTAGTTTGTGTCTTTAAGTTTAACGTGTGTCTCTTATAGGCAGCATATAGACAGATCATGTTTTTTTTTTATCCATTCTGCTTTCTCTATCTCTTTATTGGTGCATTTAGTCCATTTACAATCAGCGTAATTATTGATAGGTACGAGTTTAGTGCTGTCATTACTACGTCTCTTTTTGTATATTGTTGACAGTTCCTTTGTTCCACTTAATTTTCTGTGCTAAATCGTTTTTCTTTTCATCTTTTTCATTGTTGTTGATTTTGTATTTGCTGAGTCTTTGTGTTTTTCTTATTTTTTTATTTTGGTGCGTAGGATAGTTAGTTTCCCTTGTGGTTACCTTAATATTTACCCCTATTTTTCTAAGTTTAAACCATTTTTTTATTTGTTTATTTTGTCTTGACATCCTCTCTATATGAAAGATCTATGACTTTTTTAGCCCTTCTTTTTTGTTGTAATGCTGTCATCTTTTACATATTGACATCTCTGATTCCCTATTTTCAGCGTTTTAGCTTTCATTTATTTTTGTGACTTCCCTATCTGGGTTGATATCTGGTTGCTCTGTCCTGTGTTCTAGTCTTAGGTTGTTAGCTGTTGTTATTGATTTTCTAACTGGCGGACTCCTTTTAGTATTTCTTGTAATTTTGGTTTGGTTTTTGCAAATTCTCTAAACTTCTGTTTATCTGGAAATGTCTCTAATTTTGTCATCATATGTGAGAGACAGTTTTGTTGGATATATAATTCTTGGCTGGCAATTTTATTCCTTTAAGGCTTTAAATATGTCATCCCATCACGTTCTTGCCTGCATGGTTTCTGCTGAGTAGGCAGAGCTTATTCTTATTGACTCTCATTTGTAGATGACTTTTCATTTATCCCTAGCCACTCTTAAAATTCTCTTTTTTACCTTTTGTTTTGGCAAGTTTGGTTAGAGCATTTCCCGGTGACTTTCTTTTGGGATCTGTCTTGTGTGGGGTTCGATGAGCATCTTGGATAGATATCATCATATCTTTCATGATATCTAGGAAGTTTTATGCCAACAATTATTCCTCCATGTTTTGATACTCCAATCACTTGTAGGTTATTTCTCTTGATAGAGTCTCACATAATTCTTAGGGTTTCTTCATTTATTAAAAATTCTTTTATCTGATTTTTTTCTCAAATAAATTGGTGTCAAGTGCTTTATCTTCAGTCTCACTAATTCTGACTTCCATTGCCTCAATTCTGCTCCTAAGACTTTCTATTCAGTTGTCTAAGGAAATTTTATTGTTAATTTCCTGGATTTCTATTTGCTATCTATGGATTCTTGGAGCCTGTTAAATTTGTCGTTATGCTTTTTTCTAATCTCCTTAAGTTCCTCTATTCTTTTGTCTTTATGTTCTTTGGATTTTTCTGCATTTTACATGATCTCAGTCCTGATGTCTTGAAGAGTTCTGTATATTAATCTTTTGTATTCTACCTCTGGTAGCTCCAAGAAGTTGTCTTTCTCCAGAAGATTTCTTGATTCTTTGTTTTGGGAGCTTGCGGAAGCCATCATGGTCTGCCTCTTTATGTGATTTTATACTGACTGTTGTCTCCAAGCCATCAGTAAGTTATTATATTTATTTATTTTATGTTTGCTTACTGTGTCCTATCTTCTTTTTTTGTTTTGTTTTTATATGCCCAAATAGGCTGCTTATGTCAGCTAGTTTGATTATTGGTGCCTTTGAAGCCCTAACCTCCTGTCACCAGGTGGTTAGATCTGTTACTAGGTATGTGAGCCCAGGAATGTCTGTTTACTTTTCTTCCATGGATTTATCTCAGGTGTCCAGGTAGTCAGTCACCAACTGTGTGGTGCAGGCTCTCACCTACAGTCCTAGACAGCCAGGGGTGATTGGTGTAGGCACAGGTATCTGGCTGCAGTAGGGGGTCATGTGTTGAACAAGGCAGGGGGCTGACCTGAGTGTCTGGGAGGAAAACCGTGCCCTTGTTTCCTAGAGTTGCATAGGTGGGTGGGTTTTGCAGCAGGACCACAGACACCCAATGCTGTTGGCTGTAAGGATTGGGAGGCACCACTTATTCTTGTACCCCTGTTGCAGGTGGCTACTTGGCATGGGTGAAACCACCAGTTCTCAGCCCCCTGGTGTGGGTAGGTGAGGACCCTACTTAATGGGCAGAGTGATTTCAAATGCCAGGAACCTGCCACTCCACCATACAGCTGATACAGTTGAAGTTAGGCTTTAGGTATATATCCTGTTGTACTGTGGTAATGAGGGCCTATGCTATTGAAATGGGCCCACACAGGTCTATGCAGGGGTGAAAGGCATTCAAAGTCCGTGGACCCCTTATGCAAAGGAGCTGTGCCTGCCTTCAGTTTCCAGCTTAGGGGAGCTGGCAGATTATTTTTTCCTTTTTGTTAAGTTGTTCCCTCTCCAAAGCTGGGAGTATGGCTCAGGGTGTGTGATGGCATCTACTTCCAGCCCAGGGGAAGCGGCTATCGCAGAAGCTGGCCTGGGACCCGGTGCACACTGGGGAGGAGGCAGGTAAATGGGAAAGAGTTTCTTCCAAAAGAGAGTGTTCATATTTATTTATTTTGTTGTACTTTAGATGAAGGCTTACAGAACAAAAAGTTTCTCATTAAACAGTTAGTAAACATACTATTTTATGACATTTGTTACCAACCCCATGACATGTCAATATTGTCCCTTCTCAACCTTGGGTTCCCTATTACCAGCTTTCCTGTCCCCTCCTGCTTTCTAGTCCTTGTCCCTGGACTGTTGTGCCCCATTAGTCTTGTTTTACAGGGCTGTCTAATCTTTGGCTGAAGGGTGAACCTTGGGAAGTGACTTCATTACTGAGCTAAAAAGGTGTCAGGGGGCCATACTCTCGGGGTTTCTCCAGTCTCCATCAAGCCAGTAAGTCTGGTCTTTTTTTGTGAGTTAGAATTTTGTTGAACATTTTTCTCCAGCTCTGTCCAGGACCCTGCTGTGATCCCTGTCAGAGCAGTCAGTGGCAGTAGCTGGGCACTATCTAGTTGTACCGGACTCAGTATGGTGGAGGCTGTGGTAGTTGTGATACATTAGTCTTTTGGAGTAATCTTTTCCTTGTATCTTGCTTTCTTCATTCTCTAAAGGGGGTGTTTTTTGATCCACGTGGTAGGTTAGATGCATGTACTTATCTTTTACCATTGAGGGTCGCTTTTCATTGATTCTGGAGTCTTGAGTAGACTCTCTGCTGCTTGATCTCTCCCAATGTGGGAAAAGTGTCCCAAACGCCACTTCTTGCCTCACTGTGCATGCCAGCCAATTCAGCCTGCAAGTTGCCGGTTCCCGCCAGGTCAGATCTGGCAACTCCTTGCTGCTTCTGAATCATCCCTTCCTCCCCCTGCCACTCAGTCCGATTCCTCAACTTTGCCTTTGATGTTCAAGGCTCCTAGATTGTCATATTAAATCTATTCACTTGTTTCTTTGGGTCTTTGCTGTAAGAGGGACTACAGGAAGTGTCTGACTTCTCCGCCATCTTGGCCCTGCCTCCACAATAATGTTTTTAGTGCTACAGTATTGTTTTTTGGGACTGGAGATATGTAGCAAAGTTGAGTTTTGTATCAAGTTTGCCGTGAAACAAAACCAGAATTTACGTATGAACACAATTGGATGTTAAAACCAGTTGCCATCAAGTCAATTTTGATTCATGATGTGTGTCAGAGTAGAAGTGTGCTCTGTAGGATTTTCAATGGCTAGTTTTTCAGAAGTAGATTGCCAAGCCTTTCTTCCAAAGTGTCTCTGGGTGGACTCAAACCTCCAACCTTTCAGTTAGCAGTCAAGCATGTTAACCATTTGCACTACCCAGGGGCTCCAATTGTATATTAGGTTTTATTTATAGTGATGTTAGATTATATATACGTTTGAAGCACACAAATTCAAATGTTTGCTTTGCCAGAAAAAATAGAGAGAAGAGGAAAGAGATAATTATGTAAATGTTATAGACAATTCCATTCCCTATTCCATCTAATGCGAGGTACTTGAGCAGCACAAATGGTTTGTGCTTGACATCTAACCTAAACACTGGTGGTTTGAACTCACCCAGAGGCACTGTGGAGGAGAGCCTGGTGATTTGCTTCTGTAAAGATTACAGTCAAGAATACCCTATGGAGCAGTACTACTTTGTAATATATGGGGTTGCCATGAGTCAGAATCAACTCCATGGCAATAGGTTTTTTTTTTTTTTTTTGGTTATTCTGTCCAATAAAGTTATAGCCAAGAGTGAGCACTGGAATGGGGAGGTGAACTGGCTGTTTCCTGTAATAATACGAGCAGTATTCCATGCTGAGTGTAAGTGTTAAGATATTTATTTTTCATAGAACATGTACCTTTAATTCCAGCCATCTACTTAATCTGTTACTCCACCGCAGACATTGTTCTAATATTGCAGGACAAATTCGCTTTATTGAACACATTGACAAGTTGTATGTCTGTCTGTCTCCATTATGATAGATTTTCAATGGTAGTTTTGACTGGTTGAGATGATCATATATTTTTCTGGTTTAACCCATTTTGATAAATTACATTCATTTTTCTTAATATTTAATCATGCTTGCATTCCTGGAGCGAAGTCAACTTGGTAATGCTATATTGCTATTATGTACTTCTAGATTCGGGTTGCTTATTTTTTATTTATTATTTTCATATCTATATTCATTAGTGAATTTGGTTTATTTTTTTCCTATCCTTGTCAGATTTTTGGATTGTAAACTGATTGTCTTTTATCTCGTCTTTTCTGTCTTGTTTAATAGAGCCTGTGTTTTTTTTGACAATTAATAAGTCCCTCTTTATTACAAATTTTTTAAAAAGTATAACCCATTGCCATCGAGTGGATTCGGACTCATAGAGACCCTATAGGACAAAGTAGAACTGCCTCATAAGGCTTCCAAGGAACAGTTATTGGATTTGAACTGTCGAACTTTTGGTTAGCAGCCAAGCTCTTACCCACTTCGCGATAAATTTGAACATCTATAACCCACCCATTCTACTCTTAGATAGAAACTCTATTTTAGTTCTTAGCCTTGTTACAATTTTGGTACGTATAGTCCCATAATGATACAAGTGTGTATTAGGAGACATATACAAGATTGCTCATAGTAATATTTTTTTAAATGTATTATTTTTATTTATTTATTTCTTTTCCTCACTATTTCTTTTTTTTTTTTTTAATCGTACTTCAGGTGAAGGCTTACAGAACAAATAGTTTCTCATGAAACAGTAGTACACATATTTTTTATGACATCGGTTAACAACCCCACAACATGTCAACCCTCTCCCTTCTCGACCTTTTTTTTTTCTGTGAAAATATGCATAGCCAAAGATACACCATTTCAAAAATTTCTACATGCACAGTTCAGTGACATCAACTACACTCTTCCAATTGTGCTGCTATTCTCACTTTAGATGAAGGCTTACAGAACATAATAGTTTCTCATTAAACTGTTAGTACACATGTTGCCCTATGACGATGGTTAACAACCTCATAACACATCAACACTATCCTTATTCAACCTTGGGTCCCCATCACCAGCTTTCCTGTCCCCTTCTGCCTTCTGGCCCTTGTCCTGGACAGCTGTGCCTCATTAGTCCCATTTGGTTTTATGGGGCTGTCCACTTCCCGGCTGAATGGTGAACCTCGGAAATGACTTCACCACTGAGCTAAAAGGGTGTCTGGGGGCCATACTCTCGGGGTTTCTCCAGTCTCCTTTAGGCTAGTAAATCTGGTCTTTTTTCCATGAGTTAGAATTTTGTTCTACATCCTTCTCCAGCTCTGTCCAGAACCCTCTGTTTTGATCCTGGTCAGAGCAGTCAGTGGTGGTAGTAATACTGTTTTTAATACAAAATACTGGAAACAACTTAAGTGTCATTATTAGCAGCATAAATAAATTCATCGTATATACAATATTATGGAGCCCTGGTGGGGCAGTGGTTAAAGAGATCAGCTAGTAACCAAAAGGTCGGCAGTTCAAATCCACCAGCCACTCCTTGGAAACCCTATGGGGCATTTTTGTTCTGTCTTATAGGGTTGCTATGAATCAGAATTGACTTGATGACAATGGGTTTTATACAATATTGTACATCACCATGAATTAATCTCAAAAACAAAATATTGTGTAACAAAACATAACAGAAAATATATAAAGTATATATTAATATAAAAGCTCAGAACAGGCAAAACTAAACACTATATTGTTTGGGGACATGTTCATGTATATGTATAAAGAAACCACAAAGAAAAAGAAGGGAATACTTAATACAAAATTCCAGGTAATGGTGATGTGGGGTGTCGGCTGTGATTGGGCAGGGTCACACAGGGCTTCAAAGTTACCAGTAATTTTTTCTTTCTTACGTTTGATTATGGGTATGTATGTGTTAATTATTGTCATTTTTGAATTGTCCGTTTACTTTATATACTTTTTTTTGTATACCTAATGTATTTCACTTTTTTTTTTTTGAGTAAAAAAAATATTAAGGAGAGTAGCTTAGCCCTACAAGTTGTGGGAATAACTTTTTTCTTTCATTTGCATGCTTGTCATTCTTTTTAAGAATAAATGTAATGAATTTTTACTCTAAAAAATAAAAACATATTTTCCCTCTGCAGCCTGAGCATACTGTTCCCTTTTTCTCTGTTCCTACATGGTTTCTGAGGCTCCATGTTGCCTTTTTGTGTTTATTTGGCTTTGAAGACGTGAGGGCTAGTCAAGTCTGACTTACCTGGAGGAGCAGGGGATGGTTTGGCCTGGGTGCCCCTGCTGTCTACCTGACGGTGGTCAGTGTCTTTCTGTTAGATCTTAAGTGGAGGATGAGTTCTGTTCAGGGCACTCGGTTAAATGACTGATGGGGTGGGCCATGTGTGGACTGTACAGGAATCTTCTCTCACCGTGTGAACTGGTGAATAACTAGATACAATTGTAGTTCTTGGCATTTGAAACAATGTATCATTCTTTCTGTGTCTGAAGCAATAAATGACAAAGTAGTCTTCACAGGACACTTCTCCTTGGCCATTCCTGACTTGGCCCCTCTTTCCTTGAAATCTTGCATCCTGAGATAGGCTGACTTGTCTATTTCAACTCTTAACCATGTTACATTGTTGTCATGGGTTATAAGATGGCTCCAACTCATGGTGACCCCATGTGTAACAGAGTGAAATGTTGCCTGGTCCTGAGCCATCTTCGCGATCATTGGTATGTTTGAGTCCATTGTTTTGGCAATTGCGTCAATGCATCTCATTTAGTTTCCCTCACCTTCAGTGGCCCTCCACTTTGGCAAATATGATGTCCTTCTCCAGCAGTTGGTCTCTTCTGATGACACACCCAAAATAAGTGAGTTGAAGTCTCAGACAATATTCTGTGATTCATAGGGTTTTCATTGGCTAGTTTTCAGAAGGAGATCATTAGGCCTTTCTTCCTAGTCTGCCTTAGTCTGGAAGCGCACCTGAAACCTGTACACCCTGGGTGATCCTGCTGATATTTGAAATACCGGTGGCTTAGCTTCCAGCGTCATAGCAACATACAAGTCACCACAGTGCTACAAACTGACAGACGGGTGATGGCATGTTGCAAACAGGTGGTCATAATCTCAGAACACGTAATCACCACCACAGCTGCAGTCACTAGAGGGTTGCTAGAATAGAGTATGAAATAAGATCATTATTTTTGCTTCTAATTTATTAAATTAAAAAAAATTTAGAAGCAGTTATGTAAATACTTGTATTCAAAAAATGCACAAATTTTCTTTTAGTTATTGGGTTTAAAAATTTTTAAATCTTTGTTGTTTAGCAGTAGCTTGTTCATATATTGCTGCATATTATTCCATTGTAAGAATATATCAACATTTATCAATTCTACTCTTGATGGGCACGTAGGATGTTTCCAGTTTTGGCTCTAAATGAATAATACCAAATACTCAAAACATTCTTATACATGTTTGTAGATGCACACATTTCTGATGAGTGTATGCTGGGAATAGAGTTGCTGCGTCAGAGGTTGTGTGTTTGTTCACCTTTCACAGATAGCACCAAAGAGTTTTCCAGAGTACCAATAACAATTTGCTGCCAACAGCGCAGAAAAGTGTTCCAGCTGTTCCACACGTTTGTTGATTTAGTATTGCCAGTTTTTAAAATTTTATTAATGCTGATGAGTAGGACATTGAGCATCTTTATTGTGTCCAAGGACCTTGAGCATCTTTTGTATGCTCATTGGTCATTTGGACATCCTCTTTTATTAAGTACCAGGTTTAAGTCATTTGCCTTTTAAAACATTGGATTTTCTGTCTTTTTCTTATTGATTTGAGAGATTTGTTTATATACCGAGTATAAAGTATGCACACTTTTGTTGGCACAAATACCTATTCACACTCTGTGGCATGCCTTTTGACTTAGGTTCTATAGCTTAAAAAAAAAAAACAAAACTTATTTGTTCTTATATATTATATTGTTTATATCACTATTTAGACTTGTTTTTTTTTTTTTAAACTTCTATTTCTAATTGGTTCTTGTTAATTTGGAGGAAACATATTAATTTTTGTATATTTATCTTGTATTTAGTCCCATTACCAAATTAATTCTGTGTTCTGCATCTTGAGTTTTCTAGTAACAATAATGTCATTCATAAGGAAAAAAAGATATTTATCTTCTTTTTCAATATTCTGCTTATTTTGCCTTAGTGGGTCAATTACAACTTTCTAAATATTGAAAAGTAGTGGTGAGAGTAGACCTTCCTATCTTGGAGATTTTAATGGAAATGACGTCAGAACTTCATTGTTTAATATAATATTTGTCGTAGTCTTCTTCATGTTTAGATAAAAATGGGTTTCCTTTGTTATGTTAATGTGGCAGTATTAGCGTAGGGTGTATTTTAAATCAATCTCTTTTGAGACGTAAAAAAGCAGACTGAGCAAGCAACAAAGCAAGCAAACAGAGATGCGGGAAGATAGATGTCACACCACATGAAGATCACCAAGGAACCAAGAAACAGAAGCTGAGAAGAGACAAGGACCTTCCCGCAGAGTCCACAGAGAGAGAAAGGCTTCCCTGAGAGCCAGCACCCTGAACTTGGACTTCTAGCCTCCTAAACTGTGAGAAAATAGATTTCTGCTTGTTAAAGCCACCCATTCGTGGTATTTTGTTATAGTAGCACTTGATAACTAGGACAGGTAATAATTTGGTTAAATGCAGGGAGTAGTTGAATATGCATCAATATTACTTCAGAATCTTATCCTGATGCACCATTTAAAAATGAGAAAAAATAATATTTTTTGAAAGTAAGTTTCATGGTTATTAGGCTTCATCACACTGTTTATTAAAAGAGTTGAGACATTTTTACTGAACTGATGAGTATTTCATTATTTACAAATCATGATTTTCCATATGGCAATGTGAAAAATATTTTCAAATAAGAAAAAAAAGAAAAGACCACTAATAGCTCTATTAGTCAACTATTGCTGTGGTAATACTGCATAACAAACAACTCCTGAATCCCAGTGACTTACAATGGCAAACATTAATTAGTCACAGGTCTGCAGGTTGGTAAGTGTGGTCCTGCTCTAGGCTGCATTGGGCTCAAGTCTGCTCCAGGTGTGTCTCCTTTCAGATCAGCTGCTCCCCCGGGTGTGCTTTCCTCATGGAAGATGGTAGAAGTGCAAGAGGGGTAAGAAAGCTCATGACCCAAACCCATTGTCATCAAGCCGATTCCAACTCATGGTGACCTCATGTGTGTCAGAGTAGAACTGTGCTCTGTAGATTTTTCAATGACTGATTTTTGAGAAGTAGGTTGCCAGGCTTTTTTTCTGAGGTACCTCTGGGTGGATTTGAACCACCAGTCCTTAGGTTAGTAGTCAAGTGCTTAACTGTTGGTGCCACTCAGGGACTCCTAAGAAAGCTCATAGGGGGGTCTCTAAAGGCCTTCTCTTGGAAATAGCACACTGTGATTTCTGCCACATTCCACTGGCCAAATCAATTACATGGCTGAGCCCAGTGCCAGTGGGGTGGGGAAGTAAACTCTTCCTGCAGAGAAAGGTTGCAAGAGTAAGGAAGGAAGAAAGAACTATGAGCAAATCATACCATCTACTGCAATAGCCAGAAGTTACAGAACTCTGACTTTATTTTATTTATTCCCTTATTTCTGTTGCTGTGTGCCGTCGAGTTGATACCGAATCATAGTGACCCTATAGCCAAGATAAAAAAACCAGTTGCCCTTGAGTCAGCTCTGATTCATAGCGACTCCATGTGTGTCAGAGTAGAACTGTGTTCCGTAGGGTTTTCAATGGCTTATTTTTCGGAAGCAGATCACCAGGCCTTTCTTCTGAGCACCTCTGGGTGGACTCAAACCTCCAACCTTTCATTAGCAGCCAAGCATGTTAATCGTTTGACTACTCAGGGACTCCAGTCATAAGATACACTGCTGAAATTAATAACTAAATGGCAGTTTTTTTTTACATTTTCTTTTACTATAAAGAAAATCTAATTCTTAGATAAACTATTTTTTTGAACAAGAGTTATATTTGCATTGTAAAACAATTATATTTTCTAGTATATTTAGTTGAAATTTTTACAAAGGGAAGCATTAAATATTTATGCAAGAACTTTTAAGTTCCCCAGGGAAATGTGTCGGTTGGTTACTTTTGTATATTGCAGTTTGCATGGGTAGCAGTACATGTAGCATTTCTTGTAGTAAATCTCCAACCATGGATAAAATCAGAATGATTTAATGGCTGTTACTTAGGGGAAAAGGACCTCTTTCCTAATTTGCTTTATGAGTAAATTCTTACTTTGACTGCACCATTTCTGTCCCTGTGGAGCCAACGCAGTTATTTAATTAACAGAAGATCTAAGATAGTTGAAATTATTTCATTATCATGCTTTGATTCCTGTCCTGAATGCAGTTATAGAAATATTTTTCAGTGTAATGAACAATGCGTAAGTCAATAAATGAAGCTGAATGGTGTGGGAAGCCAGTAAAAAATCAAATCTGTTTCCTATTCAATACTCTATATCAAGGGTTGGCAAACTGTGGCCCATAGACAAATCTGGCCTATTTTTGTAAATAAAGTTTTATTAGAATACAGCCATGTTCATTCATTATACATTGTCTATGACTGCTTTTGTGCTACAAAGGCAGAGTTGAGTACTTGCAACAATGACCATAATACCTACAAGGCCTAACTAAACTACTATCTGATCCCTTTACAGAAAAGTTTCATAGTTATTATAAACCAAAAGAATGGTTTCAAAAACACAAATGTTATAAAATTAAAAACTTTTGATTTATAAAAAAAATTAAATGCATTTTTTCACCCTCACATCCACTGGAGGTGTCTGATATGGGGGCAGGGGTGGGTGCTGGTATTTGCTAGGATTATGTGGCAACCTTAGTATGGGATATATGTGTACAGGTCCACATAGGCTAGATTATGCTGCAGTAATAAACAACCCACCGCTCTCAGTGACTTAACATAATAGGCTTAGTTCTCACTCCCGCTGAATGCCCACCATGGGCTGGCAGGGGCATCCCAGGGTCCAGGTGGTTTAAGCAGCCACTATCTGGTCACCTTAGCAGAGATAAAAGGAGTGCGGCTAATTGTGCACAGGGTGTTAAAGCTTCCATCCAGAAGGGACACGCATCACTTTCTCTGGCCAAATGGAGTCACATGATTATACCTAATCTTAAGGGAGGAGGGAAATGTAATTCTACCATATACCCAGGAGGAGAGAGAGAAATATTTAGTGGATGGCGCTAATGACTACTGCAGAAAATGGCTTCATTAAAGTAGGAGAGTGGCTGCCTGCTTTATAGACAGCAAAGACCCAAGGTCTCTGATGTAGAGGTTTGTGGTGATATGTTGTGATTGTTAGTGGTTGCCAAGTCAGCTCCGGCTCACGGAGACCCCATGTAAAACAGAACAAAATATTGCCTGGACCTGCGTCATTTTCATGAACCTTGGTATGCTCGAGTCCATTGTTGGGGCCACTGTGGGTTTTGTGTGTCTTCCGACCTAGGGGATTCATCTTACAGCGCTGTATCCGACAATATTCTGTTGTGACCCATAAGGTTTTCATTAACTAAGTTTTAGAAGTAGATCCCCAGGCCTTTCTTCCTAGTCTGTCTTAGTCTAGAAGCTCCACTAAAACCTTTCACTATAGGTGATGCTGCTGGTATTTGAAATACTAATGCCACAGCTTCCAGCATCACAGCAACACGCAAGCCACCACAGTACGACAAACTGACAGATGTGTGACTGGCAGTGATAGGAGGGATAGATAAATCCTTTTTTTATTCCATTTCTCTGTTCTTCCCTTCCAGGGCTTCATCTATGCTTCAGTTGATGTAAGTTCCTCCTGGTGAAGGTAGGACATTAATCCCCTGTTTCTAGTGTTATTGCAACTTGGCACCTCTTTTATTTTCGTAAGTATTTGATGTGCCAGTTGGGATGTTAGATCCAAGCCACTAGCTGGCCTCCAACTGAACTTGAAAGCTCTACTATATATGTGTTTTTAACACGACACCGTGCCAAACAAAAAACATTTTAGAGTGTATGGAAAAACAAACCAACACAACCCACCACCTAGTGGCTAATTCTCAAACTGGTACCAGAAATGAAGTGATTTACTTATTTCTTAATCCCAAACTATTGATCAGGGACAGAAACAGAGCATCAAAGTTGCTAGAAACTGAACTCAAGTATATTTATATCTTGGAATATCGTCCTTAAAGAAGGTACTTCATTTCACTGGTCTTCCTAATCTTCTTGATTAATGATGGCAGTGGTGAGTCACCCTCCATGTGGGAGACCATGGTTCCATTCCAGGCCAATGCACATCATGTGCAGCCACCACGCATCTGTCAGTGGAGGCTCGCCTGTTGCTATGATGCTGAACAAGTTTCAGTGGAGTTTCCAGACTAAGACAGACTAGGAAGAAAGGCCTGGCAATCTACTTCTGAAAATCAGCCAATGAAAATCCTATGGATCACACCAATCTGATCCTGTTGTGCGTGGGGTTGCTCTGAATCAGGGCAGTCAACGGCAACAACAACAACCTTCTAAATGATTCCAGAGAGAGAATAGCCCTTTGGGTGTATTGGACACATCCATGGTAATCTTAGAGGTAAAAGGGCCAGGCTTGGTCTATCAGTCTAGCTGCTCATCGGAAAAGGGGATCTCAAGGAGCAGAGTTTATCTAGATCATTTTTGATTGAGGCAGGTATTGAGAGTCCATGGAAGGAGTATCTGAGAACTGAAATGCCTATATTTTTAGAGTTGTGTGCCTTATCGTAGTTTATTGGGATTTATCGAATCTGGCTTCTAGAACGATCCATGTAGCATTTATATTCTAATCCTCCTTTGTGATGAGATTTGCACTTGAGTACAAAGGGCTAAATTATCTTCAGGCCAGACAAGTCAGAATTCATTACAGGAAACCAGGATCCTAACATTAGGAAATCAGAAGTAAATTTGAATGTAATCTCCAGGGGACTGAAATTTTCAATGATTTTTTTTCATTGATGTATCCTCAGTGCCCACAACAGTGCCAGGAACAGAGTAGGTAATTAATAAACATTTTCAGAATAAACAAATCTCAAAGTCCAGAGGCAAGATCAAAGTTGAGGTTGAAGAGCCAGGAGATCACTGACAGGTGGAGAGTGGCATTTTGGGGAGAAAGTAGGTGACAGACAAAGGTAAGAAGTCCAGAGTCTTCACCGTGAATGGAGTGGGGGTGTCTGCAGCCAGCCTGGTAGTCTGTGACACCAGGGTGTGTCAGGTTGGCTTCAAGGGCCAGAGGCAAGGCAGAAGTAACAGATTTTTAAAAATTGGAGTGAAATAAAGTGGATTTTATTTTGAAAATTTATGTTTGATGTAAAGTAAAAATGAATTTTTTAATATCATGCTTTTATTCATACACCATCTACAGTTTCAAAATACTTTTACATACATACATTTAATCCTGAGGCCACCACTCGTCAGTTAGTTTGTCCTACTGTGGTGGCTTGTCTGTTGCTGTGATACTGGAAGCTATGCCACTGGTATTTCAAATACCAGCAGTGTCACCCATGGTGGACAGGTTTAAGTGGAGCTTCCAGACTAAGACAGACTAGGAAGAAATGCCTAACAATCTACTTCCAAAAATTAGCCAGTGAACACCTCATGAATCACAACAGAACGTTGTCTAACTTACTTACTTTGGATACGTCATCAGAAGGGATTAACCCCTGGAGGAGGTCATCGTGTTTGGTGAAGTTGAGAGCCAGTGAGGGTGAGGAAGACTCTTGGTGAGATGAACTGGCACAATAGCCTCTATGATGAAGTTAAACGTGTCAGCGATTGTGAGGATGACGCAGGACTGAGCAAAGTTTTGTTCTGTTGTACATAAAGTTGTCATGAGCTGGACTTGACTCCTTGGCAGCTATTATCTATCTATCTATCTGTCTGTCTGTCTCTATCACCTCATATGCATGAGGAAGCTGAGAAATGAATAGGGAAGACCAAAGACGAATTGATGCCTCTGAATTGTGGTGTTGGTGAAGAGTATTGAATATACCACAGACTATCAAAAGAAAGAACAAATCTATCTTGGAAGAAGTATAGCTGGAATGCTCCTTAGAAGTGAGGACGGCAAGACTTCGTCTCACGTACTTTGGACATGTTATTAGGAGGGATCAGTCCCTGGAGAAGGACATTATGCTTGATAAACTAGAGGAGCAATGAAAAGGAAGAAGACCTTCAAAGAGATGGATTGACACAGTAGCTGCAATGATGGGCTCAAGCATAACAAGGATCATAAGAACGGCAAAGGACTGGGCAGAGTTTTGGTCTGTTGTACATAAGGTCGCTATGATTCGGAACAAACTCGTTGGCACCTAACAACAACAACATCTATCGATCTATCGATTGATCTGTCTATCTATCTATCTACTATCCGTCCATCCTAGAGGTAGGTATTATCCACTTTTGGCTGTAGGCAAGGATGAGAAAGGTTACATAACTTTAGATCTCATAGAAATTAGAAGAGCAGTAACTTGAACTGTAAACTTTTAAACTCAAATCTGGTGTTATTTCCACAATACTAGCTGCCATGGCACTCTCCAGGGAGGGAAGGGCGCCCATTCTAGAACCTAAAGACCACACATCTCTGACCAGGTGAGCCTTCTGGTGAAAGACTCTGAGCTCCCGGCATGCACAGAAATGAACGCTTTGTTAGGAAACCTCGGCTTTTCTCCTCCTGCGCTGCCAGGAAAGTGAGGCGACCCTTCTGTAGTGCTGATCCAAGAAATCGTAGCAAGGTTTTCCTAAAGGAAGCCACTTATGGGAAAACAGGAGAATTCTAGTAGTAGTTGTGAAATGGAACTTAATAATGAATGTTTAGGTGGCTTCATTGTATGTCTAGTCTTTTATTATTATTATTTCTATTGTTCTTGAGAAGAGCTGAAGAAAAATGATGGCAGAGGAGACCCTCAGTGTACAGGTGATGCTGAGAAGTGATCTCAAAACGATTCTGGCAGTGCGACCTTGATGGCCATTTGGATGCAGTATAAGGGGACAGTAGTTTTGGGGTCGATCTTTCCTGTCAGGGAACACATTTTTTATTTCCATGAGGGATTCATTTGACCTGCTTTTCCTGGTTCTTAGTTGTTGAACAGTCAGCAGAAAGTGCAGGGGATTTTTCAGAGCTCCTGCAGGGGCTTACTCATCCTGAAATGTGAGAATGCCCAGGTACCATTTCCTCCTGAATAGGAGTGACTGTGTTTGGGCTCAGTTTCTAAAGGGCCTCTTTCCTGTGTCAGTTTTAAAATTTAGGTGGGGCTGGGGTTGTTCTTGTTAGGTGCCCTAGAGTCGATTCTGACTCACAGTGACCCCGTGTGACAGAGCAGAACTTCCCCATAGGGTTTCTTTATATATATATAATTTTATTTTTGTTGTTGTTGAGAATATACACCAATTAAACAATTTCTAGGTGTACATTTCAGTGACATTGATTACATTCTTTGAGTTGTGCAATGATTCTCACCCTCCTTTTCCAAGTTGTTCTCCTGTTAACATAAACTCACTGCCATGTAAGGTTCCTCTCTAATCTTTCGACTTGCTGTTGTCGATTTAATCCCATATAGCTAGATTTTAAAAGAGCACAATGCTCAAGGTAGACATTCTTTACTAGTTTAGCTAAATTATTGTTTGGTTTTAAGAAGACTTCGGGGGATATTTTTGGTTTAATGTTTAAAGATTATCTCAGGGCAGTAGTTTCAGGGATTCAGCCAGGCTCCATGGCTCCAGAAAGCCTGGAGTCCATAAAAATTTGAAATTATGTTTTGTATTATCGCCTTTTTGATCAGGATTCTTTTATACTCCATTGGGTTTTCTTGGCTGTAATCTTTACAGAAGCAAATCACCAGGTTTTTCTCCTGTGATGCCGCTGGGTAGGTTTGAACCACCAATCTTTCAGTTAGCAGCCCAGTGCTTAACCATTTGTGCCACTGGGAAGAAACAGGAAAATATGTTTTTGGTGTTAGTTATATGTGTGGTATTATTACGCCCCCCACCCCCCAATCTTCTGCTTGCTTGATAATCTAGGAATGCTTTCATAGGGGTCAAAACTATTCATTCTGCAATTAGAGGGAAGACTTAGAGCCTCAGAGAGTGAGCTTTGTCTAAGAGTGCAGGGAAAAAATTAGAATAGGAGGTATTGGACATGTTTGAAGCGGGGAAGTAAGATCAGGATAGCAGGTGGTACCTTTTTCACAATTTTGCTTGAGCCCTCTTGCTGATTTCTACTCATTGTTGTCATTTGTGTGTAATCATCAGTGTGGCCACCCCCCCTCCCCGGTCACTTTGTCCTGCTGTGGTGGCTTGTGTATTGCTATGATGCTAGAAGCTATGCCACCAGTATTTCAAATACCAGCAGGGCCACACATGGTGGATGGGTTTCAGTGGAGCTTCCAGACTAAGATAGACTAGGGAGAAGGTCCCGGAGATCTACTTTAGTAAATTGACCAGTGAAAATCCTATGTCCGATTTAGTGCTGGAAGATGAGTCCCCTAGACTGGAAGGCGACAATGGACTCAAGCATGCTGGTGATCATGAAGATGCCATGGGGCTGGGCAGCATTTTGTTGTACATGGGTTTGCCATGAGTCGGAGCTGACTCCACAGCAACTAACAACAATAGTCGGTGTGGCACCAGCAACAAGGTGTTGTGGCCAGTTGGGCTCTGTCTGGAGTTTTCCCCCGAGGAGCAGGTGTCCTACTGGAAGAGTAAGGAGAGCACTGGGCTTCTTTTACAATGCCAGTTCCTTGGTCAAGAGGCCCTAGAATAAGCACCAAAGCCAAAGAAGCCTGCAGGTGTGTTTCTGGGACCTGCAATGCCTTGATATACTATATGTAGATTGGTGACCCTTGTATAGGGGAAGATCATCTTTTAAAAATGATAATTTAAATATTAGTTCTTCCATATCGCATATTTCTACAGAATACATGCTGTGAAACTGAGCTGCAATGGATTCTGCTCATGAAAACTGAGTGCTTTCATTCCAGTTAGGATTCTGACTCACAGTGACACCATGTGTGCAGAGTAGAACTGCTTCGTAAGTTTTTAAGGCTGTGACATTTCAGAAGCAAATTGCCAGGTCTTTCTTTTGAGGCGCCTCTGGGTAGGTTTGAATCACCAAACTTAGGTTAGTAGTCCAGCCCTAGAAAAATGCTTAGAGAGCAGAAAGTAGTTTGGCCTCCATTGAAGACTTTCCCAAGTGCAAAGGCTATAGCTAACTCAGCTTATGCTTTATTTCCACCCCCTCCCTGCCATGTTCTTTCCATTTGTGGGTTACCTGAATTTTATCTGGATATTTCAGATGACAATGTCTTCCTTTCCTGATTAAGCCATATTATTGTTCAGTGGTAGAATTCTCACCTTACACATGGGAAACCCAGGTTCAGTTCCCCACCAATGCACCTCATGTGTAGCCATCACCTGCCTGTCAGTGGAGGCTTGCATGTTGTATGATGCAGAACAGGTTTCAGCAGAGTTTCCAGACTAAGATGGAATAAGAAGAAAGGCCTGGTGATCTACTGAAAAATCAACCACTGAAAACCCTATGGATCACAATGGTTCAATCTGCAATGGATCATGGAGATGGCACAGGACTGGGCAGCATTTCATTCCATTGTGCTTGGGGTAGCCATGAGTCAGAGGTTGACTTGACAACAGCTAACAACAGCAACAACACTTTCTCATTTTAGCCATTGTTCTTCTGGGACTCTATTACTTGCAGCCATACCTATTCCCAACCAAGAGCAGACACTGGGAGGTGAACATTTTCCCCCTGCTTCCACAGGGATGGGCAGTCCATGGAAGCTAGCCCTCTGTCGCTGGGGGAAGCAATGTAATACAGTAAAATCTGGGAAAGTCAGAACCTGTGTAAGGAGGAAACCTGTCAGAGAAGGAAAACTCAAACATCGTCCATTAAAATGAGCAATAGAAAAGTGGGAAGACTGGACCCTGTCAAAGGCAGAAAACTTGTAAGATCTGGAAAAACAAGGCAGTCCTGTTGAGTTCAGTCTATAGCACCATGTTTTTGGCTATAGCGCCGTGTTGGCTCCGCCCGCTCCTGTCGAGTTCTGGCTCTCAGATACAAGTTATCACTGTAGTAATATCCTCCCCTCCCCAAATATGTCTCTTACCTTTAAAAAAGTATTAACTCTGGACAACAGGCTGAGTATGATCATGAATAGAATGAAGCATTATTTATTCTTCTCAGTCATTTCCCCCTTTTAGAGGGCAATTGCATGAACTCTTTTAAGTTGGAATAACTTTGAAAACAGCTCCTATTGACTGAGTGCCCTTGACACATACAGCCATACTTGATGCTGCTCAGCTGCAGTTTCTAATGAGCATGACCCATTTGAAAAATAGGCAGCATTTAGAAAAGCAGCTTTCCAAACTGTCTGGCTTTTCCTTAAAAACGAATCAACACAGAAAGTGCTCACTCCATTAAAAGAATATACAACTGCAATAAAATATGGCAAAAATGCTTTGAAGCTATAAAATGCTATGCAAATGGAAGATGTTATTATTATTGTTATAAGGGTGAATTCCTGTTCTATTTAATGTCTATTATAGAATTTTTGATAAAACCATTTAACTTGAAAGTAAGTGGTTTAATTTTATTTTTCAATTTTTTCCCCAAAATTTATACATACATTGTTATGTGACTCTAATTGCTCCCCCATACTGTGACAGCACACTCCTCCTTTCCACCCCTGATTCTCCATGTCCATTCAACCAGCTCCTAACCCTCTCTGCCCTCCTATCTCACCTCTGGACAGAAGCTGCCCGTTTAGTCACTTGTATCTACATGAACTAAGAGGCACACTCCTCACGAGTATCACTTTATGTCCCACAGTCCAGTCAAATCCCTGTCTGAAGAGTTGGCCTCGGAAATTGTTTAGTTCCGGGCTGATAGAGAATCCAGGCGCCATGCTTTCCGGGTTTCCTCCAGTCTCAGTCAGACCATTAAGTCTGGTCTTCTTACTAGAATTTGAGTTCTGCATCTCACCTTTCTTCTGCTCCATCTGGGACTCTCTGTTGTGTTCCCTGTCAGGATGATCATTGGTGGTAGCCGGGCACCATCTACTTCTTCTGGTCTCAGGCTGATGAAGTCTCTGGTTTATGTGGCCTTTTCTGTCTCTTGGGCTCATACTTTCCTTGTGTCTTTTGTGTTCTTCATTTTTGTTTACTCCAGGTGGTTGGGACCAATTGAAGCATCTTAGATGGCCGCTTGCCAGCTTTTAAGACCCCAACTCACCAAAGTAGGATGCAGAACATTTTCCTAATAAACTTTGTTATACCGATTGACCTAGATGTCCCCTGAAGGCATGGTCCCCAGATCCCTACCCCTGCTACTCTTGTCCCTCAAAGTGTTTGATTGTATTCAGGAAACTTCTTAGCTTTGGTTTACTCCAGTTGTGCTGACTTCCCCTGTAGTGAGTGCTGTCCTTCCCTTCACCTAAGATAATTCTTATCTATTATCTAGTTAGTAAATAACTCTCACACTCCTTCCCCTCCCTCGTAACCATCAAAGAATGTTTTCTTCTGTGTTTAAACCTTTTCTTGAGTTCTTATAATAGTGGTCTTATACAATATTTGTCCTTCTGTGACTGACTAAATTCACTCAGCATAATGCCCTCCAGATTCCTCCATGTTATAAGATGTTTCATGGCTTCATCGCTGTTCTTTATCATTACGTAGTATTCCATTGTGTGGATACATCATAATTTGTTTATCCATTCGTCCATTGATGGGCACCTAGGTTGTTTCCATCCTTTTGCTATTGTGAACAGTGCTGCAACGGACATGAGTGTACATATATCTATTTGTGTGACGGCTCTTATTTCTCTAGGATATATTCCAAGGAGCAGGATAGCTGGATCGTATGGTACTTCTATTTTAGCTTTTTAAGGATGTGCCAAACCTATTTCCAAAGTGGTTGTACCATTTTACATTCCCACCAACAGTGTGTAAGTGTTCTGGTGTCTCCACAGCCTCTCCAACATTTATTATTTTGTGTTTTTTAGACTAATGCTAGCCTTGTTGGGGTGAAATGATATCTCATTGTAGTTTTGATCTGCATTTCTCTGATAGCTAATGATCGTGACCATTTCTTCATGTGTCTGTTAGCCGCCTGAATATCTTCTTTGGTGAAGTGCCTGTTCATATCTTTTGCCCATTTTTTAATTGGTTGTCTTTTTATTGTTGAAGTTTTGCAGTATCTTGTAGATTTTAGAGATTAGACGCTGATCGGATTTGTCGTAGCCAAAATTTTTTTCCAAGTCTGTAAGTTGTCTTTTTACTCTTTTTCTGAACTCTTTTGATGAGCATAAGTGTTTGACTTTTAGGAGCTCCCATTTATCTAGTCTCTCTTCTGGTGCTTGTGCATTGTTACTTATGGTTTGTATTCTGTTTATGCCATGTATTAGGGCTCCTAGTGTTGTCCCTATTTTTTCTTCCATGATCTTTATTGTTTTAGATTTTATAAATCTACGTCTCTGATGCATTTTGAGTTAGATTTTGTGCATGGTGTGAGGTATGGGTCTTGTTCCATTTTTTTTGCAGATGGATATCCAGTTATGCCAGCATCATTTATTAAAGAGACTGTCTTTTCCCCAATTAACAGACTTTGGGCCTTTGTCAAATATCAGCTGCTCATAGGTGGATGAATTTACATCTGGATTCTCAATTCTGTTCCATTGGTCTATGTATCTGTTGTAGCAGTACCAGGCTGTTTTGACTACCATGGTGGTATAATAGTTTCTAAAGTCAGGTAGTGTGAGGCCTCCCACTTTGTTCTTCTTCTTGAGTAATGCTTTACCTATCTGGGGCCTCTTCTTTTTCCATATGAAGTTGGTGATTTGTTTCTCCTTGTCATTAAAAAATGCCAGTGGAATTCGGATCGAGATTGCATTGTATCTGTAGATCACTTTGGGTAGAATTGACATTTTCACAGTGTTGAGTCTTCCTATCCATGAGCAAGTATGTTTTTCCACTTATGCAGGTCTCTTTTAGTTTCTTGCAGTAGTGTCTTGTAGTTTTCAACGTATAGATCTTTTATGTCTCTGGTTAGATTTATTCCTAAGTATTTTATGTTCTTGGGGGCTGTTATTGTAAATGGTATTGATTTGGTGATTTCCTCTTTGAGGTTCTCTTTGTTGGTGTAGAGGAATTCATCTGATTTTTGTATGGCAAGCTTATATCCTGCTTCTTTGCTGAAATCTTCTATTAGTTCCAGTAGTTTTCCTGTGGATTCTTTGGGGTTTTCTGTGTATAAGAGCATATCATCTGCAAATGGAGATACTTTTTCTTCTTCCTTACTGATTTGGATGCCCTTTATTTCTTTTCCTAGCCTAATTGCTCTGGCTAGGAGCTCCAGCACAATGTTGAATAAGAGTGGTGATAAAGGGCATCCTTGTCTGGTTCCCGTTCTCAAGGGGAGTGCTTTCAGACTCTCTCCATTTAGGATGATGTTGGCTGTTGGCTTTGTATAAATGTCCTTAATTATGTTGAGGAATTTTCCTTCTATTCCTATTTCGCTGAGAGTTTTTATCATGAATGGGTGTTGGACTTTGTCAAATGCCTTTTCTGCATTGATTGTTAAGATCATGTAGTTCTTGTCTTTTGTTTTATTAATGTGATGGATTACATTGATCATTTTTCTAATCTTGAACCATCCCTACATACCTGGTCTAAATCCCACTTGATCATGGTGAATTATTTTTTTGATATGTTGCTGAATTCTATTGGCTAGAATTTTGTTGAGGATTTTTGTGTCAATGTTCATGAAGGATATTGGTCTGTAATTTTCTTTTTTTTGTGTTATCTTTACTTGGTTTTGGTATCAGGGTTATGCTGGCTTCATAGAATGAGTTTGGGAGTATTCCATCCTTTCCTATGCTCTGAAATATCTTTAGTAGTAGTGGTGTTAACTCTTCTCTGAAAGTTTGGGAGAATTCTCCAGTGAAGCCATCCGGGCCAGGGCTTTGTTTTGTTGGGAGTTTTTAAATTACCTTTTCAATCTGTTCTTTTGTTATGGGTTTATTTAGTTGTTCTACCTCTGTTTGTGCTAGTTTAGGTAGATAGTGTGTTTCTAGAAATTTGTCCGTTTCCTCTAGGTTTTCAAATTATTGGAGTACAATTTTTCATAGTATTCTGTTATGATCCTTTTAATTTCAGTTGGGTCTGTTGTGATATCACCCATCTCTTTTCTTATTTGGGTTATTCACTTCCTCTCCTGTTTTTCTTTTGTCCGTTTGGCCAGTGGTTTATCAATTTTGTTGATCTTTTCAAAGAACCAGCTTTTGGTCTTGTTAACTCTTGCAATGTTTTTCTATTCTCTATTTCATTTTATTCTGCTCTAATTCTTATTATTTCCTTTCTTCTGGCACCTGAGGGCTTCTTTTGCTGCTCTCTTTCTACTTTTTCTGGTTGTTGTGTTAATGTTTTAATTTTGGCCCTTTCTTCTTTTTGGATGTGTGCATTTATTGCTATAAACTGACCCCTGAGCACTGCTTTTTCCGTGTCCTAATGGTTCTGGTAGGATGAGTTTTCATTCTCATTTGATTCTATGAATTTCTTTATTCCATCCTTAGTTTCTTCTGTAACCTAGGAGTTTTTGAGCAAGGTGTTGTTCAGTTTCCATGTGTTTGATTTTTTTCCTCGCTTTTTCTGTTATTGATTTCTGCTTTTATGGCTTTATGGTCAGAAAAGATGGTTTGTAATGTTTTGATGTTTTGGACTTTGTTAAGGCTTGCTTTATGGCTTAATATGTGGTCTATTCTGGAGAATGTTCCATGTGTGTTGGAAAAGAATGTATACTTGGCTGCTGTCGGGTGGAGTGTTTGGTATATGTCTATGAGATCAAGTTGGTTGATTGTAACATTTAGCTCTTCCATATCTTTGTTGAGCTTCTTTCTGGATGTTCTGTCCTTCACCGAAAGTGGTGGGTTGAAGTCTCCTACTGCTATTGTGGAGGTGTGTATCTCTCTTTTCAGTGCTATTAGAGTTTCTTTTATGTATTTTGGAGCCCTGTCATTGGGTGCTTAAATATTTATTATAGTTATGTTCTCCTGGTGTATTGACCCTTTAATCATTATATAGTGTCCTTCCTTATCCTTTGTGGTGGATTTTACTTTAAAGTCTGTTTTGTCAGAGATTAATATTGCCACTCCTGCTCTTTTTTGAGTGTTGTTTGCTTCATATATTTTTTTCCATCCTTTTAGTTTGTTTGTGTCTTTAAGTCTAAGGTGTGTTTCTTGTAGGCAGCAAATAGACAGATCTTGGTTTTTTAATCCAATCTGTCACTCTCTGTCTCTTTATTGGTGCATTTAGTCCATTTATAATCAGCGTAGTTATTGATAAGTATGAGTTTAGTGCTGTCATTTTGATTTTTTTTTTGTGTGTGTTATTCACAGTTTCTTTGTTCCACTTAATTTTATGTGCTGAGTTGTCTTTCTTTATGTATTTTATTTTCATCTTTTTCATTGCTGATTTTTTGTTTGCTGAGTCTTTATATTTTTCTAGTTTTTTATTTTGATGTATAGGATTGTTAGTTTATTTTGTGGTTGCCATAATATTTACCCCTATTTTTCTAAGTTTATACCAGTCTTTTATTTCTTTATATCACCTTGACTTCCTCTCCATATGAAAAATCTATGTCTACATTTTTTAAGTCTCTCTTTTTTGTTTTATACTGTCATCTTTTACATATTGATATCTGTTTCCCTATTTTCAGTGTTTTAGCTTTGATTTACTTTTGTGACTTTCCTATCTGGGTTGATATCTGGTTTCTCTATTCTGTGTTCTAGTCTTGCGTTGTTATCTGATGTTACTGGTTTTCTAACCAGAGGACTCCCTTTAGTATTTCTTGTAATTTTGGTTTGGTTTTTGCAAATTCCCTAAGCTTCGGTTTATCTGGAAATGCCTCTAATATCGCCATCATATTTGAGAGACAGTTTTGCTCGGTATATAATTCTTGGCTGGCAGTTTTTTTCTTTTAAGGCTTTATATATGTCATCCCATTGCCTTCTCGCCTGCATGGTTTTTGCTGAGTAGTCCAAGCTTATTCTTATTGACTCTCTTTTGTAGATGACTTTTTGTTTATCCCTAGCCACTCTAAAATTCTCTCTTTATCTTTGGTTTTGGCAAGTTTGATTATAATATGTCTTGGTGACTTTCTTTTGGGGTCTACCTTGTGTGGGGTTTGATGAGCATCTTGGATAGATATCTTCTCATCTTTCACATTATCAGGGAAGTTTTCTGTCAACAAATCTTCAACAAGTCTCTCTGTATTTTCTGTTATTCCTCCCTGTTCTGGTACTCCAATCACTCGTAGATTATTCCTCTTGATAAAGTTCTACATAATTCTTAGGGATTCTTCATTTTTTTAAAACCTTTCATCTGATTTTTCCTCAAATAAGTTGGTGTCAAGTGCTTTATCTTCAATCTCACTAATTCTGACATCCATTGCCTCAATTCTGTTCCTATGACTTTCTATTGAGTTGTCTAATTTTGAAATTTTATTGTTCACCTTTTGGATTTCTGATTGCTGTCTCTATGGATTCTTGCAGCCTGTTAAATTTGTCATTATGCTCTTCTCTAATCTTTTTAAGTTCCTCTATTGCGTGTTCTGCGTTTGGCTTAATTTCCTTCCTAATTTCTTGAAGAGTTTTGTATATTAATCTTTTGTATTCTGCTTCTGGTAATTTCAAGAAATTTTCCTCTTCTGGAAAATTTCTAGGTTCTTCATTTTGGGAGCTTGCTGAAGCCATCATGGATTGCCTGTTTATGTGATTTGATATTGACTGTTGTCTCCAATACATTGATAAGTTATTATATTTATTTTATGTTTGCTTACTGTGTGCTAGCTTCTTGTTTTGTTTTGATATGCCCAAATAGGCTGCTCATATGAGCTAGTTTGATTACTGGCATCTTTGAAGCTCTAATGTCCTGTCACTAGGTGGTTGGATCTGTTGCTAGGTATGTGAGCTCAAGAGTTGGCCCACTCCTCAGTATGGATTCAGCTCTGGTGCCCAGGTAGATAGCCACCAGGTGTGTGGTGTAGACTCTCACTTACAGTCCTAGACAGGCATGGGTGATTGGTGTAGGAACAGGCTTCTGGCTGCAGCAGGGGGACATACTCTGAGCAAGACAGGGGGCTGATGGCTGCCCCTGAGTGTCCAGGAGGGAGGCATGTCCCTGTTCCGTAGAGTGCGTAGGTAGGTGGATTTTGCAGCCAGACTATGAGCAGCTAATGCTGTTGGCTGTAAGGACTGGGGGGCACTTCTTATTCCTGGGCCCCTATCGCAGGTGGCTAGGTGGTGTTGGTGGAGCCACAAGTCCTCTGGCTCCTGATGTGGGTAGGTGAAGACCCTGCTTAATGGGCAGAGCAGTGTCAAATGTCAAGAACCTGCCACTTCACAGGTGAAACAGTTGAAGTTAGATTTCTGTTATATACCCTGTTGTATGCTGTTCAGATGGGCCCACACAAGTCTATGCAGGGGGAAAGGCACTCAAAGTCTATGGATGCCTTATGCCTGTGCCTAGGCAAAGGAGCTGTGCCTACCCTGGGTTCCTGGTTTAAGGGAGCTGGCAGTTTATTTTTTCCCGTTTGTTAATTTGTTCACGCTCCAAGGCAGGGAGAATGGCTCCAGGAATGTGACGGATCCTACCTCTGGCCCAGGGGACTCAGCAACTGCTGAAGCTGATCCAGGACCCAGTGCAGAGCAGGGAGTGGGTAGATAAATGGGAGAGAGGTTTTTCCCTAAGGGGGCGTTTTTGATCCACACGGCAGGCCGTACACAATTATTTATCTTTCACCAGATCAAGAGCTGCTTCTCACTGGTTTTGGGTGGCCATGTAGACTCTCTGGCTCTGGGTCTTTCTTGGTGCAGAAAACGTACCTCCTGAGGACTGCCGCTTGCCTGCCTCACTGCTCACCCCCAAGCTGAGCAGGCTCTCACCGGGTCAGGTCTGGCAACTCCTTGCTGCTTCTGAACCATCTCTTCTTCCCCCTCCCACTCAGTCCAGTTCCTCAACTCTGCTTTTTATGTTCAAGGCTCCCAGATTGCCATATATAATCAAATCACTTGTTTCTCAGGTCTTTGTTGTAAAAGGGTCCACCGGAAGCATCTGACTACTCTGCCATCTTGGCCCCGCCTCTAAGTGGTTTAATTTTAAATGAATTTCTGCTTAAGTGAGTTTGGCTCAGGTCTTCAGATGGTCCAGCTGTATGCAACTGTCTTTACAGTTTGCCAAACACTTTCCCTTCATGGTTGTTATTTCATTTAATCCTTATAATACTATTTAACCACAAGAGAACCAAGGTTCAGACAGCATTAAGAAATTTGCCCCAGGTCCTGTGACTGGAGGTCCCTGGGTTACGCGAACATTTTGCTCTAAACTACTAACTGAAAAGTTGGTGGTTCAGACCCACCCAGAGGTGCCATGGAAGAAAGACCTGGCAGTCTGCTTCTATAAAGATTACAGCCATTGTAAACTCTATGGAGCTCAATTCTACTCTGTCACATATGTCGCCGTGAGTCCGATTTGATTTGATAACAAGGGGCTTGGTTTTGGTTTGGTTCATATGGCTGGAATGGTTGAAATTCTACTTGGACTTAAAATCTGGCATTGATGGGGAGGTGAAGAGAGGGAAGGAGGACACTTTCCAAGTTTTCCACTATCCACAAATCCCTCAGGTGGGGAAATGAGCAGTATGCCCTTATACATCTGTCAGTTTGTCCTACTATAGTGGTTTGCATGTTGCTATGATGCTGGAAGCTATGCTACTGGCATTTTAAATACTAGCACTGTTACCCATGATGGACAGGTTTTAGCAGAGCTTCCAGACTAAGATAGACTAGGAAGAAAGGCCTGGCTAGCTATCTCTGAAAATTATCTCTGAAAAACCCTATGGATCACAACAGAATACTATCTGATATAGTGCTGGAAGATGAGTCCCCTAGGTTGCAGGGTACTCAAAATACACAGTGGCCGCAATAGTGGACTCGAGCAAATAAAAGATCATGAAGAGGCTCAGGTCCAGGCAATGTTTCCTTCTGTTGTATGTGGGATCGCCATGATTTGGAGCCAACTGGACAGTACCTAACAACAACACAGTCCACTCCACATGCCTGTCCAAGCAAAAAGGGGCCCATGACAACCTGAAGCAAGTCTCCCACCTTGTTTGTCTGTACACACCCTCCCCTTTCAAGGCATGTTGCCTTCAGAACCGACCATTGGCATTCTGGACGCATCTGCAGAGCTTGCAGGAAAAGCCTCTCCAAGCAGCTGAAGTGCAGCCGCCTCTTAGCAGATGGTGGTTAATAATAGGCTTTGTTCTCCAGGTTCTTCTATTTTCAGCCAAAGAATACAATTTATAAAGAAAAAAAACCACACACCACCGCTCTGCCACACCCCTTCTCAGATCTTTTATAATTATAGAATAAGGTGCCTTGGAACAGCGCATGGAGCTGGTTCCCATGGCAATGACAAGCTATTCTATTCTAAAGGCCATGCTAGAACTCTGCCCCCTCGTCCTCGCTGTTGCTGTGCGTCTTGTTATTGCAGTGTTCCAAAATAAACTTGCTGCCTAATCGTAAATCCCATATAATTACAGATGAGCTAATCGTTACCCCGCTACCTTTGTGCAGCCCACTCATCATGCCAGCAGCTTCTGGAACAGTGATGCTGACGAACTACTTGATGTCAGAACAGACCTTCCTCCACCAGGATCTGGGTGCAACATAAATCCATGTATGGCTCTGCACTCTCCAGCTGGAAAGGCCCTCAGAGCTAAGTGACCCTTGGAAATGAGGGGGGGCCCTGGTAGTGCAGTGGTTAAGAGTTTGGCTACTAATCAAAAGGTTAGCAGTTCAAATCCACCAGCCACTCCTTGGAAACCCTATGGAGAAGTTCTACTCTGTTCTATAGGGTCACTATGAGTCAGAATTGACTTGATGGCAATGGGTAATGGAGTCCCTGGGTGGTGCAAAGGATTAATGCACTCAGCTGCTAACCAAAAAGTTGGAGGTTCAAGTCCAACCAGAGGTACCTAGGATGAAAGGCCTGTTGATCTACTTCCAAAAGTTTACAACCAAGAAAACCTTATAGAGCACAGTTCTACTCTGCCGCACATGGGGTCACCATGGGTTGGAATCAACTCCATGGCAACTGGTTTTTCTTTCCTTTTTTGGTTTACCTAGTGTTATGGATTGAATTGTGTCTCCCAAAAATCTGTGTCAACTTGGGTAGGCCATTATTCCCAGTATTTCGTGGTCGTCCTCCATTTTGTGATCTGATGTAATTATCCTGTGTGTTGTAAATCCTAACCTTTTTGATGTTAATGAGGCAGGATCTAAAAGAGATATAAAGATATAAAAGAGAGAAGTGAGCAGAGAAGAGGAGGACCTCGTTATCACCAGAGAAGAGGGGGATTTCATTATCACCAAGCAAGAAGAGCCAGGAGGGGAGTGCATCCTTTGGACTCAGAGTCCCTGCACTGAGAAACTCCTAGACCGGGGGAAGATTGATGATAAGGACCTTCCCCCAGGGCCGACGGGGCAAGAAAGCCTTCCCCTGGAGCTGGCACCCTAAATTTGGACTTCTAGCCTCCTAAACTGTGAGACAACACATTTCTGTTTGTTAAAGCCATCCACTTGTGGTATTTCTGTTATAGCAGCACTAGATAACTAAGACACCTAGGCAGTAACTGGGCATCAGACAGGTGGCTCTCTCTAGTTCTCTATTAGGGAGGGACAGAGATATATCTTTAGAGGTGGCATATAGCTCTAACATAATTTTCTTCCCCTGCTATCTATCTATCTAAATAACAAATATAAATATATATATATTTATTGTGGTAAGTATATATGTAATGGAGTCCCTTTGTGATGCAAATGGTTAACGAGCTTGGCTGCTAACCAAAAGGTTGACAGTTCAAGTCCACCTACATGTGCCTCAGAAGAAAGTCCTGGAGATCTACTTCTGAAAACCCAGCCATTGAAAACCCTACAGAGCACAGTTCTACTCTGACACACATGAGGTTGCCATGAGTCAGAGAGGACTCCATAGCAACTGGTTTTAACTGGATATATATAACAAAAGATCTGTCATTTCAACGCTTTTTACATGCACAATTCAGTGACATTAATTACATACATCATGTTGTGCAACCATCACCATAAGCATTTCCAAATTTTCCATCACCCTTAACAGAAGCTGCCACTAACTTTTCATCAGAAATACTCAGTCTGTGCTTAGATTTTATAAAGTTTATCACTGAAAAAATTAAATTTATATATCCAAGTTGTCTCAGTGGCTCTCATAATTTTTGGCCACCAACTTGTGAACCAGCACAGGCAGAACATGTGGCATTCGGAAGGAAAGGATTTTTTCACCTTGCTCTCTTTCTGTCTCTTGTTCTCCCTGTCTCATTTCTTGCCCTGCTCCTTAGCTCCTCCTTTGTAGACTGGAGATTGATTTTAGCACAGTTCTCATCTTAAGTTTGTGTGTCTTGTTCTCATCCATGAGTGATCATTTGTCTAGGTTTCAGCAAATGGGGGCCCCACCAGGAGGCCGCCACCCATCCACTTTCATTTCTGCTAAACTGCTTCCTGTTGCACCATTTAATTCAACTGTTCACCTTTCTCTTCCTTTTTAGATACAGAAGTGACATCCAAAGTCTATTCAACACAAGTAAGGAAAAATCAAAGCCACAGTGGTTATCATCATGTGCCTTCATTTATCTAAGACTATAAAACGACATATTGCATTGGGCAAATCTGCTGCAAAAGGTCCCTTTAAAGTGTTAAAAAGCAAAGATGTCACCTTGAACACTAAGGTGCGCCTGACCCAAGCCATGGTGTTTTCAATTGCCTCATATGCATGCGAAAGCTGGACAATGAATAAGGAAGATCGAAGAATTGATGCATTTGAATTATGGTGTTGGTGAAGAATATTGAATATACCATGGACTTTCAGAAGAATGAACAAATCTGTCTTGGAAGAAGTACAGCAAGAATGCTCCTTAGTAGCAAGGTTGGTGAGACTTCATCTCATGTACTTTGGACATGTTATCAGGAGGGATCAGTGTGCCTGGAGAAGGACATCATGCTTGGTAAAGTACAGGGTCAGTGAATAAGAGGAAGACCCTCAATGAGATGGATTGACACAGTGGCTGCAACAATGGGCTCAAGCATAACAAGGATTATGAGGATGGTGCAGGACCGGGCAGTGTTTCGTTCTGTTGTACATAGGGCTGCTATGAGTGGGAACAGACTCGATGGCACCTAACAATAACAACGTCCAATAAAACTTTCGGCAATGGGGGAAATGTTCTTCTGCACTGTCCAGTATGGCAGCCACTATCTTCATGTGGCTGTTGAGCACTTGAAAGTGGCTAGTGTGACCAGGAACTGAAGTTTTAATTAAAAAAATTTCTTTTTATTTAATTGTATTATTGTGGTAAAAATATATACAGGTAGTCCCTGACTTACGATGATCTTTTGTTCCAATGACTCTGTTGTAAGCTGATTTTAATGTAAGTCGAATACCTTTTGTTTTTTCTTCAGTTTTCATTATTATTGCCTTTTATTATCAGTATCTTTATAAATCCAATGTTTATTTGTCTTTGGGGATTGGAAACATTACATATAAGCTTACAGATATATTTTAATACATACATACATTAAAAAAATACACAACTCATAAAAATTTACTCCCACCATGAAGAAGAGTTGGATGACATTGGCATTTTGTCAGTTGTGTTAATAACTCCACTTATGGAAGGTTTATCTGGATTATCCCTGGGAGTGGGGATGTGTTTCTAGTCAGAAAATTTGTTAGAACTGTCTATACGATCCTTTTCTTTCTTTCTCCATATATTTGATGGTAACGTCTTACAGCTTCCGGATCTGCCTATTGACTTTAACAAAAAATGGACAGTTGTAAGTTGGGTTGGTCATAACTTGAATGTGTCGTAAATCCAGGATTACCTGATAAGAACATATTTGCAGATTCAACATTTTTTACACATACGATTCAGTGACATTGGTTACATTCATCACGTTGTGCAACTATCACCGCTGTCCGTATCCAAATTTTTCATCACTATTAACAGAAACTCAGTGCTCCCTAAGCAATGACTCCCCCTTTCCCTCTCTCTCTCACCCCTGGTAGCCACTTATAAACTTTGGTATATATATATTTTTGCCTATTTCATTTAAGTAGAATCATACAATATTTGTCCTTTTGTGGCTGACTTATTTCACTCAACATAATGTTTTCAAGATTCATCCATGGTGTAGCATGTATCAGGACTTCATTTCTCTTTATGGCTGAGTAATATTACATTAAGGAGCCCTGGTGGCACAGTGGTTAAAGTGCTCGGCTGTTGTCTTAGTCATCTAGTGCTGCTATAACAGAAATACCACAAGTGGATGGTTTTAACGAGCAGAAATTTATTTTCTCACAGTTTAGGAGGCTAGAAGTCCAAATTCAGGCGTCCAGCTCCAGGGGAAAGCTTTCTCTCTCTGTCAGCTCTGGAAGAAGGTCTTTGTCTCTTGAGCGTCTGCTTCCTGGTTCCTTGGAGATCTCCATGTGACTTGGCATCTATCTTACCCCATGTCTGCTTTGCTAACTTGTTTAATCTCTCTTATATCTCAAAAGACATTGACTCAGGATACACCCTACACTAATCCTGCATTATTAACATAACAAAGACAAGCCATTCCCAGATGGGATTAAAATCTCAGGCATAGAGATTAGGATTTACAACATATATTTTGGGGGAATGTAATTCAATCCATAACAGCTGCTAACCAAACGGTTGGAGATTCGAATCCACCAGCCACTCCTTGGGAGAAAGTCTGCTTCCTAAAGATTTACAACTTTGAAAACCCGATGGGGCAGGGGCAGTTCTACTCTGTCCTATAAGGTCACTAGGGGTCTAAATAGACTCGATGGCAATTTGTTCTTTTTTTTCATATTTTATTATATGTATATACCACGTTTTGTTTATCCACTCGTCTGTTGATGGACGTTTATGTTTCATCCACCTTTCGGCTATTGTGAAAAGTGCTACAAGCAACATTGGTGTAAAGGTTTCTGTTTGTATCCCTGCTTTCACTTATTCTGGGTATATACCTAGGATTGGGATTATTGAGGTATCCATGTGTTTAACTTTTTGAGGAAATACCAAAACTGAATTTTTAGTTTTATTGAATTTTAATTAATTTAAATGTTTATTAAATTGAAATAGCTGCATGTGGCTTGTGGCTTCTGTGTGTCCGAGTGACAGCTCGTGGCCTAGCACTTGGCTCCATGGTGGGATCACCATTCTGATCATCTCCAGGGCTAGAAACCAGAACAATTTTTCATTCTTTTCTGACCTTTATTCTCTCGTATCTAGACTGTCACCAAGTGCTACCATTTCTTCCTTTAAAACTCCTCTTAGACTCACCCTTTTCTCGTTATTGCTTTGGCCTTCTCCCTCTCCTGGATGGCTGAGCAGTTTCTGCCCAAACACCTTGCCCACCATCTGCAGACTCACCTTCTCAAAATGGCGTTGCCTGGCCTTCGCTACAGTGGCATCCTGGAGCCTCCTGTAGAAGCACCCAGCCTTCCCCCAAGGGTTTTGCTTCCACCTCCGTCTTATCCTTTCTAGGTGAAGGGTATGTGTGGGAGCTGGCCAGCTGGGGTTCAGCTGCCCACTTGGCTCTCCTCCCATAGTGCTTTCCTGCTGCTGACAACAGGGTCATGTGCATCTCTGTCGGCTCATCTTGCTCCCTGTAGACAAGTGCCTGATGGCTGCAGCTCTCCTAGAGAGACAGCACTCACTCACTCACTCGCTCACTCGCTTGTTCACACGCTCACTCAGTCACTCACACTCACACACACACTGACTCACTCACCCAGTCACTCACACACTCACCCACTCACACAATCACTCACAAACTCATACACTGACTCACACACTCACACAATCACTCACAAACTCTCATACTCACTCACTCACACACTCGAGTAATATTTATTGATCGCGCACTGTAGGCCAGGCGTTTTTTTAAGTGCTGGGAGGACAGAGGCAAACCAGAGGCTCTTGGGGAAACTCACATTCTCACGGTGGGGTTGAAGGGGACAGGAGCAGACAAGACTACATGAAAAAACAAATAAAAAAACACACAAAACAAACAAAAAGGAATATATGAGAAAATAAGCAGGATCATTTCAGATAAGAGCTGTGAGGAAAATGAAGCAGGGTTGATGTCTTAGAATGTGTTTGGGGTTTGCAAAACTATTTTTGTTAAATGCTGTCTTGACCCAGTTTTGAGGCCCTGGTGGAGGCTCTCTGTTTCTGTCTTGAGCAGCTGATTAAGTCTACTCTCCAGCCACTCCCCTTATCAGGTTCTCATTCCTGGGCCACTATGTACCATCCTAATCTCCTCAGGCCAGGTACTCAGCAATGAGGGACAACCTCTATGCCCTGGAGCCTGCAGAATTATTCAGACTGCCCAGTTCCTAGGAAACCTGGGAAACTAGCTAACCTGCCCTTCTTCCATCCATAGGTCCTTCTCCTGCAATTTCAATCTTGTTGTCTTGTCTCCGGGTGCACCCTGTGTGGCCCTGCATCACCGTGTGCTGTGCCTCCCTGTCTCTGGGACCTGTGAGTAAAATACACCTGTTACTCCTCATGGCCTCCCCAACTCCTCTTTCCCAGGCTGCTCCTGATATATCATCCCAGAAAGCTCTTACAGCAGGGTTTTGGGGGTGTCTAATATTTGAGCTGAGGCTCCATTGTAATTCACCTGTTCAGGTGGTGTCCCCCTTTACATGTAGCCCAAGTCCCCATCAAGTCCAACAGACTTGCTTCAGTGCTTTGCATCACTTCTGTCTCTGGTTGATTGTCTGTGCTGCGTCTCTCCGTTTGCCCCCAGATCCACCTTCTGCTCCTCCATCTGCATCACTGCATTGGTGGGTTCTCTGGTGTCTGGGTGGGCTTAGTCAGTGTGAGGCACTAGTAGGAGATTGGAAGGGGACTGGCAGGGGGTCAAGGTATGTATCCTCTGGCTCCCTCTCTGCAGTGTCTCTGTGGGTTGGCTGCCTCCCTCTACCAAGGCCACAGGTGCTGGCAGGTGGCCACTCCAGAGAGCTGCCCTTTCTGTGTATAGTGATCACTCTCTCCTCTTGTCCTTTAGGCTTAAGGGTTACAACGGCTCCCAGCTGTTGCTAGCCCAGGGAAACTTCCCCATCCCATGTGGTTTCTTTACACCCTGCCGTCACCTTTGTAGATAAAAAAAAAAAAAAACCCCAGAAAACAAAACAAACCTATTGCCATTGAGTTGATTCCAACTCATGGCGACCTCATACGTTACAGAATAGAACTGCTCCATAGGGTTTTCTTGGCTGTGGTCTTACAGAAATGTTGCTGGGTGACGTAAGAGCAGTTTGCACTTAGCTACTAACCTAAAAGTTGGCAGTTCACACCCACCCAATGGCACCTTGGAAGAAAGGTCTTATTTGCTTCTGTAAAGATTACAACCAAGAAAGCCCTATGGAGCGCAGTTCTACTTTGTAACACATAGGGTCGCCATGAGTTGGAATTGACTTGACAGCAACAGGCTTGGTTTTTTTGTTTAATCTTAGATTGCCAGGTCTTCCTTCTACAGTGCAGTTAGGGTGGATTCCAAATGCCAACCTTTCAGGTTAGCAACTGAGCATAAACCGTTTATACCACCCAGAGACTATCAACTAAACTCTTCCCCACCCTGTTTGAGCGTGTTTTCTTTTTTCTTCCCAGACCCGGGGCAGATGCAGTCTCCCTCCCTCACTCATACTAGCTTCCTTCCTGTCTTTGTTCTTTTACTCTAATTGCTCACCCACTACCTAAAACGCTTCCGCCTTCCCCTCTGCCTATTTTAATCCACTCACTCAAGGCCCAGCTCAAGACTCAAGCCTCCTTTGACCTACCTCCGTTCTTCTAAACTCTTGCTTGGTTTTCTGAGAATCACCCTCCACAGCTTAGCAGTCACTTTCTTGCTGTCTAATTGTTTCCTGTCTGTTGATTGTATTTCCTCTGCTAGACTTTAACTTTCTCCAAGGACAGGGGCGATATCAGAGGTGTTCTTTGGTATACCACTGGCAAAGTGCTAGGTGCATTTTACCTGCTTGAGAAACCCTCTCGAACTGGCTGTGTTAGCAGACTGCTGCCTGGGCTGTGTCTCAGGTCTGGTGGGTTGTCAGATTATGAAAATCAGGCAAGATGCAGGGAAATATATTTTAAGTGTTTCCTTTAGGGGTCCTAATGGGTGAGATCATGGTGAAACAGCATGGGATCACCCTGCCTTTCATTTCCTAAGACATAACTTGTTGTTGTTCAGTCAGCTCCAATTATTGGTGACATTATATGTAACAGAACAAAATGTTGCCCAGTCCTGTGCCAATTCCATGATCTTTGATATATTTATTTGAGCCCATTGTTGCATTTATTGTGTCAATTCATCTCACTAAGGGTTTTCTGGTTTTCGCTGACCCTCTACCAAATGTAGTCTTTCCTTATGACGTGTCCAAAGTAAGCAAGGCAAAGTCTTGTCATTCTCACTTCTAAGGAGCATTTTGATTGTATTCTAAGACTGAGGAGCTCGTCTTCCAGCACTATATTGACCAATGCAATGTTGTGATCTATAAGGTTTTCACTGGCTAATTTTCAGAAGTAGATCACCAGGCCTTTCATCCTAGTCTGTCTTAGTCTGGAAGCGCCGCTGAAACCTGTCCACCGAGGGTGACCCTGCTGGTATTTGAAATACTGTTAGCATAGCTTCCAGCATTATAGCAACACTCAAGCCAAGAGAGTACGACAAACTGACAGACGGATGGTGGCAGGTAATTCCAAAGACCTCATCTGGTTTTCCTTTGCAGAATAGTATTTGAAACCAAAGCAAGAAAGCTGTTTGAGAAAATGCATTGCAAACCCTGTCCACACAGACAGAGCAATTAATAGAGTGAAGAATGGGGAGTGGGGAGGACTGGAAGTCTCCATAATGAACATGTGTATATGAACTGCGTAGCAATTCCAACAGGGCAGGAAAAGTAAATAAATAAATACTTCTAAGAGATAATAATACCCATGACGAGGATCACAGGTAAGGCTTGCAGCACGTTATTTTTAGACTCTTTAGCACGTTAAAGAACCCCAGGGAGACATAACCGAAATCAATAGATTTTTGTTGCTGCTTTCGACTGAGAGAAAAATGTGACTGATTTTGCAAAGTGCTCCTAGAGAGTAATCTACTGGAAAAGCAAGACTCTGGAGGGTTGCCAGGAGATTAAAATGAAGGGAGAAAACCAAGGGCAAAAACAAAAAACCCAACCAGATCAACAAGGAGTATAGCTTTCCAGGATGCTAACACAGTGATTTTTTTCTTTTTTTTAAATTGGCACATTTGTCTGTTCATTGTCTTTTGGGAATACCTTTGCAGCTTTGTTATGGGTTTTCCTAACCCACACCTCGTTACTAAGGAGCTTGGCAACATTCCTTCTTGTTCTGATACCTGCTCTGTGCTTGGCTTATCTAAAGCCATGTCAGATTAATTTTTCTGGCCTCTGGCAGCTGGGGTAATTTAAGGCATCACTGGAGTGGGACAGGTCACCACAGGTTGAGCTGTAAAAGCTGATTCCAGTGTAATTTCGCTTGGGGTCACATACTGTTAAGGGCTTTGATGGGTTGTCCATCAAGATTAAAAATGATTCCTTGGTGATATTTCCATTTATTACAAGAAGGCGATTTGTTACGGGGTCCTTCTGGGTAGAAAATCTTGTCCTGATTATATCCCTGAATTTAATTCTGGATATCCTCCCATGGGGTGTGGGGAGGAAGGCAGGACTGATTCGAGACTTTCCTAACAGAATGTAGCACACAAAAGGTGAGGGCAAATGTCTCTTCCATTTCACCTTGGATCACCACACATCTTTGGATCCTGGATTCTCCAGCGCAGCAGTGGGGATACCCAGCTGGGCAGTGGATGTGTAAGTATCTATCAAGAGCAGAGCACTGGCTAGCAAAGGAACACACACTGTGGGCACGGTGGTACATAGGTAATGGTGGTTGTGTCTAAAAGATGTGGTGTACCTAGTGTGTAGGAAGAGCAGAAGAAGGATAAAAATGGCTGATGCCTCGGGTGAGCTTGCTTGAGAATGCATAGGTCACAATCTCGAGTTCCCTAGAAGTACTTGGAGTTGGGGGCCGTCATGAATTGACTGAGACCTGTTTTCGCAGATGAGGCAGTAGCCAGAGACTCATGGATTACGAGCAGAGTTAGGGCAGGTAGAATGAGGATGCAATCTGGCTAGTGGGGTAGTTGGGAATATGATAATAATGGGTTTAGATTTTGCTTGCTGATTTTGAAGGAACTTGGACATCCAAGTCAAACGTACTGTTGTGTTCTTTAGCGGGCAGTGCAAGTTTGAATATTTGGAATTTTAAAATGACATATTTCCCCCAGAAGGGAGGCCCTTAAAAATCCAATCTGTCATTTACACATTAGTATAAACAAAATCCTGCAAACAGGTTTTGAAGGGAAAAATAAGGAGCCACGTATAAATGCTTGTAGAAATGTGGTTATCACTGAGGAGAGAGATTCAATCACAGAAGCAGCCTGAAGGCTCCAGAGTCTGTCTTTGGGATAGAGCCCCAAGACTGCTCTTCTGTGGGTGGCCATCTCTCCATCACCTTTACCCTTAATTTTGTTCCCACACTTATGGGGAAGCAAATCTACCTACACCTATCTCCCTTGGACTCTTATACCACACTGTTATTATTATTAGTTTTAACACATATTTTATTCTTTTTTACACCATATGTTTTAGTAATTTTATTGATAAAATTTGTAAATCATAAACTTTACCCATTTTAAGTGCACAATTCAATGAGTTTGAGTAAGTTTACTGAGTTGTGCAACCACCACCATAATAGATTTAGAACATTTTAGAACATCGGAGTTTTAGAATGTTTCCATTACCCCAATGACCATTTACATTACATTTCACCCCATTTCCATCTCCAGCATTATTTTTATTGTGCAAAATGAAGGTTCAAGATGGTTCCAAGTTCTTCCAAGAAGTGAGTAGCAGAGATCATCTGCTACATCGTGTTCTGGAGGCAGGAAGGTCTGAGTTCCAATTCTGGCTCTTTCACTTAGCAGTTAGGGAGCTTGTTCAACTTTTCTGAACGTCACTTGTTCTTCTGAAAAGTGCAAATAATAATAGCTACCTTGTAGGATTGTTCCGATGATTAAAAATAACATATGTGGAAGACATGCCATGTTGTAGGTGTTCAGTGAAGTTATGAAATTATTTTATTATGAATATGCAGTTGCTTGCAAACAATAGGGCTTAACTGGATATGGGGACTGAATTCTGAGATTTATTATTTTACTATTTTGTAACTTTGTAAGTGGGATGGAGTAGGAAGGAGAACACACATTTTATTTGTAATAGATATTGGCTGCTTTTAAAAATCAAATGCATTTTTAAGTCTTAATTTTTTTGATTTACGTTGCTCAATTTTTTCAGTTTTTAAAACTACACAGAGCTTTTCTTTTCAAAGAGATTTTCCAAATTACTTGACTCCCCCCGTCCTTCCCCAACCCCCGACTCAACCCTATGTACTACAGTTTTGTCCTGCTTTCTTTTCAAATGGGTTTGAAAAAAATAAGACTCTGGCTTCAGTTTTTCAGAGCCCGGTAGTGATTTCTCTACTGCTATGAAATTTAAGACCCATAAAATGCTGTTGCTATTTCCTGTGGATATTCCACTCCTGTGTTCTGATTTCTTATTTATTGCTCTATGAGTCAAAATCACAGTAAGTTGCTCCATTGCCCTGTGTTATTGATAAAGTGTCATCATCCATTTATGTGGGGGAGTTCAGCTACCTCCTGGGTGCCTGTTGCTAGGTAGCTGGAAAACTGAACATGGCCAGTAGGGGGCACCTGTCTCCCAGAATCTTGTCCAGGGTCTTAATTTGGGAAGTCACCACCTGTCTGTCAGTTTGTTGTACTGTGGTGGCTTGTGTGTTGCTTTGATGCTGGAATCTGTGTCCCTCATATTTAAAATACCATCAGGGTCACCCATGGTGGACAGGTTTCAGCTGAGCTTCCAGGCCAAGACAGACTAAGAAGAAAGGCCTGGCAATCTACTTCAACAATTAGTCAAAGAAAACCCCTTGGGTCACAACAGAATATTATCTGATATAGTGCTGAAAAATGAGCCCCTAGGTTGGAAGGCAGTCAAAATATACAGTGGCCACAAAAATGGATTCAAGTATACCAAAAATTGTGAAAATTGTGCAGGACCTGGCAGAGTTTTGTTCTTTTGTATGTCGGGTCACCATAGGTTGGAATCGACTTGACAACAACTGGTAAATTGGCCAAGGAGAGCCATCTAGAATTTCATCTCAGCCAACCACAAGATGAGTTTACTACAAACTTCCTTAATCCAGTCTTTGAACTCCGTGACTCATCTTTCCCTTGGTTGAGAGCCCCATAACTTTTGTTTGGTGCTGTTTTAAGAGGGAAAATAAAGCGAACCACGAAGATCTAAATCATTGACTCTTGGAGTCAGAGGAAACTTCCAGCCTCTCTCTGATACATGTACACTCTATCTAGCGCCTTGAACAAGTCGCTGGCCAACCTCTTCTTGGATGGCTCCCTTGTTAAGTTTCTCACTACATACTCAAGACAGCTTGGAGCAGACTAGGAAGCACATAGGTTAACCTAGACTCTGCCTGTAGCCCCACAATTCTCTAAGAAATATGTAGGTCATAACAGCTACTTTGTCTTTAAAGCATGACTTAGGAGCTAGCATTTGTTTTGCAGAATAAGAAAACTGAGCAAACCAGGGGCCTGCCTGAGGGAATGGCGGCACCCATTCAGTCAGAGAAAAGTTGTCTTCTAGAGCATTCAGTTGTAAAATATCAAGCCTTTACCAAATCTCTAAATATGAGCCCTGGGATATAAATTCCTTGGTGGTTTCCCTAAAAGGCTGACAGTTAGTGAATGGACTTGGGGAGGGGTCTGCTGAGGGCAGACTCCTGCATTTATTTAGCACACTGCCCTGGGAGCAAGAGAAAGGAGCTGGGACCGGGAGGAGGGTGCTTTGCTCACTGGGAAGAGGCTCTGCATCTGGAGCAAGGTGCCTGCAGTTGTCTGGGGCCTGGTGGTTTTGAAAAACTGTTTTCAAGGTTGCCGTATGTGACAGAAATGTCTAGTTACCTACCCAATTACCCAATGGCTCTGTTGGTCCATGGCACTGTATACGCCCCATGTGTGTGAGGGGTAAAAGAAGCTTCCCCTTGGGTGGCTGCTGTGTTTCCTGATGAACTGAAAACACCCTGCCTGCTGTACCTCAGGTTCTGCATCCTTCCTTAAAGCTTAGTAAACATGGTACTTGATTAAAGCTTATTTGCATCTTGAGAGTTGATTGCCATCTCGGACTCACAAGGACTGCTGTGCCAGACAAAGACCCCAAATGATTTTATTAAGACTGATTAGCTACATCTTGTTCCCTCATATACAATAATTATTTTATTGTCCTTATATATGATCTCTTGTAAGTTGCTTCAAATCCTTTTTTTGAATGGAATGGAATGTAAATAATTTCAATAAGTACAACTAAAAAGCTTTCCTTATCAATGGCAATTGCATTCTGTTAGAATCTAAAATGTCAGATCTTTAGAAATAGTTGATGTGGGCCTGTGTAATAAGAGGCCATTTCGTCTGTGATGGGCAGGGAGTTGGCATTGAGAAATGAAATATAAGGATGTCGAGGTCAGGAGACCTAAAATGAAATCCAGATTCTTCCCTTAGAGCTGCAAGGTCTTGTGAAGTTTATTTAACTTTTCTGAGCCTCAGTTGCCTTAGCTGTACATTGGGACTAAATCTCAATGGACATTATATAAAATAATATAGATACAACTTCAAGCATGGTGCCTGATGCATAACAAGTTCTCTACAGATGCTAGTTTCCTCCTGTTTTTTGAGGAATAACAGTAATAATAAATAATGTTCCCACCTATGGTGTGTGTTATACTTTCCCACTTACAGTGGTGTGTTGGATTAAGAGCATGGGCTCTGGAATCAGGATGCTGGGTTGGAATCCTTATTCTTCCTTTTAGTAGTTGCGTACACTTTGAGCAAGAAGTTTAACTTCTCTGTGATTCATTTGCTTCATTTGTAAAATGGACACAGTGATAGTGTCTACTTCGTAAAGTCACTGTCAAGGTCATAGAAGATGAAAGTGAAGTGTTTGGCATAGTGCCTGGCACATATTAAGAACTCAAAAAATGGTAAAAAAAAAAAAAATTTATAAGAGATCAGGTTTTGTCCCTTGGTCATTGCCTGTAATTGACAGAGCTGGGCCTCAAAGCAAAGTCTCCTGATTTGGGGCTTATTCCGTGTTAGCACTGTGCTTGGCACTAGGGACATAAAGCACCAATGAGGTAAACTTCAACTTCTGTTTTCAAGGAGCTTATCAGGGCTTAGAGATAATGAATGTCCAGGAAATGAGAATATTGAGGTTTGTAGCCCTTTAATACCTCAAACTGAACGTCTTTCTCCCTAAAAACAGGGATGATGCACTGCGAATCTGAGTAGACGGCTGTGTGTGAGGAGAGGTGGTAAGTCAGCAGCTGATTTGTCAGGTCCTGTTTGCTGCTTCCCCATCTCTGCTGCTTCCACTGCACGATGTGAAGTCCTTTCCCTCATGGATTTATGTAACTTGTCGTCACATTCGTGTCTGTGTGTTCTGTTGATGCCATTTAAATTCTGTTACTATTTAATACCAAGAACATCTAAAAAGAACATTTTGAGAGACTTGAAAAATCCAATTGATCTCTTAGTAATTTGATTTGTAGGAAATAGGAGAAGATAGTACTCTGAATAGAGTGCTTTTAAATGAGTCATCATTGCTTTCTTGTACAGGCAGTAGATGGGCTAAGATTGGGGGCCCTGCTAACTCTCTCATTAGGTGGGCGATGCATTCTGTATTGGTTAGGAAAGGCTCAGCTGCATGTGGCAGATAATCCAAACTAATAATGGCTTAAGTGAGATGGAAGCTTATTTCTTTCTTATGAAAAAAGACATATGACAGGGGATTGTTCATGGCCAATGGGTGGCTTCTTGGAATCCTCAGGGAGCCAGACTCCTTCTGTTGTCCTGTCCTACCGTCCTTAGAGCATAACTTTTAACTTAAGATCCAAAAGCCACTCAAATTCTACCATTTATGTCTGCATTCCAACAGGAAGGAGGAAGGGGAGAAGAAGGGAATGCACTCTTATTTTAGGGCATTTCCCAGAAATCACACATTATACTCTTGCCAAGTAATATTGGCCAGTACTTGGTTACATGGTCACATCTAGCTGCAAGGATGGCTGGGAAATTTATTCTTTATTTTTAGCTAAAAGAGGGTTCCATCATTAAGGAAGGAGGGAGAACGAATACTGGGGCTTTAGCTAGCAGGCTTTGCAACACTTTTGTTTGAGACATAACCACACCATTTTCTCTGGCAGCAAAGGTTCATTTGTTTGGGATAATCGCAGGGGACATCAGCAGGGCAATCCCTACAACAGACAGGACTGCACAAATAAAGACATGGGACTAGGAAAAAACTAGAGAATTGTGAGGTACAGTTAAAGAAAGAGTTGAAGAACCCTTGGAGATCATCTAGGAGTCTAGGTCAACTCCCTCATGTTACAGCTTCATAGGTAACTTGAAGGGTTGACCTAGACCCCTAGATGATCTCCAAAGGTTCTTCAATTCTATCTTTGAATGGGAGAGGCGTGAGAGGGGAGAGGGATGAGCTGGCATTCTGTGTTGAAGTTCCCCAAGTCTACCCTCAGGTTTAATGATTTGCTAGAAGGACTCTCAGAACTCAAAAAAAAAAAACTGTTAGCCTCATGCTTATGGTTAATTACAATAAAAGGATACAGATTGAAATCAGCAAGTGAAAAAGATGCATAGGGTGGAGTCTGGAGAGACTAGGCGTGAGCTTTCAGTTGTTTTCTCCTAGTAGAGTTGCTCAGACACCTATTAATTCTCCCAGAAACAATGTGTAACAACATGCACAAAGTATTGCCAACGAGGGAGGCTCACTGAGCCTGTGTCCAGGGTTTTTTTTTGTGGCGGGGGGGTGGTGGTGGTGGTCAGTAATATAGGCATGTGATGTCTGTGTGACTAATCTTAGCTTCTCAGTCTACAGCACTCCCTCCAAAAGTCAAAATGTGTGGCCCAGAATTCCCAGGCATACAAAAAACAAGTGTTCATCACAAATCACATTGTTAGCAGTAACTACACTTGCATGACCCAAGCCCCCAGGTATACAAAAATATACCTTATCAGGTATGATGTTCCAAGGGCTCAGAGGTTATCTCCTAGGAGCTGGTCAAGGGCCAGTCCTGAAGACCCTTGGAATGTGCAGGGTTTGGGCAGCCCAAACCTGCTGAGTTAACCCTTTTCTGTACACTTGCCCAAAGTCAGATACCTGTGGCAGACCCAGGTCGAGAATGTTCATTAAGGAGGGAGTTGACTTGTTCGTGGCAGAGGCAGGTATGGAGTGTTCACTTCCTGACTTCCGTTCAGTAAAGCAACAGCATTAAGAACATGATCTAGAGCAGACTCCTGCATTTGAGTCAGCTCTGACACTTAGTAGCTGTATGACTTGAAAAAGTTACATAACCTCTCAGTGCTTCAGTTTGCTCCTCTGTAAATAGGAAGATGATGCTACTGTCTTCTGCTCACAGATTTGTTGTGAAAGCTCAATAAGTTAATAAACGTAAAGTTCTTACAATAGTGTCTGGCACATTATAGGTGCTCAATAGGTGAAAGCTATTAGTGTTGATAACATATCACACTGCTATTCCTCAAAGTTTCTTCTTATGTCTGCAGAAACCCTGCAGCTGGCTGAAAGCCTTGCTGTTGATAAATATATGTTCAGCTAAGGAGGGTCTTCTGCCAGAGTAGAACAACCACCCTGCTGTGAATATGTCCAGAAAACTCTTGGGCCCTCTCTGCATCATTGAAAACTGAAGTCTTATCTATATTTAAAATTGCCCTTATTGCCAAGATTCTTTCCAACCATTTACTCTAATCCTGTTTTTAGTAAGATAAATCTGCTCTGTATAAAACTTTTTCAACTGCTTTTAAAGTGGGTGCTTGTCTGATCTTTTCTCATTTCCAGAATCAACTCAGATAAATCTTTCCTTTAAGGGGATTCTCTCCCATACTTCATCTTCTCCAGAGAAAGGATTTCCAATTAATTTTTGTTACTTGTTTGGTCAAACTTGACCCAAACATGCAGGGGCAAAGGATTCTGGGACCCTCTTCCCTGATTTCACTATTTTGAATTTTTGAAACATCATTTGCAATTTTTGAAACATCATTTGACTTCTCTGAGCCTCAGTTTCTTCATCTCTAAATTGAGGGAAAAGGGAGAGATGGTTGCTAAGATTCCTTCCACCTTTACGCTCAGATGTTGAATGTGAATATGCTTAATCTATGTCTGAAGCCATTTAGTCATCACAATTATACATACAGTGGTGAGTGTGTGTGTGTGTGTGTGTGTGTGTGTGCTTGTGTTTTTGTGCAGGGACCGGGTGGCTGGAAGGAGGAGAAGCAGCAGGGATTCAGCTAATGTTGTCTCCCCAGGTTTCATGTTGCTGAGCAATCCTGAATCACAAGCCTGTCAACTAGGAGGCTGTGTTTGGGGTAAGAAACCCTTCAGCTTCCGCTTGCTCCCCACTCCGCCCCCTCTCTCCATGCTGTAAATGCCAATGCACTTGGAAGCTCTGGAAGAGGGACTCTAAAAATTTGGAAGCTCTGCAGTTTGGGTCAGAAATCTGTGCGTTGGAGTTGTCTTGGGGCCAAGACTGTCAAGTATACCAGTGCCCCTCTACCCTTCTCAGAATGCGAGACTGAGTTTTAACCTAGGTCACAACTTTGGATTTGGAAGTGTTGAATAGGAAAATTAATAACAGACATCTTACTTCAATTTTAAGGTTTTTCTTATCCACAAAACCAAATACTAACCATAAAAACCTGACCCAAACTTCAAAAGCCTGTCAGAAACTGCTTTTTAGCAATGTAAATATGTCTTCTCCTGCTAGAAAAAGATAGTTGTCAAATCATTACCTTCTAATTTAAATCTCAAAACAGCCTTATGGCTCCAGGTGGGTGGAGGGCCAAATTATTAGCAGCCAGGCCAGAAGTAACTTAATATCAGTTGATCTCAGCAAAGGAGGAAGGCAGGTCTCAATCAATCATGTTAAGATAACCAACGATTGAGCTTATAAGAGAAGAGGGAGAAATACAGAAGATCAACGTTTTTGGTTGGTCTCTTTATAAGCACCATTGTATCTAGCCTCTTCCAGCAGTTTGCTTTTTCTGGAATCAAAATTGCCTCCCTGTATGCATGTAGGGAGCCCTGGTGACGCAGTGGTTAAGTTCTTAGCTGCTAATCTAAAGGTCAAAGTTGGAACTCACCAGTCCTTTTGGGGAGACAGATGTGGCAGTCTGCTTCTGGAAACATTTACAGCCTTGGAAACCCAGAGGGGACTTCTACTCTGTCCTACAGTGTTGCTATGGGTTGGAATCAACTGGATGGCAACGGGTTTGGTTTGGTTTGGTTTTTAGTATATGCATATAGAATAACTGCTCAGAATAAATCTTATATGTTCAAATTCTGGTGAGTTTTGATTATTTTTAACAGAAGAAAGGGTGTGTAGGGTAGTGGTTAAGAAGCAAAAGACCCCAGGAAGGGCTTGCGGCCCCTGCCCTTTCTCTCCCTCCAGCGGCACTTCTATCTGGGGCCGGCATCCTGCCAGCTTCCTGCTCCCCAGGCAGCCCTGAAGTTCTAGAAAAGTCTCACCCCAGCACCTGTGAAACAAGGCAGAGGGGGCCTGCGTGCCTCCGCTGTCCCACAATGTCCCCAGCAGGCACCTGCGCTCAGCCGGCTTTTTAAAGCGATTTAAAAAAAGGAAGCAGACGCTCTGCATGGAGTCTGAATAGCAGCATTTTCTGTCATCTGTTGTCATGACATGGGCTGACATGGGAACAGCCCTGGCAACAGGGCTGACAGCTTGATGGGTTTAATTTGGGTGCATATTTCTGCTAAGAGGCGGCTGCCAGGACGGCGCCACTGGTGACTGGGGAGGAAGAAGGGTGAACAAGCAGGCTGGGTCTAATGATGCTGATAACAACAGCCCAGCAAGGCGATCAGCGCTTGCGCTTTGCTCAACACCAGCGTGCCTGATTCCAGGCTCTCCGTGGGCTCACTCAGCATCCGTCCAGCTCAAAGCGCCTCTGGAGGTGGCCAATCCTCTTCCTCCTCTAGAAAATGGAGGCAAACATCAAATAAATTGTCTTGAGGTGAGGAAGGGGTGTTCGAGGTGGCAGGAGAACCAGTAATCCTGGTTTTGGTCCTGGTACAAATCGTTCTGTGAAGCAGAGACAGATGAAAAAAAGTAGCATCATTTCCCAGTTCCACTCTTAACCCTGACCTGGTGTATAATGTGAGGGCCCATGTATACAACAGAGCATTGAATGCCAAGGAAAAAACAAAGCCAAAACAAAAGGCATGGCAGGATTCCTTCCTCCCAGCCATGCTGCATTGCTGCTGTTCTCCTGTATCCTCTCCCCACAGTTTGTGAGATTTAACTCGACTGAGGTGTGATTGTGCTATATTCCATTACTGCCCTTTCCTTATCTTCCTTGTCCTGGCTTCCTATTTTGTTCCCTTTTGAGCCTTGAGGAATGGGAGGACTGGGAACTACCACCATTTATTCATTCCATAAACATTAATTAGTCTTACACGCTAGACATTGTGCTGCATGCTGGAGCCGCAAAGCTGAATTATTAACGCTCCCTGCTTTTCAGGAGCAGATCATCTGGTAGAGAGGACTGATGTGCAAAGAAGTAATCTGTGGAAATGCAAATTAAAGACCACCTTGTGATGCCATTTTACATTCTCCAAATTGGTAAAATTTACAAAGTCTGAATGTATTAAGTGCTGTTGAAGATGTAAAGCAACCAGACCATTTATACACTGCTGATGGGAGTATAAATTGGTACACGTGCTTGGAAAATAATTTGACATTAATTAATAAAGGAGAAAGGAGTCCCAGTGACACAATGGTTAAGCACTTGACAACTAACCAAAAGGCTGACAGTTCAAACCTACCCAGAGAGGTCTTGGAAGAAAGGCCTGGTGATCTACTTCCGAAAGCTCACAGCCTTGGAAACCCTATGAAGTATAGTTCTACTCTGCAACATATAGGGTCACCATGAGTTGGAATCAATTTTGATGGCAACTGGCTCGGTTTTTTGGAATAAAGGGGGCAATTCTGTGATTAAGTAGACACACAGGAGAAATTCATGTACATTGATGGCAACATTTCAAAACAGTAAAACACTGGAAACATTAAGAGCACAACGACTAAAAACACTTAGGAATACTATACCTGTCGCCCTCGAGTCGACTCCAACTCACAACGAACTTAGAGGACAGAGTAGAACTGCCCCATAGAGTTTCCAAGGAGCTGCTGCTGGTGGATTTGAACTGCTGATCTTTTGGTTAGCAGTCGAGCTCTTAACCACTGAGCCACCAGGGCTCCAGGAATACTATACAGCAGTGAAAATGAATGTACTATTGCTATAAGTATCAACATGCATGAATATTACCAAAAAACTATAGAACAAGAAAAGCTAATCACAGCTAATGTGTTGAATATGATTTTGTTTATATAAAGGACAAAAACTGGCAAAATTAAGCTACATATATGGTAAGCATACTCATAAAAATAGCAAGGGAATGCTAAACACCAAAACAGGAGAGTGGTTTACTCTGTGGGTGGGTGAGACTTGAGAGAGATATAGCCATAAGGGTCTCATAGCCAGTGAGCCTTTGCACGTGTAGTTTCCTATGCCTGGAATGTTCTTTCATCTGATATCTAGATGGATTTTCCCCTTATAAAAAGAAAAAAAACAAAAAAAGTTTTATTGAGGTATGGTTGAAATAAATTATACATATTTAAAAAGTATAATTAATAAGCTTTGACATATGTATACATCGAGATGGTGAACATATCCATGACCCCCAAAAGTTTCTTCCTGTCCTTCCTCCCACCCCTCCTTGACACCTGCCCCAACCCCACCCTTCACAGCTGTCAATCAACCATTGATCTGCTTTCTGTCACTATATAAACTAGTTTACATTTTCAGGAATTGTATATAAATGGAATCATACAGTATGTACTCCTCCTTGTCTGGTTTCTTCCATTCAACATTATTATTTTGAGATTAGCCTATGTTGTAGCATGTGTTAATAGTTCATTCTTGTTTATCGTTGAGTAGTATCTCACTGTTTTCTTTATGTTGAGGTGTAATCCATACTTGCTTGGTCATCTAGTGCTGCTGTAACAGAAATATTGGAAGTGGATGGATTTAACATAGAGAAGTTTATTCTCTCACAGTCCAGTAGGCTAGAAGTCTGAATTCAGGGCCACGACTCCAGGGGAAAGCTTTCTCTCTCTGTTGGCTCTGGAGGAAGGTCCTTGTGATGCACCAGTCTTCCCTTGGTCTGGGAGCATCTTAGCGAAGGAACCACAGGTCCAATGGATGGGCTCTGCTCCTGGCACTGCTTTCTTGGTGGTATGAGGTCCCCCATCTCTCTGGTTGCTTCTTTCTTATATCTCAAAAGAGATTGGCTTAAGACACTATCTAATCTTGTAGATTTCATCAGTATAACTGCCCCTAATCCATTTTATTATATCACAGTGATAGGATTTATGACACACAGGGAAATCACCTCAGATTACAAAATGGTAGACAATCATACAATACTGAGAACCATGACCTAGCCAAGTTTACAGATATTTTGGGGGGATACAATTCAATCCATGACAATACTGAAGGCTGTAGTCTTCGATCTTCATCAGTAAGTGCTTCAAGTCCTCTTCTCTTTTAGCAAGCAAGGTTGTGTCATATGCATATCGAAGGTTGTTAATGAGTCTTCCTCCAATCCTGATGCCATATTCTTCATATAGCCCAGCTTCTCAGATTATTTTCTCAGCATATAGACTGAATAAGTATGGTGAAAGAACACAACCCCGAAGAACACATTTTCTGATTTTAAACCACATAGTGTCTCCTTGTTCTGTTCAAACGACTGCCTCTTGGTCTATGTACAGGTTGCTCATGAGCACAATTAAGTGTTCTGGAATTCCCTTTTTTCACAATGTTGTCCATAATTTGTTGGGATCCACACAGTCGAATGCCTTTACATAGTCAATAAAACACAAGTAAATGTCTTTCTGGTATTCTGGTATTTTCAGCCAAGATCCATCTGATCAACAATGATATCCCTCATTCCAAGTCTTCTGAATCTGGCTTGAATTTCTTGCAGTTTTCAGTCGATGTACTGCTGCAACTGTTTTTGAATTATCTCCAGCAAAATTTTACTTGCATGTGATTTTATTTTTTATTGTTCTTTAGGTGAAAGTTTACAGAGCAAATTAGTTTTCCATTCAATAGTTTGTATGTAAAGTGTTTTATGACCTTAGTTTCATTCCCCACAAAGTGTCAGCACTTTTCCCATTTCTGCCCTGGTTTCCCCATTTTCTTTTGTCCTGATTTTCTACCCCTTCCTGCCTTTTCATCTTTGCTTTTGGGTGGATAATGTCCTTTTGATCTTACATAATTGTTCTAAGGAGTACATTCCTCTGGGGTATTATTTTTTATCTTATGTGAATCTCTATTGTTTGGCTGGGAGGTGGTCTCTGGGAATGGCTTCCTTTTCAGGTCAGAAAGGTGTCTTAGGGCGATAATATTGGGCGTCCTGTCAGTCTCTGTAAGACCAGCAGGCCTGGCTTTTTTTGTGAATTTGATGATTTGTTCTATGATTTTCTCCCATTCTGTCCGGGACCTCTGTTGTGATCCCAGTCAGAGCAACTGGTAGTGGTAGCTGGGCACCATCTAGTTCTTCTGGTCTCGGGGTCCTGTAGGTTGTGGTTCATGTGGTCCATTAGTCCTTTAGACTAATTACTCCCTTGAGTCTTTTGTCTCCTTCACTCTTCTTTGCTCTGGATGAGAAGAAACCAATAGTTGTATCTTAGATGGTTGCTTGCAAGCTTTTTTTTTTTTTTTAATTTTTTTATTGTACTTTAGATGAAGGTTTACAGAAAAATAGTTTCTCATTAAACCGTCAGTACACATGTTGTTTTATGACATTGGTTAACCACCCCACAACATGTCAACACTCTCCCATCTCGACCTTGAGGAACTTTTTTTTGGTGAAAATATGCATAGCCAAAGTTACACCATTTTGAAAATTTCTATGTGTACAATTCAGTAACATCAATTACATTTTTCTAGTTGTGCTGCTATTCTCACTATCCTTTTCCAAATTATTCCATTACCATTATCTTCAACTCACTGTCCCCTAGGCTTCCCATAAAACCTTTTGAGTTGCAGTTGTCCATTTGATCTCACATAGATAATTCCATTTTTTTTTTTTTTTTTGTACCTTAGATGAAGGTTTGCGGAACAAATAGTTTCTCATTAAACAGTACACATATTGCCCTATGACAATGGTTAATAACCCCATGACATGTCAACACTGTTCCTTCTCCACCTTGGGTTCCCTATTGCCAACTTTCCTGTCCCCTCCTGCCTTCTAGTCCTTGTCCCTGTACTGCTGTGCCTCATTAGTCCTGTTTTGTTTTATGAGGCTGTCCAATCCCCGGCTGAATGGTGAACTTCGGGAGAGGCTTCACCACTGAGTTAAAAGGGTCTCCGGTAGCCATACTCTCAGGGTTTCTCCAGTCTGTCAGGCTAGTGAATCTGGTCTTTTTTTGTGAGTTAGAATTCTATTCTACATCCTTTTCCAGTTCTGTCCAGGACCCTCTATTGTGATCCCTGTCAGAGCAGTCATTGGTGGTAGCCAGGCACCATCTAGCTATATTGGACTCAGTCTGGTGGAGGTCTTGGTAGCTGTGGTCCATTAGTCCTTTGGACTAATCTTTTCCTTGTATCTTGTTCTCTTCATTCTTCCTTGCTCCCAAAGGGTTGAGACCAGTGGAGTATCTTAGATGGCTGCTCATAGGCTTTTAAGACCCCAGACGCTACTCACCAAGGTAGAATGTAGAACATTGCTTTTATAAACTGTGTTATGCCTATTGAGATAGATGTTCGCTAAGACCATGGTCCCCACAGCCCTCCGCCCAGCAATTCAGTCCCTCAGGGAGTTTGGAAGTGTCTACGGAGCTCTCATGACCTTTCCTTGTACACGTTGTGCTGGCTTCCCAGTAATGTGTACTGTCTTATCCTTCACCAAAGTTACCACTTATCTATTTAGTTCCCACCCACTCCTCCCATCCCTCGTAACCAACAAAGATTGTTTCTTTTTGTCTGTAAACTTTTACATGAGTTATACAGTAGAGGTCTCATACAATATTTGTCCTTTTGTGATTGACTTATTTCACTCAACATAATGTCCTTCAGTTTTGTTCCTCTGACTCTCCTGTTCTGAGTTCCTTTTGTTTGTGGATTTTTTTAAATTGTTGTTTTTGTAGGTTTTATTTTTACTGAGACTTTATGTTTTTCTTCTTTATTTTGATGAGTAGGTTTGTTAACTTTCTTTGTGGTTACTGTGAAATTTACCCTTATCTTCCTAGATTTGAACCAGTCTATTATTACTTGGTATCACCTTGCCTTCCTTTCCATTAGAAGGTTCTATACCTACACCGTTTATTCCCTCTCTTATTGTTCTGATGCTATTGTCATTTATAGATTAACCTCGCTGGTTCCCTTTTGTAATTCTTTTGGTTTTGCATAGTCCTTAAGAGTTCATTTCCTAGGTTGGTATCTGGCTAGTACAATCCTGTGTCCTATATTCAGCCTGTGGTCTGATATTAGTTGTTCTCAGATTGAAGGACTTCCTTTAATAAGTCTTGTAAGTTTGGTTTGGTTTTTACATAGTCCCTTAATTTTTGTTTATCTGGAAATGACCTAATTTCACCATCATATTTGAATGAGAGTTTTGCAGGATATATTATTCTTGGCTGGCAATTGTTTTCTTTCAAGGTTTTATATATGTCATCCCATTGTCTTCTTGCCTGCATGGTTTCTGCTAAATAATCCAAGCTTAGTCGTATTGTTTCTCCTCTGTATGTGACTTTTTGTTTTTCTTGAGCTGCTCTCAGGATTCTTTGTTTGTCTTTGGTTTTAGCAAGTGCGATTATGATAAGCCTTCGTGATTTTCTTTTGGGGTCTATTCTATATGGGGTTTGTTGAGCTTCTTGGATGGTCAGCTTTTCATCTTTCATGATATTGAGGAAGTTTTCTGTCAGCAGTTCTTCAGTGATTCTCTCTGTTTCTTCTGTTTTCTCCCCCTGTTCTGGAACTCTGATCACTCACAGATTTTTGCTTTTGATTGTATCCCACATAATTCTCAGGGTGTCTTCATTTTTCTTCATTCTTTTTTCTGATTTTTCCTCGAATAGAGTTGTATCCAAGTGTTTGTCTTCAATTCCACTGATCCTGTCTTCCACCATTTCAAATCTGCTCCTCAGCCCTTCTATGACACTGTCCATTTCTAAAATCTTGTTGTTTATCTTTTGGATTTCTAATTGCTGTTTTTGTATGATTTCTAGTTGTGAATTTATTTTGGCATTTTGTTCCTGCATTATTTTCCTGAATTCTTCCATTTTTTGTCTGTATTTTCCATGAATTTGTCTATTTTTTCTTCATTTTTGTCTGATTTTTGCTTCAACTCTTGGATAATTCTGAGTATTACAGATTTGAATTCCCTATCAGGTAGTTCTAGTGCCTTTTCTTCTACTGGAAAGTCATCTGGTGTTTTATTTTGGATGCCTACTGGAACCATTCTGTCCTGTTTTTGTAAATATTTTGATATGGTCTGCTGTCTTCGGGGCATTCAGTAGTTATTTTTCTTGTTTATCGATTGTAGATTTGTTTGTTTCATCCTTTTTTTTTTATTATTTGGCTACGTCTGAGCATGTGGGCTGTGTGTTCTTTGTTGTTTGCTCGTCTGTGGGCATGACACTTTTTGCTTCTTTCTTCAATTGGCAGGGTCAGTCACTCAGATATGGTACAGCAGGGCAGGTCTAGCTGAAGAGGAGTTGCTGGGATAGGTTGTTTGTGGCACTTACTACAGCCACCGGGCAGGTCGGTAATCAGTGCAGGGCAGTTTCCAGTAGGCCATGCCTGTGCTGCTTGGTGGTGTGATGTTAAGTGCACGGTGCAGGTAGGCAGGATGGAGGGTGCCGATTGTGATGTGTGGAGCTAAGATGGGTATGGGAGAGAGGAGAGTGGAACAGGAGCCAAAAAACATACAAACACACATAAAAGAGTGCTAGGGGAGCTAGCCCTTGGAGTGGAGAGATGAGAGACTATGAAATGGAGAAAAACAAAAAGGAGAAGAAGAAGAAAAGAAGATAAGAAATGAAAATAATGAATAAATAAAAATTAGGAAAAAAAAAAAAAAAAAAAGAACAGCAAAGCTCCCAGGGATCCCACCGGTGTGGCTACAAGGTCTGGGGAAGTTGTTCCCAGGTATTTAAGTACAGCCTGGCTAGGAGGCATAGAGGTATTCAGCACCAGGTATCCAGGGAACAGGAAGAGAAGGAAGGTATAGAAAGACGAGAAACTGAGTAATGAAGAAAGACAAAAAGGGATAAAGAGGGAAAAGAAAACAAAACAAATTAAAAAAAAAAGAACAAGAACCCCCCCCCCCCAAAAAAAAAAAACAGAAAAGAAAAACCACAAAGAAAGAAATGTTCTCAGGGATCCCTCTGCACATCTGTGCAAGCTGAGGGTGTAGGTCCCAAGCTGCACAGCACCACCCAGCCAGAACAGCCTTTCAACTCGAGAAAAGAAAAAGAAAACAAACAATTGAAAAGAAACAAACAGAAAAAAGCCCTGGGATCCCACCAGCATGGCAGCACAGTCTGGAAGCAGTTTCCCACTCAAACAGAGCTCCACAGCCCCTCAAGAAGAAGCAAAGATGGCACACGGAGCCAGGTATTTGAGAAAAAGGAGGGGGAGGTGGTGAGAGGTAAGGAAGAAATCAAAAGAAGTGGAAAAAAGCAACACCAGCCGCCAGCAAATGGCACTCAGGGAGTTTGCCAGTGAGGGCGGGTGGAATCTAAGTAGCTGGTGCTTCCTGGCCAAGAGACTGTGGCCACGGGAAGCAGAGGGGGCTGAGTGGGGGTGAAGAAGGGTGGGGGGTGGGAAAGCATATATTGCTGTTTACCAGTTGTTTTGTCTCCTGCTGGAAGCTCTGTGAAACTGCTTTCTTGTACTCCTTATTTGCTGGTCTCTGATAGGAGTCCAAGATAGCAGATCCATGCTTCATTAGCTGATAGGGGACCTCTCCATGTATGTCTCCTCACTCTCTGTTCTCTGTCAGTTTCTTATTCCATTTGGTGCTTGGCTGAGTTCTTTATCTCTTGATTTGATGTTAAGGATTTCAGGATTGCTGTTTTCTCTATTTGGCTTAGTTTTTTGGATCTTTGCTGTGGAGGGATGGCGTGATGCTTCTGCCTAGAGTGCCATGTTGCCAGAAGTCCCTCACTCACAATCTTTTAAGACCCCAGATGCTACTTACCAAAGTAGGATGCAAGACATTGCCTTTATGTATTATGTTGTGCTAATTGACATATATGTTCCCCGAATCTATGGTCTTTTGTTTTCTAACCTAGGAACTTCATCCCATGTGGTGTTTTGTTATGTCTAAGAGGTTTCCCTGACTGCACCCCCTGTATGCTCTATATGAGCTGTACCTACAGTCATATGTGTAGAAATATCCACCACCAAACTTATATTTGCAGATGGGTGTGTTCCCTTACATCCTCCCATACCTCTTGGCATATCTATCTACCTATCTGTTCATTTGGAACTTATTCTTTGTTAATACTATTGCTGCAGGATTGTCTAAGCTGTAGTAGTTACTGTAGTTGCACTTCTTCTTGGGTTCCTTTCAGTGTCCTCTCTTGCCTTGGTCATGTTGTACTGATATTATGTATTGCCTTTCCCTTTACCAATATTAACTAGTGTCTTCTATTTGGTAATTTTCCCTCCCTCCCCCTCCTGTCCCTGGTAATCATCAAATAATATTTTTTCTTTTTTACTGTGTGTAAACCTTTTATTGTTACTATATAGTAGTAGCCTAATACAATATTTGTCCTTTTGTGATTGATTTATTTCACTTAGCATAATGTCCTCCAAATTAATCCATGCTGTGAGATGTTTCATGGATTTGTCATTATTCTTTATCACTGTGTAGTGTTCCATTTTGTGTATGTACCACAGTTTGTTAACCCATTCATCTGTTGATGGGCACTTAGGTTGTTTCTATTGTTTTGCTGTTGTGAATAATGCTGCAATGAACATGCGTGTGCATATGTCTATTCATGTCACGGCTCTTATTCTTTAGGGTGTATACTTAGGAGTAGGATTGCTGGAACATATGGTATTTCTATTTCTAGCTTTTTGAGGAAGTGCCATATCATTTTCCAAAGTGGTTGTACCATTTTACACTCCCACCAACAGTGTATAAGAGTTCCAATCTCCCCACAACCTTGCCAATATTTGTAGTTTTCTGTTTTTTTAATTTGTGCTAATAATGTCAGGGTGAGATGGTATCTCATTGTAGTTCTGATTCACATTTCTTTAATAGCTAAGAGCATTTCTTCATGTTTGTTAGCCACCTGAATGTCTTCTTTGGTGAAGTGTCTGTTCATATCCTTTGTCCATTTTTTAATTGGATTGTTTGTCATTTTATTGTTGAGATGTTGAAGTTTTCTATAAGTTTTAGAGATTAGTCCTTTGTTGGATATGTCCTGGCCAAATTTTTTTCCCAGTCTGTAGGTTTTCTTTTGACTCTTTTGGAGAAGTCTTTTGTTGAGCATAAGTGTTTAATTTTTAGGAGGTCCCACTTATCTAATTCATCTTGTGCTGCATGCATTTTTAGTTTTGGGTGGTACTCTATTTATTCTATATATTACGGCAAATTTTGTGTGATATTAATGATGTTGTTCGATGATTTTCACATTCTTTTGGATCACCTTTCTTTGGAATGGGCACAAATATGGATCTCTTCAAGTAAGTTGGACAGGTAGCTGTCTTCCAAATTTCTTGGCTTAGAGGAGCGAGCACCTCCAGCTCTGCATCCATTTGTTGAAACATCTTAACTGGTATTCCGTCAATTCCTGGAGCCTTGATTTTTCCCAGTGCCTTCAGTGTAGCTTGGACATCTGTCTTAGTTATCTAGTGCTGCTATAACAGAAATATCACAAGTGGATGGCTTTAACAAAAAGAAATTTATTCTCTCACAGTCTAGGGGACTAGAAGTCCAAATTTAGGGTGCCAGCTCTAGGGGAGGACTTTCTCTTTCTGTCGGCTCTGGGGGAAGGTCCTTGCCACATGTAAAACACATTCACCTCATCATATCATAGCACTAGACAACTAAGACAATGTCTTCCTTCAGTACCATCAGTTCTTGATTATATCCTGCCCCCTGAAATGGTGCAGTGACTCTGCACCATTTCATCTTCTTTTGATACTTCCTGTGTCATTCAGTATTTAGCCCTGAGAATCCTTTAATATAGCAACTGGAGGCTTGAATTTTTTCTTCAGTTCTTTCAACTTGAGAAATGTCAAGTGTATTCTTCTCTTCTGGTTTTCTAACTCCAGGTCTTTGCATATTTCATTATAATACTTTACTTTGTCTTCTTAAGCCATCCTTTGAAATCTTCTGTTCAGCTCTTTTACTTCATCGTTTCTTCCATAGCTACTCGATGTTCAAGAGCAAGTTTCAGAGTCTCTTCTGACATCCATTTTGGTCTTTTCTTTCTTTCCTGTCTTTTTAGTGACCCTTTGCTTTCTTCATATATTATGTCCTTGAGGTCATCCCACGACTCATTTGGTCTTCAGTCATTAGCATTCAATGCATCAAATCTATTTTTGAGATGGTCTCTAAATTCATGTGGAATACACTCAAGGTCATTATTTTGGCTTTTGTGGACTTGTTTTAATTTTCTTCAGCTTCAGCTTGAACTTACATATGAGCAATTAATAGTCCGTTCCTCATTCGGCCCCTGGCCTTGTTCTGACTGATGGTATTGAGCTTCTCCATCATCTCTTTCTATGGATGTAGACAATTTGATTCCTGTATATTCCATCCAGTGAGGTTCACGTGTTTAGTTGCTGTTTATGTTGTTGAAAAAAGGTACTTGCAATGACTAAGCTGTTGGTCTTGCAAAATCCTATCATGCAATCTCTAGTGTTGTTTTTATCACCAAGGCCATATTTTCCAACTACTGATCCTTCTTCTTTGTTTCTAACTTTTGCATTCCAATCACCAATAATTATCAATGCATCTTGATTGTATGTTTGATCAATTTCAGACTGCAGAAGTTGATAAAAATCTTCAGTTTCTTCATCTTTGGCATTGGTTGGTGCATATCTTAGGTTGGGTTCTCTAGAGAAGCAAAACCAGTAAAGCGTGTAAATAAATACACACACACACACACACACACACACACATATATACACACACAGAGATTTATATCAAGGAAATGACTCACGAGGTTGTAGAGGCTGGAATGTCCCAAGTCCATGGGTCAGGATAGAGGCTTCTCCTGATTCATATAGCTGAAGGGGCTGATGAACCCAAAGTCGGTAGGTTGGGCAGCAGGCCTCTTGCTCACAGGCTGCAAAGATCAATGAATCCCAAGACTGGCAGACAAGATGGCATGTAAGCTGCTAGCTCAAGTCCCAAGAACCAGAGGTCAGACTAACAGGAGCCAGCTGCAGGATCCAGAACAAACAGAAGCCAGAATGTCTTCTTATATTTGGTGGAGACCATACCCCCAAGGAAACTACCTTTTGACTGATTTGCTAGTCACAGCAGATCCCATCATGGAGGTGATGATGTTATATCAAATCTCATTATGGAAGTGATCACATCATTATATGACTGCCAAACTACATCATAACTGCCAAACCTCTGAGAATCATAGCCCAGCCAAGTTGACACACAACATTTATGATCAAAATGGGTAAATTTGAGTAACAGTTGTATTAAGTAGTCTTCCTTGAAGGAGTATGGATATTATCCTATCACTGACAGTGTTGTCCTTCAGGATAGATCTTGAAGGGTTCTTTTTGATGATGAATGTGATGTCATTCCTCTTCAAATTGTCAATCCTGGCATAGTAGACCATATGATGAAGATCAAAGACTACAGCCTTCAGTGTGGATTACACCTCAACATAAAGAAAACAGAAATTCTCACAATGTGACCAATAAACAACATCATGATAAATGGAGAAAATATTGAAGTTTTCAAGGATTTCGTTTCACTTGAATCCACAATCAATATTCATGGAAGCAGCAGTCAAGAAACTAAATGATGTATTGCATTGGGCAAATCTGCTGTACAAGACCTTTTTAAAGTGTTGAAAAGCAGATGTCACTTTGAGGTCTAAGGTGCGCCTGACCCAAGCCATGATATTTTTAATCATCTCATGTACATGTGAAAGCTGGACAATGAATAAGGAAGACTGAAGACGAATTGATGCCTTTGAATTATGGTGTTGGCAAAGAATATTTAATATACCATGGACTGCCAGAAGAATGAACGCATCTATCTTGGAAGAAGTACAGCAGAATGCTCCTTAGAAGCAAGGATGGCAAGACTTTGTCTCATGTACTTTTTTATCAGGAGGGCCAGTCACTGAAGAAGGACATCTTGCTTGGTAAAGTAGAGGGTCAGCGAAAAAGAGGAAGACCCTCAACGAGATGGATTGATGCAGTGGCTGCAATGATGGGCTCAAGCATAGCAATGATTGTAAGGATAGCGAAGGACCAGGCAGTGTTTTGTTCTGTTGTACATATCGTCGCTCTGAGTCGGAAGCAACTCCATGGCACCTATCAACAACAACAACAACAACAACATCCCATTGTACCACAATTTATCCATTCATTTTCTAATGAACGTATGGGTTGTTTTTAGTTTTTGGCTATCATGAATAAACCTGATATGAACATTCACGTACAAGGCTTTTTATGGACACCTGCTTTCATTTCTCTTGGGTACATACATAGGAGGAGAAAGGCTGGATCTTGTGTTTAACTTTTTAAGAAGCTGCCTAACTTTTCAAAAGTGGTTGTACCATTTGTATGTTCCCACCAACAGGGTATGAGAGTTCTGGTTCTTCCATGTCCTCCCCAACACTTGGTACAGTCAATCTTTTACATTTTTTGTCATTATAATAGGTGTGAAGTGGTATCTCTTGGTGGTTTTGATTTGCATTTCCCTAATGACTAAGGAGGAGCCCTGGTAGTGCAGTGGTTAAGGGATTGGCTGCCAACCAAAGGGTCGGCAGTTCAAATCCTGCAGCTGCTCCTTGGAAACCCTATGGGGGCTGTTCTATTCTGTTCTGTAGGGTCGCTATGAGTCGGAATCAACTTGACATGGCAATGGGTTTTTTTTGTTTGTTTGTTTGTTTAACAGCTAAGGAGGATGTTAAGCATCTTCTCAGGTAATTATTTGCCACTTGTGTATCTTCTTTGCCACCATCTATCTATCAGTTTGTTGTACTCTGGTGGCTAGCGTGTTGCTGTGATGCTGGAATCTATGCCACAGTATTTCAAATACCAGCAGGGTCACCTATGGTAGACAGGTTTCAGTGGAGCTTCCAGGCTAAGACAGACTAGGAAGAAAGGACTAGCTTCCTACTTCCAAAAATTAGCCAATGAAAGCTCTGTGGATCACAACAGAACATTGTCAAATATAATGCTGGAAGATAAGCCCCCTGGTTGGAAGGCACTCAAAATACACAGTGGCCGCAACAATGCACTAGAGCTTACCAACAATAGTGAAGATGGCACAGGACTGGGTCAATTCAAGTGCAGCTAACAATAACAACAATATATCTTCTTTGAGGACGTGTATATTCAAGTATTTGCTCAGTTTAATGCTTTTTTTTTTTCATATTGAGTTTTGAGAATTCTTTACATAGTCTGGATTTGCATTTATTCTGATTTGCAAACATTTCCTCCCAATCTTTTCATTCTCTTAATAGTGTTTTTTGAAAAGTAAAAGTTTTCATTTTGACAGTGACCAATTTATCAATTTGTTCTTTTGCAGATCATGCTTTTTAATCCTAAAAAAATCCTTCCCTAACTCAAGGTCACAAAAGTTTCTCTTAGAAGTTTTATAATTTTAAATTTTACATTTAGGTCTCTGTTCCACTTAAGTTAAATTTTTCACAAAGATAATTTTGGATTGAAGTTCTCTCTCTCTTTTTTTAAAATTTTTTTTGCATGGGTACACTGAATTGTTCTAGCACCATTTGTTGAAAAAACTATCATTTCTCCAATAAGTCACCTTTGACCTTTGCTGACTCAATTTCTGGACCCTATTCTGTTCCATTGATCTCTTTGACTCTCTTTAAGCCAATACCAGGCTATCTTGACACCTGTGGCTATAACAAATCTTGAAATCAGGTAGTGTTAGTTCTCAACTTCATTTTTCTTTTTCAAAGTTGTTTGGTTATTCCAGGTCTTTTCCATTTCCATATGAATTTTAGGTTTTATTGCTTGAGGATTGAGCAAAATGTCTTTCATATTGTCCTTACAGTTACACTGATTATTTGGTTAGTGAGAGAGAAGATGGAGAAAAGGGCAGTGATGGAAAAAGAAGGATTTCCAAGTCTAAGTAGGACCTGTGGCAGCCTGGTGCCATGTACTTTTGATAAATCACAGAAGGGCCAAGTCCTTGCCAACTTGGGCCAACACAGCCAGTGGTGTTCATCCATGAAGCATTGGGCAGTTCCCCACACATCCCATGACCCAGGCACCGGAAGGACATCTTCGTCATCTTGCACATTGTCCTGTTTTCTCTTCTGGCCTCTTTAAGAATGTGGTGGTGACAATACAATGAGAGTCCAAGCCAGAGAGACCATCCCAATCTGCGTGTCTTGATTCTTGAGTAGCTTCTCTAGAACTATATCTCATGTGCGAACATTATGAAAAATGAAGTGGAAAGCAATCTGTCCACCAGTGTCAGAGACTCCTTGGATTCTCTCTGCCTAAGCCAGAATCATTAGCAAACTGGATGAAAGTTATAGCTCTTCTTTTTCCCCCAAACACACTTATGTACAAATACATTTGCAGTGTGTGTCAGAGAGCTCAGGGAAGCAGATGTGAAGGACACATGTCATCTTTTGTTTTTCTAGTACCCAAATCCCCCCCTTCCTTTGAGTATCCTGATTGCCTGTTGGGGGTAATTCCCCATCCTGTGTCATCTTGGTGAGTGGGCAGTCCCTAGTGGTAGCCACCCCCAGCTGCCTCCCACCGTGAGAGATGATGGAGGCCAGATTCTTTCTCTGTCTATCTCGTTGATAGCCTGGGGACATGCACATGCCCTAAGCTTGACTTGGTGGGCGCTGACTCTGGGACATTGAACCTGGAACCAATGGAGTCAAGATGGAAGGTGGTGTGGAGGTGAGACTCAGAACAGAGGCAGAGGCTGGGGCTGGCCTATCTGTCCATGTACAATGATATTCTGGTATCCTTTCACCGTTCTTGTTACATAGAGGATGCTCAGTAAATGGTTAATGAATTAACGCATGGTTGTGAATATTATCAGTAGATCCATTATCTTCAATGTTGTTGTTGTGTGCCATCAAGTCAATTCTGACTCATAGCAACCCTATAGGACACAGTAGAACTGCTGCATAGAGTTTCCAAGGGTGTAATCTTTATGGAAGCAGACTGCTATATCTTTCTTCTGCAAAGCGGCTGGTGGGTTCAAACCACCGACTTTTCAGTTAGTAACCAAGTGCTTAACCACTACACCACCAGGGCTCCTCATTATTTTCAATACTAAAGCTAATTCTCTAGGTTTAGTTGTCCAGATTTGTGCTGTTAGTGTCTCCCCTCCTCCTCTCTCCACAGATGGGTCAAACTGGAACAGAGTTTGGCTTTCCCTTCTTAGCTTACTCAAACCCTTGATTTTCTGGATAAGTAAACAGACCCAGGAAGTCCAAAGGACCTGCCCTAAATTGTTTTCTCCACTCCCTTAGTACAGACAGAGCTGGGACTGAGACATTCAAACTCCCAGTCCATTTTTCATTCAGCTACTCCATCTCCCATGCTTATAAAATATGTTTAGATATTTACCTATTTAACCAGACACACAGATATAAAAATATTTATAGCAGAACCATGGACAGTGGTGTCCGTGAAGGACAGCCTGGATACCAGATGAGATTCAGGAGAGAGGAATTCAAGGTATTAAGTAGTAGGACTAAGCACAGCCACTACCAGTCAGTGGAGGCTTGCATGTTGATGTGATGCTGAACAGGTTTCAGTGGAGCTTCTAGACTGAGACAGACTAGGAAGAAAGACTGGTGATCTACTTCTGAAAATCAACCAGTGAAAACTCTGTAGATCACAATGGTCTAATCCTGTTGTGTATGGGGTCACCATGAGTCAAGGGCCAACTCAACAACAGCTAACAACAACAACAACAAAGGTGGGTTAAGTTTAGAATGGCTTTCAAAAATCCCAAAATACTCTCTTATTTTCTTGATTAATCTGACTAGATTGCTCTGATCTGCTATAAGATGATTTTTTCTAAGTCGTTTAGCTAGACTCTTGGAAACCTGCCAACAGCTCAGCTTTATGGATGGGACTAGTGGATTTTGGGATGCAGGATTGTCTTCTAGAATCTAAAACACTTTTGGCTAAAAAAGAAGTGTGCAAATGTTTAAAAACGCTTTCTAGTTAGTTGTTTAACAAACAGCCTAGTGGCCAGTGTCCATATCTGTTACCAGGCAAATAAGAGAGAAGCTTCATAAATGTCTAAAACTGTATTTCTCTGAGGGCGTTGTGATCAATCTGAAAGAGACAAATCATATTTTGTTAAATCTCCACGAGTTTGGTATTGATTATAAAAGTAAAATCTCAATGGTTAAAGAAAAGAACTAAGTGTAAGCATTTCCAAAACCAGATCTCAAGACAAGGATTTGGGTTCAAGTGGCTTATAAGGAAAGTGAAATGAAGAAGAAGTGGGGAGAGAGGAGAGAAGGAAAAGTCACTAAAAGCTGCCATCATGAGCAGGTTGCTTCTGTGGGCAACTGGGGTTCAATTCTGCTGGGTATCCTTTGAGAGATGGTATAGAGTACTTCTCAGGTTCATCCCACTGTGGAACAAGGAAGATGTGGCATTATCTAACAACTCTCGTCCTCTTTGGTTGAGGGTTGCTCCTGAGGTATTAAATCCCTGGCATTTCTTCTGCAGGTGGCCTCTGAGGTTGACCAAGCCTTGTGGATGGGGCACCAATGGCATATATTACAGTAAGGAAATACTCTTTCAGTTACTTGGAGGAAATAGGAATCTTTGAATAGCACTTTACAGTTCTCCCTTCTTTAAACATCACCATGACAACTACCACAAAATAGAGCACCTAAAGTTAGACATAATTTAAATTTTCAGAGAATGTGGACTATAGGAGAGAAGATTTGCATCTCCATTTGATAAGAAAACTTTATAGGAAAAATTCACTACTAAAGTTAATTCCGTAGCCCTTCGTTGTCCGTGTATGTGAATCCTTCTCATCCCCTCCCCTCCCTTCTCCTCTCCTTTCCTCTCTCTCCTATTATCTCTGCTCCTCTCCTCACCTTTCCCTCTCCCCTTCTTCCTCTCTCTCTCAATATATTGCATAACTGTAGTACAGTATCACAACCAGCAAAGAGACATCGATACAATCCAGCAACCTTACTTGGATTTCATCAGTTTTACATGCACTCATTGTTTATATGTGTGTATTTACTTCTATGCAATTTCATGACATGTAGATTTGTGTGATCACGACCACAGTTAAGATACAGCACAGTTCTATTACAAGGACCCTGTGTGTGACCTTTTATAAACACAGCCATGGCCCTCCCCTGCCCCCCAGCCCCTGGCAACCATTAATCTGTTGTCCATCTCCATGATTTTGTCATTTTAGAATATTGTATAAATGGAACTATACAGCATGTGACATTTTAAGACTGACTTTTTCGTTTTTCACTCAGTATAACTCCTTTCAGATGCATCTAGGTCATCATGTGTATCAATAGTTGTTGCTCTTTATTGCTGAATACTATTCTATGGTATGGATGTACCACAGTTTTTGTTTAACCATTTTCCCATTGAAGAACATTTGGTTGTTTCCTGTTTTTGGTTATTATGAATAAAGATGCTATGAGCATCTGTGAACAGGTTTTTGTGTGAACATAATTTTGATTTCTCTGGCATAAATTCCTAAGAGTGCAATTGCTGGGTCATATGGCAAAAACATGTTTAGTTTTGTAAGAAACTGCCATCCTCCTTTTCAAAGGGTCGAGTTGGCCTCTGAATCATGGCAACCCCATGCACAATGCAACGAAGTGCTGCCTGGTCCTGTGCCATTTCCGTGATTGGTCCTGGATTGGATTGTTGTGATCCAAAGAGTTTTCACTGGCTAATTTTTGGAAGTAGACCTCCAGGCCTTTCTTCCTAGTCTATTTTAGTCTAAAAGCTCTACTGAAACCTGTTCAGCATCATAGCAACACACCAGCCTCCAGTGACAGACAGGTGTGGCTGTGCTTGAAGCATATTGGCCAGGAATCGAACCCATGTCTCCCACATGAAAGGCGAGAATTCTACCACTGAACCACCAACGTTCCCTATACCCCTATTAGTCTCTAGAGAACAAACACTGGAGGTAGGTGAAATATCTCTGTATTTCTTGTTCACAAACAGTCGTCTTGTGTTCAGATATGTTTGCAGCCTCAGTAGAACAAAAGAAGAGCTCGCTGTTTAAAAAAGCAGATTAACCGGAAAAGGTTTTAAAACAGTAAGACTTAAAGTGATTCAATGTTAATTGGATATTGAGTAAGGAGGAGGTAGGAAGTTAATTGAATGAGTGAGCTTGGGATTTTGGATAATTTCTTCATGATGTGAAGGAAATTATTATAGAGTTGGATACAGATCAGGGGAGAGAGAGGCAGCATGATCTTTGGAACCAGAAAAGGAAAGCCATTTCGTTTGGTGGGGGAAGCGTAAACCTGTCATTTTGTTTTTCCTGAAAGCTTGTAAAATTCTCTTCTAAAATAACTTTTTTAAAATTATTACAAAGAAATTCATGTTAATTGAAGAAAATTTGCAAACTCTAGACAAGTGAAAGAGGCAAATAAATATTGCCTATGATCTCACTACAGATACCCACTACTGACATTTTAGCTCATATTCTTTCACCCTTTTTCTACGAAATTTTTATTGTTTTTATATTTATATCTGTTTATGTTTATGTTTATATTTATATCTGTTTATGTTTACGTCCCTGGGTAGTGCAAATGGTTAAGGTACCTGGCTGCTCACTGCAAGGATGGAGATTCAAGTCCACCCAGAGGCACCTAGGAAGAAAGTTCTGGTGATCTACTTCTGAAAAATCAGCCATCTAAAACCCTATGGAGTACAGTTCTACTCTGACACACATGGGGGTGCCATGAGTTGAAATTATTCTGTGGCAACTGATTTGCTTACATATATATATGTGTTCTGTAGTTTATTTACTCAATAATATTTCCCTCTTATAAACAACCCTGTGATAAATACTATAGCTTCATTTTTGGACTTATCCACAAGTATTGCCTTAGGTTAAAAGTGGAATTCCAATGTCAAATGAAACATACATTTTAGGGTTTTTGATATCTAGTGCCAAAATATCATCCTGAAAAAAAAGTTACCAATTGTCCTTCCCATTAGCAGTTTATAGGCCTCCCTGCATCCTCCCCAACAATCCGTTTCATTATTTCTTTTTAAATTGCCAATTTAATAAATGAAAAATCATACATATATTAAAATTTTTCATTTTTTTGATGACTAAAAACGGTATTTTTTTTCAAAGAAATATATTTATTGGCCATTTGGGTTTCTGTGTTTGTAAATTGTTTGGCTATTTTTTCTCTATTGGCAAGTCATCTTTTTAAATGAGTTTTAATTGCTTTGGGGGCATTAAATATGCTTGTCCTTTGTCTGATATCTATGTTATCAATATTTGTTTTTCTTGTTGGTTGTAGGCTTTTACTTTTGTCTATGTACGTTTTAATTTTAGTGATTTTTCTCTGTCTTACTGCTTTATTTTCTTGATTGTTTTTAGTTGTTGGGTATGAGCTCTTACCTAAAGTCTGTTCCTGTTGTCACTCCTGTCACAGGTATCGTGCTCAGAGAGACCATCCCCATTCTTAGATCATAGAAATACTTGCCTACATTTTCTTCTAGCTCTTTTGTCATTTCACTGTTTATCTGGAATTTATTCTGGTGAAACATCTTATTTCAGCTTCGAACTATTGCATTCTAATTTAAGTTTGGGAAACAGTCACTAGGGTGGCAAATGGCTGATCCTGTTATGTTTCTGCCTTGAATATGTTTGCCTGTGTGATGAGTATTCCTGCTGTGCACCATCATGCACACCCGGGCCTGAGCCCACCTTGAACGGTGCTGTTTAACCTCCTAAAAGTCAGGGTAGGCTTTGCATTCCAAATGTGCTAAGATGGTCACCATAATGCCGGTTGGCATGCTCAAACTTCTTTTTCTTTTTTGTTGGTCTGGAATCTCAAACATTTTAAAAATTATGGTCATGTTTTATTCCTTGAGGCCTGGGGAGTAGTCTGTGTATTTCCACTCACTGGTCAAGGAGCCCACAGATTTGTGAGAAAAGTCCCCCTGAGGGATGGTGGAGAGGAGGGAGCAGGTCACCTTTCCTCTCCAGACACTACAGCTATTCCCTACCAAGACGTTCCCGGCAGGGTGCATAGCACAGTCCAGCATACCATTGTCTTCGTTACCTAGTGCTGCTGTAACAAAATAATCCCACAAATGAGTGGCTTTAAGGAACAGAAATTTAGGGGGACACAATTCAATCCATACTAACCATTGAGAAAAGCCGTCTTTCCTCTGTGTTGCCCATCTCCAAATGTTCCGGGTGCAGAATAGTCTCCTACCTTAGAGTTAAACCTTGTCTTTTCTTTGTTTCTACTGAGCTTCAGCTTACATTCTAGTTGCAGGATCAGAAGACTTTTCACGTGGCCCAATGCTCTCAGCTATACCAGATTTGTAAATACACAAAGGAGGGCTGTTGTTGTTGTTAGGTGCTGTCGAGTCAGTTCCAACTCATGGCGACCCCATGTACAACGGAATGAAACACTACCCAGTCCTGTGCCATCCTCACAATTGTTGCTATGTTTCAGCCCATCCTTGCAGCCACTGTGTCAATCTGTCTTGCTGAGGATCTTCCTCTTTTTCGCTGACCCTCTACTTTACCTTTCACGATGTCCCTCCTGATAATACGTCCAAAGTACATGAGACAAAGGCTTGCCATCCTTGTTTCTAAGGAGCATTCTGGCTGTATTTCTTCCAAGACCGATTTGTTCGTTCTTCTGGCAGTCCACGGTATATTCAGTATTCTTCACCAACATCATAATTCAAAGGCATCAATTCTTCTTTGGTCTTCTTATTCATTGTCCAGCTTTTGCATGCATCTGAGGTGATTGACAATACCATGGCTTATATCAGGCACACCTTAGTCTTCGAAGTGACTTCTTTGCTTTTAAACACTTTAAAGAGGTCTTTTGCAGCAGATTTGCTCAATGTAATGCATTGTTTGAGTTCTTGACTGCTGGTTCCATGGAGCAGCAGTCAAAGGAGGGTACATCTTGTTATTCCTGTTTTTAAGATTCTTAATCTTACATGGTGTAGGTGGGGGGGCATTTGTCGTTCAGTGGTAGAATTCTCTATTTCTATGTGGGAGACCCTGGTTCAATTCCTGGCCAAAGCACCTCATGCTCATCCATCACCCATCTGTCCCCAGAAGCTTGCATGTTACTATGATGCTGAACAGGTTTCAGTGGAGCTTCCAGACTAAGACAGACTAGGAAGAAAGTCCTGGTGATCTACTTCTAAAAGATCAGCCAGTGAAAATCCTATGAATCACAATGATCTGATCCCATTGTGCATGGGTCACCGTGAGTCAGGGGCTGACTCTATGTCAGCTAACAACAATAATCTTACATCTAAGAAAATTCTGGTTGTGGGGAGATAAGGGTGTTTTGCAGGTGGATGTGACTCAGGCCGGGAGGAATGCCACACACTAGGGAAATACTCCCACTCATGTTTTGTATTTTCAGTCTTGGGAGGAGATCACAGGCACTTAGCAAAAGGAACTGATTAAATTATTCTTATTGATAATAAGGTTTCCTTGCTTCTTTGTTCTCAGAACACTTGACTCGACTCACTGGCTGATAGGTATTTAACTGACAGCTGGGTAGCGGGTGAAAACAATGTGGGCTGAGCCCCACATTAACAAGTTTTATAGTACGTCAACATAGCTGTATTATAGCCAGATGTTATTAAAATTAAGAAGTGGTACACTGAATGGTTTGTATTCCTTATTCACACAAAATGGATGTGTAAGACACATTTTACTTAGACACAGTAAATTAGGGTCAGTGTGTTGAGTGAGACATTTTTGGGTGGTACAAATGGTTAAACTAGGCTGATAACTAAAAGGTTGGAGGTTCCAGTCCACCCAGAGGTACCTCAGAAGAAACGCCTGGTAATTTACTTCCGAAAAATCAACTATTGAAAACTCCATGGAAGACAGTTCTACTTTGACATGATTGGGGTTGCAGTGAGTCAGAGTCCACTGGACAGCAACTGGTTTTTGGTTTTGTGTTGAGTGAAGTGAATTTTTTGCCTGTTCTAGAATGCTAAGTGTTATAGAAACTGTCCTGCTTTGGCAATATTTGAAAACGATAGATGATATTCTTAATACCATCTGATGTTTTTCAAATGCCTTGTTGGAGTTCAAGGGTTAGAAAACTGGATTCCTGAGAAGAAGGATGGAAAAAGAAGGAGATAGAGTGTGAAACATGGTTAAAAGCCCAGAAGGGGGCCTGCAGAAGCTAGAGATGAAAAGGTTTGAACATTTCTTTGTGAACTATCCTTTACAACCATAGCTTGGTGAACCCAGCATGGCCCAGTGGAAAGGGACCCTGCTCGGAAGCATGAGATAGGCTTTGTCTCTCAGTATTGCCACCCATTGTAGCATGGCCCTGCTCTGGGCCTCCGATCTGTCTCATGTAAAAAGAGGAGTCCCTGGGTAGTGCAAATGGTTAACAGCTCAGCTACTAACCAAAAGGTTGGCAGTTCGAATCCACTCAGAGGTGCCTCTGAAGAAAGACCTGGTGATCTACTTCCAAAAAATCTGCTACTGAAAACCCTACGGAGCACAGTTCTACTCTGACACACATGGGGTTGCCGTGAGTTGGAATCAAGTCAATGGCAACAGGCTTGCTTGTGTTTAGGCAAACATTGGCACTGTCAATGCTATCCATGAGTTATCAGGTTGTGGGAGGTAAGGATTTAGCTGGGTCCAGGTACACTGGGGGCTGTCTCCACAGGGCAGTGGTGATGGGCTGTTAAGTCACAGCTGCAGGGATTGGGATCTTCAGTCACAGATGTGCACACAAGATGCCCAGACCTCAGCCCAAAGAAAGCCACTATTACATCTCTCCCAGCCACACTAGTTTTTTTCTGAAGGCTCCCAGAGCCCATGTCAGAAGTGGCCAGTTCCAGTAAGTCAAACCTGTAATTTATTTATGGAGGTAGCCTGAGGTTCTCCAGCCCCCACAACACCATGAATGGGATCAGAGAAGGGCAGTTCTACACGGGGCTTAAGGAAACATCGTATGAAAGAGAAGAGCCTATCGAGTTTCAGAAAAGCTGGCCAGTGCTCAAGGTGTGGCCCTTGGGGGAATTATCTACCTTCATCTGGGGTGAAATAAACAATACTTACGTGGTGTCTAAATATGGAAAGAAGATTTTGGGAAATGAGAAGTGCAATTAAATTAGCTAATGTGGATATAAGCTTTGCAATGCATAAAAGGCTTTCACATGCATGACCTTATTGATTCTTAGTGCAAATCTGCATGGGGTTCCATCTTTAATTGTCAGTGAGAATAATGTGAATCAGAGAGCTTAAATGACCTGCCTGCATAACAAAGTTCATATGTGGCAGATTGGAGGCTTGAACCCAGAGATTCTGATCCCTAAAATTTCACTCTCTTAGAGAGAATGGAATAAAATGGAGTTCAGTGGGCTTGGGTGGGTGTGGAGGGAAATGTTATATGTCATTCTTCCTATTTCTCTCCACTCCATTCCACTTGACCAAGATCTAGATTCAAAGCTGCACAAACACCAGTTTATTCTCTTGCTTCCACAAAACACAGCCTCTATCCCCATTATAAGGAGCTCTGATGGTGCAGTAGTTAAAGTGCTTAGCTGCTAACCAAAAGGTCAGTGGTTCGAACCCACCAGCAGCTCTGTGGTAGAAAGATGTGGCAGTCTGCTTCCTTACAAAGATTACAGCCTTGGAAACCTAATGGAGCAGTTCTACTCTCTCTGTCCTATAGGGTCACTATGAATAGGAATTGACTCGATGCAGTGGGTTTGGGTTTTTTTGGTACACCCACTTCCTTTGGTTGTGTAGTATGATTTGGTTGTGAAACTGGGAACGGATGAATCCTGGTAACTCAGTGATTGAGTGGAGTCCCTGGGTGGTGCAAACAGTTAAGAGCTTAGGTGGTAACCGAAAGTCTGGAGGTTCAAGTCCACCCAGAGGCATCTCGGAAGAAAGGCCTGGTGATCTACTTGTGAAAAATCAGCCATTGTAAGCCCTGCACAGCATAGTTCTACTTTGACACACATGGGGTCGCTGTGAATTGGAGCTGACTTGATGGTAAATTTTTTTTTTTTTAGTGACTGAGAGAACCATAAAGTAAGGAAGAGCACCTTCTTCTTGAAGACAATCTTAACTGTCTGAAAACTAAGACTGTCTAGACACAAGACAGTTTCTCACCTTTCCTGCCAACTCTTTTCCTTCTTTTCTATTATCTCATTGACCAGTTTTCTAAGTAATTCAGTGAAGGAGGCCTGAACCTTGAGGGCAAGTTCTTTCTCAGCTGGTGACCTCATCCCTGGTGTACAGAGTGTATGTCAAGGAACTCAGGAACGGAAGGTTGTTTGAGTGTGGAGAGTGTGTGTCAGGGACGTTAGGAGTGGAAAGTTGTTTGGGTGTGGAGAGTGTGTGTCAGGGAGGTCAGGAATGGAGAGTTGTTTGGCTGTGGAGAGTGTGTGCAAGGGACATCAGGAGTGGAAAGTTGTTTGGGTGTGGAGAGTGTGTGTCAGGGAGGTCAGGAATGGAGAGTTGTTTGGCTGTGGAGAGTGTGTGCAAGGGACATCAGGAGTGGAAGGTTGTTTGGGTGTGGAGAGTGTGTGTCAGGGATGTCAGGAATGGAAAGTTGTTTGGGTGTGGAGGGTGTGTTTCAGGGAAGTCAGGAATGGAAGGTTGTTTGGGATAAAGGGGAAGGCCTTTTTCACAGCTTCTTCCTGTAAGCTGATCACACTCCTAACACAGGCTGCAAGTCAGGATTAACCCTCAGCAGGGTGACCCTCATCATAGCTTGGCCTTAGCTGTCCAGAGCATATGTCCTCTCCACTCTACTGCTTCACCCAGACCATGCATGCATCAGAGCAAGTGGGGACAGAAACAGACTCTGTTAGTGAGATCCCAAACTTTGATTGTTAGTAAAACATTCATGACCAGTAAAGCTCAGTATCTTTTCTGCATTATCTCCATTATATTATTATTTTATTTAATTTTGTTTAAATGATATATTGTTAATCATCAATTATTTAAGGACTGGTTGATTGAATGAGCTATTTGCTTTTCCTTGTTCAAGAAATATTTATCGACCACCTACTATATGCTGGATGGGATTCGTGGTGGCCAAGTGCTTAAGAGCTTGGCTGCTAACCAAAAGGTTGGCAGTTCAAATCCACCAGCTGCTCACTGGAAACCCTATGGGGCAGTTCTACTCTGTCCTATAGGGTTGCTATGAGTTGGAATCAACTTGATGGCAGTGGATTTAGTTTACTATATGCTGGGCATCACATTAGGCATGGAGAATGCCTTGCAAAAGACAAAACGAAAAATCAGACACAGACCCTGCGCTCAAGGATTTACCATTAAAAGAGTAATCCCACCAAGGATATGTATTTACAACTAGAGATCCTGAAAATGAGGAAGGGGGTTCTGTGGCAGTGTTAAACAAAGGGTCTGCACTACTGAGCTGAGTCAGGGAAGGGTTCTCTGAGGTCGAGAGGCCGGAGCTGTGTTCTGGATGAGTAAGAGGAGCCAACCAGGTGTCAACCGGCACAAGGGTAGGGACTGCAAAGAGCTTTCCAGTCACAGCAGCTGGAGCTCAGAGAGATTGGCACAAGCTAAGACTGGAAAGACAGGCTGGGGCAAGCCCCAAGAGACTTTCAGGCCATGTTAAATATTTAGATAATGATCACAGGCCATTTGGAGAGTCACTGAAGGAATTTTAAGCGGGACTGTATGTGTGTTCCTGTGTGTGAGTAGATAATTAGATTTGTATTTTGAAAAGGTAACCAGCTACCATGAGGACCTCATGTGTTCAGGGAGACATGCCTGGAGGCTATTGTAGACATGTTGATGACAGACAGTGGTATCTGGAGTTAAGATGGTGAGTAGTAGATGGACATGTAGGCAGTGATGGATTGGATATGGATATGAAGGAGGGGGCAGCATCAGGGTTAATTCCCAGGATTTCTGGCCTGTAAACCCAGAAGGATGGAGGTGCTGTTTACTAAGATAGGGACATTGGGGCCAGGTAAGAGTGGAATTTCATGAGATCAGTCTTTATGTTAGTGTTTAGCTACAAGGAACAGCTAAACACTGGAGTGGCTTAAACAGTTAGGGGTGTATGTGACTCACAACACTGGAAGTCCAGGGCTCTGCCATCTAGGCCTTGAAAAGCAGCTCAACCATTTGGGGATGGTAGAGAGAGGCAGACTCTTTTGAGCTTCTGGTCTATCTACCTTAGCATGTAGACCTTCACTCTCTTGCTTATCTCATTATGTTTTTTTTCTTTTTTCTTATTGTACTTCAGGTGAAGACTTACAGAACAAATAGTTTCTCATGAAACAATAGTACACATATTGTTTTATGACATTGGTTAATAACCTCACAACATGTCAACCCTCTAACTTCTCAACCTTTTTTTTTTGGTGAAAATACACATAGCCAAAGATACACCATTTCAAAAATTTCTACATGCACAGTTCAGTGACATTGACTACACTCTTCCAATCGTGCTGCTATTCTCACTTAAGATGAAGGCTTACAGAACAAAATAGTTTCTCATTAAACAGTTACTACACATGTTGCCCTATGACAATGGTCAACAATCTCATAACACATCAACAATATCCCAACTCAACCTTGGATTCCCTATCACCAGCTTCCTTGTCCCATTCTGCTTTCTGGCCCTTGTCACTGGACTACTGTACCTCATTAGTCCCATTTGGTTTTACGGGGCTGTCCACTCCTCATTATGTTTTAAGATAGCTTCTGTGAACTCAGCCTAGTACCTGAATTCCAGGCAGAAAATTTGAAGAAGGGTCAAGGGTAAAGGGCTTTATCCTAACAATTTTTTTTCCTTTTCATTGGGAAGAGATCCTTCCCTGGAGCTTTTGCCTATATCATATTGGCTATAACTAAGTTACGTGGCTACCCATAGCTAAATGGAGCTTTGAACATCTAGCGTTTTAGCTTTTCAGCTTCTACAAGTAGAGGAAGGCCAAGAAGAGGGAAGTTGTGAATAGCTTTTAGGACAAGTATCTGTCCATCCCAGTCATGTGGATTTGAGGTGCTTTGTGTCATCCAAGTAGAGGTGTTGGATAGACAGAGTGCTTCTTCTTCCTCTTCTTCCTCTTGAAAGCAAAGAGCTGGTTTTGCAACAGTTTTCAAATATGGCAGTTAAGGCCTTTGTCCCAAGTCCTCTCCATCTCCTCAAAACAAAGGAAAGCAGAAAAGCTCTGGCCAAAAAATTTAATCAGCCAGAAGGATGATTCCTTAATATTAAGGACTGGATTATCGGGGAGGAGGGGAAGATTGGGGGGTAGTTGACTAAGGAGTCTTTAAAATAAGGACACAATAACCTTGCATGGGTCATGCTTGAAAATACCAGGGGATGGGCTGCCTGACTTGCAACAACCCAGCCAGTCACTTTTGATGGTTCGTGAACCTGTGGCATCAGCTCTTAACAATGTGGCCACTCTGGACCAAATCATAAACTTTCTTGAGTCAATTATGATGATGGTAATAACCTTGTAGCTTCATGGGCTGAATCCCATACCTTCCCTCCACTCTCTCCTTCAGAGCAGGTGGTGAGAGCAAAAGGGTTGTCATTTCATAGGAAATTGTCACTGATGATAATTGAGACCTGAAGGAGGTGAAGGAGGGCACCATGAGGATCTGCAGGAAGAGCAACTCAAGCAGAAGTGAGAGCAGGCCCAGGGCCCCAAGTTGTGCTCAGCAGTTTGACGCTGCACAAGGAGGGTGTACAGGGGAATATCCCAGGAAAGAAATCAAATATCAACACCAGACTCTTTCATTTTAAAAGTTTTATCTTAAGTGAGCTATGAAAATGATACTGTTTTAAAATATAGTCTTACCTATACTCTGGGAAGCAATTAATGATACTAGAAAAGAATATAAGAAAATCTAAATACAGTGATGACTAACGTCATGTGGAGCCCTGGTGGCACAGTGGTTAAGAGCTCAGGCTCCTCACCAAAAGATCAGCAGTTCAAATCCACCAGCTGCTCCTTGGAAACTCTATGGTTAGTTCTTCTCTGCCCTATAGTGTCCCTGTGAGTTGGAATCAATTCACCGGCAATGGGTTTGTTTTTTTTGAATGTCACATGGATACTAATAAGCAATAAGGCGTGGTAATTAAGGGCACATACTTCGGAACCCTGGGAATCCTGTTTCCACCACTTAGCGGAGGTGTGAACTTGGGCAAGTTATTCACCTTCTTTAGGATTCAAATGCAGATAGTGTACTACCTCCTTCCTAGGATTGTTGGGTGGTTTAAATGATCAACAAATGAGTTAGCATGCATAGAACATTTAGAACCATGCACATAAAGTCTGTTATCTGTGTTAGCCATTGTTGCTATTGTAAAGAAATTGGGAGAGGGAAGATTTTAAAATCTGCTGAAAGCCAGACAGAATAGGAGGATTTTAGGACTTTGAAGGAAAGGCAGATTGAAATAGGTCAAATGGGGGAATTAGGTCAAATAGGTGAAGTGGGAAAGAGATACAGGGATGGGGAGGAAATCAAGGAAAGGTGAACTACAGGGGTGACCACAGGGGTGACTTGAGCTTAATGTTGTGGGGAAATTCTGGGAAGTAGTACAAAGCACATATTTCAGAATTATTCCACTTGAGGGATGAGTGAGCTGGGGTGTTTATATCCTAGCTCCTCATTGGTTGAGGGCTGCTCCCAATATATGTTGAATCCCCAATACTTCTGCCCTGCAAACGTGGGCAGAGTGGTCTTTGGCTCCTGAAGGCCCGGAGATGCAAATAATCACTGGTGGAGATCATTCAAAGCACAGAAAAATGGCAGGGTCTGACGGACACAAGAGAGGTGCTGAAGCTCTTGCTACCCCTTTTACCTCTAATGTGCATCTCTTAGTTACCTAGTGCTGCTATAGCAGAAATACCACAGGTGGATAGCTTTAACAAACAGAAATTTATTCTTTCACAGTCTCGTAGGCTACAAGTTCAAATTCAGGACATCAGCTCCAGGGGAAGGCTTTCTCTCTCTGTTGGCTCTGGGAGAAGGTCCTTGTCACCAATCTTCTCCTTCTCTGGGAGCTTCTCAGTGCAAGAACCCTGGGTCTAAAGGATGTGCTCTGCTCCTGGTGCTGCTTTCTTGGTGGTATGAGGTCCCCACGTCTCTCTGCTCATTTCTCTCTTCTGTATCTCAAAAGAGATTGATTTAGGACACAACGTAATCTTGTAGATTGAGTCCTGCCTCATTAACATAACTGCCTCAATCCTGCCTCATTAACATCATAGAGGTAGGATTTACAACACGTAAGGAAATCACATCAGATGACAAAATGGTAGACAATCACACAATACTGAGAATCATGGCCTAGCCAAGTTGACACATATTTTGGGGGATACAATTCAATCCATAACATTCCAGCCTTTGGTCCCCCAAAATCCATGTCCTTGCCACATGTAAAACACATTCATATCATAACAAAAATCTTGAATTAACTCCAAGTCCAAAATCTAAAAATTCCTCTTCATCTGTGAAATCTAGAATAAAAGTTATCTGCTTCCAAAGTACAATGGTGGAACAAGCACAAGCTAGACATTTCCATTACAAATGGGAGAAATTGGAGGGAAAGAAGGGATAACAGGCACCAAGCAAGTCATCAGAACACATTACATTAGCTCTCAAGGCTTGAAAATAATCCTCTGTTCTCAGAGACCATTTAGACAATGGCCCTGCCCTCCAGACTCCAGGTATTGGCCACACTCTCCATATTCTGAGTGGAGACCCCTTGGTCCTGGGCTTCAACTCTGTCTTCCAGGCCCACTGGAATGGCAACTCTGCTCCCTTGGCTTTGGGCAGCCCCATTCTCCTAGTCTATCTGAGTGGCAACTCCATCCACTAAGACCCCAGAGGTTGTGGCCCTATGCTTTGAGACTGAGGCAGCTCTGCTTCCTGCCTTTCTTGGCCTCTCGACCCCTCAGGCCTCATCGCCTATGTCTGCCCTGCTGAGGCAAGTGTTCCAAAGCTCTTTAGTTCCATCAGTAAGTGCCTGGAGGCACTCTACTCTGCCAGTGAACTTTGGCCAGAAGGCCCTCAGCTCTCTTGCTCCATGGGTCAGCTCCAGCACTGCTCTCCTGGTTCTGTTGCTGCCTTTTCTCTGCTGCTGCTTCTCGCCATCTGCACCATCTCCAGTGTAATAGCTCTCCTCACTTCCTTATATGAGTCCTCACCAGAATCATCTTTGATGTCCATAACTCCACCAACAGTCTCTTCAAGGCAATCAAGGCTTTTACTATTAGGCCCTTTAAACTCTTCCAGCCTCTATTCATTCAATTTCAAAGCCACTTCCACATGGAGCCCTGGTGGCGCAGTGGTTAAGATCTTGGCTGCTAACCATAACACTATATAAGCCCCTTCTTTGACATGTACTAAAATTCTTTGGTGAAAGACTTCTAACTTAGATCTGTAACTTTATCAGTGTCCACCATAAATCATACACTCTTCAAAATAAGGGACCAGACTTACGTAACTTTATGGACCCAGCACCTAGCACAGGAAAACCCAAAAATCCTTTTGCCATCAAGTCGACTCTGACTCACGGCAACGCCATATGTTACAGAGTAGAACTGCTCCATAGGGTTTTCTTGGCTGTAATCTTTATGAAAGCAGATTGCTAGGCCTTTCTTTCATGGTACTGCTGGTGGCTTTGAACTGTCAACCTTTAGGTTAGTAGTTGAGCACAAACTGTTTGCACCACCTAGGGATCTTACCAAGCACAGTACTGTCATTTGCATTTTTGTGGTGTCAAATTCATGCTAAGAATAATTTCTTCCATGCCAGAGACATTTAGGTCAGTAATTATCATCATGGCTTGTTTATACATCGATACAACTTTTCCAGTCAAGCAAGTGGGTCCAGTGGTAAAGTCCTTAAATAACATACTACTGTAACACAGGGTGACCTCTACAGCACCAAGGGAAGTGAGTATTGGGTGGATCCCCAATAATTTAATTAAAGTAGTCAACCCAGTGAAAAAATTCAGCAGTCCAAATTCTAGAACCATAATCCCACTTTAGACCTAGAGATTTCCATCTGTCTCCTTTGAATCCCAACTCAAAGAAGCAAAACAATTTTCTAAGTCTTTATATGGAGAATAAGCAGTTTTTATAACCGTGGAATAACTCATTGAGAATATAAGTAATGTTGAGGAGGCATCCTAAGAAAACCTTGTTCTTGGTTTAATCTAGTCGATTATTTTCTACCCTTCTACTCACCCCGCCCCTACCTCCTTGGTTCATTTTTGCCAAAATGAGTTTCCATATGCTTCATCTAAATGAGTCACATTCAGAGAAATCATTCAAATTATCTGTGGGCAGAGTACTTTTCTTTCATTTGTGGCTTGAAGGTGGGTGGATATAAAGAGTGGAAATGACGGTAGGCTCTTCTCCAAGCTCCAAATCCTTTTGCTCGCTCGGATTCCCTGAGCTCTCTGCATCTTCGACTTTATTCTGTACCACAGGGAAATAGCCATAGTAAATTGCAAAGATTATTCAATTTCAGGCCACTTTAAGTGCCCTTAAAGGGAGACTGCGCTCACGACTTCTCAGGGGATAGGCGATGCTTCTCGCCACGGGTAAAGTGCTGGTTGAGAGGTTTTAAATCACATTTGTAGCTTGGGAGACTGCTATTGGAAGCAGTCCTCCTCCTAAAACGTAATACCATCTGTGTCTCTGTGTGGAGTGGACGGAACATGAGTGGGGGAGACCATAACTAATTTGTTTAAACAACGATAGAGTCATTTAAAGGGCATCTTTCCAGGGACATAAACACCTTACCCAGGTTAATAAAGACTGTCATTGCATGCTGCACTTTTATCCTGAGGGATGCAATTGTTCCCTAGGTTTCCCTGTGCCACTTCATATTGGTTAACCTCAAATATATACAAATCTGAATTCAAATGAGGCAATGCATTTGGCCTATGTGAGAAAAAGACATCTCTGTCGACTGAGCTTAACACTCTATTGGATTTTAACCCTTCTCACCAAAGGCTATCTTTATGAGTGAACATGTATGGAGTACTCACAACCGAATGGCCTAGGTATTGGAGGCTTATTATTGACTTTGTCCCCATTTGACTCATGTTTTCAAATGCATGGGTACATTGTAGATTGTTTTGTGAATTTCTTTGCTTCTTGGGTTCAGCAGTTTCTATGGTCTCTTAGATAAAGGCCCACTCAGCCTAATTCTACATGCATTGATTGAGCACTGACTCTGTGCCTAACGCTGGCACAATAGGCTGGCAACCTCCGTCTGGAAACTGAACTACTGCTAGGTTCTCATAGACCACCTGCAGCTTATTCTCACTGTTATTTGGTTCTGTCCAAGGAAAGGCGGGAGGGAGAAGGAAAGGAAGGGAGAAAGGAAAAAGGAAGGAAGGAACGGGGTGGGGGAAGGAAGGAAAGAAGAAACGAAGGGAGGGAGGGAGGAAGCAAGCAAAAAAGAAGGAGGGAAGGAATGAAGGAAGAGGGCTAGAAACAAAACTGCAGATCATTTCAGGCAGAAACGATGTCTGTGACAGAACCGTAGTTGAAGTGAAGGAAAAACGTCTTTTCCTTTTGCATCTGTGAGCGTCACTCTGGTGGACACATTCCAAGCTGTGGGCAGTGTGATGCACCCAACTGCCTCCACTTCAGCTCTTTAACTGTTTCTAAAATGGGTGAATCTGAAGTCCTTCTATGCAGATTAGGTGGCTCACATTCTACCCTGGCTGTTCCCTTTCTGCTTAAACCTAAACTCGTTGGCTGGGTCACTCATTTCCCTTGGTGCCTGGACAGGATTCCCGCAACAACAAACCAGCTAGTCCCTGTTAGGTTGGCTTAGTTCGTGGGCCCAGGTGTGTGGGAGCTGATTATGATCTGTGTAAGCAACTGGGTTGGGGAGTACTTGGAATCAATGTTTCTCCCTAGATTGTCATTATTTGGAGCCCTGGTGGTGCAGTGGTTAAGTGCTTGGCTGCTAACCGAAGGGACTATGGTTCAAACCCACCAGCTGCTCCACGGGAGAAAGATGTGGCAATCTGCTTCCGTAAAGATTACAGCCTTGGAAGCCCTATGGGGCAGTTCTACTCTGTCCTATAGGGTGGCTTTGAGTCAGAATCGACTCGACGGCAACAGGTGTTAATGTCATATTGATAGTAATAGGCAACAAGGCCTGGCGATTAAGGGCATACCCTTTGGAACTCTGAGAATCCTGTGTCCACCATTTAGCAGCTGTGTGAACTTGGGCAATGGATTTGGGTTTTGATGTGTTGTTATTAGTTTATTTATGTATTTATTATTTAGATCTTGTCTATTTCTAAAGTCTCTTTTAGCTGACTTACAATAAAAGTTACATATAATTAGACTCAGACAACAAGAATAAAAAAATTAAAACTTATATAATGAATGAAATTATAAATCTGGGCTAATAATAGCTGTTGCAGTTTAACCCTAATTTTAGTAGTGGGCTCTTCGTTGTTGTTGCTTGTTGTTAGGTGCCATCGAGTCGATTTTTGACTTAGAGTGACCCCATGTAACAGAGCAGAAATGCCCTGTAGGGTTTTCCTGGTGGCTTTATGGTAGCAGATTGCCAGGTCTTTTTCCTGTGAAGCTGCTGGATGGGTTCGAACAACCAACCTTTCAGTTAACAGCTGATTAATTACCCATTTGCACCACCAGGGCTGCAATCAAGATTAAAACATGTATTGAGGGACATAACTTTGGTTATCTGATCAAAGAATGCATACTAGTTCATTAGGAGGTTAACGTTCTCCTTAGATCACTCTTTGTCTGTGTGTGTGTGTGTGTGTTAACTGTGGTGAATGAAATACACCACATTTGCCATTTCAGCCATTTTTATGCATACAATTCAGTAATTTTAATTATGTTCACCATGTTGTGCAACTATACCACTATTTTTTCCACATTTTGTCATTACCTTTAACAGAAAGTCAGTACCCTTTAAGCAATATCTCCCCATTTTCTCCTCTCACCTGCCCCTGGTAGCCACTTTGATCTCTATGCATCTGCCTATCCTGGATATTTCATACAATTCTTGTGACTGGTTGCCATCAAGTCGATTCCAACTCATGGTGAGCCTGTGTGTTACAGAGTAGAACTGCCTCATAGGGTTTTCTTGGCTGTAATCTTAACAGAAGCAGATCACCAGGACTTTTCTTTCGAGGCACCACTGGCTGGATTCGAACCTCCAACCACTAGGGTAGCAGTCAAGTATCAACTATTTGTGCCGCCTAAGGACTTATAGTAACTCTTTTTTTAAATTTTATTGTGCTGTAGGTGAAAGTTTACAGCATAAATTAGTTTCTCATTCAAAAATTTATACACAAATTATTTTGTGACACTGGTTGTAATACCCGCAATGTGTCAGCACTCTACTCCTTTACACCCCAGCTTTCCCGTGTTCATTCGTCCAGTTTCCCTGTCCCTTCCTGCCTTCTCATCTTTGCTTTTGGTCAGGTGTTGCCCTTTTTGTCTCATATACTTGATTGAACTAGGAAGCATGTTCCTCACGTGTGTTATTGTTTGTTTTCTAGGCCTGTCTAATCTTCAGCTGAAAGGTGGACTTTGGGCATGGCTTCAGTTCTGAGTTAGCAGGCTGTCCAGGGGCCATAGTCTCAGGGGTTCCCCTAGTCTCTGTCAAACCAGTAAGTCTGGTCTTTTTTTAAGGAATTTGAATTTTGTTCTACATTTTTCTCCCTCTCTGTCCTGGACCCCCTATTGTGATCCCTGTCAGAGAGATCGTGGTGGTAGCCAGGCACCATTTAGTTCTTCTGGGCTCAGGCTGGTGGAGGCTGTGGTTCATGTGGTCCATTAGTCCTTTGGACTAATATTTTCCTTGTGCTTTTTGTTTTCTTCATTCTCCTTTGAGCTAGACGGGATGGGACCAATAGATGTATCTTAGATGGCCACTTGCAAGCTTTTGAGACCCCAGACGCTACTCACTAAAGTAGAATGTAGAACACTTTCTTTATGAGCTGTGTTATGCCAGTTGACTTAGATGTCCCCTCAGACCATGGCCACCATCCCTCTGCCCCAGCAACGTGGTCCCTGAAGGTGTTTGGATGTGTCTAGAAACTTCTATGACTTTGCCTTGGCCAAGTTGTGCTGACTTCTCCTATATTGTGTGTTGTCTTTCCCTTCGCCAAAGTTAACACCTGTCTACTATCTAGTTAGTGACCTCGCTCCCCAGCACTCCCCTCCCTTGTAACCATCAAAGCTTATTTTTTGCTGTGTTTAAACATTTTCTTGAGTTTTCATAATAGTGTTTTCATACAATATTTGTCCTTTTGTGATTGACTTATTTCACTCAGCATAATGCCTTCTAGACTCATCCATGTTGTGATATCTTTCACGGATTCATTATTGTTCTTTATTGTTGCTTAGTATTGAATTGCGTGTATGTACCATAAATTTGTTCATCTATTCAGCTGTTGATGGACACTTGGGTTGTTTCCATCTTTTTGTTTCTGTGAATAATGCTGCAAAGAACATGGGTGTGCATGTGTCTATTCCTGAGACAGCTCTTATTTCTCTAAGGTATATTCCTATGAGTGGGACTGCTGGATTCTATAGTATTTCTATTTTTAGCTTTTTAAGGAGGCACCATATCATTTTCCATAGTGGTTGTACCATTTTACATTCCCACCAACAATCCATAAGAGTTCCAATTTCCCCACAACCTCTCTAACATTTGTTATTTTCTTTTATTTGATTCATGCCAGTAATATCAGGATAAGATGGTATCTCATTGTAGTTTTGATTTGCATTTCTCTAATGGCTGATGATCAAGAGCATTTCCTCTTGTGTCTGTTAGTTACCTGATTGTCTTCTTTGGTGAAGTGTCTGTTCATATCCTTTGCCCATTTTTTAACTGGACTATTTGTCTTTTTTTATTGAGAGGTTGAAGCATTCTATAGATTTTAGAGATTAGACCCTTGTTGGGTATGTGATAATAAAAAATTTTTTCCAGTCTGTAGGTTGTCTTTTTTACTCTTTTGGTGAAGTCTTTTGATGAGCATAAGTGCTTAATTTTTAAGAGCTCCCAGTTATCTAGTTTCTCTTCTGGAGTTTGTGCATTATTAGTTATGGTTCGGATTCTATTTACGCCAAGTATTAGCGCCCCTAGAATTGTCCTTATTTTTTCTTTCATGATCTTTATCATTTTAGGTTTCATGTTTAGGTCTTTGATCCATTTTGAGTTAGTTTTTGTGTGTGGTAGGAGGTATAGATCCTGTTTCATTTTTTTACAGATGGACATCTAGTTTTGCCATCACTGTTAAAGAGTCTGTCTTTTCCCCATTTAATGGACTTTGGCCCTTTGTCAAATATCAGCTCCTTATAGATGGACGGGAGCCCTGGTGGCCCAATGGCTAACATCTTAGCTGCTAACCAAAAGGTTGGTAATTCGAATCCACCAGCCTCTCCTTGGAAACTCTATGGGGCAGTTCTGCTCTGTCCTATAGGGTGGTTGTGAGTCAGAATTGACTTGATGGCAATAGATTTGGTTTTTTTGGTTTGATGGATGGATTTATGTCTGCGATCTCAGTTCTGTTCCATTGGTCTATGTGTCTGTTGTTGTACCAGTACTAGGCTGTTTTGACTACCCTGCCTGTATAATAGTTTCTGAGGTCAGGTAGTGTGAGGCCTCCCATTTTGTTCTTCTTAAGTAATGCTATGCTTATCTAGGGCCTCTTTCCTTTCCATATAAAGTTGGTGATTAGTTTTTCCATCTCTTGGAAGAACGCTGTTGGTATTTGGATCGGGATTACATTGTGTACCTGTAGATCACTTTGGGTAGTACTGACATTTTCACATTGTTGAGTTTTCCCATTCATGAGCATGGTATGTTTGTCCACTTACATAGATGTCTTTTGGTTTCTTGCAGTAGCATCTTGTAGTTTTCATTGTATAGGTCTTTTATGTCTCTGGTTAGATTTATTCCTAACTATTTTATCTTCTTGGGGGCTATTGTAAATGGTATTGATTTGCTGATTTCCTTTTCTAAGTACTCTTTGTTGGTGTAGAGGAATTCAACTGATTTTTGTATGGCAAGCTTATATCCTGCTTCTTTGCTGAAATCTTCTATTAGTTCCAGTAGCTTTCTAGTGGATTCTTTGAGGTTTTCTATGTATAAGATCATATCATCCGTGAATAGGGGTAGTTTTACCTCTTCCTTACCAGTTCATATGCCCTTTATTTCTTTTTTATGCCTTATTGCTCTAGCTAGTACTTGCAGCTCAATGTTGAATGAAAGTGATGATAAAGACATCTTGTCTGGTTCCTGTTCTCAAGGGGAATGCTTTCAGTCTCTCCATTGAGAATGATGTTCGCTGTTGGTTTTATATAAAACCCTTTATTATAATGATGAATTTCCCTTCTATTACTATTTTGCTGAGATTTTTGTTCAAGGATGGGTGTTGGACTTTGTCAAGTGCCTTTTCTGTGTCAATTGAGATGATCATGTGATTCTTTTGTTTTATTTATGTGGGTAGATTACATTGATTGATTTTCTAATGTCATACCATCCTTGCATGCCTGGTATGAATCCCACTTGGTCATGATACATTATTTTTTGATATGCTGTTGAATTCTATTGGCTAGAATTTTGTTAAGAATTTTTGCATCAATATTAATGAGGGATATTGTTCTGTAGTTTTCGCTTCTTGTGGTGCCTTTGTCTAGCTTTGGTATCAGGGTTATGCTGGCTTCATATGATGAATTTGGGAGTATTCTTTCCTTTTCTATGCCCTTAAATAGTTTGAGTAGTATTAATGTGAGCTCTTCTCTGAAAGTGTGGTAGAATTTTCCAGTGAAGCTGTCTGGGCCAGGGCTTTTTTTTTTTGTTGGGAGTTTTTTATTATCTCTTCAATCTCTTCTTTTGTTATGGATCTGTTTAGTTTTTCTACTTTGGTTTGTGTACTTTAGGTAGGTAGGGTGTTTTTGAAATTTGTCCATTTCCTCTAGGTTTTCACATTTGTTGGAGTACAATTTTTCATAGTATTCTGTTATGATCCTTTTTATTTCGATGGGGTCTGTTGTGATATCACCCGTCTCATAACGTGTTTGGGTTATTTGCCTCCTCTCCTGCTTTTCTATTATCAGTTTGGGCAATGGTTTGTTGATTCTGTTGATCTTTTCAAAGAACCAACTTTTGGTCTTGTTGATTCTTTCTATTGTACTCTATTTCATGTATTTCTGCTCTAATCTTTATTATTTCCTTTCTTCTGGTGACTGTAGGCTTCTTTTGCTGTTCCTTTTGTATTTGTTTGAGTTGTAGGGCTAATGTTTTGATTCTGACCTTTTCTACTTTTGTAACGTGTGTGTTTATTGCTATAAATTGACCTCTAAGCAATGCTTTTGCTGAGTCACAAAGGTTTTGGTAAGATGTGTTCTCATTCTCATTTGATTCTAGGAATTTTTTTTATTCCATCTTTGATTTATTCTATTACCCAGTAGTTTTTAAGCAGGTGTCATTCAGTTTCCATGTATTTGATTTTTTTTTTACCTTGCTATTTCTGTTACTGATTTCTACTTTTATGGCCTTCTGATCAGAAAAGATGCTTTGTATTATTTCGGTGTTTTGGATTGTGTTGAGGCTTGCTTTGTGGCCTAAAATGTGGTCTATTCTGGAGAATGTTCCATGTGTGTTGAACAAGAATGTATACTTTGCAGCTGTTGGTGGAGTGTTCTGTGTATGTCTATGAGGTTGAGTTGGTTGATCATGGCATTTAGATCTTCTGTATCTTTATTGAGTTTCTTTTTAGATGTTCTGTCCTTCAGAGAAAGTGGTGTGTTGAAGTCTCCTACTGTTCTTGTGGAACTGTCAATTTCTCTTTTCAGTGCTGTTAGAGTTTGTTTTATGTATTTTGGATCCCTGCCATTTGGTGTGTATACATTTATTATGGTTATGTACTCCTGGTGTATTGACACTTTAGTCATTATATAGTGTCCTTTTATCCTTTATGGTGGATTTTACTTTAAAGTCTATTTTATCGGAGATTAATATTGCCACTCTTGCTCTATTTTGATTATTATTTCCTTGGTATATTCTTTTCCATCTTTTGAGTTTTAGTTTGTTTACGTCTTTGTGTCTAAGGTGCATCTCTTGTAGAGAGCATAAAGATGGGTTGTGTTTTTTTTTTTAACCATTTGCCACTCTTTGTCTCTTTACTTGTGCATTTAAGCCATCTACATTCAGTGTAATTATTGAGGATATACGTTTACTGCTGTCATTTCATTGGTTTTTTTTGGTGGTGTTGACAGTTTCTTTGTTCTGCTTAATTTTCTGTGCTGAGTTATTTTTGTTTGTGGATTTTCTTTTCATGTATTTGGTTATTGTTGATTTTGTGTTTACTGAGTCTTTATGGTTTTCTTCTTTTTTATTTTGATAGGTAGGTTTGTTAGCTTCCTTTGTGGTTACCTTGAAATTTATCTTTATTTTTCTAAGTTTAAACCAGTCTTTTATTTCTTGATATCACCTTGACTTCCTCTCCATATGGAAGTTCTATGAGTACACCCTTTATTCTCTCTTTTTTGGCTTTGATGTTGTTGTGTTTGATATATTGACATATCTGTTTCTCTATTTTCAGGCTTTTAGCTTTATTTTTTTTTGTTTTTGTTTTTTAGAATTCACTATCTGATTTGATAACTGGTTGATCTGTCCTGTGTCCTAGTCTTGGATTGTTGTCTAATGTTGTCAGTTCTCTAACTGGGGGACTCCTTTTAATATTTCTTGTAATTTTGGTCTTGTTTTTATATATTCCATTAATTTCTGTTTATCTGGAAATGACCTAATTTTGCCATCGTATTTGAGAGACAGTTTTGCTAGATGTATAATTCTTGGTTGGCGGTTTTCTTTTTTCCTTCAAGGCTTTATATATGTCATCTCATAGCCTTCTTGCCTGTATGGTTTCTGTGAGTAATAAGTGCTTAGTATTATTAGTTCTCTTTTGTAGGTGACTTTTTGTTTTTCCCTAGGCACTCTCAGGATTCCTTCTTTGTCTTTTGTTTTGGCAAGTTTGATTATGATATGTCTTGGTGACTTTCTTTTGGGGTCTATCCTGTATGGGTTTTGTTGAGCTAGTTGGATGGATATCTTCTTGTCTTTCATGAGATTAGGGAAGTTTTCTGCCAGCTAATCTTCAACAATTCTCTCTGTGTTTTGCATTATCACCCCTTGTTCTGGAAATGTGGTCACATGTAGGTTTTTGCTTTTGATAGTATTACACATAATTCTTAGGCTTTCTTCATTCTTTTTTCTGATTTTTACCCAAACAAATTGATGTCAGTTGATTTGTCTTCATTCTCACTAATTTTGTCTTCTATTGTCTCAATTCTGCTCCTATGTCCTTGTATTGAATTGTCTAATTCTGCCATTTTATTACTAATCTTTTGAATTTCTAGTTGCTGTATTTGTATGGTTTCTTGTAGCTGATTCATTCTGTCATTTTGTTTTTGTATTGTTTTCCTGAAGTTTTCTACTGCTTTGTGTTCCTTGGTTTTGTCTGTTTTCTGTGATCTCTTTCTTGATTTCTTGGAGAGCTCTGTATATCAGTCTTTTGAATTCTTTATCAGGTAGTTCCATTGCCTTACCTTCCTCTAGAAGGTTTTCTGGTTCTTTATTTTGGTTGCTTGCTGGAGTTATCTTGTCCTGCTTCTTTATGTGATTTGATATTGACTGTTGTCTCTGAGACATCAAGAAGTTGTTATATTTATTTATTGGATTTTTGTTTACTGCATCCTGAATTTTTGTTTTGTTCTGTTTTGATATATTGAGTAGGGTGGGTGTGTGTATACTCTGGTGGCTAGTCTGCCCATGTTGAAGCTCTCACCTCCTGTCTCCAGGTGGGTGGAGTAGCTACTGGATGTGTGAGCATGGGACTCCATTCACTGTTCTTGTGGGGCTGCTGAGGATGTAGGTGGTGTTTTTGGTAAGGTGATGTACCTATCCTGCTGGTCACCTGGCTGTGGGCACAGGGGGTGTTCTCCCTGGTTGTTAGGTTGCATGTTGTGTGTGTGTCCTGCCACTTTCTGGAATGTTGGGGTGAAGGTGCCTGAGTCCTCTGTCACTGAATGTGCAATGCAGAGACTCTTACCTGTAGTTCTGGGAAGGCAGGGCTTTGTGGCAGTGTTTGGAAAAAGCACAAGTCTCTGGTTGCAATGTCTGTGTGGGGGGTGATGCTAGGGAGCAAGGCAGGGTCTGCTGGCTTCCCATGAGTGTCCAGTTGGAGGGCATTCCCCAGTCCACTAGAGCATGTAGTGGAATAGTCATGCAGCCTATCCTCAGGCACCTGGTGTCATTGGCTCGAGGAATTGGGGGGGGCACCACTGGTCCTCAGGTCCCCATTATGAGTGGCTGGATGGAGTGGGTGGTACGACCAGCCCTCAAGATCCCGACATGGGTGGTTGAGGTCCTTTCTTAGAAAGTGAGGTGGTGGCGAATGCCACAGGTCTGCAGCTTCCACTTGAGTGTTGCAGGTGAAGTGGATTTCAATTGGGTACACTGCCCATCTTGCCCCAGTGTGGACGTGCTGTGCCAGTTCAGCCATCAAGGTGCTTGTACAGCTGATTGGAGGTGGTGAAGGGCACTGTAAGTCCATGGACCCCGTGTGCCAGTGGCTAGGCAAAGGGGCAGTTACCTTGGACCAGGCCAAGAGCTACTGGCTTAGGTGGTGGGGTGGTGTTGAATGCCACATATCTGCAGCTCCCACTTATCTGCTACAGGTGAAAATGGGCTCCAGCTGGGAGCCCTACCTACCTTGTCCTAATCATGATGTGCTGTGCCAGCTTGACCAGCAAGGCACTGGTGCAGGTGATCAGAGGGGGTGGAGGGCACAGCAAGACTGTGGACCCCCAGTGTCAGTGGCTGGGTGAAGGAGTGGGTGCCTCTGGGATGGGGCCATGAGTTCCTGACTTAGGGGACATGATGGTATGGAATGCTTCCAGAGTGGTGTTGAATCAAGAAAGGGGATGGATGAGGGGGAGGGAATGCTTCTTGGCCCCTGGAGCTCTGGTGGGGAGGAGGCTGTGGTGTGTGTGATGGGTTGAGTGCATGCACTTAACTTTCACAGGTCTGGTATCCCTCCTGTTTGACTCTGGAGGCTCATGTAGAGTTGTTCCTGCTTATCTGCACAAGATGGGATAAACTTCATTTGGGATGCTGCTACTTGTCTCAATATGTCTGGGCTGAGCAGGTTCTGCTAGCAGGACTCTGGCAATCCATAATTCTCTTTTCCACTGTTTTTGAATTGTCTCTCCTTCTGCATACCACTCAGTCTGATTCTTCAGCTTTGTCTCTGATGCTTAGGGTTCCTAGATTATCACTTATATCCAATTCACTTGTTTTTTTGGGTCTTGTTGTAAAAGGGACAATATGAAACATCTGATTATTCTGCCATCTTGGCCTGCCTCCCCCTTCACTAACACTTAATAGACATTTGTTACATGGACCTTTGTATAAAGGCAAGGACTGACTTGCTGTTTTTGTTGTTAGGTGCTGTCGAGTTGGTTCTGACTCATAGCGACCCTATGTACAAGAGGATGAAATATTGCCCAGTCCTGCACTATCTTAACAATTGTTGCTGTGTTTGAACATATTGTTTCAGCCACTGTGTCAATCCATCTTGTTGAGGGTCTTCCTCTTTTTCATTGACCCTCTACTTTATTGAGCATGCTGTCCTTCTCCAAGGACTGGTCCCTCCTGATAACACGTCCAAAGTACATTAGATGAAACCATCTTCGTTTTTAAGGAGCATTTTGGTTGTACTACTTCCAAGACAGATTTGTTTCATCTTCTGGAAATCCATGGCATATTCAATATTCTTTGCCAACATCATAATTCAAAGGCATCAATTCTTCTCTGGTCTTCCTTATTCATTGTCCAGCTTTTGAATGCATATGAGGTGATCGAAAATGCCATAGCTTGGGTCAGGTGCATCTTAGTCCTCAAAGCAACATATTTGATTTTCAACACTTTAAAGAGGAATTTTGCAGCAGGTTTGCCCAGTGCAACATGTCATTTGGTTTCTTGACTGCTGCTTCCATGGGCATTGATCGTGGATCCAAGTAAAACGAACTCCTGTGTTCTTCATATAGTCCAGCTTCTTGGATTATTTGTTTAGCATACAGATCAAATAAGTATGGTGAAAGCATGTGACCTTGATGCACATCTTTTCTGATTTTAAATCACTCAGTATCCCCTTGTTCTGTTCAAATGACTGCCTCTTGATCTATGTACAGGTTCCGCATGACCACAATTAAGTGTTCTGGAACTCCCATTCTTTGCAATGTTATCCATAATTTGTTATGATCCACACAGTCAAACGTCATTGCCTAGTCAATAAAACACAGGTAAACATTTTTCTGGTATTCTCTGCTTTCAGCCAAGATCCATCTGACATCAGCAATGATATCCCTCATTCCACATCTTCAGAATCTGGCTTGAATTTCTGGCAGTTCTCTGTCAACGTACTGCCACAGCTGTTTTTGAATTATCTTCAACAAACTTTTGCTTGTGTGATATTAATAATATTGTTCAATAATTTCTACATTATGTTGGATCACCTTTCTTTGGAATGGGCACAAATATCGAAATCTTTCAGTTGATTGGCGAGGTAGCAGCCTTTGAAATTTCTTGGCATAGAGGAGTGAGCACTTCCAGTGCTGTATACGTTTGTTGAAACATCTCAACTGATATTCCGTCAATTCCTGGAGTCTTGTTTTTTGCCAGTGCCCTCAGTGCAGCTTGAACTTCTTCCTTCAGTATCTGCGGTTCTTGATCTTAGGCTATCTCCTGAAATGGTTGAATGTTGATCAATTCTTTTTGGTACAATGACTTTGTGTTTGATGCTTCCTGCATCATTCAATTTTTTACCCATAGAATCTTTCAGTATTGCAAACTGAGGCTTGAATTTATCCTTCAGGTCTTTCAACTTGAGAAATGCCAGGTGTGTTCTACCCCTCTAGTTTTCTAACTCCAGGTATTTGCACATTTCATTATAATACCTCACTTTGTCTTCTTGAGCTACTCTTTGAAATCTCTTGTTTAGCTCTTTTACACCATCATTTCTTCCTTTCTCTTTAGCTACTGTATGTTCAAAAGCAAGTTTCAGAATCTCTTCCAGTATCCATTTTGGTCTTTTCTTTCTTCCTGTCTTTTTAATGAACTTTTGCTTTCTTCATGTATGCTTTCCTTGATGTCATCCCACAACTCGTCTGGTCTTTGGTCATTAGTGTTCAATAACACGTCAAATCTATTCTGGAGATGGTCTCTAAATTCAGGTGGGATATACTCAAGGCTGTACTTTGGCTCTTGTGGACTTGTTCTAATTTTCTTTAGCTTCAACTTGAACTTGCATATGAGCAATTGATGGTCTATTCCACAGTCGCCCCCTGGCCTTGTTCTGGCTGATGATATTGAGCTTCTCCATCATCTCTTTCCACAGATGTAGCTGATTTGATTCCTGTGTATTCATTCTGGTGAGGTCCACGTGTATAGTTGCCATTTGTGTTGCTGAAAGAATGCATTTCCAAAGAATAGGTTGTTAGTCTTGTAAAATTTTATCATGCGATTTCTCATGGCGTTTCTATCACCAATGCTATATTTTCCAACCACCGATCCTTCTTCTTTGTTCCCAACTTTTGCATTACAATCACCAGTAATTACAAACGCATCTTGATTGCATGCTTGATCAATTTCAGACCACAGAAGTTAGTGAAAATGTTCAGTTTCTTCAACTTTGTCATTAGTGGTTCGTGCGTAAATTTCAATAAAAGTTGTATTAACTTGTCTTCCTTGTAGGCGTATGGATGTTATCCTATCACTGACAGCATTGTACTTCAAGATAGATCTTGAAATGTTCCTTTTGATGATGAATGCAATGCCATCCTTCTTCAATTTGTCATCCTTGGCATAGTAGACCACATGATTGTCTGATTCAAAATGGCCAGTACCAGTCCATTTCAGCTCACTAATGCCTAGTATATTGGTTTTTATGTGTTCCATTTTATTTTTGATGACTTCCAATTTTCCTAGATTCATACTTTGGACATTCCATGATCTTATTATTAAAGGATATTTGCAGCTGTTCCTTCTCATTTTGAGTCATGCCACATCAGCCAGTGAAGGTCCCAAAAGCTTTACTCTATCCAGGTCATTAAGGTCAACTCTACTTTGAGGAGGCAGCTCTTCCCCAGTTGTACTTTGAGTACATTCCAACCTGAACGGCTCTTCTTCTGGCATTACATCAGACAATGTTCCACTGCTTTTCATAAGATTTTCACTGGCCAATTTTTTTAGAAGTACATCAACCGGTCCTTCTTCCTAGTCTGTTTTATCTGGAAGTTCTGCTGAAACCTGTCCACCATGGGTGACCCTGCTGGTATTTGAAATACAAGTGGCATAGCTTCTAGCATCACAGCAACTCATAAGCCACCACAGTAGGAGAAACTAACAGATGGGTAGTGGAGGACTAACTAAGAAACACTTTTAATGGTGATATTTTTAAGTTGTTGAAATATTATTAATGTGTCTTTTCTCATAGAGTGAAAGGAAGTGCCTTCATAAAGAAGAATAAGGATACTTTTTTAGCGCTTCAGTTTTATTTCACGAGGTGTATCTTATCCATGCTACAAACAAGGACATGAACTTTTCAGCAGGAAGCATGATTATTGGCACACTTTGTCTTTAGCCAAGTTGGTTTATATCCCAGACTCTTTCTCACAATGAGTCCTTGAGCGGTGCAAATGGTTAATGCACTCAGCTACTAACCAAAAGGCTGGCAATTTGAGTCTACCCGAGGCTCTTTGGAAGACAGTCCTGGCAATCTACTTCCAAAAAAATCAACCACTGGAAACCCTATGGAGCACAGTTCTACTCTGACACACATGGGGTTGCCCTGAGTCAGAGTCAATTTGATGGTGACTGGTTTTTCCCATCAAGGATATCCTGACTCACCTCAGAAGTCCTTGGGATAGAATCTGGTGGCCTATTCAGTGCTTAGGTCTGTCTGTAAAAACTTCTGATTATTTTCATGGAAGACTAAAGATCTGCTTAACATCTTTTCCATACTGGTAAGAGGTGGTGCTGTGTTACACGAGAGATCACTTATAATGTGTGCTAATGCTGACCACTAGTGCTCCAATCACTCAGGAGATGAGAATCAAGCTTTTGGAGAGGCCCTCAGAATTAGGTATCATTTAATTTCAGCAGTGAGTGCCACAACTAATTTGGCTAATTTTTAGCATTTGACAAAATTGTTCTCCGTCGTTAATATTTAAAGTATTTAATTTCTAAAATTCTGCCTAGTGCAATGACATCACGAATGAGTAATACTGAATATTCCAACTTCAAAGACTGACAAATAGTTTGATGAAAGCAGCAAATAGAGTCTGGCTCAGAGCCATTTATACAGGGGACATAAAACCCAGATGTCAAATGTCAAATATTGTTTAAGAATAGAAGAGCACTAAAGCAACTGAACATTTTACCTGGATAGGCAATATTGTCCCAGTCAATAGAGAACACAAGCAGGAAATGATATCAGGGATAGAACACACATGAAAAGCATTCAGTAACTTACAGAACATATGGAAATTAATGATATTCAGAAGTTGCACAATACCAAGATTTTGCAACTTAAAATAATCTTCCTGCTGACGTGCAGTTACTGGAGGGCTCCCAAAATGACACAGAAAAAATTAGATGCCAGAAAAAAGAAGCAAATTTCTGAGACTCAGGGAATGAAATAGAATTAAAATACAATTATTTGTGAAGAATTGAAGAGACAGAGCAATAAATATGGAGAGCACAGTGGATTGGGACTTGGCTTATGTCCCAGCTCCATCCTTAACCATCCTAATTGACCATGGGCAAGATTTCTGTCCTTAATTTCTTTATTGGTAGGATGAGGTGTTACTTTATTTATTATCAAGATCTTATGATACTTTACATCTTTGAAACTGTATAATCTATGCATATTGCAAAGACCCAGTAGTCAGAATGACTTCTGTCAGAAGAATCTGCACTGAAGTGTGTAGTGTCTCATCCCAGGCCACTCAGTGTTAGGAACTCCAACAAGAACTTCTAGCAGAAGGAAGACTTGCCCAGCTTCCAAGCACATGTTCCTATCACTACACCACACTGCCTCAAGGATAGAGCATGAGGTGGGAAAAAGATGGACAAAAAATAGATAGTTAATTTATCAGAAGCCTATATTTAATCACATTACTCATTCATTCTCACCTATTTCTGCTTGAAATGGGGGCTAAACTGGTAAAAGAGTTTGGTGCACACCAAAATCCTAGGGGTGAGATTTCTCCAGTGGTACAATCTCCAATTAAAAACAAAAACCAAAAAACAACTAGCGATGTCCTTGAGGTTCAGACAAATGCACTTAACAATGACATTTCTGATTCTCTTACAGTCATTTACTATAATTGAATCAGAGCTTCAAAATCCTTGAACTCTGTCTTCCATTTAACCCCAAGACCTTATTGGAAAGCAGCATGTCCTTTGGAGCTGGGAAGAAACCAGAAAGCTTTTAGCTGATGCTGGATTCCAGAGTGACAGCCTTTCTTCAAAGAGCTCTAAGGCCTGTGAAAATCACCAAAGTGTTGGAAGGTCACCCAGTGAATTTTTTAATTATTAACACATGTTTAACAATTAAAGAAAGACATATCGATAGACTATCAAGGCAAATAATTATTTAGTTGTACAAAGTAAAGTGTGGAAAAAAGATTAAGCACAGTGCCTATGAATCTTAGGCTGCAAAGGCAGGTATGCATGAAATGCCTGCCACAAAACTTTATTATTTGTCTGAAATCAAATCACATCTGACTTCATGCCCCCATTCCACTGTGCTGGGGTGAAATTTAACCTCAGTCATTTTTACTGTTCATTCCCCACTCTCTTCCAGAGTCACGCAAAGGTCCTTATTGAGAGCGGAGTCGCTGGGTGGTGCAAATGGTTAATGTTCTCAACTGCTAACCAAAAGGCTGGAGGTTCAAATCCACTCAGAGGCACCTTGGAAGAAAGGCCTGGAAATATACTTCCAAAAAACCAGTCATTGAAAACCCTGTGGAGCACAGTTCTACTCTGATACATATGGGGTCACCATAAGTCAGAATCAACTCAATGGCAACTGGTGGTAGTTGTGGTATATGGAACTGAGTGCTCCAGAATGTCTCTCGCTGATACCTGGAGTCCAAACCTACTCGAGTAGGTTTGAGTCCAGAGGCTCTGCTAATTCTGAGCTACATTTGGGGTCAGGAAAAAAAAAATTTTTTATTGTGCTCTAGGTGAAACTTTACAGAGCAAATTAGTTTTTCATTCAACAATTTATACACAAATTGTTTTGTGATATTCGTTGCAATCCCCTAGATGTGGCAACACTCTCCCCTTCCACACCCCAATTCACTGTTTCCATCCATCTATTTTTCCTGTCCCTTCATGCCTTCTTGTCACATTGCTTTTTGGGCAAGTGTTCCCCTTTTGGACTCATATACATGATTGAACTAAGAAGCATGTTTCTCACGTGCGTTATTGTTTGTTTTATAGGCCTGTCTAATCTTTTGCTGAAGGGTAAACTTTGGAAGTGGCTTCAGTTCTGAGTTAAAAGGGTATTTGGGGGTATAGTCTCAGGGGTTCTTCTAGTCTCTGTCAGACCATTAAGTCTGGCCTTTTTTTTTTTTTTTTTTTTTTGTGAATTTGAATTTTGTTCTACATTTTTATCCCACTCTGTTCGGGACTGTCTATTACGATCCCTGTCAGAGTGGTTGGTGGTGGTAGCCGGGCACCATCTAGTTCTGGGCTCCATCTGGCAGAGGTCGTGGTACTTGTGGTCCGTTAGTCCTTTGGACTAATGTTTTCCTTGTGGTTTTGGTTTCTTCATTCTCCTTTGCTCCGGATGGAAGGGGACCGGTAGATATGTCTTAGATGGCCACTCACAAACTTTTAAGATGGGGTCAGGAAAATTTTTGCCTAAGGCTTCGGCTTCTTAGATGTAATTCTCCCTCCGCTGCTTCTCAGGGCATGAGAGAAGAACAACTGTGAGTGCCCCTGTTGGAAACCCAGGGGCTTTCCATTGCTTTAGAGAATTCAGGGCCATCTCATTTTTCCCTTGCTGCACTTTTTTTTCCCAGGAAAGCATTAACTTCTCTCCCACCCCCTTTGGAATACCTGTCACATTCTCCTCTCTGAATCTTTGACCTCAATCTCCTCCAGGATATCAGGTTTTCACAAAAGAAAGGAAGAGATACTGTCTTCAAGAAGCTTCTTGTTTCTGCTCAGCAATGCAAATTTCTCTCAATGCAAGAGAGCATAAAAGCTTGGTGACCTGCATGGAAATGGAGGTGGGAGATGGTGAGGGAATTAAACCACTGCAAGGACAAGCTCAAATCGACATCTCAACAAATCCCCCATTCCTCTTCTCCCTTTAGATTAGCCAGATACCCAGGGCTCTGTCCTAAACCATGCCCCCACACAGAGCTGGTTGGGTAGGTGATATTTTCCCAACACTTTTTAAGGTCTGAGTATGTAAGCCCAGGTACAAGGCAACATTTTTGCCTTCTGGAATGAGGAGGTGGCTCTGAGTAACAATTAAGACCAGACCTATAGATAAGGTATTACCCCTGTTGCCGTTGAGTTGATTCCAACTCATAGCAATCCTATAGGACAGAATAGAACTGCTCCATAGGGTTTCCAAGGAGTGCCTGGTGGATTTGGGCACCTAATTATTAAGATATACAGAGTAATGAATTGAGGAAAACTAATATTCCAACCCATTGCCATCATGGCACAGTGGTTAAGTGCTCGGCTGCCAACCAAAAGGTTGGTGGTTTGAACCCCTCCCTCCCAGTGTCTCTATGGGAGAAAGATGTGGCAGTCTGCTTCCATAAAGATTACAGCCTTGGAAACCCTACAGGGCAGTTCTACTCTGTCCCTTAGGGTCGACTATGAGTTGGAATAGACTCGACAGCAGTGGGTTTGGTTTTTGTTTTTTTAATATTCCAACTCTTCTTTGTCTCTCCATGGTAAGGAGGGATCTTCACAAAACTGTTAGTTAATAGTACTTAGGATGAATTAATGCAAAACATTGTAATGCCATGGTGGAAATTTTGGGAGTGACCAAGGGCTTCACTGGCTATTATATAACCAAAAGACATGAGGAAAGTTCCAGAAAGTCAATGTGATTGTAACAATTGAAGTACAAGGAAAGCTGCTTAACTAAATCTCTAAACCAGAAATGACCTTCTTTGTCCTCATTCCTCTAATGAAATTCCCCCTAAGTTGGAGGAGCCCCTGGGTGGTGCAAATGGTTAACATGCTCAACTGCTAACCAAAAGGTTGGAGGTTTGAGTCCACTCAGAGGCACCTAAAGAGAAAGGCCTGGCAATCTACTTTTGAAAAATCAGCGATTGAAAACCCTATGGAGCACAGTTCTACCCTGACACACTTCAGCTGACAAGCTTAAGCATATCAATCTGCAGCATTTTTACGTTAAAGTATTAGAAGTGGATGCCATCATGTGATAATCTAATTTAAAACAAGGTATGCTCACATATATGTTGTAAGTAGGCCAAAAAGAAAACTGTAAGTAACTGTCTAAAGTCTTCAAATACATTTTTTGCATTAAGGGAGAAACTTAATTAACTTTTACCTTCAAGAACTTATTTATGTTAATTCATTTTTATCAGCCCCTGGTGAATTTAGAAGTGCTTGGGGGAAGAGACTGATACTGTATCTCCAGAATAAATAAAGGAAGAAATCTTTCTTGAATACTCTCAGCAGAATTGAAGGACTAAAAGACAAGGGGCTTGAAGGAAGCTTTAAGGAGAAGAAATGTTAGCTTGGAAACAGGTGATTCATTCTGCCAAACGAAAAAGATTTTTTCCTGTTTCCCTGGAAAGGCCAGCTAGTGCAATAAATCAGCTACTTATAGATGATGAGGGAGCCCTGGTGGCACAACAGTTAAGCACTTGGCTGCTAACCTGAAGGTTGCCAGTTTGAGCCTACCCAGCTGCTCCATGGGAGAAAGACCTGGCAATTTGCTCCCTTAAAGATTATAGCCTAGAAAACCCTATGGGGCAGTTCTATACTGTCACATAAGGTTGCTATGAGTTGAAAATTGACTTGACGGCACTCAACAACAACAACATGGATGATGAACAAACCACAACAACAAAATGATGGGTCACTCTTCTCTTTGAAAGTTGGTGTAACCTCTTTGAGGCCATGACAGGAGAAGGGCAGAGCACAGACAGCCTTTCCAGACCTTCCTCACTCACTACTCTGCAAGACTTTGAGGGTCAAGTGGACCTGCTCAGCATCCAGACATGGCCTCTGACCTCCAGTGAGATCATGGTCTGCTCCAAGGGGAAGTTCACTCAGGAACAAGAGCACAAGAATATCCTCTTTGGAAGGATTGCTTTGAACATTGAAAGAGATGATGTTTGTAAAATGCCTATCACAGTGACTGCAGGTGCAGAGGAGTCCCTGATCGTGCACATGGCTAACAGACTCTGACACATATGGGGGCATCAAGACTCAGAGTCCACTCAACAGCAAATGGAAAACAAAGCAAAGACAAAAACAGACTTTTGAAGCTGTAATCTTCTTCTGTGTCTTTTTGCCCTATCTGAGGATAAAAATAATTCTTGTGGACAAAAAAAAAAAAAAAAAAAAAAAAAAAATCCCATAACTAACCCTTCAAGAGTTCCCAATTTATCTCATTCATTCTCCTTCCTTCAGACTGAATTTGACATCTACTGCTCTTTTTCCATGGATCCGTCTGGTATTTACGATGGCAAGCAGAGCACATCACCTTTTGCGCTAGCACACTGGAATAAGGACGTGTATTGCAGCCTAAGCAGGAAGATAAAACATATTTTACAGTGGCAATATGGTGCCCTTTTGGTCTGGCTATTGGGACGAATCAGGACACATATATGTGGTTTTATCTCTCAAAGACACTTTAAATTAGTTATATGAATTGATAAATTGTTATTTAACTTACATCATGAACAACTACTATCAGTTTTTATGGGTAAGTGAGATGCTCTGGAGTGACATATGTGTCAAGTCTGAAAAACTGCAAGTCATCAACTGGCAAGCTAAAACTGTAAAGATGTGTTCTCAGCCCCAGGGGAGCCTGAGGGGAGCAGAAGATGCAACTTTCCTTTGCTCTAGTCCATTTTCAACATGATAAAGGAAAATGACACGCATAATTCATGCAGCACTGTCAAAAACCCCATCTTACTATAATTTTTTTTTTTTTTTAAGAAGGCACACTTCAAATCGGTTTTCTCAGGGACTGAAAAAGGTGGTCAGCGTATCATCATTTTCAACTAAGTAAAATGTATCAAGTTTTGCTACCCTGCATGAGACACAGGATAGCATCATAGCATCATCGTTAAGAAGATGGATTTTGGTGTCTTACTAAAAAATAAAATAAAATAAAAAAACCCAGTTACTGTGGAGTTGATTCTGACTCATAATGACCCTGTGTCATACAACTGGGGTTCAGATTAAAGCCCTACCTGTTATCAGCTCTCTGACACTGGGCAAGTTACTGTATTTTTCTGTGTCTCAGGTTAAATGAGTTCATATATGTGTGCACTTAGAACAGCATCCGGCACATGGTAAGTTCTATGTAAGGTTTGCTATGTATTTCAGAAGCTGAAGTAGAGCTTTGTATATTTACTCCAGGAATTATAGGGGCTGGTTTTGAGTCACTGAAAATAGGTATCAATTATCATAAATTAAACACAAATGAGTTTTCTCCCTGAAATAACGGGTGAAACTTGCCCTATACCAAAACCAAACCCAATGCCGTTTAGTCGATTCCAACTCATAGTGACCCTGTAGTACAGAGTAGAACTGCCCAGTAGTGTTTCCAAGGCCATAAATCTTTTCAGAAGCAGACTGCCACATCTTTTTCCTGTGGAGCAGCTGGTGGGTTCAAACCACTGATCTTCTGGTTAGCAGCCAAGCGTTTAACCACTGCACCATCAGGGCTCCTGAAACCTGCACTGTTGATGTTAGGTGCTGTTGAGTCAGTTTCAACTCATAGTGACCTGATGTGCAACAGAACAAAACACTGCCCAGTCCTGCGCTACCTCACAATCGTTGCTGTTTGAGTCCATTGTTGCAGACACTGTGTTAGTCCATCTTGTTGGGAGTCTTTCTCTTTTTCTCTGATCCTCTACTTTACCAAGCATGATGTCCTTCTCCAGGGACTGGTTCCTCCTGATAACATGTCTAAAGTATGTGAGGTGAAGGGACACTTACTTGCACTACATCCATATAATTAAAATTTCCCATTTTGGCGACTTCCCCCTCCTCCCCAAATTAATCTGATATAAGGCAACTCAGTAAACTCACCACTGGAAACAAACTCCCAGCAACCTATCCTCCTGAAAACGAAAGAATACAGCTCTGCACCACCTAGCACTCTACCACACCCACACTTACCTTTCTGCGGCTTTGAGATCCAGAAAAGACAGATTATTGTCACTCGGGCTGACACATCTCCAATCTGGTATTTCCTCAGAGGATCTCAGATAGGGTATCTTATTAGTAGACCTCGAGACTCAGGTTAGATTGGGGATGAAGATGGGTTTTTATTTTGTTTGTTGTTGTTAGGTGCCATTGAGTTGATTTGGACTCAGATCAACCCCATTTTAAGTTTTAGATATGAGAGCTTTGCTTTGTAGGGGAATGCCCAGGCTATCACCGGCCTTCCTAACAACTTTCATCTACTGAAATATGATCTCGCCCCAGTAGAGGCATGTCCTGGGTTTCTGAATTACTGTGTGGCGATCCTATTAGTCTCCTTAAAACTGCTAATGTGCCGCATTTAAACAGGCACATTGGATTTCAGACACCCACCGTGATAGAAAGCAGAGCTGACAGCTGCTCTGTCAATCACTCTTCTGCGCTGTTGCCTTCAGCTGCTCAGCATTATCATTTATTTACTGTTTAAAATAGATACTTGATAACAATACCTCAAAAGCCAGTGTGGCCACAAAGAGGGTGGAAATTGGTCCTTGGGGTCTGGGGAGACTTTGTGGTCAGATACATATTTAAGCTTATGTTGTTTGAGTACATCTCATTACTTACTCTGAGTGACCCTACAGCCTGCCACGTTAAAGTGATCAAGCTCACTGCAGAATGACTAAATGGAAATATACAACCCACTTTGTCTTTAAACCCTCCACAAGAAACTAATGTGCTTAAATACCTAGGAGAGATCTCTCTGATTCCAGGATTCAACGGCCACAGCTTAGCTGGCTTAGCTTTCAGTCCTGGTTTCTACATCTTAATTAAGTTTGCTGAATGCTGGATCCTTCCAGAAGCAGGAATGTTGTGTCAAACTAGTAAATTTTTCTCTTAAGCCAATTTCTGGCAAAAGGCACTAAGTAAATTATGACTGAGAGAGGGAGACAGAGAGAGAGAGCTGAAGAGGAAGACAATGATTTAGGCTCTGTTTAGACACAAGTTGGCCTAGAAAAATTGAGCACTTCGGTCGTTGTCATGAGTGGTATAAATCAACACGAGTGAATGGGCTGTGGTGAGATCTGTATGGCTCATTAAAATGGCTGTGCCACTGTCCAGCATACTATACATCTAAACTGGACCTCAGATAAGAAGGCTTTTGAAGGCAGACTAGTTAACAACGTGAATCACAACCAGGTTATGGAACCTCAAGTAATATATCCCAAGATAACTTTCCATTCATTGATGAAAGTAAGGCAGAGAGAAATTGTAATGGAACAAAAATAGAGCTAAAAACTTCTCTTAATAATCAGCTCCAGGACCAAAGGGAGTTTCCTGCTTTTTCTCAATGTCAGTACTAGAAATTAAAGTGAACAAAAATCAAGAAAATTCCCCTGGCGTTTTCAGTCAATCTTGATCAATCTATGTGAACGATAAGAATAAAATGGGAATTTGGATGCTCTATGTATAAAAATCAGCTGTTTGTTATCTGAAAAATTATTTGCTAATACATCAAACAAGGATTTATGGAATCTATTATCTGTGAAATATGTTTTAAATTGCCTTCTGTTTACATTTGAATGAGATATCTGTTTTGTTTGTTCTCAAAGATTCACATGGTTGTCTTTTTTACCGTGAAAACTGAACTAAAAAAAAATTAAAGATGCTCAAGAAATCTTTTGAAAGTCAAATATTTTTCAAATTAAATCCCTGAATATTTTTGGAAAGTGGAAATTTATTTTGAAAAACTGCAAATGAAATAAGCATGTTTAAATACCCAGGGTTTTAAAACACACTATTATTAGATGACAATCTAGCATACAATTAGATAAATACTCAAGCTCTTTTCGGTAGAGGCACTGGGAGGTTTAGGGGTATTAGAGGGCAGGGGGATGGAGAAATATCCCTGGGTGATGTAAATAGTTAATGTGCTCTGCTGTGAACTGAAAGGTTGGAGGTTGAAGTCCACTCAGAGCTGCCTTGAAAGAAGGGCCTGGCAATCTACTTCTGAAAGATCAGCCACTGAAAACCCTATAGAGCACATGTCTACTCTGACACACATAAGTGTCAGAGTAGGGGTCAACTTGACAGCAACTGGCTCTGATTAGAGGGCAGGGCAGCGTGTTTGCCTGACATCCCTAAGCCTTGCCAGTCCATTTCCTCTCATATTTCCTGTTGTCTGAAGGTAGAACCATCAGTGGTTGGGGAAAAAAGCATGAATGGCACCACTGCACTGAATAGCAGCTTAAAAGTGTTGTGGGGAGGGGATTTAGGAAGGTTGAAGGTGGGCGTGGGTATTGTGTAAGAGGGAAAGAATACCAAGATGAAATAGTAGTGGCACCATGCAAGAAGGGAAGTCTCTGCTCCCAAATTCAGCCCTCCTATGGACCAAGAGATCTGCTGCAAAAGACCTCTTTAAAGTGTTAAAAAGCAAAGACGTCATCTTGAGGACTAAGATGCATGTCTTAGGCTGGGTTTTCTAGAGAAGCAAAATCAGTGAAGCATATATAACACATATATATACAGAGAAATTTATATCAAGAAAATGGCTCACGTGATTGTAAAGGCTGGAAAGTCCCAAGTCCATGGGTCAGGTTGGAGGCTTCTCATGACTTATGTGACTGCAGGGGCTGATGAACCCAAGATTGATAGGTCAGACAGCAGGCTGCTGGCTCACAGGCTGCTGAGGCTGATGAATCCCAAGATCAACAGGTAAGCTGCTAGCTCAGGACCCAAGAACTGGAGGTCATATAAGGAGCCAGCTGTAGGATCCAGAGTGAGCAAAAGCCAGTGAGCTTTGCCAGAAAGTCCACATATATTTTCCAGAAAGGCCACACACCCAAGGAAATTCCCTTTCAACTGATTGGATGCTCATAGCAGAACTCATAATGGAGGTAATTACATTATATCAGATCTCATTATGGAGGTGATTACATCATTACATAGCTGCCAAACTACATCATAACTGCCAAACCACTGAGAATCATGGCCCAGACAAACTGACACATGACATTAACCATCACAGTAAACCCTTGTCAGCTTGACACCTATACACATCTCCCTAAACCATACACAATCTCTAAACAAAGATGATTATAGAGTCATCCTCGTGCCTAAAATAATACAACTAACACTTGTACAATTGAAAACACACTAGCCCCATTTACATCTTATACTTACTTCATAAGTGAAGAAAACAAAAATATTTGATGCACACATACAAGGAAGAAATACAACAATTACAGTTCTCATTTCTGAAACTGGTCATGTGGCCTTAGCTGGTATTTAGAACTACCTTCTTCCACCATCCATTCCATATTCCCTTTGCCCTCAGCAAGCACCTCAGCTGCTCGTGGTTCTTTGCCTGGTGAGGTGACCCAAACCTTCATTCCTGAAGGATCTGGGTCATTAGTAGTCATGTTGGAATTGGATTGCTGAAGTTTTCCATTCACAGGGCATGATAGTACTAAGAGATGTCCTAAAGGATCTCCTGGATTCCAGACATACTCTTCATTACCTCCATTATGTAATATGAATCCAATTTCCTCTTGGTAATCAGGATCAATCACATCAGCTGATACAGTAACTCCCTTCTTTGCCTGTTAATCCAGAGGCATAAGGAGCCCAAAGTGGCTAGGTGGCATTCTTAATTCCCAGTTAAATGGAATCAGTGTTGTGTCTCCTGGTGGGAGTATTCCTCTCTTTGGAATTAAGACCACTAGACCCTCATAGTATAGGGTTGTGGGGACAGGAAGCAAACATTTTGGGAATGGGTCACTAGGGGTAATAGTGTGTGGTGCTACTTCCATTTCCACCCCTTGATTCCTGGACTTATGAATCCATGGCTATGGGAGAAACAGCACCATATATTGGATGGTTTAGAGCATATAGAATCCTCCTGAAGAACATTATCTCAACCCTGCAAAGCATTGCCACCTAGCTGATGTAGTAAATGTGTCTTTAAAAGGCCATTTCATTGTTCCATCAAGCCATACGCTTCAGTATGATGGGGAACATGGTAAGACCAGTGAATATCATGAGCATAAGCCTATTGATACACTTCATCTGCTGTGAAGTGAGTCCCTTGATCCAAGATGATGCTGTGGATACCATGATGGTGGATAAGGCATTCTATAAGTCCATGGTTAGTAGTTTTGGCAGAAGCATTGCATGCAGGGAATGCAAATCAGTATCCAGAAACAAAACACTGTCCTTTCCATGATGGAAGTGGTCCAATGTAATCAACCTGCCTGGCTGATCACCTTGAGGGATGGGGGCATATTGGGGACTCATTGTTGGTCTTTGCTGCTGGCAGACTGGGCACTCAACAGTGGCTGTAGCCAAGTAAGCCTTGGTGCATGTAATTCCATGTTGCTGAGCCCATGCATAACCTCCATCACTGCTACCATGGCCACTTGTTCATGAGCCCATTGGGCAAGGACAAGAGTGGCTGGGGAAAAAGGATGACTGGTTTCCACAGAACACATCATCCTATCTACTTGATTATTAAAATCCTCCTCTGCTGAGGCCATTCTTTGGTGAGCATTCCCATGAGACACAAATATCTTCACTTCTTTGGCCCATTCAGCGAGGTCCATTCACATACCTCTTCTCCATACCTCCTTGTCATCAATTTTCCAATCATGTTCCTTCCTAATCTCTGACCACCCAGCCAAACCATTGGCCAAGCCCATGAATCAGTATACAGTCATGATCTGGCCATTTCTCCTTCCAAGCAAAGTGAGCAGCCAAGGGCACCGCTCAAAGTTCTGCCCATTGGGAGGATCTCCCTTTACCAGTGTCCATCATGGAAGTCCTAGAAAGGAGCTATAGTGTTGTGGCTGTCCACTTTTGAGTGGTGCCTGCATATCTTGCAGAACCATCTGTAAACTGGGCATGAGTTTTCTCTTCCTCAGTCAATTGATCATAAGGAACTTCTCATGAAGCCATAGGTACAGACTGGGAGAGGGCAAATAGTGTGACAGGAGTGGAGACCATGGGCATTTGGGCCACTTCCTCATGCAACTTACTTGTGCCTTCAGGTCCTATTCAAGCCCAACCTCATATATACCACTTCCATTTAATGAGGGAGTGCTGCTGTGCACGTCCAAATTTATGACTTTGTGGGTCAGATAACACCCAGTTCATGATGGGCACCTCAGGTTGCATGACTTGGCATCCCATGGTTAAGCATTCAGTCTTTACTAAAAGTCCAGTAACAAGCCAAAAGCTGTTTCTCAAAAGAAGAGTAGTTATCTGCAGAGGATAACTTGGCTTTGTTCCAAAATCCTAAGGGTATGCACTATGATTCACCCATAGAGACCTGCCAAAGACTCCAAACAGCATTTCTATCTGCACTGACACTTGAAGAACTACTGGATCAGCTGGATCATATGGCATAAGTAGCTCGCAAGGCAGCCTGAACCTGTTGCAGAGCTTTCTCTTGGTCTAGGACCCATTCAAAATTAGCAGCTTTTTGAGTCACTTGATAAATAGGCCAGAGTAGCACACTCAAATGAAGGATATGTTGCCTCCAAAATCCAAAGAGGCCCAAAAGGTGTTGTGCCTCCTTTTTAGTTGTGGGAGGGGCCAGATGCCATAAATTGTCCTTCACTTTAGAAGGAATATCTTGACATACCCCACAGCACTGGACCCCTAGAAATTTCACTGAGATGGAATTTTTGTCAGATTAATCTCCCACTCTAGTAGGTAAATGTTTTACCAATAAGTCCAGAGTCATTGAAACTTCTTCCTTACTAGGTCCAATCAGAATAATGTCATCAATGTAATGGAGCAGTGTGACATCTTATGGAAAAGAAAAGTGATCAATGTCCCTGAGGACTAAATTATGATGTAGGACTGGAAAGTTGATATGCCATTGAGGTAGGACAGTAAAGGTGTATTTCTGGCCTTGCCAGCTGAAGGCAAACTGCTTTTGGTGGTTCTTCGTAAAACTTATGGAGAAAAAAGCATTAACCAGATCAACAACTGCATACTAGGTCCCAGGAAATATATTAATTTGCTTAAGCAATGGGACTACATCTGGAACAGCAGCTGAAATTGGAGTCACCATCTGGTTAAGTTTTCTATAATCCATTGTTGTTCTCCAAGATCCATCTGCTTTTTGCACAGGCTGACTAGGTGAGTTGAATGGGGATGTGGGGGAATCACCACCCTTGCATCCTTCATGTCCTTGATGGTGGCAGTAATCTCTGCAATCCCTCCAGGAATGTGGCATTGCTTTTGGTTTACTATTTTTCTGGATAGGGGCAGTTCTAACAGCTTCCACTTGGCTTTTTCTACCATAATAATCCTTACTCCACTTGTCAGGGTTTCAATGTGGGGGGTTCTGCCAATTACTGAGTATATCTATTCCAAGTATGCATTCTGGAACTGGGGAAATCACTACAGGATGTGTTCAGGGACCCACTGGACCCACTGTGAGCTGAACCTGAGCTAGGACTCCATTAATAACCTGACCTCCATACACTCCCACTCTGACTGGTGGGCCATAGTGACATTTTGGGTCTCCTGGAATCAGTGTCAATTCAGAGCCAGTATCCAGTAATCCCCCAAAAGTCTGACTATTTCCTTTTCCCCAATGAACAATCACTCTCATAAAAGGCCACAGATCACTTTGGGGAAGGCTGGGAGAAATATTAACAGTAGAAGTTTTTAGCAGTGTAGTGAGGTCCTTCCTGAAGGGGACCTGGCCTCCCCTTCATTCAAGGGGTTATGGGTCTGTTAACTGGCTCAAGTCTGAGAATTGATTGAGGCACAGCAACTCTCTATTCTGGTGACTCAAGTTAAACTGCCATTCACTTGACCTAGAATTCTTCTGCTTGTACAGATCAAGTAAATATTTAGTAGATCATGACTAAGTAGTCAAAGCCATAAATCCATCTGAGTCAGACTATTCTGATTATTTCTTTGACTACTCTATTCATTATGGTAACCATACCCACCTTGTCTTTGTCAATTGAGTGCTGCCCCTTGGCCCCTACTACCATGGGGTCCAATCAGCCCCATTGTAGTTAGGTGTCATAATTCAGTTAGGGCAGTTTCCACTGTCAAGTCTAACTTACATACAATAGCAATCACAGCAGTCTTCAAGGATACTGGGGCTCCTTTCACAAATTTATTCCTTACTGTGGTGGTAAAAGATGTGTTCTCTGGGCACTCCATGTGTGGCTGTATGAGTCCTACCTGATAAATCCATTCTACCATGACAATTTCCCTAAGCATTTGGATTCCTTCTTCTACAGTATATCAAGGCAGGTCTGGCACTTTAACTTGATTTAGTGTGAGCCATCACATAATCCATGCTTCAGTGAAGCAACCAAATAAACTATTAGATCTTTTCCTAATCTCTCGAGCTGAAACACTGAATGAAGGATCTGTGCTTAGTGGGCCCATATCAAGAAACTCAGAGTGATCCCATGTTATGTTCCTTGCACCATTATCCCACACCCTTCATAGCCATTCCCACACATATTCCCCAGGTTTCTGTTTTACATATTAGAAGATTCAAGCACTTCTTTTGGAGTGCAGCATACCTCTTCCTGGGTCTTTGTATTTTACCTTTTGGGGCTTACTGGGACTTAAGTCTAGTTATAGGTCTAGAAGCAAAAATGGGTGGTGAGGATGTGTTCTGAGAACATTCCGCAACATCTTGTGAGGCATCTGCCTCAGAAGATGCTCCAGGCAATGACTCAGGCACCTTCCTAGGGAATGACTCAGACAAAGGCTGTTCAGACACTGCTGGGTTAATCTCATCAGATGGGGCTGTAGGGGCTAGTGAAACTAAGACTGTGGCTTAGCAGACAAAGATGGAATAATCTCTTCAAATGGGAGTGAGAGAGCTGGTTCTGTTGGCAGGAATGAGTCAACAGAATTTAGGGGATCAGTGTCCCCAGGTTCCTGATTATCTGCCCATATGTACTCATCCCAAGTTTCAGGATCCCATTTCTTTCCAATCAGTACCCTCATTTTAACTTCAGACATCTTTCGAGGCTGGAGGTTCAATTGGCATTGTAATTCAGCTGCTTTTACAATGAGACTCTGGGTTTGGTTTTCGGCAATATCAGCTCTGTTATTACAAGAAATAAGGCATTCTTTTAAGGCACAAGTGGAAACTTTGAAGTTGTTTATGTGGCACTTGAGCTTTGACTCTGAAGTGCTGAGCTCATCTCTTTCACCCCTTTGTCTAGTGAAAGTAGGACCAACAAACTGGCTTTCTTATACTTCTCATTCTGACAAAATTGTAGAAAGTTATCAAACATGTGCGCTCCCAGAGCCACTCTCACCAATACCTGATCTATTGGTGGTGATATTTTATGTATTGCTATTGCCACCTCATGCCATGGATTAACAGTGCTCTCTTTACTACTGGAAGCAGAGACATCAACATCTTTAGAAAATTTAGAAAACTCATCCTTACAATTTTATTTCTGTAGAACCACTCTTCGTACCAAATGTCTTAGGCTGGGTTTCCTTGAGAAGCAAAATCAGTGTATATATATAGAGAGAGGGAGAGTGATTTATATCAAGGAAATGGGTCATGCAGTTGTAGAGGCTGGCAAGACCCAAGTTCATGGGTCAGGCTGGAGACTTCTCCTGACTCACGTAGCTGCAGGGGCTGGTAAATCCAAGATCAGCAGGCTAGACAGCAGACTTCTGGCTCAGTGCACCTGACCCAAGCGTATTTTCAATCACTTTATATGCATGCGAAAGCTGGACAATCAATAAGGAAGACCAAAGAAGAATTGATGCCTTTGAATTATGGTGTTGATGAAGAATATTGAATGTACCATGGACTGCCAGAAGAGTAAACAAGTCTGTCTTGGAGGAAGTACAGCCAGAATGCTCCTTAGAAGCAAGGATGGCAAAATTTTATATCTCGTACTTTGGACACGTTATCAGGAAGGACCAGTGCCCAGAGAAAGACATCACACTTGGTAAGGCAGAGGGTCAGCAGAAAAGAGGAAGAAACTTGATGAGATGGATTGATACAGTGGCTGCAACAATGGGCTCAAACATAGTAATGACTGTGCAGGACCAGGCAGTGTTTTATTCTGTAGTCATTATGAGTCCAAACTGACTTGATGGTACCTAACAGTAATGGGCCAAGACCGTCACAAGTCATATGTGTAATCTTAAGACCTCCAGTCTGAACTGAAATGATTACATTGCACATTCAGGATTCATAGAGTCCAAGGACTGACAGTTGACCTGGAGCATGTGGTCTATGACCACCCTGGACACTGGACCAGGACCACTGGGGAGGTTATTTGTCTGCCTCTTCATGAAAGAGGTTCTTGGTTAGAGCTGCAAAAATGGCCAAGAACACTTCTCTATCCTTAAGCACATCACAGCTTTGGGCACCTTGGGAGGGCGGCAGGACTGTCCTCCATTCACAGAAGGGAAATTAAGGCTTAGCAAAGTGGACACCTCAACCTGGCCAAGGGAGATGGGGAAGACTCTTATTGGAGCCTTAGCCCCAGCCAGAGGTGAATGGCCAGGGTAGCAGGCACACATAGGGTGGGCCCAGTCTGTCTCTTACTTTGCATTGGCTAAGACTGTTCCTCTTCGTAGACCTCTATTTCTCTCTCTGCAAGTGGTCAATGATGCTGGGGGCTTTTCAGGAGCTTGCTGTTCCAAGAGGCCCAGAGGAAATGGTCTCAGATAAGGCCTTGGGGGAAGATGAGTATCACCCCGACCTGAGTTAAAATTGGTTGGTGTTCACCTCCAGATACAACTCGACTCCCCCTCCCTGTCTCTGAAGATGACTTTGAGTGCAAACAGAGGTGCAAGGAGGTGTGTAATATCCTGTAAAATGTGACTGAGGTTTTCAGGGCATCCCTAATATTTGTAGATCCCAGGCAAGAGCACAAATCCAGGTCCATCTACCACATGACAGAATGTGTAGAACGGTAAACACCAAGCTACAAACTGTTAAGTGAAATTTGTTCTATACTCAAATTTAAAATAAAATGGGGCCAGGAGAAAATTGGACTGTGTTCTGCCTTTTATTGTTGCTATGGTCTTTAGAAAGAGATCATCCCTCATATCTGCAGTTTATTTTTCTATATTAGATCTTCTCTACCCTGATTACACGTAAGAACTACCTGGGCACTTAAAAAAACAAAAACAAAACAAAAACTGTTGCCTGAGCCCCAATACAGAACAATTAAATACAAATATTGTGGGTGGGGCATTTTTTAAAAGCCTCCGGTGATTCTTATATGCAGCCAGGAGTGATAACCATCGATCCATAAAATAAGGGACTTATTGTCTTAAGACCCTTTTGACTTTTAACATATCAGATTCTATGAAAATTTAGTGTTTCCAAGTTTGATTTTGTTCATATATGCTATGGAATGAATTGTGTCTTCCCAAAATATGTGTTGAAATTCTACTCCTATACCCGTAAATTAAGGAGCCCTCGAGGCTCAGTGGTTAAGCTCTTGCCTGCCAACCAAAATGTCGGCAGTTCGAACCCACCAGCTGCTCAGCCGGAGGAAGATGTGGCAGTCTGCTTCTGTAGAGATTACAGCCTTGGAAATCCTATGGGGCGGTTCTATTCTGTCCTCTAGGGTCACTATGAGTCGGAATCAACTTGACAGCAAGGAGTTTGTTTGTTTGTTTTTGGTTTGTGTTTTCTCCAGAGTAAACCTGACTAGCCCCTAACTTGACAAGTTTTCCCAAATCTTTCTGGTCTTCCTCCTCTCAAGTAATTTCAAAATGTACATGTCCTTCTTCAAACACAGTGGAACTCAAGCCCCTTTAAATATAGTATTATCATTAGGCCCTGTTAGTTACTTTTAGATCCTGGTGTTTTGTTTATTGGGAAGAAACAAAAACACAAATCTTATTTTTTAGGGGAAGTAGTTTTATTTGATACACCAATAAAAACCAGTTGCCTTTGAGTTGATTCTAATTTATGGTGACCCCATGTATCAGAGCAGAACTGTGCTCCATAGGGTTTTCAACGACTGATTTTTCAGAAGTAGATGACCACACCTTTCTTCTGAGGTGCCTCTGGGTGGACCCAGACCTCCAACCTGTTGGTTAGCAGCTGAGCATGTTAACTGTTTGCACTACCAGTGATGTAACTCTCATGCCCCATTATTATGCCCCCTCTTTAAGCTCCAAGCCCTCTCTTGAAATAGAGTGGAAGGGAACTTAAAAGAAAAGACTTTCTTCACTTCAGTAGGTGCATGTGGAGAACTTACTGTGTACTCAACAGAGCCAGAGACAGAGGGGTGTCACATATGGTCCCTGAGGTTTCCACACTTTATGGGAAATAATACATGACAATAAGTGGTTTATTCCCAATAATACTGATCATCTTTTACTTCATCTGGTCCTTGATTTCTCTACTTGCCTCAAGTCCTAAGCATATAGTTATTAGCCATGATGAGGGAAGGAGTAGATCAATTCCCCACAAAGAAGCCTGTGTTTCTGGGCCATTGTCTTGTTATCTAGTGCTGCAGTAACAAAAATACCACAAATGGATGGCTTTAACAAACAGAAATTTATTTTCTCACAGTTTAGGAGGCTAGAAGTTCAAATTCAGAGCACCAGCTCTAGGTGAAGCCTTTCTCTCTCTGTTGACTCTGAAGAAAGTTCCTTGTCTGTTCAGCTTCTGCTTTGTGGTTTCTTGGAGATCTCCATGTGGCTCAGCATCTATCTTACTCCATCTCTCCTCTGTTCACTTGTTTAATCTCTTTTATATCTCAAAAGAGATTGACTCAAGATACACCCTACACTAATCCTGCCTCAACGCAACAAAGACAACCCATTCCCAAATGGGATTATAGCTACAGGCGTAAAGGTTAGGATTTACAACACATATTGTTTGGGGACATAATTCAATCCATAGCAGCCACTTTTGTACTCTAAAGGCCTGGCAACTCTTTTGGAAGAAGCACTGCAATCTAATGATCTGTTCTTCTCACTTCTCAGTCTCATAGATGATTTTCCAGCCAAGATTAACGGCATCTACTTAATATTCAGCCACTCTTAAGTCAATCAGTATAGTTTTTCCTCTCCAAAGTTATGTCTCATTCTGCCCTAACATGCACCTTTCACTCTGTCTGGCCAGGCTCCCCCTGGTTAAAATATTAGTTAGCAAAATTAATTCATTTATTCATTCATTAGTTCAACAGATGTTTATATTGGGTCCCAAGTATGTTCTTGATCTTTTCTGAGGATGGTTTCAAATGTTTGTAACACATGTGCATACAGTTCACAGCTGTCCTGCTAATATCCTAGGATGTTAGTCCACCCACCTCTGAGCAGGAAAATGGCCACTATTCTCAGCCCAAAATGAAGTAGGGGACATATTTTGGCAAAAGAGTAAGAGCAGAAGAAGTATTCTCCTTTTGGACTCTTCTATGCTTTGGGTTAGAACTGCCTGGGTGGTGCAAATGGTTAACGTGCTTGCTGTTAACCCAAAGGTTGGAGGTTTGAGTCCACCCAACGATGCCTCAGAAGAAAGCCCTGACAATCTACTTCCAAAAAAACAGCTGCTGAAAGCCCTATGGAACACAATTCTACTCTGACACACATAGGGTAGCCATGAGTTGGAATCGACTTGGTGCAACTGGTATGCTTTGGATTAATGCAAGCAGACTTGTTAACTTCCATTCCCCTCTTAATTGCTAACAACTGGAGGAGCAATATATCACTGGCCCAAAGAGATCAATAAATAACAGTCCAGCAGATGCCTTTGGAGTGTGGTTTCTGCTGAAACCACAGGAACTGCTCCATTCAAAGAAATGGTTGCAGTCATCGAGGTCAAGGGCAAGCCTCTGAGCTCTCTCCCCATCTCAGTACTACACTCGGAGATCCCCCTTTGACTGTGTTCCAAGGTGTGGGTCCTGGGCTTCATTGTACAGCAAAAACAAGAAGCAGCAGGGGCTTGGAGAGACCCTGAGCCTGCCAAAGCCGCCAGATGCCGGGGCCGAGCTTTGCCCAAGTGTAGTGTTCATGTTGTAACAAGTATTTTTATAGTTAAAGGCAATAAATCTCTTCTTGCTTAAGTGGCACTTTGTTGGCATTGTTTCTTTTGATTCTGGCTAATTCAGAGGAGGAAAAGCAAACCCATGTGGTCTGGAGAGAAGAGATTTAGTGAACTACTGCAGCTGAGACTGAGTAACTTGGAAGGTACCTAAGAATTGAAAGGGAGGCCCGTGTCTTTTGAATACAACCCCTTCCCTACCATGAATATAATGCTAGGAATGTATGCAGAGATGCAAGGTGTTCTACGGGAGAACTTTCTGTTGAGTGAGTAAAAAAAAAACAAACAAAACAACAACAACAAAACGATAACAGATCATCTTATGATGTGGAAAGAGATAAAATGAGGTGACCATGGTACTTAGAGATCAAAGGGGTGGGCGCTTAGCCTGTCCATGAGTGTCAGGATTGAATTGTGTCCCCCCAAAATATCTGTCAACTTGGCTAGGTCATAATTCCCAGTATTGTATGATTGTCTACCATTTTGTCATTTAATATGATTTCCCTGTGTGTTGTAAATTCTATCACTATGATGTAAAGATGGATTAGCAGCCGTTATATTGATGAAGTCTACAAGATTTGATAGTGTCTTAAGCCAATCTCTTTTGAGATATAAAAACAAGAAGCGAGCAGAGAGACATAGGAACCTCATACCACCAAGAAAGCAGTGCCAGGAGCAGAGCATGTCCTTTGGACCTGAGGTTCCTGCACAGAGAAGCTCCCACACCAAGGGTAGATTGATGACATGGACCTTCCTCCAGAGCCGACAGAGAAAGTGTTCCCCTGACGCTGACGCCCTGAATTTGGACTTGTAGCCTACTGGACTGTGAGAGAATTAACTTCTCTTTGTTAAAGCCATCCACTTGTGGTATTTCTGTTAGAGCAGCACTAGATGACTAAGACAGTGAGCCTTGAAGGATTAAGTGGATAGGAGAAGCAGTGGGAGCTGGGTGTTACCAGTAGAATGAATAGCATCAATAAAAGCAGGGGAAAATTAAACAGGTGTGCAAAGAAACAGCTTATTGTTGCTATGGAGTCGATTCTGACCCGTGGTGATCTTGTGTGCTACAGGGTAGTACTGCTCTATAGGATATTCTTGGCTGTAATCTTAATAGAAGCAGATCGCCAGGCATTTCTTCTGTGATATTGCTGGATGGGTTAGAACTGCCAACCTTTAGGTTAGCAGCTAAGCACAAACCATTTATGACACCAAGGGACCTTAAAGAAACTGCCAGTGATCTCATACTGCTACAACTGGAAGTATGAGGCAGGTGTGGAGGGAGGAGGGCTTAAAATATCATTGTTTACTGAATGAATGTTTACATGTTTACTGAAAACCAAAGTATCATCTCTTTAAATTAATATACCCTGATGAAAATCTCACCCTTGGAACATTAATCAGTTTCACTGAAATGTTTCAGATTGAAGAGCAGTTGTATTCCGGATATTTCACTCGCATACTCTCACTGAAAATCTAGTTGCCTATCACATATCTTATATCATCTTTTTTGCCTAAGAAGAACTTTATGAAATCAATCCATCAGGTATATGGTTGTTGTTGTTGTTGTTAGGTGCTGTTGAGTCAGTTCCAACTCATAGTAACCCTATGTACTACAGAACGAAACATTGCCCAGTCCTGTGCCATGCTCACAATCCTTGTTATGTTTGAGATCATTGTTGCAGCCACTGTGTCAATTCATCTTGTTGAGGGTTTTCCTCTTTTTCATTGACCCTCTACTTTACCAAGCATGATGTCCTTCTCCAGGGACTGATCCTTCCTGACAACATGTCTAAAGTATGCAAGACGCAGTCTTGCTATCCTTGCTTCTAAGGAGCATTCTGGTCGTACTTCTTCTAAGACGAATTTGTTTATTCTCTTGGCAGTCCATGGTATATTCAACATTCTTCACCAATACCACAATTCAAAGACCTCAATTCTTCTTTAGTCTTCCTTATTCATTGCCCAGCTTTCGCATGCATATGATGCAATTGAAAATACCATGGCTGAGTAAGGCGTGCTTTGATCTTTAAGGTGACATCTTTGCTTTTCAACACTTCAAAGAGGTCTTCTGCAGCAGATTTGCCCAGTGCAATGTGTCTTTTGATTATTTGACTGCTGCTTCCATGGGTGTTGATTGTAGATCCAAGTAAAATGAAATCCTTGACAACTTCAATCTTATCTCCGTTTATCATGGTGTTGCTTATTGTCCAGTTGCGAGAATTTGTGTTTTCTTTATGTTGAGGAGTAATCCATACTGAAGGCTGTGGTCTTTGATCTTCATCAGTAAGTGCTTCAAGTCCTCTTCACTTTCAGCAAGCAAGGTTGTGTCCTCTGCATATTGCAGGTTGTTAATGAGTCTTCTCCCAATCCTGATGCCATGTTCTTCTTCATACAGTCCAGCTTCTCGGATTATTTGCTCAGCATACAAACTGAATAGGTGTGGTGAAAGGATACAACCCTGATACACACCTCTCCTAACTTTAAACCATGCACTATTCCCTTGTTCTCTTTGAACAACTGCCTCTTGGTCTATGTACAGATTCCTCGTGAGCACAATTAAGTGTTCTGGAATTCTCATTCTTCGAAATGTTATCTATAATTTGTTATGATCTACACAGTTGAATGACTTTGCATAGTTAATAGAACACTGTAAACATCTTTCTGGTATTCTCTGTTTTCAGCCACAATCCATCTGACATCAACAATGATATTCCTCGTTCCACGTCCTCTTCTGAATCTGGCTTGAATTTCTGGCAGTTCCCTGTCGATATACTGCTACAGCCACCTTTGAATGATCTTCACCAAAATTTCACTTGCCTGTGATATTAATGATATTGTTTGGTAATTTCTGCATTTGGTTGGATCATCTTTCTTGGGAATAGGCATAAATACGGATCTTCTCCAGCTGGTTGGCCAGGTAGCTGTCTTCCAAACTTCTTGGCATAGATAAGTGAGCACTTCCAGTGTTGCATCCATTTGTTGAAACATCTCAATTGATATTCCGTCAATTCCTGGAGCCTTGTTTCTCACCAATGCCTTCAGTGCAGCTTGGACTTCTTCCTTCAGTACCATCAGCTCCTGATCATACGCTACCTCTTGAAATGGATGAATGTCGACCGATTCTTTTTGGTATAGTGACTCTGTGTATTCCTTCCATCTTCTTTTGATGCTTTCTGTGTCGTTTATTATTTTCCCCATAGAATCCTTCACTATTGCAACTCAAGGCTTGATTTTTTTCTTCAGTTCTTTCAGCTTGAGAAATGCCAAGCATGTTTTTTCCTTTTTGGTTTTCTACCTCCGGCTATTTGCACATGTCATTATAATAGTTTACTTTGTCTTCTTAAGCCGCCCTTTGAAATCTTCTGTTCAGTTTTTTACTTCATCATTTCTTCCTTTTGTTTTAGCTACTCGAAGTTCAAGAGCAAGTTTCAGAGTCTCTTCTGACATCCGTTTTGGTCTTTTCTTTCTTTCCTGCCTTTTTAATGACCTCTTGCTTTCTTCGTGTATAATGTCCTTGATGTTATTCCACAACTCGTTTGGTCTTCGGTCATTAGTGTTCAACGGGTCAAATCTATTCTTGAGATGGTCTCTAAATTCAGCTGGGATATAATCAAGGTCATACTTTGGCTCTCGTGGCCTTGTAATTTTCTTCAGCTTCAACTTGAACTTGCTATGAACAATTGATGGTCCGTTCTGCAGTTGGCCCCTGGCCTTGCTCTGACTGATGATATTGAGCTTTTCCATTGTCTCTTTCCACAGATATAGTCGATTTGATTCCTGTGTATTCCATCTGGTGAGGTCCATATGTATAGTCTCCATTTATGTTGGTGAAAAAAGGTATTTGCAATGAAGAAGTCATTGGTCTTGCAAAATTCTATCACGTGATCTATGGCATCGTTTCTATCACCAAGACCATATTTTCCAACTACCAATCCTTCCTCTTTGTTTCCAACTTTTGTATTTCAATCACCAGTAATTATCAATGCATCCTGATTGCATGTTTGATCGATTTCAGACTGCAGAAGCTGGTAAAAATCTTCAATTTCTTCATCTTTGGCCTTAGTGGTTCGTGTGTAAATTTGAATAACAGTATTATTAACTGGCCTTCCTTGTAGGTGTATGGATATTATCCTATCACTGACAGCGTTGTACTTCAGGATAAATTTTGAAATGTTCTTTTTGACAGTGAATGTAATGCCATTCCTCTTCAAGCTGTCATTCCTGGCATAGTAGACCATATGATTGTCCATTTCAAAATGGTCAATACCAGTTCATTTCAGCTCATTAATGCCTAGGATATCGATGTTTATGCGTTTCATTTCATTTTTGACAACTTTCTATTTTCCTAGATTCATACTTCGTGCATTCCGTGTTCTGATTATTAAAGGATATTTGCAGCTGTTTCTTTTCATTTTGAGTCGTGCCACATCAGCAAATGAAGGTCTCGAAAGCTTGACTCCATCCACGTCATTAACATCAACTCTACTTTGAGGAGGCAGCTCTTCTCCAGTCCTATTTTGAGTGTCTCCCAAGCCGAGGGGCTCATCTTCTGGCACTATATCAGACAATATTCTGCTGCTATTCATAAGGTTTTCACTGGCTATTTCTTTTCCACCTACTTGTCTGTCAGTTTGTTGTACTGTGGGGGCTTGCATGTTGCTGTGATGCTGGAAGCTATGCCACTGGTATTCAGATACCAGCAGGGTCACCCATGGTGGACAGGTTTCAGCTAAGCTTCCAGACTAAGACAGATTAGGAAGAAGGACCTGGCAGTCTACTTCTGAAAAGAATTAGCCAGTGAAAACCTTAGGTATGTGGTGAGTGTTTATTATTCTTGTAAGGGTAGAGGAGTTGTCCTTGGGTGGCTCAAATGGTTAAGCACAGGACTACTAGCTGAAAGGTTGGCAGTTCAAACCTATCCAGAGGCACTTCAGAAGTAAGGCCTGGAAATCTGTTTCTGAGAAGTCTATTCTGCATACATGGGGTTGTCATGGGTCAGAACTGACTCTATGGCAACTAACTACAATGGTAGAGGTTAGAGAAGTGTATGGCATGGTCTTGTACTTTTTGTGGAATAGCATTAGCGTCGGCACTATGGGGATTTAAAATATGATAGACCTAACTTGGAAGTGATGGGGTAAAATAGAGAAACACTTGACCTGAGCTTCACGTTCATGAAAGTTCTCAAATACGGAATTTTTTTAATATAAAGTTTTTATTTTAGAATAGTTTTAGATTTGCTGAAAAACTGTGAAGATAGTACAGAGAGTTCCCATATACTTGATGTCCAATTTCCCCTATTACTAAAATATTACAGTAGTATGGTCCATTTGTTACAATTATTGAGCCAATACTGATACATTATTTTAAAATAAGGTCTACTTTTTTCAGATTTCCTTAGCTTTTACCTAATGTCATTTTTTTTTCTTTCTGTTTTAGGATCCCATCCAGCATATCACATTCCATTAAGTCATCATGGATCCTCTTGGCTGTGACCATTTCTCAGACTTCCCTTGTTTTTGATGATCTTGACAATTTTGAGGTGTTTTGTAGAATGTCCCTCAATTTAGGTTTGTCTGATGTTTTTCTCATGGTTAGACTACAGTTATGGTTTTGGGGAAAAAGACTACAAAGGTAAAGTGCCATTTTCATCACATCGTATCAAGGGTACATGCTATCTACGTGATTTATCACTAAAAGTGTTAACCTTCATCACCTGGCTCAGGTAGTGTTTGTCAGGTTTCTCCACTGTAAAGTTGCTCTTCCCTCCTTCGCTTTTCATGCTGTAATTTTTCAAGGAATTCACTATGCAAAGCCCACACCTAAGGAGTGGGGAGTTATGCTTCTCCTCCTCGAGGGTTGAGCATCTACATAAATTATTTTGAATTTTTCTACATGGGTGGTTTGTCTATTCTATTTCATTTAGTTATTTATTTAATAATTTATTTATATCCATATGGGCTCATGGATATTTATACTTTGGGTGATAAGTATTGCTTTATTAATTTTGTTGCATAAATTTTTCCTGTTTTGGTCATTAGGAGCTCTTTGAGTTGGCTCCTATGTCCCTTTGACATATCACCATCATTTTTTTGAGCACTTACTTTCTGGCACTACAATATGTTCCAGGCTTACCTCGTATACTTCCTAGAACCAGCTATTTTTTCAAGGGGCCCTCATTCCTTTGACTGGAGAAAGGCATTAGAAACCAAGATCTGGGCACTAGGTGTGCTGATTGGTACTGGGATATCATTGCTTCTGGGCCATCCCAGCTGACACAGTAAGGAAATATATGTGTGCATACTAACCAATGTATATACACATCCCTATAAATATTTCTATATGTAACAATGTGTGTCTACATTAAGCTAAACATGAATTCATACTGATGTCTTCAACTCTAATCAGTTACCACACAAGTCACCCTAACCTCATTTCCTTGCTTATCTATAACCTCTCACTCAAACAACAAGAACTTTGGCTCCCACAATCCGTTTACTTAATTGTGCAATTCCAGTGTACATGTATAGTCATTTCAGAATTATTAACTCATACCCCCATGGGCCACCACATGTCTGTCAGTTTGTCATACTGTGGTGGCTTGTGTGTTGCTGTGATACTGGAAGCTTTGCCACTGGTATTACAAATTCCAGCAGGGTCACCCTTGGTGGACAGGTTTCAGCGGAGCTTCCAGACTAAGACAGACTAGGTAGAAGGACCTGACAGTCTACTTCTGAAAAAATTGGCCAGTGAAAACCTTATGAATATCAGCGGAACGTTGTCTGGTATAGTGCCAGAAGATGAGCCCCTCGGCTTGGAAGGCACTCAAAAGATGACTGCCTCCTCAAAGTAGAGTCGACCTTAATGATGTAGATGGAGTCAAGCTTTCAGGGCCTTCATTTGCTGATGTGGCAGTACTCAAAATTAGAAGAAATAGCTGCAAACGTCCATTAATAATCGGAACATGGAATGTATAAAGTATGAACCTAGGAAAACTGGAAGTTGTCAAAATGAAATGGAAAGCATAAACATTGATATCCGAGGCATTAGTAAGCTGAAATGGACTGGTACTGGCCAAACTGAATCAGACAGTCAGATGGTCTACTATGCCAGGAATGACAAATTGAAGAGGAATGGTGTCACATTCATTGTCAAAAAGAACATTTCAAGATCTATCCCGGAGTACAATGCTGTCAGAGATAGGATAATATTCATATGTCTACAAGAAAGACAAGTTAATACAACTTTTATTCAAATTTACCCTCCAACCAATAAGGTCAAAGATGAGGAAATTGAAGATTTTTACCAACTTCTGCAGTCTGAAATTGATCAAACATGCAATCAGGATGCATTGATAATTACTGGTGATTGGAATGCAAAAATTGGAAACAAAGAAGGATCAGTAGTAGGAAAATACAGCCTAGATGACAGAAATGGTGCTGGAGATCACATGATAGAATTTTGCAAGACCAATGACATTCATTTGCAAATACCTTTTTCAACAACATAAACAGGGACTATACACGTGGACCTCACTGGATGGAAAACACGGGAATCAAATCTACTACATCTGTGGAAAGAGATGGCAGAGAAGCTCAATAAGGAAGACTGAAGAAGAATTGATACCTTTGAATTAAGGTGTTGGTGAAGAATATTGAATGTATTATGGACTGGCTGAAGAAGGAACAAGTCTGTCTTGGAAGAAGTACAACCAGAGTGCTCCTTGGAAGTGAGAATGGCAAGACTTTGTCTCACATACTTTGGACATGTTAACAGGAGGGACAAGTCCTTGGAGAAAGACATCACGCTTGGTAAAGCAGAGGGTCAGCAGAAAAGAAGATCCTCAATGAGATGGATTGAAATAGTGGCTGCAATAATGAGCTCAGGCATAAAGATTGTGAGGATGGCCCAGGACAAGGCAGTGTTTCATTTGGTTGTACATAGGATTGCTATGAGTCAGAATCGATTCGATGACAGCTAACAATAACAACAACAATAACCTATTTAACCTTCCCCTTCCCCCAGGAAACTTAGCAATTACTGATTTGTGTATCTGTATATAGTTTTGCCTTTTCCAAAATGTTATAGAAATTGAATTATCTAGTATGTAGTCTTCTACAGATTGTCTTCTTTCACCTAGTGATGTGAATTTAAGATTCATCCATGTCTTTGTGTGGCTTGATAACTCATTCCTTTTTATTGATGAATAGTATTCCATTATGTGATGTATCACAGTTTGTTTATCCATTCACCAATTGAAGTATATCTTGGTTGCTTCCAGTTTTTGGTAATTATGAATAAGATGTTATAAATATAAGCATGCTGTTTAATATATCTTCAATAAATATCTTCAAAACATAAATCTTCCAATCAGTTGTGTAAATACATAGGATTGTGATTGCTGGATTGTATGGTTAGTGTGTTTAGCTTTGAAAGAAACAACAAAGCTGTCTTCTGAAGTAGCTGGACCATTTTATATTCCCACCAGCAATGAATGAGAGCTCTTGTTGCTCTGCATCCTCACCCGCAATTGGTATTGTCAAGTTTTTGGATTTTAACCATTCTAATAGATTTGTAGTGGTGTCTCATTGTTGTTTTAATTTGCAGTTCCCTAATGACATCTTTTCATATGCTTATTTGCCATCTGTATATCTTCTTTGGTGAAGTGTCTGTTTAGTTCTGCCCATTGCATAATTGGGTTGTTTGTTTTCTTAATGTTGAGTATTGAGTTCTTTAAATACTTTGGTGCCAAGTCATTTATAAAATATGTGTTTTGTAATTATTTACTTGTAGTTTGTGACTTGCCTTTTCATTCTCTTAACAATGTCTTTCATGGACCAAAAAATTTTAATTATAAAATCCAACTCATCAATATTTTCTTTCATTGGCCATGCTTTTGGTGTTGTATCTAAAAACTCATCACCAAACCTAAGGTCACGTAGGTAATCTATTACATTATTTTCTAGGAGTTTTATAGTTTTGCATAATATATCTAGGTGTGTGATCCATCTTGAGTTAATTTTTGTGAAAGATATAAAATCTGTCTCTAGGTTTCTTTTTTTTAACATATGGACATCCAATTGTTCTAGCACCATTTGTAGAGAATACTGTCTGTTCTCCATTGAATTAATTGCCTTTGTGTTTTTGTCAAAGAGCAATTTACTATATTTGTTTGAGTCTAGTTCTGCACTCTCTATTATGTTCAATTGTTCTCTGTTGTTCAATTGGTGTCTATTCTTTTGCCATGCTGCCTTGATTACTGTAGCTTTATAGTTAGTCTCGCAATCAGGTTGTGTGAGTCCTCCAAGTTTGTTCTTCTTGAGTATTGTGTTGGTTATTCTAGGTATTTTGCATTTCCATATAAACCTTAGAATCAGTTTGTCAATTTCTACAGCATACCTTTCTGGGATTTTGTTGAATTATAAGGAAGGTTGGGAAGAGTTGACATCTAAAAAATATTGAGCCTCCAGGAACATGGCATATCTCTTATTTATTTGGATCTTCTTAGATTTTCATCAGTGTTTAGTAGTTTTTCACATACAGCATTCTATACCATTTTGCTAGATTTATATCTAAGTATTTCAGTTTTTTGGTCCTACTATAAATGGTATTGCTTTTTAAATTTTAAATTCCAATTTTTCATTGTTGGTATATAGGAAACAATAGACTTTTGTATATTGACCTTGTGTTCTATGACCTAGCTATAATTACTTATTATTTCCTGGAGGGTTTTTTTTTTTTTTGCTAGATCCTTTGGAATTTTCTACATAGATAATCATGTCATCTGTGAATACAGACAGTTGTATTTTTTCCTTTTTGTATGCTATTTATATTTTTTCTTGTCTTATTGCGCTATTTAGAAATTCTAGTACGACGCTGAATAGAAGCGGTAAGAGAACACGCTTGCCTTGTTCCTGATCTTAGACGGAAAGAAGCCAGTCTCTTACCATTAAGTGTGGTGTTAGCTGTACGTTTTTGTTGATGTTCTTTATCAAGTTTAGGGAGTTCTCCTCTATTCCTAGTTTGCTGAATGTTCTATTATTGAGTGTTGGATTTTGCTTTTTCTGCATCAGTTGATACTATCATATGATTTTTTCATTAGCCCTTAGCCTCTTTGTTAATATGGTAGGTTACATTGATTGATTTTCCAATGTTGATCTAGTCTTACATACTTGGAATAAATCTCACAGGTCCTGGTTATAATTCTTTTTAAACATTATTGGTTTTGATTTGCTAATATTTTCTTGAAGGTTTTTATCTGTGTTCCCGAGAGATATGGTATGTAGTTTTCCTTTCCTGTAAAGTTTTTATCTGGTTTTGGCATTAGGGTAATGCTGATCTCATAGAATGAATTAGTAAGTGTTCCCTCTGCTTCTATTTTCTGGATGAGATTGTGGAAAACTGTTATTAGTTCTTCTTTAAATGTTTGGTAGAATCCAACAAAGAAACTGTCTTGATCTGGCACATCCTTTTTTAGAAGGTTATTGATTAAATTTTTTATAATATATAGGGATCTCCAGATTATTTCTTCTTGAGTATGTTTTGATAGTTTTTGTATTTCAAGGAATTGGTTCATTTCATTTATCAAATTTTGGGGCATAGAGTTGTTTATGATATTCTTTAATCATCTTTTTAATGTCCCTGGGATCAGTAGTGATGAAGCCTCTTTCATTTCTAATATTGTCAATTTGTGTTTTTTCTCTCTTTTTTCTTTGTTAGCTTGGTTAGAGGTTTATCAATTTTATTGATTTTTTTTCAAAGAACCAGCTTTTAGTTTTGTTGACTTTCTCTGTTTTCCTGTTTTAAATTAAAAAAAAAAAAGTCTGTTCTATTTTTATTATTTCTTTTCTTCTGCTTACTTTGTCTATTTTCCTAATTTATACACTTAAACTTTATTGATATTAGATCTTTCTTTCTCTACTGTATGCATTTAATGGTATAGATTTCTCCCTAAGCACTCTTACTGCAACCCACAAATTTTTTTATAAGTTTTATCTTCATTTTTATTTGCTCAAAATATTTTAATTTCTCTGGCAACTTCTTCTTTGACCTATGCTTTATTTAGAAGTGTGTTTTTTAATTTCCAAATATTTTCTAGCACTTATCTTTCTACTGTTCATTTCTTGTTTAATTCCATTGTGGCCAGAGATGATTTGCATTATATCAATTTTTTAAAAATTCTAAAGGTGTGTTTATGGTCCAGGATGTGGCCTATCTTGGTGCATTTCACACCTGAGCTTGAGAAGATTGTATATTCTGCTGTTGTTGGATAGTCTATAAATGTCAATTAGATCAAGTTGATTGATAGTGCTGTTCAGGTCAACTACATCCTTACTGATTTTCTGACTGTCTGGTTTAGCAATTGTTGAAGGGGGGGTGGTATTGAAGTCTCCAATTCTGATGGTGGATTTGTCTATTTTTTCTTTTATTTCTATCTGTTTTTGCTTCTTATATTTTGATGTTCTGTTGTTAGCTGCATACTCATTTAGAATTATTATGTTCTTGGAGAATCGATTCCTTCATCATTATGTAATCTCCCTCTTCATCCCTGGTAATTTTTATTATTATGAAATCTACTTTGTCTTAAATTAATATAGATACTCTAGCTTTCTTTTAAAAAAAGTTTTTGGTGAAAATATACAAAGCAAAACATTCTCATTCAACAATTTTTACATATACAGTTCATTGACAATGGTTACACACTTCACATTGTGTTATCATTCTCCCTATTTCTGCCCATATTGTTTCACCACTGTTAACTTAGAACCTTGCCCCTTTAAGTTCTCATCTGTTTTTTAGAGTTACTATTGTCCATTTAATCTCATATAGATAATTCTTTATAAGATTGCAATGCTCAAGGCAAACATTCTTTATTAAATGCATGAAATTGTTGTTTAATTTAAAGATAACTTCATGGGATAGTTTTTGTTCAAGGCTTAAAAGTTGTTTCTGGGGAATAAATTCCAGTCTCAATGTATCTAGTAAGTCTGATTTCCAATGAGAATTTGAAGTTCTGTTCCACACTTTTTCTTCATTTTGATCAAAATTTAACTATTGGGTCCTTGATCAAAAATTTCAATACCTGGGCACCATCCATTTCTTCTGGTCTCATGGCAAAGGAGGTAGTAGTTCACAGAGGCGAATAGTCCTGCACACCATTTCCTTCTCTGACTCTTAGGTTTCCCCTTCTTCTGTTGCTCCAGGCAAATAGAGACCAGTTGTTGTATCTTGGGTGGCTGTTTGCAATCTTTTAAGGCCCTGGATAATACTGAACTAGGAGTTAGAATAGTGTGATGGTTAATGTTATGTGTCAACTTGGCTAGGCCATGATTCTCAGTATGTTTAATTGTCCTCCATTTTGTGGTATTGTGTAATTATCCTCTATTTTATGTCTTGTAAATCCTAGACCTTTATATGTTAATGAGCCAGGATTAGTGTGGGGTATATCTTGAGTCATACCCTTTAGTCACACCCTGACTCAAATCACTGCCTTACTATATATGGATTCTCTGGCAAATCTTGCTTTTGCTCTGGATCCTGCATTCGGCTTGTCATCATCTGACCTCTTGTTCTTGGGACTTGAGCTAAGAGCCTACCATCTGACCTGCAGATTTGGGTTTGTCAGCCCCTGCAACCACATGAGTCAGGAGAAGCCTCCAGCCTGACACCTGACCCATGGATTTGGGATTTGCCAGCCTCTACAACCACCTGAGCCATTTCCTTGAGATAAATCTCTTTATATATATACATACATATATACATATATATGTATGTGTGTCACAGTTATATTGCCTTATATTTTGCATTGTGTTTTTTCAGGTTAATAGTGCTAATTTGCTATGTGCCAATATTTAAAATATACCAGTTTTATAACCGTGTTTTGGGACTGAAAATATGATAGGAACTTAAAAGGAAAAAAAAAAAAAAAAAAGAAAGTGGTCAGGATGTCTCTTGGTCTCTGAGAGACGTTGTGGTGTAAGATAATGTTTTTGATATCAAGGAACTGGCCACCTGGTTGGGCTTTATGTGGTAAGTGATGAGAATCCCTTTGCAGCTTTGCTGCATTAGGACTTGGCAAACGAAAGGTTTCTGAAATGCCATTTGGGAAAATAAATAAAATCTGGGTTTACCATATCCCATTTTCTGGGAAAAATGAGGGTTTCAGATTTTGTTGTACCACAGTTCATTCCATTGCCCTAACATACTGGACTCATTTTCTTGCAACTCTGTTAAAAAAATGAAAAACAAACAAAAAACAGTGAAAGCTATTAATTTACCACTGTTACAAGAGAGAAAAGATGCTGTTTGTATGCCAAAGACGTGGTAGCTGCAGGCAACTACATTGTCTGAGACTTGGTTTTTGAACTTCTTGCTTCAAAAGACTCAAGAGCAGATGTATTGATGGGATGAGAATCTGTTCTTTCTGGTTTACGAAGAAAGACGTTAACTTATAACCAGAGCTTCCAACCGGTTCATTCAGGTTTGAACCCCTACTGAGAATTTGCATTTCTGACAAGCTCCCAGGAAGTTACACATATGAGTCACCTGGGGATCTTGTTAAAATATAGATTCTGATTTAGTATATCTGGAGTGGAAATGCAAATTCTCAGCAGGAAACTTCTTAGAAATGCAAATTCTTAGCAGTGGTTAGAACAGGAACCAACTGAGTTTGAAGCCCTGCTTATAACTGGGCACTATCAAATTATTTAGCCTAGATTCCTGTCTTCCTCCCCTTATTATTTTCATATTTTTAGTTTTTATAGAAATGCTGAGAAGTATTTTAACATAAATAATTAGATATAGATAGAAGATGTCTTGTTATGTCACTCAATTGTTTTGAACTCCATTATATGACAAAAAACACAATGATCTATTATCAAAACATATTTTACAAGTCAGCTGACAGCTTATAGGCTGTCTATCAATTTTTTGAAAACAAATAAGAACCTTCTGATTTGCAAAATAACTTTTAATTCAGTCAATAGAGTCATGAGTCATTCACTTTCTCAATACTAATACTAATGTTTCAAATTATTCTTTGCACTTTGTTCCTGAGTTTTTCTTTTTTTAAAAAAATTGATGTATAATTTACATGCAGTGAAATGCACAAGTCTTAAGTGCACAGTTTAATGGGTTTCAACAAGGGTACACACCTGTGTAACCCACAACCCTATAAAGTTATGGAATATTTCTATCACCCCAAAGTTCCTTTTTGTCCCTTCTGAGTCAATCTGCACACCTTCAGCCAGGCAACTACTATTCTGATTTCTATTACTATAAATTAATTTTGCCTGTTTTAGAACTTTTAATAATTGGAACTATAAAGTATGTTTTGTGTCTGGCTTCTTTTGCTCAGCATACTGCTTTTGAGATTCTGTCATGCTATAGTGTATATAGATAGTCTATTTTTACTGCTAAATAGAATTCCATTGTTTGAATAAATTACAATTTGTTTATTCATTTTCCTCTTGCTGGAGATATGGGTTGTTTCTAGTTGAACAAAGCTGCTGTGAATATTATTGTACATATCCTTGAAGGATATATGTACACATTTCCCTTCAGTAAAATCCTAGGAGTGGAATTGTTGGATCACAGTGCAGGCGTCTGTTTAACTTTGTAAAAACACCATAAAAACAGTTTATACAGTGGTTGTACAATTTTAGACTCCTAACAGAAACGTATGAAAATGCTACTTACTCAACATCCATGTTACGCATTGTTATGTTTTTAATTTTAACCGTTCTAGTGAGCACATAGAGATGTCTTATTGTGGATTTAACTTCAATTTCCCTGATGACTAAGGATGTTACCGGGTGGAAACCCCAGGTTCTTGCTTGACATGCTAATATTGGCTAATAAATGAGAGACTGAGGTGGGAGAACAGAAAAGGCAACTTTATTCTGTTGGACAAGGAAAATGAGTCAGTTGGAGCTGCTGCCGCCAAGGCTGCTCCCCCAGGGCAAGTAGACAAGTTACTTTCAAGGGGTTTACAAGTAGGGAATTCATACATCAGCAACATTCTTAATCATACTACCAGGAGCAATGGGGTTTACATATAACTTCCAAGCAAAAGCAAGATCCAAATGCAAAGCTGGGGGTGTTGGGGCGGGGAGGAAGCCCAGCATAGGAAACAGAATTTTTAATGTAACTCTGTGGGGGAGGCTCTGTCTCAAGGATGTTGAACATTTTTTTCCCCTCACAGTTTTATGGAATTTGTGAATCTTCCTTTTGAAGTGTCTGTTTAAGTCTTTTGACTATTTTTTTAAAAAGTTGAGTTATTTGTCTCTATTATTGAGTTATAGGAGTTCTTTATATATTATGGGTACAAGTATTTTTTTCAGGTATATGTGTGTGTATATATATATATAGATCATTTTTCTTGCAAACTATGATTTGTCTGATCATTTCTTCATGGTGTCTTTTCAACGGCAGATTATTTTAATTTTGATGAAATTCATCAATTTTTTCTTTTATAGTTAATACATTGTGTATTCTAAGAATTGTTTGCCTACCCCAAGATAGAGAAACTATTCTCCTACGTTTTCTTTCTAGAACCTTTGTGGTTTTGGCTTTTATACTTATGTCTGTGATTTGCCTCATATTAATTTTTGAGTATGGAGGCACATGAAGGAATTGCACTTCTTTTTTTCCCATGTGGTTTTCTAATTATTCCAGCAGTACTTGGTTGAAAAGACACTCTTTTTCTCATTAAATTATACTGATATCTTTCTTGAAAACCAATTGGCCATGTAAGCATGTATCTATTTCTGGACTCTATTCCAGTCCATTAATCAATACATCCATTGTTACTTCAATACCAGAATGTCTTAAATACTGTAGCTTGATAGTAAGTCTTGAAATCAGTTAGTGTAACATCTCCCAATTTGATCTTCTTTTTAAAGATTGTTTTCTCTATTTGACATGCTTTCCTTTTCCATATAAATTTTAAAATCAGTTTATAAGTTTCTACAAAAATAAAGTCTTCTGGGAATTTGAATGAGATTGCAATGAATCTAGGGATCAATTTGCAGAAAATTGGCTTCTTAACAATATTAAGTTTTCTAATCCTTGAACATGGTATATCTCTCCATGGATTTAGGACTTTTTAAATTTTTATCAGCAAAGTTTGGAGATTTCAGTTCACAGGTTTGCACAGAATTTGCTAAATTGATTCATAAGTATTTTTGGTGCTATTGTAAATACTATTTTTTAACATTCCATTTACCGATTGCTTGCAATTAGTATATCAAATACAATTAGTTTTTATATATTAACCTTGTATCTTCCAAACTTGATAAATTCAGTTATTAATTCTAGTAGTTTGTGTATTTCTTAGGATTTTCTACTTATACAATCTTATTATCTGAGAATAAACACAACTTTACTCCATTCTTTCCAATCTTTATATTTTTTATTAATTTTTTTTTACTTTATTTCACTGGCTAAGAACTTTAGTACAATATTGAGTAGAAATGGTGAGAGCAGACATTTTCTCATTGTTCTTGAACAACGAGAGGAACAAGAAGGAAAGTTTCCAGGCTTTCACCATAAAGTATGAAGCTAGCTCTATGTTTTTTGTAGATGCCCTTCATTACATGAAGAAAGTCCTCTTTCATTCCTAATGTGCAATGTGCAGGTTTTTTTTCTAATTATGAATGAGTTTTGAATTTTTGAATCTCCTGAAATGGTAATAGACTTTTTTCTCATTTGATCTCTTTATATAGTAGATTATATTAATTGATTTTTTTTTTACTTTTTCCCATACAAAAATTTATACATACATTGTTATGTGACCCTAATTGCTCTCCCCATACTGTGACAGCTCACTCCTCCTTTCTACCCCTGATTCCCCACATGCATTCAACCAGCTCCTAACCCTCTATGCTTTCCCCTGTCTCACCTATGCCCATTTAGTCTCTTGTATTTACTTGAGCTAAGAGGCACACACCTCACGTGTATCACTTTATGTCCCACAGTCCAGTTCAATCTCTGTCTGAAGAGTTGGCCTTGGAAATTATTTTAGTTCTGGGCTGATAGAGAATCCAGGGGCCATGCTTTCTGGGATTCCTCCAGTCTCAGACCATTAAGTCTGCTCTTCTTACTAGAATTTGAGTTCTGCACCCCATCTTTCTCCTGCTCCATCCAGGACTCTCTGTTGTGTTCCCTGTCAGGGCGGTCATTGGTGGTAGCTGGACACCACCTAGTTCTTCTGGTCTCAGGCTGATGAAATCTCTGGTTTATGTAGCCCTTTCTGTCTCTTGGGCTAATACTTCCCTTGTGTCTTTGGTGTTCTTCATTTTCCTTTACTCCAGGTGGTTAGGAACAACTGATGCATCTTAAATGGCTGCTTGCAAGTTTTCAAGACCCCGGACGCCACTCACCAAAGTAGGATGCAGAACATTTTCTTAATAAGCTTTGTTATGCCAATTGACCTAGATGTCCCTTGAAAGCATGGTCTCTAGACCCCTACTCTTGCTACTCTGTCCTCAGAGTGTTTGATTGTATTCAGGAAACTTCTTAGCTTCGGTTTAGTCCAGTTGTGCTAATTTCCCCTGTAGTGAGTGCTGTCCCTCCCTTTACCTAAGATAATTCTTATCTACTATCTAGTTAGTAAAAAACCCTCCCCTTCCCCCACAACCCTTGAAACCATCAAAGAATGTTTTCTTCTGTGTTTAAACCTTTTCTTGAGTTCTTATAATAGTGGTCTTATACAATGTTTGTCCTTCTGTGACTGACTAAATTCACTCAGCATAATGACCTCTAGCTTCTTCCATTTTATGTTTCATGCCTTCATCGTAGTAGTGTAGTATTCCATTGTGTGGATATACCATAATTAGTTTATCCATTCGTCTGTTGAGGCACCTAGGTTGTTTCCATCTTTTTGCTATTTTGAACAGTGCTGCAATGAATATGGGTGTGCATATATCTATTCATGTGACGACTCTTATTTCTCTAGGATATATTCCAAGGAGCGAGATAGCTGGATCGTATGGTACTTCTATTTCTAGCTTTTTAAGGAAGCGCCAAATCGATTTCCAAAGTGGTTGTACCATTTTACATTCCCACTAAGAGTGTATAAGTATTCCAGTCTCTTCACAACCTCTCCAACATTTATTATTTTGTGTTTTTTGGATTAAGGTTAGCCTTGTTGGGGTGAGATGATATCTCCTTGTCGTTTTGATCTGCATTTCTTTCATGGCTAATGATCATGAGCATTTCCTCATGTGTATGTTAGCCACCTGAATATCTTCTTTGGGGAAGTGCCTGTTCATATCCTTTGCCCATTTTTTAATTGGGTTATTTGTCTTTTTGTTGTTGAGGTTTTGCAATATCTTGTAGATTTTAGAGATTAGATGCTGATCAGATTTGTCATAGCCAAAAATTGTTTCCCAGTCTGTAGGTTGTCTTTTTACTCTTTTGGAGAAGTCTTTTGATGAACATCAGTGTTTGATTTTTAGGAGCTCCCAGTTCTCTAGTCTCTTTTCTGGTGCTTGTGCATTGTTACTTATGGTTCGTATTGTGTTTATGCCAAGTATTAGGGCTCCTAGCATTATCCCTATTTTTTCTTCCAAGATCTTTACCATTTTTGATTTTATATTTAAGTTTTTGATCCATTTTGAGTTAGTTTTTGTGCATGGTGTGAGGTATGGGTCTTGTTTAGTTTTTTGCAGATGGATATTCAGTTATGCCAGCACCATTTGTTAAAGAGACTGTCTTTTCCCCAATTAATGGACTTGGGGACTTTGTCAAATATCAGCTGCTCATAGGTGGATGAATTTATGACTGGAGTCTCAATTCTGTTCCATTGGTCTAAGTACCTGTTGTTGTATCAGTACCAGGTGGTATAATAGGTTCTAAAATCAGGTAGTGTGAGGCATCCCACTTTGTTCTTCTTCTTGAGTAATGCTTTACTTATTCCGGGCATCATCCCTTTCCATATGAAGTTGGTGATTTGTTTCTCCATCTCATTAAAAAATGGAATTTGGATCGGGATTGCATTGTATCTGTAGATCGCTTTGGGTAGAATTAACATTTTTACAATGTTGAGTCTTCCTATCCATGAGCAAGGTATGTTCTTCCACTTATGCATGTCTCTTTTGGTTTCATGCAGTAGTGTCTTGTAGTTTTCATTGTATAGATCTTTTATGTCTCTGGTCAAATTTATTCCTAAGTGTTTTATCTTCTTGGGGGCTGTTATTGTAAATGGTATTGATTTGGTGATTTCCTCTTCGAGGTTCTCTTTGTTGGTGTAAAGGAATCCAACTGATTTTTGTATGTTTATCTTGTATCCTGAAACTTTGCTGAAATCTTCTATTAGTTCCAGTAGTTTTCTTGTGGATTCTTTGGGGTTTTCTGTGTATAAGATCTTGTCATCTGGAAATAGAGATACTTTGACTTCTTCCCTACCAATTTGGACGTCTTTTATTTCTTTTTCTAGCCTAATTGCTCTGTCTAGAACCTCCAGCACAATGTTGAATAAGAGTGGTGATAAAGGGCATCCTTGTTTGGTTCCCATTCTCATGGGGAATAATTTCAAACGCTCTCCATTTAGGATCATGTTAACTGTTGGTTTTGTATAAATGCCCTTAATTATATTGAGGAATTTCCCTTCTATTCTTATTTTGTTGAGAGTTTTTATCATGAATGGGTGTAAACTGCCTTTTCTGCATCAATTGATAAGATCATGTGGGTCTTGTCTTTTGTTTTATTTATGTGATGAATTGCATTGATTGTTTTTCTAATGTTGAACCATCCCTGCATATCTAGTATAAATCCCACTTTGATGATGGTGAATTATTTTTTTGATATGTTGCTGCATTCTATTGGCTAGAATTTTGTTGAGGATTTTTGCAACAATGTTAATGAGGGATATTGGTCAGTAATTTTCTTTTTTTGTGGTGTCTTTACCTGGTTTTGGTATCAGGGTTATTCTGGCTTCATAGAATGAGTTTGGGAGTATTCGATCCTTTTCTGTGCTGTGAAATACCTTTAGTGTAGTGGTGTTAACTCTTTGAAAGTTTGGTAGAATTCTCCAGTGAAGCCATCGGGGCCAAGGCTTTTTTTTTGTTTGGAGTTTTTAAATTACCTTTTCAATCTGTTCTTTTGATATGGGTTTATTTAGTTGTTCTACCTCTGTTTGTGTTAGTGTAGGTAGGTAGTGAGTTTCTAGACATTTGTCCATTTACTCTAGGTTTTCAAATTTGTTGGAGTACAATTTTTCATAGTATTCTGTTATGATTCTTCTAATTTCAGTTGGGTCTGTTGTGATATCACCCATCTCATTTCTTATATGGGTTATCTGCTTCCTCTCCTGTTTTTCTTTTGTCAGTTTGGCCAATGGTGTATCAATTTTGTTGATCTTTTCAAAGAACCAGCTTTTGGTCTTGTTAACTCTTTCAATTGTTTTCCTATTCTCTATTTCATTTAATTCTGCTCTAATTCTCATGATTTCCTTTCTTCTGGTACCTGAGGGCTACTTTTGCTGCTTTCTTTCTACTTGTTCCAGTTGTAGGGTTAATGTTTTGATTTTGATGTTTTCTTCTTTTTGGATGTGTGCACTTATTGCTATAAACTGACCTCTGAGCACTGCTTTTTCTGTGTCCTAATGGTTCTGGTAGGATGAGTTTTCATTCTCATTTGATTCTATGAATTTTTTTATTCCATCCTTAATTTCTTCTATAACCCAGTAGTTTTTGACCAAGGTGTTGTTCAGTTTCCATGTGTTTGATTTTTTTCCTTGCTTTTTCTGTTGTTGATTTTACTTTTCTGGCTTTATGGTCAGAAAAGATGCTTTGTAATATTTCAATGTTTGGATTTTGTTAAGGCTTGCTTTATGGCTTAATATGTGGTCTATTTTGCAGAATGTTCCATGTGTGTTGGAAAAGAAAGTATACTTTGCTGCTGTTGGGTGGAGTGTTCAGTATATGTCTATGAGATCAAGTTGGTTGATTGTAGCATTTAGCTCTTCTGTGTCTTTGTTGAGCTTCTTTCTGGATGTTCTGTCTTTTACCAAAAGTGGCTTGTTGAAGTCTTCTACTACTATTGTGGAGCTGTCTATCTTTCTTTTCAGCGCTGTTAGAGTTTGTTTTATGTATTTTGGAGCCCTGGTTTTGTGTGCATAAATATGTATTATATTATGTCCTCTTGCTGTATTGACCCTTTAATCATTATATAGTGTCCTTCTTTATCCTTTGTGGTAGATTTTACTTTAAAGTCTATTTTGTCAGAGATTAGTATTGCCACTCCTGTTCTTTTTTGAGTGTTTTTTGCTTGTTATATATTTTTTCCCATACTTTGAAATTTAGTTTTTTTGTGTCTTTACGTATAAAGTGTGTCTCTTGTAGGCAGCATATATGTGTTTTTAATCCAATTTGCTACTCTCTGTCTTTTTACTGGTGCATTTAGTACTTTTACATTCAATGTAATTATTGATAGGTATGAGTTTAATGCCATCATTTTGATGCCTTTTTTTGCGTGTTCCTGATATTTTCTTTGTTCCATTTAGTTTCCTGTGCTGAGTTGTCTTTCTTTCTGTATTTTCTTTTCATCTTGTTCAGTATTGTTGATTTTGTATTTGCTGAATCTTTATGTTTTTCTTATTTTTTATTTTGAATTGTAGGATTGTTAGCTTCTTTTGTGGTTACCTTGATATTTACCCCTGTTTTTCTAAGTTTAAACCAGTCTTTTATTTCTGTATATTGCCTTGACTTCCTCTCCATATGAAAAATCTATGTCTACATTTATTAGTCCCTCTTTTTTGTTTTAATGTTGTTGTCTTTTTCATATTGATATCTTTGTTTCCCTATTTTCAGTGTTTTAGCTTTGATTTATTTTTGTGACTTCCCTATCTGAATCAATATCTGGTTGCTCTGTCCTTTGTTCTTGTCTTGTATTGTTATTGATTTTCTAACCGGAGGACTCCCTTTAGTATTTCTTGTAATTTTGGTTTGGTTTTTGCAAATTTCCTAAACTTCTGTTTATCTGGAAATGCCCTAATTTTGCCGCCATGTTTGAGGGACAGTTTTGCTGGATATATGATTCTTGGCTTGTGGTTTTTTTCCTTCAAGGCTGTATATATGTCATCTCATTGCTTTCTTGCCTTCATGGTTTCTGCTGAGTAGTCTGAACTTATTCTTATTGACTCTCCTTTGTAGATGACTTTTTGTTTATCCCTAGCTGCTCTTAAAATTCTCTCTTTATCTTTGATTTTGGCAAGTTTGATTATAATATGTCTTGGTGACTTTCTTTTGGGATCTACATTTTGTGAGGTTTGATGAGCATCTTGGATAGATATCTTCTCATCTTTCATGATATCAGGGAAGTTTTCTGTCAACAAATCTTCAACTATTCTCTCTGTATTTTCTTTTGTCCCCCCCATTCTGGTACTCCAATCACACGTAGGTTATTTCTTTTGAGTCCCACTTAACTCTTAGAGTTTCTTAATTTTTTAAAATTCTGTTATCTGATTTTTCCTCATATAAGTTGGTGTCAAGTGCTTTATCTTCGGTCTCACTAGTTTTGACTTCTACTGCCTCAGTTCTCTTCCTATGACTTTCTATTGAGTTATCTCATTCTGAAATTTTATTGTTAATTATCTGGATTTCTGATTGCTATCTCTCTATGGATTCTTGAAGCCTAGTAAGTTTGTGATTATGCCCTTGAATAACCTTTTAAAGTTCCACTACTGCTTTGTCTGTATGTTCTTTGGATTTCTCTGCATTTTGTAAAATTTTCTTCCTAATTTCTGGAAGAGTGCTGTGTATTAATCTTTTGTATTCTGCCTCTGGTAATTCTAAGAAATTCTCTTCCTCCAGAAATTTATTGATTCTTTATTTTGGGTGCTTGCCAAAGCCATCATTACCCACCTCTTTATGTGATTTGATATTGACTGTTGTCTCTGAGCCATCAATATGTTATTATCATTTTTTAATTTTATATTTGCTTAGTGTGCCCTAGCTTCTTGTGTGTTTTGTTTTGATAATCTCAAATAGGCTGCTTGTGTGTGCTGGTTTGATTATTGGTGCCTTTGAATCTCTACCATCCTATCACCAGGTAGTTAGATCTGTTACTAAGTGTGTGAGCCCAAGAGTCCGTTATATTTTCTTGTATGGATTCAGCTCAGGTGTCCAGGAAGACAGTCACCAAGTGTGTGGTTCAGGCTCTCATCTATAGTCCTAGAGAGGCAGGGTGATTGGTGTAGGCACAGGTATCTGGCTGCCTTAGGGGATCACGTGCTGAGGAAGGCAGGAGGCTGACGGCTGCCCCTGAGTGTCTGAAAGGAAAGCCTGTCCCTGTTCTCTAGAGCGAGTAGGTAGCTGAGTTTTGTAGCTGGACTATGGGCACCCTGTGCTGTTCAGGCACCACTTATTCTTGGACCCCTGTCACAGGTGGCTAGGTGGCATGGGTGGAGCCACCAGTCCTAAAGCCCCTAATGTGGACAGGTAAGGAGGCTGCTTATATGCAGAGCAGTGTCAAATGTCACAATCCTGCCACTTCACAGCTGAAACAGTTGAAGTAAGACGTCAGGTATATAACCTGTTGTACTGTGGTAGTGAGGGCTTATGTTGTTGAAATGGGCCCACAGAAATCTATGCAGGAGTGAAAGGCATTCAAAGTCTGCAGACCTCTTATGCCTAAGCCTAGGCAAAGGAGCTGTGCTAACCCTGAAGTCCTGGCTTAAGGGATCCGGTAGCTTATTTTCTTCCTGTTTGTTAATTTGTTCCCTCTCCAAGGCAGGGAGAATGGCTCAGGGTGCCTTAAGGGATCTATTTCTGGCTCAGGTGATTCATCAGTAACTGAAGCCAGACGGGACCTGGTGCAGAGCGGGGATGGGGGAGGTAAATGGGAGAGAGGTTTTTCCCAAATGAGTTTTCTTTTTTTAATTCCTGCGCCACACACAAGTACTTGTCTTTATCCACTTGAGTGCTGCTTTTCACTGGTTCTGCGTAGCTGAGTAGACTCTGCCAGTGAGTCTCTCCCAATGTTGAAAATGCCTGTAGAGCGCAGCTGTTTGCCCGCCTCACTGCGCACCTTGAGCTGATCCGGGCTGAAGAGTTGCGGCTCCTGCTGGGTCAGGTCTGGCAACTCCTTGTAGCTTCTGAACTGTCTCTCCCTCCCCCCGCCACTCAGTCTGATTCCTCAACTTTGTGTTTGATATTCAGGGGTCCTAGATAGTCATATACAATTGATTCACTTGTTTTTTTTGGTCTTTGTTGTACCAGGGACATAGGAAGCATCAGACTACCCTGCCGTCTTGGCCCTGCCTCTCTGTGTTACATTTTGAATGTGGAAACCACAGCCTAGCAAAATTCTGTTCTAAGGAGTTTCCTTACAAAGATGCCGGTTTGGTTGCTCTGCATGGATTCATAGTGCAAAGGTAGTCTTTTTTTCATTTATTTCATGTTAGTTGACTCTAACTCATGGCAACCCCATGTATAACAGAATGAAGCATTGCCTGGTCTTGTGCCATCTTCATGATAGTTGACATGTTAAGCCCATTGTTGCAGCCAACATATCAATCCATCTCATTGATCTATCTCATCTCTTTTTTGCTGACCCTCTAGTTCATGGATCATAAAATATAGACTAGCAAAGAAAGTGACTTATTGGGTCACACCATGGCAGTTCTGGGTCTTCCAAGATCTGCCTCTCTCTGTCAAGTCTCCTATCTGGACTATCTTTAAAAATCTGTGAATGACCTACAGCAAGTCCAGTAGCAAAGACTTTCAGAGTTAATCTATGTGCAGCCTGATTTTATCTATGATATTTATTGAGTTATTTTCTTCTTAGCAATTGCTTTTTACCCTCTAGCTCTTTTCTCTTCAAAGTAGACCTTGAGGTATCTTGCTATGAATGCGGACTATTACAAGCAGAAGGAGAAAACAAACAAAAACATTTCTGGGCTTTTGAGGTTCAAAAAATTGTTTTGGTTTTTAAGAACCTGGTCTTTTGAGCTGCAATGTCTGAGGTCAGAAGGAAGAATTTTTTTTTTTCCAGTAAAAGTTAACTACTTTCTGTATTCCCGACTCTTCAAGAGACGATAAAGACTCTCAAGGATAGGGGATGGAGAAGAAAGTCAGAGAGAGGATAATGAGCATTAAACGCTCATGGAATCCCCGTGAATGGGTCCCATATCCTGCCCTAACCTCTCCAAGTTCTGATGAGGTGGGGGAAATCTGAGAGGGTCAGAGGATCTCCACTCTCTTCCTGGTCAATAGTTTCTAGGCTCTTAAAATGGCAAAAGTCAAAGTATGATTTTCAGCAAGTTAAAAACAAGATATATATATTTGTAAAAATGTATATTATATATTTGTATATATTTTTGACCATGTGACAAAAATGTGTTTAACTCATTAATGAGGTAACCAGCTGGATTATAAAGCTAGTTTAAAGGAGAATATAAGAAGTGAATAATATCTGATTAATGTATTCTTATAGGGCAATAAAACCATATATTTTGGAATTCTTAGATATCTAAAATAATCTTAGATATTACAATTGTTTGTGGTCCTCCAAAGCTCAACCTTACCTTAAAAACCATATTTCTTAGTATTTTAACGTCTCTTGCTAGAGATAAATTAATTAACAATTCAGTTGATTAATTAATTACTTTAACTGGCTTAAATTAAAACTCTCTCCTTGGGGGTGATAATTAACAAAAAGTTGAGAAATGCTTCCCAAGAGCATCAGATGACCTCTAAGAGGACTTGTTAAATGTTGCTCCGCTATTAATTCGAAAGACACACAGTAATCTTTTTGTCTCATTTCCAAGTTGTGAATATTTTTTTTTTGATCTAAGAGAACCATAGAGTAGAGATGGCTGTGTGGGACATCTAGATAGAGAAGATCAAAGACATTTAGCTTTAGAGAGTCCCCAGAGAGGTGTGGGAACATAAAAATATGTGCTGTGGGATCCCAAAGCCCCAGGATTCAGCTAAGTGACAACCAGACATGACTTGGACCTGAATTTGGAAGTGGAGGATGCAATAGCAGCAACCACGCTCATCTCAACAGGCACCAGAGAAAACAGAGATGATATTGGGTACCAGCCAAACACATGCACCTACCCATTCACCATACCCTGGCGTTATGTAATCCTTCTAGAATATTCCTGCAACCCACGAGGGTAGGGATAGAACTAGCTCTAAATTAACTCATATTATGTTTCCACCAGCCAGCACAATGGGGACTCAAAATAGAAACCAAGCTCAGGTAAAGGAAAATATAGAACATCACATTTGTTATACCTCTGATTTTGTGACATGAAATTTTTTCTTACTATATATGTTTGTGAGGAAAAGGAGAAGAGGAAAACTCAATGTGGTGGTGACAGAGTGCTGGATTCCCCTATTACTTCTTTGTTTTTTATTGTGGTAAAAATACATACAACAAAACATTCACCAATTCAACAGTTTCTAAATATACAATTCAGTGATACCGATCACATTCTTAATGTTGTACAACCATTGTCACCCCTCCTTTGCCAAATTATCTCACCACCATTACTATAAACTCAATGTTCCCTAAACTAAAACTCCCCCTCTCCTCCTCCTTTCCACCTCTGCTAACCATTAATAATTTTTGGTTTCTATATATTTGTTTAATTCATATAAGTGAAATCATACAGTGTTTGTCCTTTTGTGACTGACTTAGTTTGCTAAGCATAATGTTTTCAAGGTTCATCTATGTTGTGGCATGTATCAGGACTTCATTTCTCTCTATTGTTGAGTAATATGCCATTGTATGTATATACAGGCAGTCCTCTAGTTACGAACAAGATCCATTCCTAAGTCTGTTTTTAAGTTGAGTTTGTAGGTGAGTCAGAACGGGTGAACATAGTACTGATATAGCCTTGCTTTAGTGCAAGAAAAGGCTTGGGGCCTTTTCAATGATTTAAAAGATGCACATGCAGCAAGTGAAGGTGATTGTGGTGAAGAATTTATGGCTAGTAGGGGCTAGGTCAATCATTTCAAAGTGAGGGAAAATTTACATAACGTTAGAGTGTATATACGAATTGTCCATAAGTCGGTTGTTCACAACCCAGGGACTTACTGTACTACATTTTGTTTATCCATTCATTTGTTGCTGGACATTTTAGTTGTTTCCACATTTAGACTACTGTCAAAAGTGCTGCAATGTCTATTACTTCTTGAAAACCTGAAACAGCCACTGGGGAGCACCACAGAAGAGCATTGTCTTAGTCATCTAGTGCTGCTACAACAGAAATACCACAAGTGGATGGCTTTAACAAAGAGAAATTTATTTCTTCACAGTAAAGTAGACTAAAAGTCCAAATTCAGGGCATCAGCTCCAGGGAAAGGCTTTCTCTCTCTGTCGGCCTTCTCATCAATGTTCTCCCGGACTAGGAGCTTCTCCCCACAGGGACCCCGGCTCCAAAGGAAATGCTCTGCTCCTGGCACTGCTTTCTTGATGGTATGAGGTCCCCCTGTCTCTCTGATCACTTCTCTCTTTTATGTCTCAAGAGATTGCCTCAGGACACAATGGAATCTTGGAGACTGAGTCTTGCCTTACTAAAACAACTGCCACCCATCATCCCTCATTAACAGCATAAAGGCAGGATTTACAACATATAAGAAAATCACACAATACCAGGAACCATGGCCCAGCCAAATTGATACACACGTTTTTTGGGGAACATAATTCAGTCCATGACAAACATACTCTGGGTCTAGGGGAACTTTTCCTGTAGAAATTCTCACATTTGTTGTGATATGGGTGCAAAGTATTGCTAACTTCTTTAATCAAAGTCCAAAAACACAGGAGAATTAGCAGAGATGGTGTTCTTACTCCAGAAAGTTCTGCTGGCCTACTCTTCCCTTTTACCCACTGAATGAATAATTTCTTTTAGAAGGATCGGCACAAAACTGTTCCTTTGAAGCAGAGGTTAGAGATGTCACAAATGTCCAATTTTTCCAAACTGGTGTACCACTCCATCATCTCTAAAATCTACTCCTCCTCCCATTACTACTCTCCCTCCTGTCTTTGGGTTCTGTAATTCGCCACAATGTCTCACAGAACTCACAAACCATCAAGGAAATGGGTCACACAGTTGTGGAAGCTGGCAAGTCCCAAATCCATGAGCCAGGCATCAGGCTGGAGGCTTCTCCTGACTCATGTTGTTGCAGGGGCTCATGAACCCAAATTGGCAGGTCAGACAACAGGCTGCGGCTCATAAGGCTGTGGAAGCTGGCAAATTAGGTCAGATGATAGGCTACTGGCTCAAGTTTCAAGAACTGGGGGTCAGATGATGACAAGCCAGATGCAGGATCCAGAGCAAGAGAGAGAGCATTCATATGTATATGGATGCAAACCATATCCTCAAGGAATCTCTTCTTATTTGAGCAAGGCAGTGGAAGGGTGTGACCTGAATAAGGGTGATAAGGGTGGTGACTAGGGTAAGGGTGGTGACTTGAGTTGTACCATCTAGTAAGATGGTGACTCAAGATACATCCCACCCTAATCCTGCTTCATTAACATAATGGATAACTCACTCCCAAATGGGGCCATAACAGGCATAGAGACTAGGATTTACAACACATCACAAAATGGAGGATAATTACATCAGATCACAAAATGGAGGATAATAATACCAGACCACAAAATGGAGGATGACTACTTCATTAGATAACTGCCAAATTACATCATTCTGTGACTGCCAAACCACTGAAAATCATGGCCCAGCCAAGGTGACACATAACCCTAACTATCACAGGTTCCATACACCCTATTTGCATTAGCATCAAGCTGTGAAATCCCCTTGGTGGGCCACAAGCACCTTATTTGCATAGTCCCACCCAATCATTGTGTGGGAGTCACAAAGACTATGGCCAAAAGGGCCATATTAACCAATTAAATGCAGCGCACCCACCCTGCTAACTTTCCAGGTGGTCAAATCCTGTTTGAATTTAAGTGCTTAGCATTTTCCTTCCTGAGCTGCTTGAATCTCAGAGAAATAGCCCTGAGCAATGTGAAATGAAGCTCTGGAAAAAATGTTATTGTTAAACGATATGGTGGTCTCTGAGCTAAGTTAACCAACTCTGCAAAGATGAGAAAGATAGTCCAGGGCTTGTGTCAGGCCTGCTGCTCCCAGCTTCTTGGAACATTTGCAGTGTCAAAACAGAATTTTCAATAAGAATGAACTTGTGTCAAAGATTTACTCAACTTGCTAATGAGGGAACCAGTAAGACACTGAAGCTGGTTCAAAGAGGAACTGAAGAACTGGTAATTACAAGCATTTAAAAAACATGTTAGAATAAATTACTAGGTTAGGTACACAACTTGTTAATGTCCTGCAGAGCATATAAAAGCAAAACCTTTGTATTTTATGTGTCAGACAGAAATTATTATTCTCTCTCCTGGACAGAAGTCTATAACTTAATAAAGCTTTATAGAATCTAATTACTAGATAGCAAATTGAAACACAGGTATATGCTCCTACATAATTAAATAATCTTTGGGAAGACCTGTTAAACCATGTCCCAGTATGACTTTGAAAGTTTGTGCTTCCTCCCCTTTGCCTTATCTCCAAGTTTTGGATAATATATTTAACAGTAGCTCTTTGAAATACTGTTGACAGTGTCTAGGGCTTATCTCAGAGCTATAAAAACCAATCGCTGTCAAGTCGATTCCAGCTCTGGGAGACCCCATGTGTGTCAATAGGACTGTGCTCCATAGGGTTTTAATGACTGAATTTTTGGAAGTAGATTACAGGTCTTTCTTCTGAGGAGCCTCTGGTTAGACTTGAACCTCCAATCTTTTGGTTAACAGTCAAGTGCATGAGCCATTTGCACCACCAAGGGACTCTGTTAAATCAGTGCTCTGAGGCAGGATTACATATGAACCATAATTGAGGAAAATACACAGCATATTGCTGCTCTCAATGTGTTCTACCAGAACATTGAGCTTCCTTGGGAGAGAGAACTACCATAAATAACGCAACAGAGCTCTGGCTTGGAGGAAAGGTGGAGATCAGCTGGGAGATGCAGGGAGGTAAAGGAATTTGGTATCACTGAACTTCAAGTGATTATTACTTTGGGCTTAAATGGGGATTTTAGCTGAGCTCAGGTGAGCTCCATCCTACAAAGGAAAATAGAGTGAAGAGAATAGATTGAGTTCTGGGTTGGTCACTAGCTAAACGTGTGACTTGGGCAATTCACATAAGATCTCTACATGTGGCAGCTTGTCTCCAGAGATGAGTCCCCATGAACTATGCCTCTATGTTTAACCCCTCTGTGAAGTCCCCTCCCATCATGAAGTGGGCTGAACCTTAGCTTTGCTTTAACAAGTAGAATGTGGCAGAAGTGATGCTGCCTCCATACACAAAAAGTAACTCAAGATGAATCAAAGACCTAAATGTAAAACCTACAACTATAAAGATCATGGAAGAAAAAATAGGGACAACCCTAGAGGCCCTAAGGTATGGCATAAATAGTATACCAACCATAACCAAAAAAGCACAAACAGCAGAAGATATACTAGATAAACGGGACCTTCTAAAGGTTGAACACTTAAGCTCATCAAAAGACTTCTCTAAAAGAGTAAAAAGAGAACCTACAGACTGGGGAAAAAAAATTTGGCTATGACTTATCCTACAAGGGGTAATCTCTAAAATACATAGAAAACTTCAACACTTCGGCAACAAAAAGACAAACAATCCAATTGGAAAATGGGCAAAGGACATGAACAGACACTTCTCCAAAGAAGACATTCATGCAGCTAACAAACACATGAAAAAATGCTTGTGATCCTTAGCCATTTGAAATATGCCAATTAAAACTACAATGAGATACCATCTCACCCTGACATCAATGGCACTGATCAAAAAATCAGAAAACAGCTGATGCTGACTAGGTTGTGGAGAGATTGGAGCTCTTATACGCTGCTGATAGGAATGTAAAATGGTACAACCATTACAGAAAACAATACCGCACTACTATAAAAAGCTAGAAATAGAAATACCATATGATCCAGCATTCCCACTCCTAGGCATATAGCCTACAGAAATAAGAGCAGTGACATGAATAGACATGCACATTGTGTCATTATTCACAATAGCAAAAACATGGAAACAACCTAAGTGCCCATCAACAGATGAATGGATAAACAAACTGTGGTATATACACACAATAAAATACTAAGCAATGATAAGGAATAACAATGAATCTTTGAAACATTTCACAACATAGATGAATTTGGAGGACATTATGCTGAGTGAAATAAGCCAATCACAAAAGGACAAATATTGTATAAGACCACTATTATAAAAATAAAAAAAAAAGAAAAGGTTTACACACAGAAAAAAACATTCTTTGATGGTTACCAGGAAGGGAGAGAGAAGGAGGTAAATTACTAAGTAGATAGAAGACATGTGGTAATATTGGTGAAGAGAAAAACAATATGCTATATGGGGGAAATCAGCACAACATGACAAAAGCAAAGCAAGACATTGAAAGGAACACAAGAACAAACAGCAACTACAGAAATTACTATAACATAAACAATCCTGAAACAACAGTACTAACAAACAATTTACGAAGGGATACATAGGTAGATAGGTATGCTAGGGAGGAGTGGGAGGGTATAAGGGAGTGCACCCACTTGCAGATATAGGTTAGCTTGTGGATATCTCTACATACCTGTTTGTAGATGTTGCATATATACTAATTTAGACAATAGAACACACAAGGGGCAGAGTCATAGAAACTTCTTATGCACAACAAAATACCTCCTGGGATGAAGAAACTAGACTTGAAGGCTAAGGACCATAGACTTGGGGGACATCTACTTCGATTGGCATAACATAGCATATAAAAAGTATTCTACATTCAACTTTGGTAGGTAGCATCTGGGGTCTTAAAAACTTATGCATGGCCATCTAAGATATGACCAGTAGTCTCTTCTTGTCTGGTAAAGAGAGTGAAGAAAATCAAAGACTCAAGGAACAATTAGTCCAAAGGACTAATGAACCATATGCATCACAGCCTACAAGACCCTGAGACTAGAAGAACTAGATGGTGCCTGGCTACCACTACCAACCACTCTGACCAGGATCAGAATAGAGAGTCCTGGACAGAGTGGGAGAAAAATGTAGAACAAAAAACCAAATTTGTAAAAAAGGACCAGACTTACTGGCCTGATAGAGACTGGAAGAACCCCCAAGACTACGGCCCTAAGGCACTCCTCTGACTTGGAACTGCAACCATTCCTGGAAACCACCTTCCAGCCAAACGATAGACAGGCCTATAAAATAAACAATAACGCTTGAAAAGAACATACTCTATAGAATAAACAATTATACGAAACCTAAAGGGAAACATTTGCCCAAAACTAAAGATGAGAAGGCAGGAAGGGGTAGGAAAAGTAGACGAAAGGAAACAGGGAACCCAGGGCAGAAGTAGGGAGAGTGTTGACACAGTGTGGGGATTGCAATCAATGTCATGGAACACTTTGTGTACAATTTGTTGAATAAGAAACTAATTCACTCTGTAAACTTTTACCTAAAACACAATAAAATATTTAAAAAATAAAAATAAAAAAAAGAAGTGATGCTGATTTTACCTAAGATTAAGAAGGCCTGATGGCCTCTGCTCTTGAGCTCTTGGAAGTCAGCCAGCATGTGAGACGTCTGACTGCCCTGCTGGAGAGAGGGACCACAGGTAGGGGCCCTGGAGGATGAGAGGCCACGTGGAGAGTGAGGCCTCATGGAGGAGCTCTGAGGTACTGGGCATGTGAGTGAGGAGCCATCTTAGAAGTTCCAGCCCAATCATCCTTGCAGAGGCCACCAGCCCCATCCATCATCTGACCACAACCAAATGAGAGTCTTTAAGTGAGTACAGCAGAACTACCCAGACAGCCCCTCAACCCACAGAATTTTGAGAGTTACAAATAAATATTTGTTTTACTCCATTCCATTGTCAGTTGTTTTGTCACGTGGTAATAGAGAACTAAAACACTGTTCCTCAGCAATGACTTCTAAGATTCTTTTTCAGATTAACAATTTCTTGACGCTAAGTCTGATAGACTAGGATGGACGTTGCCTAAGCCCTATGAGAACAGCTTTGTTCTCTAATGACAGATACTCAATATGCATTTGAGTACAGGGAGTGTTTTGTTGAATTTGACAGAACTGGTAACACTATCCTGCGGACGTGAGCTGTGGGAAAGCAAAGTGAGGAATTTTAGTAAGTTTCTCTTTATCCCAAAGGAAAATTGCAACCCAGCAGCTGTCAAGGAAATCTCTTGCTTCTTGGCTTGAATTTTTAGTTTCAACTGGGTCTTTGCTGAAACATCATCCCTTTATAGAGATCTACCAGCAGTCCCCTATCTAAAGTAGCATACTGGCCACTTTATATCTTATCTTGCTGGGTGGTACAAATGTTTAACGTGCTTAGCTGCTAACCAAAATGTTGGCAGTCCAAGTCCACACATAGGCACCTGAAAGAAACGCCTGGTCATCTACTTCTGAAAAATCAGCCATTGAAAACCCTGTGGAGTACAGTCCTAGTCTGACAACATGGGATCGCTATAAGTCAGAGTCAACTCCACGGCAACTGGTTTAATGGAAATACTGGGAGATGAAAGTCTTTTTTTTTTTTTTTTCTGCCTGGAACTAATACAACAGAGAAGAAACGCCAGGATGCTAAGGGAATGCAGAAGAGTTCAGAGGTGAACTTCAAAATCGATGAAATGCTGGGCTAAATGCCTTAAAAACAAGCAAACAAAAGCCATTTGAAAGGGCTAATGATGTCATTGCCAAGTGAAGACAGAACCATGTGGGAGAACACCTAGGGTAAAGTTTAGCCTAATGAGAAAAGAGGGAATTTAGGGGGGGAAATTAAGCTTAACTGCAGCAATGAAAAGTTTGTGGCATCTTGTCTTCTTTTAAGCCAGGGGTGCACTATTTCTTGAGTTATAAAGTTGTACAAATCATTGGAGGAGATGCCTTCAGGACGAATCCCGAGCAATACTTGGTTAGAGAAAGACAGGCCCTAAGATGACCAAATTCCTCTTTTCTGTTGCTTTGTAGATGGTTTTATAGCTGCCTCACTGGGAGCTCGGTGCAAACCTGAAGAAGGAAAAATTTACTTGGGGATGAGATTTACTATGGCAACAAAATATTTGTCTTTTAAAGAAACCTGGTGGCAAAACAAGGTTTATAAGATTTTAAACAGAAACATACTTTATTTAAAACAAAATGCAATAGTCTTATGATTGTTTTAAAATATTTGAGCCTACTTTTAAAAAAACCATACCCTCCATAAATCTTGCCTGCCACGTGATTTTTGAATTTGGAAAAAGTAACATTTGAAAATGTGTGGTTTAATCTACAATAGAATTAAGCTTTTTTTTTCCCCTTTGAATTATTTAGACTATTCAATTTTATTATTTATCAAAGTTGTAAATACCACAGGTTTTCAAACTCCCCAATAAGATATCAACAAAGAAACAGCAATATCAAATGCAGGCTTAGATGTGGTTCTTGGTTTTTCTTTAAAGGAGTCTAAAACATCCAACCTCAAACTATTTTTTTCTGTCCACTGCTTGCACTGTGTTAAGTGACTCAGTTTATGTCTTACGAGCCATCTGCCGACCCCACGGCCCTGCCTTGTATCTCTCTGCAGAGTCTGTTGTTTGTGATTCAGGAAAGGATTGCACCAAGTTCTGAAATAGGGCCTGTTTTGCATCATGGAGCTCTAGGAAATGAGAAGGGAAGGTCATGGAACCACACACAAGCAGCATATTTATTGCAAAAGAGATGTGAACCCAGCTTGATTCTGAGTTGTACCTTCTACTCATAATTTAAAGTTTTGATCTGCAAGGGGCTTCAGAAATCATTCAATCTCCATTCTGATATTCAATTTCAGAGACAGAAATAATGTCATAATTTGGAAAAAGCTTTTTGAAATGGGCCAAATGCTTGGCTGCTAACCAAAAGGTTGAGGATTTGAGTCCACCCAGAGGTATCTTGGAAGAAAGGCCTGGAGATCTACCTCTGAAAAATCAGCCATTGAAAACCCTATGGAGTACAGTTCTACTCTGTCACATATGGGGTCGACATTAATGGGAGGGCAACTTTTTTTTTTCTTTTTTTAATGTAGTAGATATGAAAAAGAGGCTTAAAGAGTTAAAGTGACTTCTAATGATCCAGAATAGAATCAATGATAGAATTTGGGCAAGGATGGATAATGTTCTGGTAATGCTTAGGAAAATATTTTGGTGTGAGAAAATCATGGTCAATCTTAATGTGTCATGGACTTGTATGTTTATGTGTGTTTTGTCCCATTGGTGCATCTAACTGGAAAATATTTTGTTCTGAGAGCCTTTTAGGGGCTTTCAAGGCTATTAGGCTTTTTTGACTATGAGTTCAGAAAAGAGATATAAACAAACCTCTGTGCATATGAAAACTAGTACATGGATGTTTCTTTTATGGCTAACTTTATTAATATGGTAAATGCACATAGTTTAAAAGATGTATAAATATTAGGGGGCTTATAACAATAAAAAACAATTCTCTGTCTCACTTGATTCTTACCATGCAGTTTTTCTTTCTAAACACACCCACTTTTTCTTTTTTTTTCTTCTAGTCTTTATATCCATATTTCTGTATTACATGCTTACTTTATAGAAATAGCAATATATGCAGGATAGGTGAGTTTTCTTTAATTTTAGACATTATTTATTAACTTTCCATTATGATAGTTGAGGATTGAGCTTAGTCCAGAACTAGAACCTGAGATTGAATTTCTCAATCCCTGGCAAGTGTGGACTTGGGATCAGATTCACAGATTTTGAAAAAGAAAACCATGTGACATTTTTTGCAACCACATGTGAGCTCTAGCACACAGCTGTTACTATGTGCAAAGTTCTGAGTCCTTTGCAGATCCTAAGTTATCTAAGACTCACATCTTCTGAAATAAGTATCATTATCCCTGTTTTACAATTTTTTATAATGGGGCTCAAGGAGCTTAAGTCCAAGGTTACCTAGCAAGTACATCGTAAAGCAAGGATTTAAACTCAGATCTATTTGATTCTAAAGACCAATCATTTCCCTAATGTTTCTTAATGCCTCTAAAAGAAACTTTAGTCAAACAAAAACTTCTTTGTACTCTTTGAGCACTGTCATAGGCTGAGTTCTCTAGAGAAGCAAAACCAGTGAAGCATCTATATATATGTGTGTGTGTGTGTGTATATATATGTATATATATACAGAGAGAGAGATTTATATCAAGGAAATGGCTCATGAGGTTATACAGGCTGGAAAGTCACAAGTCCATGGGTCAGACTGGAAGTTTCTCCTGACTCATGTAGCTGCAGGGGCTGGCAGGCCGCTAGCTCACACACTGTGGAGGCTGACGAATACCAAGATAGGCAGGCAGGCTGCTAGCTCAAGTCCCAAGATCCAGAGGTCAGATGAACAGGAGCCAGCTGCAGGATCCAGAGCGAGCAAAAGCCCTCAAGCCTTGCCAGGAAGTCCACCTATATTGGATACAGGCCACATTCCCATGGAAAATTCCTTTCAGCTGATTGGCTACTCACAGCAGATCGGATCATGGAGGTGATTACATCATTACATAACTGCCAAATTACGTCATAACTGCCAAACCACTGAGAATCGTGGCCTAGTCAGATTGACACACAACCTTAATGATCACAGGCATCATTAAGTGCTGTGACTGCTTCTACCAGAGGGGACTTCTGTGTTCGACTACTAATAGAAAGGTTGGCAATTTGAACCCACCCAGTGACATGGAACAGGAAAGGCCTGACTATCTGCTTCTGTAAAGACTACAACCAAGAAAACTCTATGGAGCAGTTCTACTCTGTAACACTTGAGGTCGCCGTGTGTCAGAATTGACTTAACAGCAATGGGTTTAGTTTTTGTCTTTTTGATCAGAAAAATAGGGCCATCAGAATAAGTCATTGCATGAAGAGGTAGGTGTGAGTGGGATAGAAGAGGGTGCCTGGCACCTGGTGGTAGGAAGGAAGATGGTCAGGCTCCCCCGCTGATTTTGAGAGAGCAGAGGACAAAGCAGAATCCTAAAGGCAGCAGATCTCAAGTGTTTAGTCCTGGGCAGGTTGACTCTCTCAAAGATCCTTCGAACTCAGGCATCTAGCTGGCAGGGGAGAACTTAGGCTACTAAGACGAGTCTCTCTAATATTAGAGTGAAAAATTCTTTTCATATTGTCTTGCACCTTGGGTACCTTGGATAGGTCAGATGTCTCCATTCGTGAGAAAATACTATGATTTTCTAAGACATTGCTGAATGTAAATGGAAAAATGAAAGTGACTTCTATTATTTCCTCCCTCCCTAAACTGGAGAAGAAGATAGTCCTTGCCTAAGAACATGACTGGATTCTTAAAAGAAGCAATATCAAAATGTTGGCAACGTCTTTGGTCAGCTAAGGAAATGGCCATTATGAGGCATCTCAGTGTCTAGCGAAGACATCCCCACCTTCCTAGCACTAGCAGGCTTGAATGGTTGTGTGGATGGTGGTGTAGGTGAATGGGCCTTTAATGGGGTTGAACCCAAAATAAACCCATTGCTATTGAGTTGACTTGACTCATGGCAACTCCATGTGTGTCAGAGTAGAACTGGGATCAATAGAGTTTTCAACGGCTGATTTTTTGGGAAATAGGCAGCCAGGTCTTTCTTCTGTGGCACCACCTGGTAGATTCAAACTGCCAACTTTTCAGTTAGTAGTCAACCACAAACTGTTTGTGCCACCCAGAGACCTTCAATGGGCCAAAGAAACCCCAAATCCTCTGTATAGTAAGGTGAAGAAGAAACTCTAATGTGTGAGATGTGGCATTGCAAATCATGGCATAGTGGAAAATTTTGTGCTCTTTCTGGTGGTTTTAAACTCTACTGTGTCTGAGAATTAATAACTGTCCTTGGAAGGGTTGTGTGTATGTATGTATGTGTGTGTTTCTGTCTGTTTGATTGACTTAACAGTTCTTCCTTGGACAATAAGAAGAACATAGGAGCAAAACTGCAGCTCACACTGGTGGAGAGACCCAGAAGGGAATGGACCCTGGAGTACCTCTCCCCACCAAGGACTGGTCTGCAGACTTGGTGTGTCCTCCTGGGGCCCTTGGGACTTACATTAGCATTACCATATGAGCACTGAGGAAATGAAGCACTGTGAAGACACTGGGAAGACTCATCTCTACGGGTCGTGTGAGGTTTCCCAGTGGGTGGAAATGCATGTGGGGGAGGTTAAAAGAGGGAACGTTTTCAAAAAAGCATGGACCTGAGTACAGAACAGTAAATTTAGGGTCTTGGAGCATCCATGAAGGGTCTCTGGAATTTTAACTTCTCGGATGCTTTTTTCTTTTGGACCAATTGAAAAGCCTTAATTAGACTACATTCCTGCTTTGTAATTCCCTTGTTACTTCAACTCTTCGGTAAAGTCTTGTATGTGATGTGGTGGAGAGAAGAGGAGAGACAGTGAAGGTAGGTATGTCTTGCCCGACATCCATGCCTCTGATGGAGCCTGTGCAGAGGGAGGAGACGGTCTGTGCAAAGACAAGCTGTGCGGTTGGAAGTAGTGTGGTAAGGGACAGTGAGGACTGATGGTCAAGTAAACAACTCAGGAGAGAGTCAAAAGAATCTCCTTCCTCTCGTTTCTTACTGTGCTTTAACTAATTGGAAGCAACTGCTGAAAGTGAGAGCTTGATGCTTGGGTTACTTCACCTTATTTGACTTTGTCTCATGTACTTTGGAAATGTTATCAGGAGGGACCAGTCCCTGGAGAAGGACCTCATGCTTGGTAAAGTAGAAAGTGAAAAAGAGGAAGGCCCTCAACAAGAAGGATTGACACAGTGGCTGCAACAATGGGCTCAAACACAGCAACGATTGTGAGGATGGCACAGGACTGGGCAATATTTTGTTCTGTTGTACATAGGGTTGCTATGAGTCAGAACCGACTTGACAGCACCCAACAACAACAACAATTTGAGAAGAAGGTTAATTCCACAACAAAGGCTGCTTGGGCTATGAAAATCAGAGCTCATTTACCTTGGAAAAGTCGATCATTGCCTCAGTTTTCCATTTTGCTTATTTTTACCTGTATGATATTGAAGGAACAACTAATGTAAGAACATCATCTGTGACTAAAACCAGCAAATTAAAATACATACTCTTGATAACTCTGGGAAAATGGTGGTGGTAGCAGCCGCATAGTTTTTGGAGATTCTCAAATTGCTACACAAAAAGAGGTAGATCAAACTAAATAGAAAATCAAAATATTAACAACATTCAGAAGCAAGCTATCCCCAGGAATTTTAACGTATGAGTAGGTGGGGACAAACTACCAATAGCTACAAGACCTGTGTGCTGTTGATTTCCATGTGGTAGGAAGTGGGAGGAGAGAGGGGAGCACTGATGTGAGTGGTAGATCTGAGAACAGGAGGATCCCCAAATAGCCAACAGGTGTTCCCTGGAAAATAAAGCAAGTGAATTTGAGAGCCGTGGCTGAAATTGGGGTGGTCTGGTCCACTCCTGTAGCAGTTCAATGCAAGGGGCCTGCAGGCCCAGCTCCTAGGAAGTCTCAAACTGAGCAAGCATGACTTCTTTCCAGGGCAGGTCTGACATTGAGGAGAGCTCCCTGGTATAGAAGTGAGGTTAGCAGGAGAAGAAAGAGAGACAAAGATAAGAAAGCATTCCGATATAAGTGGAGAAGGAGATGGGGAGAAAATCTCAGAAAGCAAGATACCTGATGTTTTAATACAACATGGAAACAGCAGAAGAGGGAGCTCTGTGATGTCAGACAAGCTGCTGGAACCAAGCCTTCTTCTAAAAGTTCAGTAAGGTTGAAATTCTCATCAACATGAGCACTAGAACAATAGGTAGGTAAAATTCTACACACAGCTACTAAAAGATAAAAGAGAACAGGGAAGAGAGTAACAAACATCCTTACAGATAGTGAAAGCACACCAAAAAGACACACCCCATTATGTTGTTTAACCTCTTCATTTTACGATCAGGAAACTGAGAACTAGAGAAGTTTGGTAAATGGCCATGTTTTCATAAAATTAAATAGTCACAGAGCTGAGACTTCTGGGCCATAAACATTTAGACAACCCTATTAACTTTAATCTGCTCCTTTTAAATATCTTGGATGGCTTTGAATCCTTTTTTTGAAATAATTATTCCTTATCATCTCTGTGTGAAACTGAGCCTGGGATATAAATTCTCTTCAAAGGTGCTTCATGGCATCAGCAACTGGCAAAAGAGATTCAAATACAATTTGTGACTTCCCAGCTCACTTTAACCTTTAAAACTAAAAAAAAAACAAAATAAATGCATTTTAAAGGAGGGAATCTTTTATGAAGGAACCCATAATCTTTTAGTGACAATTTAATGGATAAATATTAGGTATGCATACTGATATTTAATTGTGTTCCCCTTAAAGGTAGACAGATTTGAGAAGCTAAATGGGGTTAAAGGAAAATAGGCCAAGAAACAATGAGGATTACTTATTATCAGAATTTTCCGTGAGTTTGAATTTGTGTGTGTGTAAGAGAGAGAGAGAAGAAGAGAGAAGCGGAGACAAGAGAAGGGGAGATAAGAAAAGGAGGAAAGAAAAGGGAGGCAAGAGAAGGAGGGAAGAGAACTGAAGAGAAAAGAAGATGGGAGGGAAAGGGAGAAGAGAGAAGACACAAAGAAAGGAGTTAATAATGAGATGTAGCTTTTGCCCAAAAGCTGGGGAAATATCCTCTTTTGTGGATTTGCTAATGTTGAAAAGAATGTGTGTTCCCTCTTGGTCTCAGCTCAGTGGGTCCTTCAAATTGCTTCCTCATAGTGTTAGCTGGGTGAGGTGGCAAATTTCCCCTTCATGTCATCACCACCCCATGATTTCTATTCTGACACAAGATGGAGGAGGGAGAGACTTAGGCAGGGTTCTTTAAGGCTCAGAGGAGCTTCATTTCCAACTGTAGCCTCAATGGGGACAGATTTGTGGCCCTGTATGATCCCTGTGTGGATGGCTACAAGAAGGTCAGTTCAGGACTGAGTATGTTTCCACTTGGCTTCCTATTATGCCCCAGAAGATAATTTTCCCTCAGAATTCAAGTTCTCCACTTCTATTTTCCCTGTTATTGAAGTCCTGACCACTACTCTCTCCTTCATCAGGTTTTGATATTTATATTTAGTATATAGTATCTGTGAGTGAGAAACTAGTTCTGGACTCTCCTTGTCTCTCACATTATTCCTGGCCATTGTTTGTGTTTTCCCAGCCAGTGATTAACATCTGTTTGGTTACAAGGAGAAAAGAGTTCTTTCTGGTACAATTACAAGAATTTGGTGGGTATCAAATGGGGAAGAAACACAGATTAATATTTAGAAATATTACCCACCACCTGATGTTATGTGGACGGCAAGAATATGGTTCTTTGCTCCATCATGTCTTCACAACTGGTGCTATATACAATCCTTGATGGCCATCTCGCTAAGAGAGGGTGAGGGCATCACCTTGATAGAACTGAAAAAATGAGCATAGAAAAACAAAGAAAGAAAACAAAAAAAAAAGGATATAACAGGAAGGCACATCTAGGAAAAATCCCCATTTATGTGCAATAAATTTTCTATGTGTATGCAAGACATCAGAATTTGTGATGTTGATAGAACTCACATCTTGACTTCTGAGGCTAACCTGTTTGGGTAACTGCAGAATGATCTAAGTCATTCTACACTGGTACACTCTGGCTGTTGGCCAACACAGGGTCTGAGGTCTAGACCTCCCAGTGACTGAGTACAGAAAACTGTTAATGCTTTGGATGTGTTTCAAGTCTTTCAAGCTATTAGAAGACCATTTTGTGTTCTAAGAAAGATAACTCAGTAAAATAAATTGTAATAGTATGAAACAGCTAATGCAACTCTATAAGTCAGTTGTTTATTTCTTATTCCCTAACAGGCTAAGAGCACCCCAGTTGGCATTCATCTCTTTCCACCAATTCTCACATTGCCCTTTGAGTGGTACATACTCTATTACAGCACTTGGGCTGTTTTGTACTAAAGTGAAACCAGACTGTGTCGTTAGGGTATCATATGATCATATAGAGACAGGCTGAGCTGGAGGACCAGGTGGGCCCAAGGGCCCATGGAGGACCCTGTAGGATAAGGAGGGGCTCTTTGGCCTGGGCAGAAAGAATAATAGAGAGAAGGGAAGTTAGATGGTCACTTCTAACTGAAGCAATTCAGCTCCTCTCTTTCTAGTAACATCTGACAGTTTTGGCATCCTGTGTGCACTAGGTAGCAAACAGCTTAGCCAAGTAACACCTCCCGTTTGGCATTGGGATTTCAGGAAGGTGGGCAATGAGGAAACTGCAGGCATAGCAAATAGGGAAGGGACAGAAGAGATGATGGTTTGGATGGGGCTGAATTAAGGAAGAATTCTGAGATGTTTTAAGACTCATTGCACACATATTAATATTTAGAAATATTATCCATCACCTGACATTAGGTGGACATCAAGAATATGGTTTTTTGCTCTGTCACGTTTTGACAACTGGTGCTATATCCAATTCTTGATGACCATCTCTCTAAGAGAGGGTGAGGACAGCACTTTGATAGAACTGAAAAAACTTCCTGGATTCCCAAGAAGGCTGGGAATCTAACTCAGAATGCATCTCAGGGTTTCCCACGTCCCTTCTAGAAAACTATGGAGAGGCTTCCTTAGCATAGACATTTATCTCTGGCCTTTTGGGAAAGTCCTCATAAAATGCTTCTGAATTTATTTATAGTAGGTTCCCAACTTCACCACTACATACATTTTGGGCTGGATAAGCCTTCTTTCCGGGAGGCTGTCCTGAGCATTGTAGGATGTTTAGCTGCAGCCACGGACTCTATTCATTAGATGCCTCCCCTGTTGTGACAACCAAAACTGTCTCCAGACATTTGGTAAAATGTCCCCAGGGGGGCAAAATTCCCCCTCATGCCTCTTGAGAACCACTGATTTAAAGTGAGCATATTAATCAATGTAAAAGGGAATGAATAGCTTCTCAAAAGCTAGAATTATCTACTAATTAAAAAAAAAATGCTTATCTTGTTGCCTCATGCATGTCTACACTTGAATTCTACTGCTTGTATTTGAACATTCAATTTCTGGATGATTTCTTGCTTTCAAAAAAGGAAATGATATTTGGGTCAAAAAAATCTTGCAGAAGAGGATGCCAGGACATTTCAAATAAAATACACACTAGTGTGTTTTGTGTATTTCTCTTTCAAAACTCAACAGATATACAAAGATTATTTCAGAATGACTTTTCCTGCATGCTTTGTATATTGGGAACCATAAACCATCCCTTTAAGGAGCCCTAGTGGTGCAGTGGTTAAAGTGCTCGCCTGTTAACAGAAAAGATTGGTGGTTCTGAGCGGGGGTCTTTGGAGGCAGAAGTGACTTGGTGGGGCTGTTCCTTGAAAGAGAAACAAGGAGAGCTACGGGTCTGGACTGGACTTCCCAAGGGTCTGTGCACAACATGGGGGAATCATGGGAAGGGAATGAGCTTGGCAAGGTAATCGAGCATAACGGGAGAGCTGAACACTGTGTGATCTTATCCTGCTTTCTGCGATACCTCTGAATTGCCATGAAGTTGTCTAGCTAATGAGATGATGGGTTCAAATGCATTTTTTAATGGAAACCAACGGGCAGCCAAGCTCAATATCTATGATAACATGGGGGAGAGCCAAAACGGCAGCCATGGATGAAGAATACTGAGAGGCCAACAAGGATATAGGATAGGCAGGGCTATAGACTTTCATAAACCGTAATGTTGAGGGTTTGAACCAAATCAGAGAGAAAAAAACAAAAAAACAAAAAACCTGTTGCCATCAAGTTGATTCCGACTCATAGCGACCCTATAAGACAGAGTAGAACTGCCCCAGTGAGTTTCCAAGGGGCTGCTGGAGAATTCGAACTGCCGACCTTTTGGTTAGCAGCCAAGCTCTTAATTACTGTGCCACCAGGGCTCCAAGGGATATCTGAATTACTCCTGTATTTTATCCTACTTACTTTTAGGGACTAAGAGGCACTTTTTAGAAAGAAACAGTACTCAACTTTTTAACAACCTTCATTTTGATATTGATGTTCCAAGTGGGATTGGAAGTGGTGACTCTTTAACAAGTTTAAGATCTTGGATGGCTGTTGAAATGTGGATGAAAGAAAAGCCAAACTAAAGAATGTGTATAAAAATGTTCAAAATAGATATAGGCAGGGCAAGATGGCACTCTAGGCAGAAACACCACGCCGTCCCTCCACAGCAAAGATCCGAAAAACTAAGCCTAACAGAGAATCAACAATCCTGAAACCCTAGAACACCAAATGAAGAGATAAAGAACTCAGCCAAACACCAAACGGAGTGAGAATACTAAAAGAGAACGGAGAGCGAGGAGAGACTCATGCAGAGATTCTTTACCAGCTAACGCAGCGTGGATCCACCAACTTGGATTCCTATCGGAGACCAGCGAACGGGACAGCAGCCTCGCAGAGCGTCCAGTGGGAGAAAGAATGACCGGTAAACTGCGGTGCGCGCTTTCCCACCCCCCACCCCTCTCCGCCTCGGCTGGGGCTCCCCTGCTTTCCGTGGCCAGGGTCCCTGGGCTGGGGGGCGCTGGTGCTTGGAATCCACGTGCCCGGGCTGGCGGCTTTCTGAGAGCCGTTTGCTGGCTGCTGGCGAAGCTTTTTCTGCCGCCTCCCCCTCCTTTTGCCCGGGTGCCTGATTCTGAGCGCCGTCTTTGCTCTCTCCTGCGGGGCTGTGGGGCTGCGTTCGGGCGTGTGGCTGCTTCCAGGTCTGGGCTGCTGTGCTGGTGAGATCCCGGGGCCTTTGTTCGTTGGCCCCTCTGCTTCCCGTGGCCACGGTCTCTTAACCCCGAGACTGCTGGCTGCTTGGAATTCACGCCCCTGAGTGGGGGCTCTCTGGGTCCCATTTGTTGGCACTGACTGCTGGTGTTGCTTTTTTTTTTTTTTAATTTAATTTAATTTTTTTTTAATTTTATTTTTCTTCTTTTTTGATTAGTTTTGTCATCTTTTCCCTCTTTTTCCCTTTTGTCTTTCTTCATTGCTTAGTTTCTCGTCTCTCTATCTCTTCCTTCTCTTTCTGATCCCTGAATACCAGGCGATGTATGCCTCTGTACCTTCTGGCCAGTCTGTGCTGTGAAAACTGAGACCGACTCCCCCAGACCTCATAGCTGCAACAGTGGGATCCCTGGGAACTTTGCAGTTCTTTAACTTTTCTGATTTTTATTTGTTCATTCTTTCCTTTTCTTTCTCTTCCCCCTTCTGGTTTCCTCCATCCCATAGTTTCTCATCTGTACATTCCAACGACAAGCTCTCCTAGTATTCTTTTATGTTTGTATGCTTTTTGCTCCTGCTCCTCTCTCCTCTCTCCCATATCCAGCTTAGCTTCACACATAACCATCTTCCCGCTGCACCCTGCCTACCTGCACCGTGCACTTGACATCACACCACCAAGCTGTGCAGGCACGCCCTATTGGAACCTGCCCAGCACTGACTACCGACCATCGTGGTGGCTGCAGTGAGTGCCACAAACAACCCGTCCCAGTGGCTCCTCTTCAGCTAGATCTGCCCAGCTGTACCACAAGGACAAAACAAACAAACAAAAAAATCTACAATCAATAAACGAGAGAAATATCTACTGAATGCCCTGAAAACAGCACACAATATCAAAACATTTACAAAAACAAGACAAGATGGCTCCAATAGGCGTCCAAATTAAAACACCAGATAACTCTCCTGTGGAAGAAAATGCACTAGAAGTACCTGATAGGGAACTCAAATCACTAATACTCGGAATTTTCCAAGAACTGAGGCAAAAAGCTGACAAACATGAGGAAAAAATAGACAAATTTACAGAAAATACAGACAAAAAATTTGAAGAATTCAGGAAGATGATGCAGGAACAAAATGCCAAAATAAATTCACAACTTGAAATTATACAAAAACAATAATTAGAAATCCAAAAGATAAACAACAAGATTTCAGAAATGGACGGTGTCATAGAAGGGCTGAGAAGTAGATTTGAAACCATGGAAGACAGGATCAATGGAACTGAAGACAAACACTTGGATACAACTCTGTTTCAGGAAAACTCAGAAAAAAGAACAAAGAAAAATGAAGAGACCCTGAGAGTTATGTGGGACACAATTAAAAGCAAAAACTTACGAGTGATTGGCATATCAGAACAGGGGGAGAAAACTGAAAACACAGAGAGGATTATTGACGAACTGCTGACAGAAAACTTTCCCAATATCATGAAAAATGAAAAGCTGGCCATCCAAGAAGCTCAACGAACCCCATATAGAAGAGACCCCAAAATAAAATCACCAAGACATATCATATTCACACTTGCTAAAACTAAAGACAAACAAAGAATCCTGAGAGCAGCTCATGAAAAACAAGAAGTCACATACAGAGGAGAAACAATAAGACTAAGCTCAGATTATTCAGCAGAAACCATGCAGGCAAGAAGGCAATGGGATGACATATATAAAATCTTGAAAGAAAAAAATTGTCAGCCAAGAATAATATATCCTGCAAAACTCTCATTCAAATTTGATGGTGAAATTAGGTCATTTCCAGATAAACAGAAACTAAATGAATATGCAAAAGTCAAACCAAACTTACAAGAATTATTAAAGGGAGTTCTTCAATCTGAGGACAAACAGCTTCAGCCCTCAGGCAGGACCTAGGACCTAGGACGCAGGTTCATATGAACCAGATACCATTCTAGGAACTGAACTACAGAGGACTTTCCAAAAACAAAAGAAATACAACAGGGAATCAGAGAAATCAATCAAAGGATGACAACAACATCAAAACAATGAAAGAGAGAACAAACGGCATAGGTATAGAACCTTCTAAAGGAGAGGAAGGCAAGGCGATACCAAGTAAGGGTAGACTGCTTCAAAATTATAAAGATAAGGGTAAAATTCATGGTAACCACAAAGAAAGTTAACAAACCAACTCATAAAAATAAAGACAAAAAACATAAAGTCTCAACAAAAACAAAACCTACAAAAACAAAAGAAATGAACACAAAATCCACAAACAAAAGTAACTCAGCACAAGAGAGTAAGAAGAACAAAGAAAACTTCAGCATCACAAAAAAAAGCACTACAAAATGACAGCAACAAACTTCCATCTATTAATAATTACATTGAACGTAAATGGACTCAATGCACCCATAAAGAGACAGAGAGTGGCAGAATGGATAAGAAAACAGGATCCATCAATTTGCTGTCTACAAGAGACACACCTTAGAAACAAAGATGTGAATTTATTAAAAATCAAAGGTTGGAAAAAAATATATCAAGCTAACAACTATCAAAAAAGAGCAGGAGTGGCAATTCTAATCTCAGATAAAATAGACTTTAAAACAAAATCCACCATAAAAGACAAAGAAGGACACTATATAATGATTAAGGGGATGATCCATCATGAAGACATAACCATAATAAATATCTATGCACCCAATGACAGGGCTCCAAAATACATAGGCCACAGAGCAATCCTCAACAAGATCCAAAACGTTGAGATAATTCAGAGTATCTTCTCTGACCACAATGCCATCAAGGTAGAAATTAACAACAGAAAGAGCAAGGAAAAAAAATCAACTACATGGAAACTGAATAATACCCTGCTTACACTTCACTGGGTAATAGAAGAAATCAGAGATGGAATCAAAAAATTCCTAGAATCAAATGAGAATGAAAACACATCATACCAAAACCTTTGGGACACAGCAAAGGCAGTCCTCAACTTTTAGCAATAGATGCACATATCAAAAAAGAAGAAAGGGACAAAATCAAAACATTAACTACAGAACTCAAACAAATATAAAGAGAACAACAAAAAAAGCCTACAACCACCAGAAGAAAGGAAATAGTAAAGATCAGAGCAAAAATAAATGAAATAGAGAACAGAAAAACAATAGAAAGAATCAACAAAAGTTGGTTCTTTGAAAGAATCAACAAAATTGACAAACCACTGGCCAGACTGACAAAAGAAAAACCGCAGAGGGCACAAATAACCCAAATAAGAAATGAAATGGGGGACATTACAACAGACCCAACTGAAATAAAAAGGATTATAACAGAATATTATGAAAAACTATACTCCAACAAATTTGAAAACCTCGAGGAAATGGATAAATTTCTAGAAACATACGGCCTACCCAAACTACAACAAAGTGATATTGAAAATCTGAACAGACCCATAACAAGAGAAGAGATTGAAAAGGTAATAAAAAAACTCCCAACCAAAAAAAGCCCTGGCCCAGATGGCTTCACTGGAGAATTCTACAAAATATTTACAGAAGAGCTTGTACCAGTTCTACTCAAGCTATTTCAGAGCATAGAAGAGGAAGCAACACTTCCAGATTCATTCTATGAAGCCAGCATAACGCTGATACCAAAACCAGGCAAAGACATCACAAAAAAAGAAAATTACAGACCAATATCTCTCATGAATATAGATTCAAAAATTCTGAACAAAATTCTAGCCAATAGAATTCAGTATCATATCAAAAAAATAATACACCACGACCAAGTAGGATTCATACCAGGTATGCAAGGATGGTTTAACATTAGAAAATCCATCAACGTAATCCACCACATAAATAAAAGGAAAGAAAAAAATCACGTGATCATCTCAATTGACACAGAAAAGGCATTTGACAAAGTCCAACACCCATTCCTGATAAAAGCTCTCCATAAAATAGGTATAGAAGGGAAATTTCTCAACATAATAAAGGGCATCTATGCAAAACCAACAGCCAACATCATTCTTAATGGAGAGAGGCTGAAAACATTCCCCCTGAAAACAGGAACAAGACAAGGATGCCCTTTATCACCACTCCTATTTAACATTGTGCTGGAAGTTCTAGCTAGAGCAATAAGGCAAGAGAAAAAAATAAAGGGCGTCCAAATTCATAATGAAGAAGTTAAACTCTCCCTGTTTGCAGATGATATGATACTATACATAGAAAACCCTAAAGACTCCACGAGAAATCTACTGGAACTAATAGAAAGATTCAGCAGAGTAGCAGGATACAAGATAAACATTCAACAATCAGTTGGATTCCTATACACCAGTAAAGAGAACAATGAAAAGCAGATCAGGAAATCAATACCATTTTCAATAGCCCCTAAAAAGATAAAATACTTAGGAATAAATCTGACCAGGAATGTAAAAGACCTATACAAAGAAAACTATAAAACACTGCTGCATGAAACCCAAAGGGATCTACATAAATGGAAAAACATACCATGCTCATGGATAGGCAGACTCAACATTGTGAAAATGGCAATTCTACCTAAAGCAATTTACAAATACAATGCAATCCCGATACAAATACCAACAACATTCTTCAAAGAGATGGAAAAACTAATTATTAACTTTATATGGAAAGGGAAGAAACCCCAAATAAGTAAAGCACTACTGAAGAAGAAGAATAAAGTTGGAGGACTCACACTACCTGACTTGAGAACCTACTATACAGCTACAGTACTCAAAACAGCCTGGTACTGGTACAACAACAGAGACATTGACCAATGGAACAGAATTGAGAACCCAAATGTAAACCCATCCACCTACAGTCACCTGATCCTCGACAAGGGCCCAAAGTCCATCAAATGGGGAAAAGACAGTCTTTTTAACAAATGGTGCTGGCAAAACTGGATATGCATTTGTAGAAAAATGAAACAGGACCCATACCTCACACCATATACAAAAACTACTTCAAAATGGATCAAAGACCTGAATATAAAGCCTCAAACTATAAAATTCATAGAAGAAAAAATAGGACCAACACTTCAGGCCTTAATACATGGCATTAACAGGATACAAACCATAAACATCAACACAAAAAACCCAACAGATAAACTAGATAACTGGGATCTTCTAAAAATCAAACATTTATGCTCTTCAAAAGACTTCACCAAAAGAGTCAAAAGAGAACCTACAGACTGGGAAAAAATTTTTGGACAGTACAAGTCAGACAAAGGTCTAATCTCCATAATCTACAAGAAAATCAAACACCTCTACAACAAAAAGACAAACAATCCTATCAAAAAATGGGCAAAGGAAATGAACAGACACTTCACCAAAGAAGACATTCAAATGGCCAACAGACACATGAGGAAATGCTCGTGATCACTAGCCATTAGAGAAATGCAAATTAAAACCACAATGAGATACCATCTCACCCCAGCATTACTGGCACGAATCAAAAATACTGGAAATAACAAATGTTGGAGGGGATGCGGGGAGATCGGAACTGTTATGCACTGCTGGTGGGAATGCAAAATGATACAACCATTTTGGAAAATGATATGGCGTTTCCTCAGAAAGCTAGAAATAGACATACCATTCGATCCAGCAATCCCACTCCTAGGAATATATCCTAGAGAAATAAGAGTCATCACTCGAGTAGACATATGCACACCTATGTTCATGGCAGCATTGTTCACAATAGCAAAACGATGGAAACAACCTCGATGTCCATCAATAGATGAATGGATACACAAACTATGGTACATACACACAATGGATTACTATGCAACGAGAAAGAACAACAATGAATCTGTGAAGCATCTCATAACATGGATGAAACTGGAGGACATTATGCTGAGTGAAATAAGTCAATCACAAAAGTACAAATATTGTATGAGACCTCTATTGTAAAAACCCATGAAAAAATTCACATGCAAAATGTAACAATCCTTGTTGGTTACCAGGGATGGGAGGGGAGGGGGGGATACTAAATATGCAATAGATAAGTGGAACCTTGGGTGAGAGGTGAGATAGTACACAGTACAGGGGAAACTAACACAACCTGCACAAGGAGAGGTCATGGAGGCCCTATAGACACATCCAAACCCCCCGAGGGACTGAGTTGTTGGACGGAGGGCTCTGGGGACCATGGTCTCGGGGAACATCTAGCTCAATTGGCATGACACTACTTATAAAGATAGTGCTCTACATTCTGCCTTGGTGAGTAGTGTCTGGGGTCTTAAAAGCCTATGAGCGGCCATCTAAGATACTCCACTGGTCTCATCCCTTCGGGAGCAAGGGAGAATGAAGAGAACAGGATACAACGAAAAGATTAGTCCAAAGGACTAATGGTCCACAGCTACCAAGGCCTCCACGGACTGAGTCCAGTACAGCTAGATGGTGCCCGGCTACCACCACTGACTGCTCTGACCAGGATCACAGCAGAGGGTTCTGGACAGAGCTGGAGAAGGATGTAGAGCATAATTTTAACTCCCTCCCCCCCAAAAAAAAGACCAGATTTACTGGCCTAAAGAATACTGGAGAAACCTCAAGAGTGTGGCCCCCAGACACCCTTTCAGCTCAGAGGTGAAGTTGCCTTCGAGGTTCGATGTTAAGCCTGGGAGTGGACAGCCCAGTAAAACTAAATGGGACTAACGAGGTACAGGAGTCCAGTGACAAAGGCCAGAAGGCAGAGGGGGAGTAGGAAGCTGATGATAAGGAACACAAGTTGAGTAAGGACACTGTCGATGTGTTGTGAGATTGTTGACCACTGTTATAGGGCAACATTTGTAGTAACTATTAAATGGGAGGCTGTTTTGTCCTGTAAGCCTTCATCTTGGGCGAGAATGGCAGCACAATTGGAAGAGCATAGTCAATATCACTTAAATGTGTAAGTAAAAAGTTTTGAAATGGCGTTAAAAAAAAAAAACCAAATGAGACTAATGAGGTACAGTAGTCCAGTGACAAGGGCTAGAAGACAGAAGGGGACAAGGAAGTCCCCTGGTGATAGGGAACACAAGGTGGAGTAAGGATATTCTTGATGTGTTGTGAGATTGTTAACCATTGTCATAGGGCAACATGTGTAGTAACTGTTAAATGAGAAACTATTTTGTTCTGTAAGCCTTCATCTTAAGTGAGAATAACAGCACAGTTGGAAGAGCGTAGTCAGTGTCACTGAACTGTGTATGTAGAAATTTTTGAAACGGTGTATCTTTGGCTATCTGTATTTTCATCAAAAAAAAAAAAAAGGTTGAGAATTTAGAGGCTTACTATGTTGTGGGGTTGTTAACCAATGTCATAAAACAACATGTGTACCACTGTTTCATGAGAAACTATTTGCTCTGTAAGCCTTCACCTGAAGTACAATAAAAAAAAAAAAATGTTCAAAATATAACTTTAAGGGCAGCATGTGAAAGGTGAGGTGTAATAAGAGATTTTATAATATTTTAATTTATGTAGGAATAAAAGTGCATATTATGAAAGGTTAGTGAACTGCTGGTTTTGCATATTTTATTATACATTTTAAGGAACATGTTGTGCGCAAAATTGGAGATTGCTGGGAAACTGAAGAACAGTAGTTACAGAAACAGGCAGAGAAATCAATGGGTGAGTTGAGGTTAAATATTGGCATTTTTTGAAGAATCTCTTCATCATAAAGAAATAGAGAGGCTCATTTCATGTTCAGTATTTCTTTCCTAGCCAAGGTGAGACAAGTATGGGGACTCAAGCTAAGTATACATTAAAAAAAAAAATTGTTTTTAAACTTCATTGTGCTTTAGGTGAAAGTTTACAGTGCAAATTAGTTTTTCATTCAACAATTTATACACAAATTGTTTTGTGACATTGGTTGCAATCCCTGCAATGCATCAGCACACTTCCCCTTTCCTTTTCCACCCTGGGGTCTCTGTGTCCACTCGTCCAGGTTTCCTGTCCCTTCCTGCCTTCTCTTCATTGCTTTTGGGCAGGTGTTGCCCATTTAGTCTCATATACTTGATTGAACTAAGAAGCACATTTCTCACATGCATTATTGTTTGTTTTATAGAACTATCTAATCTTTGGCTGAAGGGCAGACTTTGAGAGTTGCTTCAGTTCTGAGTTAGCAGAATATCTGGAGGCCACAGTCTCAGGGGTTCCTCGAGTGTCAGCCAAACCAGTAAGTCTGATCTTTTTTTGTCAATTTGAATTTTGTTCTATATTTTTCTCCTGCTCTGTCTGGACCCTCTCTCGTGATCCCTGTCAGAGTGGTCTGTGATGGTGGCAGGGCTCCGTCTAGATCTTCTAGGCTCAGTCTGGTGGAGGCTGTGGTTCATGTGGTCCATTAGTCCTTTGGACTAATATTTTCCTTGCATCTTCGGTTTTGTTCATTCTCCTTTGCTCCGACATGATGGGACCAATAGACGTATCTTAGATGGTCACTCACAAGCTTTTGAGACCCGAGATGCTCCTCACCAAAGTAGGATGCAGAACACTTTCTTTATGAACTATGTTATGCCAGTTGACCTAGATGACCGTAAGACCATAATCCCCAGCCCTCAGCCCTCAGCCTTAACCTAACTTGGTCCCTCAAAGTGGAATACACAGGAATCAAATTGACTACATCTGTGGGAAGAGACAATGGAAAAGCCCAATATTATCAATCAGAACAAGACCAGGGGCTGACCGCGGAACAGACCATCAATTGATCACATGGAAGTTCAAGCTGAAGCTGAAGAAAATTAGAACAAGTCTACGAGAGCCAAAGTACGACCTTTAGTGTATCCCACCTGAATTTAGAGACCATCTCAAAAATAGATTTGACACATTGTGGGATGACGAGTTGTGGGATGACATCAAGAACATCATACATGAGAAAGCAAGAGTTCATTGAAAAGACAGAAAAGAAAGAAAAGACCAAAATGGATGCCAGAAGAGACTTTGAAATTTGCTCTTGAACATAGAATAGCTAAATCAAAGGGAAGAAATTATGAAGTAAAAGAGCTAAACAGAAGATTTCAAAGTGCAGCTGGAGAAGACAAAGTAAAGTATTATAATGACACGTGCAGAGACCTGGAGTTAGAAAATCAAAAGGGAAGAACACGCTCAGCATTTCTCAATATGAATGAACTAAAGAAAACATTCAAGCCTCAAGTTGTAATATTGAAGGATTCTATGGGGAAAATATTAAACAAAGCAGGAAACATCAAAAGAAGATGGAAGGAATACACAGAGTCATCATACCAAAAAGAACTGGTTGACATTCCAATGGTACTGAAGGAAGAAGTCCAAGTTACACTGAAGACACTGGCTAAAAACAAGGCTTCAGGAATTGACAGAATACCAATTGGGATGCTTCAACAAACAGATGCTACGCTGGAAGTGGTCACTGATACATGCCACGAAATTTGGAAGATAGCTACCTGGCCAATCAACTGGAAGAGATCCATATTTATGCCTATTCCCAAGAAAGGTGATCCAACCGAATGCAGAAATTATTGAACAATATCATCAATGTTACACACAAGTAAAATTTTGCTGAAGATCATTCAAAAGCCGTTGCAGCAATACATCGACAGGGAACTGTTAGAAATTAAAGCCAGATTCAGAAGAGGATGTGGAACCAGGGATATCATAACGGAAGTCAGATGGAACCTGGCTGAAACAGAGAATACCAGAAAGATGGTTACCTGTGCTTTATTGACTATGCAAAGGCATTCGATGGTGTGGATCATAACAAATTATGGATAATATTGCAAAGAATGGGAATTCCAGGACACTTAATTGTACTCATGAGGAACTTGTACATAGATCAAGATGCAATTGTTTGAATCGAACAAGGGGATACTGCGAGGTTTAAAGTCAGGGAAGGTGTGCATCATAGTTATATCATTTCACCATACTTATTCAATCAGTATGCTGAGCAAATAATCCAAGAAGCTGGACTATATAAAGAAGAACATGGCGTGAGGATTGGAGGAAGACTCATTAACAACCTACGATATGCAGATTACACAGCCTTGCTTGCTGAAAGAGAAGGGACTCCAAGCACTTACTGACAAAGATCAAAGACCATAGCCTTCAGTATAGATTACACATCACAGAAAGAAACAAAAATCCTCACAAATGGGCCAATAAGGAACATCCATGATAAATGGAAAAAAGACTGAAGTTGTCAAGGATTTCATTTTACTTGGATCCACAATCGACACCCATGGAAGCAGCAGTCAGGAAATCATTGGGCAAATATGCTTCAAAAGACCTCTTTCAAGTGTTAAAAAGCAAAGATGTCACCCTGAAGACTTGGGTGTACCTGACCCAAGCCATGGTATTTTCAGTTGCCATATATGCATGCAAAAGCTGGACAAAGAATCAGAAAGACTGAAGAAGAATTGATACCTTTGAATTGCAGTGTTGGCGAAGAATATTGAATATACCATGGACTGCTGTGGATTTTTTTTTGCTGTTTGCTTTCTATGTGTTCAAGTTGTGTAATTTATGTTTTGATTTTGTCCCTTTCTTCTTTTTTGATATGTGCATCTATTGCTATAAATTGTCCTCTGAGGACTGCCTTTGCTGTATCCCAAAGTTTTGGTATGATGTATTTTCATTCTCATTTGATTCTAGGAATTTTTTTATTCCATCTCTGATTTCTTCTATTACCCAATGGTTTGTAAGCAGGGTGTTATTCAGTTTCCATGTAATTGATTTTTATTCCTTGCTCTTCTTGTTTTTAATTTTTACCTTGATGGTGTTGTGGTCTAAGAAGATATTTTGTATTATTTCAATGTTTTTGGATTTTGTTGAGGGTTGCTCTGTGGCCTAAGATGTGGTCTATTCTGGAGAACGTTCCATGTGCGTTGGAAAAGAATGTGTACTTTGCAGCTGTTGGGTGGAGTGTTCTATATATGTCTATGAGGTCAAGTTGGCTGATTGTGCCCTTTAGGTCTTCTGTATCTTTGTTGAGTTTCTTTCTAGATGTTCTGTTCTTTACCGAGAGTGTCTGTTGAAGTCTCCTACTATTATTGGGGAACTGTGAATTTTTCTTTTCAGTGCTGTTAGAGTTTGTTTCATGTCTTTTGGAGCCTGTCATTGGGTGCATAGACCTTTATTATGATTATGTCTTCATGCTGGGTCATCCCTTTAATCATGATATAGTGCCCTTCTTTGTCTTTTATGGTGGATTTTGTTTTAAAGTCTATTTTATCTGAGATTAGCATTGCCTCTCCTGCTCTTTTTTGGTGGCTGTTTGCTTGACATATTTTTTTCCATCCTTTGATTTTTAATAAGTTTACATCTTTGTATCTAAGGTGTGTCTCTTGTAGACAGCATATTGATTGATCCGTTTTTTTTATCCATTCTGTTATTATCTGTCTCTTTATGGGTGTGTTTAGGCCATTTACGTACAGTGTAATTGATAGGTGTGAGTTTATTGTTGTCATTTTGTAGTGATTTTTTTTTGATGCTGATGTTTTCTTTGTTCCTCTTACTCTCCTCTGTTGTATCCCTTTTGTTTGTGGATTTTCTTCATTTCTTTTGTTTTTGTAGATTTTGTTTTTACTGAAACTTTATGTTTTTCTTCTTTATTTTGATGAGTAGGTTTGTTAATTTTCTTTGTGGTTACCTTGAAATTTACCCTTATCTTCCTAGGTTTGAACCAATCTATTATTACTTGCTATTGCCTTGCCTTCCTCTCCATTAGAAGGTTCTAGACCTACACCTTTTATTCCCTCTTTTATTATTCTGATGTTGTTATCATTTACAGATTAACCTCTCTGTTTCCCTGTTGTAATTCTTTTGGTTTTGGATAGTCCTTGAGAGTTCATTTCCTAGGTTGGTATCTGGCTGGTATGATCTTGTGTCCTAGATTCATCCTGTGGTCTGATGTTGTTTGTTCTCAGATTGAAGGACTCCCTTTAATAATTCTTGTAAGTTTGGTTTGGTTTTTACACATTCCCTTAATTTCTGTTCATTTGGAAATGACCTAATTTCACCATCATATTTGAATGAGAGTTTTGCAGGATATACTATTCTTGGCTGGCAATTGTTTTCTTTCAAGGTTTTATATATGTCATTCCATTGCCTTCTTGCCTGCATGGTTTCTGCCAAATAATCTGAGCTTAGTCTTACTGTTTCTCTCCTCTGCATGTGACTTTTTCTGTTTCTTGAGCTGCTCTCAGGATTTTTTGTCTTTGGTTTTGGCAAGTGTGATTATGATATGCCTTGGTGATTTTCTTTCGGGGTCTATCCTATATGGGGTTCGTTGAGCTTCTTATATGGCAAGCTTTTCATCTTTCATGATATTGGGGAAGTTTTCTGTCAGCAATTCTTCAATGATCCTCTCTGTTTTATGTTTTATCCCCCTGTTCTGGAACTCTGATCACTCACACATTTTTTTCCTTCTTTTTTTAAAACTGTTGTAGTTTAAGTGAAAGTTTACAAGTCAAATTAGTCTCTCATACAAAAATTTATACGTACATTGTTATGTGACCCTAATTGCTCTCCCTATTGTGACAGCACACTTCTCTTTTCCACCCCTGATTTCCTGTGACCATTTAACCAGCTTTTAACCCTCTCTGCCTTCTCATCTCACCTCCGGACAGAAGCTGCCTATTCAGTCTCATGTATCTACTTTATCTAAGAAGCACACTCTTTACGAATATCATTTTATGTCCCACAGTCCAGTCCAATCTTTGTCTGAAGAGTTGGTCTTGGGAATTGTTTTAGTTCTAGGTTGACAGAAAATCTAGGGGCCATGCTTTCTGGGGTTCCTCCAGTCTCAGTCAGACCATTAAGGCTGGTCTTTTTTCTAGAATTTGAATTCTGCATCCCACCCTTCCCCCACTCCATTAGGGACTCTCTGTTGTGTTCTCTGTCAGTGCAGTCATTGGTGGCAGCTGTGCACCATCTAGTTCTTCTGGTCTCAGGCTGATGGAGTCTCTGGTCTATGTGGCCTTTTCTGTCTCTTGGGCTAATACTTTCTTTGTGTCTTTGGTGTTCTTCATTCTCCTTTACTCCAGGTGGTTGGGACCAGCTGATGCATCTTAGATGGCCACTTGCTAGCTTTTAAGAACCCAGACGCCACTGACCAAAGTCGGATGGAGAACATTTTCTTAATCAATCACAAATTTTTGCTTTTGATTGTATCCCACATAATTCTCAAGGTTTCTTCATTTTTTTTCGTTCTTTTTTCTGATTTTTCCTCAAACAGAGATGTATCCAAGTGTTTGTCTTCAATTTCGCTGATCCTGTCTTCAGTTGTTTCAGACCTGCTCCTCAGCCCTTCTATGACACTGTCCATTTCTGAAATCTTGTTGTTTATCTTTTGGATTTCTAATTGTTGCTTTTGTATGATTCTAGTTGTGAATTTATCTTGGAATTTTGTTCCTGTATTATTTTCCTGAATTCTTCCATTTTTTGATCTGTATTTTCCATGAATTTGTCTATTTTTTTCCTCATTATTGTCTGCTTTTTGCTTCAGCTCTTGGATAGCTCTGAATAGTAGAGATTTGAGTTCCCTATCAGGTAGCCCTAGTGCCTTTTCTTCTACTGGATGGTCATTTGGTGTTTTATTTTTGGATGCCTACTGGAACTATCCTGTCCGTTTTTTTAAAAATATGTTTTGATATTGTCAGCTGTATTCGGGACATTCAGTAGTTATTTTCCTCATTTATTGATTGTAGACTTGTTTGTTTGCTTTTTTATTTTATTCAGTTGTGTCTGAGCAGCTGGGCTGTGTGTTCTTTGTTGTTTGCTCATCTGTGGGCACAATACTTTTCACCTCCTTCTCTAATGGGCAGGGTCAGTGTCATGGATTGAATAGTGTCCCCCAAAAAATGTGTGTAGCAACTTGGTTAGGTCATGATTCCCAGTATTGTATGATTGTGTAATCTGATGTGATTTCCTTATGTGATGTAAACTCTTATCACTATGATGAGATTATATGTGATCTCCTTATGTGTTGTAAATTCTATCACCATGATGAGGTTATGCTAATGAGGGTTACAAGATTAGATAGTGTCTTAATCCAATCTCTTTTGAGATATAAAAGAGAGAAGTGAGCATAGACACATGGGAACCTCATACCACCAATAAAACAGTGCCAGGAGCAAAGCGTGTCCTTTGGACCTGAGGTTCCTGCACAGAGAAGCTCCCAGACCAAAGGAAGATTGAAGACACAGACCTTCCTCCAAAGCCGAAAGAGAAAGCATTCCTCCGGAGCTGACACACTGAATTTGGACTTGTAGCCTACTGGATTGTGAGAGAATAAACTTTTCTTTGTTAAAGCCATCCACTCGTTGTATTTCTGTTGGAGCAGCACTAGATGACTAAGACAGTTGCTCAGGTATGGTACAAAAGGGCAGTTCCAGATGAAGGGAAGTTGCTGGGATGGGTTGTTTGTGGCACATACTGGCGCCTACAGGGTGGGCCAGGAATCAGTGCAGGGCAGGTTCTGACAGGCTGTGCACGTGCTGTCTGGGGGTGTGATGTTCAGCACACGGTGCAGGTAGGCAGAAAGTAGGGGGAAGATTGTAATGTGTGGAGCTAAGATGGATATGGTAAAGAGGAGAGAGAGGAAGGAGAAAAGGGGCCAGAAACAAACAAACAAAGAAAAGAGTGCTAAAGAAGCTTGCCATTGGAGTGGAGAGATGAGAAACTGAGAAATGGAGAAAAACCAAAAGAAAAAAAGAAAAAAGAAAAAAGGTAAAAGAAAAAACAAAAATTAGAAAAAAAAGAAAAGCGAAACCCCCAGGGAACCCACTGGTGTGGCTGCAAAGACTAAGAAAGTGGCTCCCAGGCTGCAAAGTACAACCTGGCTATAAGGGGTAGAGGTGTCACACAGTGTCAGGTAATCAAGGGGACAGGAAGAGAAGGTAAGTATAGAGAGATGAGAAACTGAGAAATGAAGAAAGGCAAAAAGGAAAAAAGAGAGAAAAGAAAACAAAAACAAAAGAAAAAAGAAATGCATCCAGGGATCCCACTGCACAGCTGCGCAGACTGGGGAAGTAGCTCCCAACCCACTTAGTAAAGCCTGGCTAGAAGGGGCTCCCAAGCTGAGAAAAGAAAAAGAAAACAAACGAAACAAAACAGAACAAATAATAATAATTTAAAAAAAAAGCCCCAGGGAACCTACCAGTGTGGCAGCAAGGGCCAGGAAGCAGTTACACAGTCAAGCAGTGTTTCATAGCCTTTCAAGAAGAAGCAAAGAGTCAGGTATTGAGAGAAAAGAGGGAGAGGTGGTGAGACTTATGGAAGAAACCAAAAGAAGCGGAAAAAAGCAACACCAGCAACAAACAAACGGCACTCAGGGAGCCTGTCAGTGTGGGCGAGTGGAATCCAAGCTGTATAGGGCTGAAGCCTGTGCCTCCTGGCCAAGAGACTGTGGGTGCAGGAAGCAGAGGAGGCCGAGTGGGGGTGAAGAATGGTGGGGGGTGGGAAAGCTTATACCGCTGGTTTCCGTTTGTTCTGTCTCCTGTTGGTAGCTCTGTGAAGCTGCTTTCCTGTACTCCCTGTTTGCTGATCTTCGAATCTATGACAGGAGTTCAAGATGGCCAATCTGTGCTGCGTTAGCTGATAGGAGACCTCTGCATGTATCTCTCCTCACTCTCTGTTCTCTGTCAGTTTCTTATTCCATTTGGTGCTTGGCTGAGTTCTTTTTTTTTTTTTTAATTATACTTTAGATGAAGGTTTACAGAACAAATAGTTTCTCATTAAATTGTACACATATTGTTTTATGACGTTGGTTAACAACCGCAAGACATGTCAACACTCTCCCTCTCAACCTTGGGTTCCCTATTACCAGCTTTCTTGTCCCCTCCTCCCTTCTGGTCCTTGTCCCTGGGCTGTTGTGCCCCATTAGTCTTGCTGTGTTTTATAGGGCTGTCTAATCTTTTGCTGAAGCATGAACCTTGGGAGTGACTTCATTACCGAGCTAAAAGGGTCCGGGGGCCATATTCTTGGGGTTTCTCCAGTCTCTGTCAGGCTAGTAAGTCTAGTCTTTTTCTGTGAGGTATAATTTTGTTCTGCATTGTTTTCCAGCTCTGTCCGGGACCCTCTGTTGTGATCCCTGTTAGAGCATCAGTAGTGGTAGCCAGGCACCATCTAGTTGTACAGGACTCAGTCTGGTGGAGGCCGTGGTAGTTTTGGTCCATTAGTCCTTTGGACTAATCTTTCCGTTGTATCTTGTTTTCTTCATTCTCCCTTGCTCCCAAAGGGAAGAGACCAATGGAGTATCTTAGATGGCTGCTCATAGGCTTTCAAGACCCCAGATGCTACTCACCAAGGTAGAATGTACAACATTTTGTTTATAACTGGCTGAGTTCTTTATCTCTTCATTTGATGCTTAGGGTTACAGGATTGATATTTATCTCTGTTTGACTTAGTTTTTCAGGTCTTTGCTGTGGAGGGACAGCGTGGTGGTTCTGGCTATTATGCCATGTTGCCTGGAAGTTCCCTGAGAGAGAGTTTTGCAAGATATATTCTTCTTGATTGTTTGGTTTTGTCTTTCAAGGTTTTATATATATCATCCTATTGCCTTCTTGCTTGCCTCCATACTTTCTGCTGAGTAATCAGAACTTAGTCTTATTTTTCCTCCTCTGTATGTGATTTGTTTTTAGCTGCTGTCAGGATTCTTTCTTTCTCTTTTTACAAGTGTGATTATGATATGTCTTGGTGACTTTCTTTTGGGGTCTATCCTATATAGGGTTTTTGAGCTTCTTGGATGGTCTGTTTTTTGTCTTTTATGGTATTTGGGAATTTTTCTGCCAGCAAATCTTCAACCATTTTCTCTGTGTTTTCCATTTTCTCCATCTGTTTTAGAACTCCCATCACATGTAAATATTTGCTCTTTATTGTGCCCCACATAATTCTTGGGTTTTCTTTATTCTTTTCTCTGATTTTTCCTCAAAGTGGCATCCACATATTTGTCTTCAATCTCACTGATTCCGTCTTTCATTGTTTCAAATTTTCTCCTAAAACATTCTATTGGGTTGTCTATGTCTGAAATTTTGTTTTTTATCTTTTGAATTTCTAGTTGTTGTTTTTGTATCATTCCTACTTGTTTATTTATTTTGATGTTTCATTTTTGTATTATTTTCCTGAATTCTTCTATTGCTTTGTCTGTGTTTTCCTTTGTTTTGGTGATGTTTTTACTGGTTTTGTCTGGGTTTTCCATGATTTTGTCTATCTTTTTTCTTGGTTTTGTCTGTTTTTCCTTGATCGCTTTCCTACTCTCTTGGAAAGTCCTAAATATTTGTCTTTTGAATTCCATATCATCCACTGCCTTTTCTTCTACTGGAAGGTCATCTGATTCTTTATTTTGGTCACTTGCTGGAGCCATCCTCCTGCTTTTTTATATGTTTTGATATTGTCAGCTGTTTCTGAGACATTAAAGTATTATTTTCCTTTTTATTGATTGTGTGCTCATTTGTTTCATCCTGCTTCTTTGTTTTGTTTTGATATGTCAGGGCAGGCAGGCTAGGTGTGATTTACTGCTTGCTTGTCTGTTGGCATGACAGTTCTCACCATCTTGTCTGGGCAGACAAGGCAGGAGCAGGAAGGGTGAGCCCTCTTCACTGTACGCTGGTTTAGCAAGGTGGCCGAGGGTTAAACGGGCAGGTGCTATCTGCCTCCTGTTGCTGGCCCATTAGTGTAGGGGCATTCACAGCCCCTTGCCAGCTAGGCTGTGATGTCAGATGAGGAGTGGTAGGGTCATGCTTTCCACCATTCTGCAGCTGATGTAATGGTGGGAGAATAGGGGAAGTGCTGTCTGGTACAGTAGCAGGCTTGAGCCGGGAATGCTGTAGCCATGGAAGCACTGCTAGGGCCTGTGGGAAGGTGGGGTGGAGTATCAGGCTAGGTGGGGAGAAGAAAGAAAAGGAAAGAGAGAGAAAGAAAGAAAAAAAGGTAGATGGTAGGTAGTGGTGGGGTAGACTTGGGAACTGGTGGGAGGAGGTGGTGTATGGCTCTAGGTAAGGGGGAGAAAGAAAACGAAGAAAGGGAAAAAGAAAGCCAGTGGGTGGGGGCTGGGCAAACCTGGGCTGGTGGTGAGCTAGTGGCTCTCTACCTGTGGTGACATTACATGGCCTTGTGGGAAAAGGTAGAGGTGGCATACCGGGCTAAATGGGAGGGAGAAAGAAAAGGAAGACAGGGGAAAAACAAACAGTGTGGTGGAAACTGGCAGGTGGTGGTGGTGGGGGCGGGTGGGGGTGGGTGGGGCCCAGGGCAGCAGTAGGCTGGTAGCTTGCTACCCACAGCTGTGTCGCGAGGCCTAACGGAAAGGTGGGGAGGTGACATACTGGGCCAAGTGGGAGGGAAAAAGGGGAAAAATAAAAAAATGGCACAGTGGTTGCCAAGTAGTGGTGGCAGGGTGGACCCAGGGTGGTGGTGGGCCAGTGGCTCTCTAGCTTAGGTGGTGCGGCATGACCTGGCAGGGAAGGTGTGGCATATGGTGCTAGGTGGGAGGGGGCAGGGCAGACCTGGGCTGGCAGCCATCAGGTGGCTCTCTAGCCAAGGCGGTGTGGCATGGCCCCATGGGAAGAAGTAGAGGTGGCCTACTGGGCTAGATGGAGGAGAAAGAAAAGGAGGAAAGGGAAAAAAATTTAAAAAATGTGTGGAGGGAGCTGGCAGATGGGGGCTGGGTGGACTGAGGGTAGCGGCAAGGAAGTAAGTCTCTATTCGTGTATGGCCTGTTGGGAAGGGGTGGAGGTGGTGTACTGGGCAGAATGGTGGGGTTGGGAAAGCATGTTTCTCTGGTTACTGGGCACTCTGTCTCCTGTTGGGAACTCTGTGAAGTTGCCTTTCCATACTCCCTGTTTGGGATCATTGCTGGGCTCCAAGATGGTGATGCTGTGCTGTATTAGGGGCAGGGGATTTCTACTCCGTTATCTCTCCTTGTTCTCTGTTTTCCTTCAGTTTCTTTTTTCCATTTGTGTTTGATTTAGATCTTTGTCCCTTTATTTGTTCCAGGATTGATGTTTGTATTTGTTTTACTTAGTTTTTCACATCTTTGCTGCAGAAGGACAGCATGAGGTATCTGTCTAGGGTGCCATGTTGGCTCCATTTCTTCTAATTATACATTTCAATCTAGTTGGAGTACAGAATATCTTGAGTAGGGTTACCTCAGGAAAACCTGGACAGATAAGTCTGCAAAGAAAAAGTACGTGCTCAATATTATTATTAGTATAAGTGACAAACTTATACCAATAGTGAGAAGGAGGATGATATTTTTTATAGTCATTGTTAAAAGATGGGTTCTTTTCTGGAACTTACTTCAAGGATCTTGGATAGGATACTGCATCACAGGTCAAAAGGCATCTGGCTCTTTGGCCCTCTCAGGAAGATATTTTGTTTACCCAATGAGTAATGAGGAACCCTGGTGGCACAGTGGTTAAGAGCTTGGCTGATAACCGAAAGGTTGGCTGTTCGAATCCACCAGCCACTCCTTGGAAACCCTATGGGGCAGTTCTACTCTATCCTATAGGGTCAGAATTGATTCAGTGTCTTAGGTGAAGGGAAGGACAGCACACACTACAGGGGAAGTCAGCACAACTGGACTAAACCAAAGCTAAGAAGTTTCCTGAATACAATCAAACACTTTGAAGGACAGAGTAGCAGGGGTAGGGATCTGGGGACCAGGCTTTCACGGGACATCTAGGTTAATTGGTACAACAAAGCTTATTAAGAAAATATTTTGCATCTCACTTTGGTGAGTCACGTCTGGGGCCTTGAAAGCTTGCAAGTGGCCATCTAAGATGTATCAATTGGCCCCAACCACCTGGAGTAAAGGAGAATGAAGAACACCAAAGACACAAGGAAAGTTTTAGCCCAAGAGACAGAAGGGGCCACATACACCAGAGACTTCATCAGCCTGAGACCAGAAGAACTAGATGGTGCCTGGCTACCACCAATGACCGCCCTGACAGGGAACACAACAGAGACTCCCAGATGGAGAAGGAGAAAGGTGGGGTGCAGGACTCAAATTCTAGTAATACGACCAGTCTTAATGGTCTGACTGGGACTGGAGGAACCTCCGAAAGCATGGTCCCTGGATTCTCTATCAGCCCAGAACTGACACAATTTCTGAGGCCATCTCTTCAGACTCTTCAGGGATTGGACTGGACTGTGGGACATAAAGTGATACTCTTGAGGAGTGTGCCTCTTAGCTCAAGTAGACACAAGAGACTAAACGGGCAGCTTCTATCTGGAGGTGAGATGGGAAGGCAGAGAAAGTTAGGAGCTGATTGAATGGAAATGGGCAATCAGGGGTGGAAAGGAGGAGTGTGCTGTCACAGTATGGGGAGGGTAATTAGAGTCACATAACAATGTATGTAGAAATTTTGTATGGAAAAAAAAGAATTGATTCAGTGGCAATGGGTTTAGTTTTTCGTTTTAATGAGTAACCAACCAGTATCATCCAATAAATAGATTAGTCTTGTCTGAAAAAAAACAAGGATACTCTGATTAGATATGGTTAGAACATTATTAGCATTTCTAATTTAAGCATTTTAATATGTAAATAAAATCACATCCTATTGAAATTTCTTATGAATTAGATATTTCTATTTGGAAAAGATTCTAAGAATAAAGAATAGGAATAAATTTAGGTAAAGAAAAAGATCCCACAAGAGAAGCTAGACGTTTACTAAGATTCTAAAAATTGTTTTTACCACTAAAATCTAGATAAAAGTCAAATGACATAAACCATGACTGTGTAAACTAAAACACTTAAGTTTTTAAATTATTAATTAATTAATATTCAATGGTTTATCATTAAACACCACTATTAGTCTGTCACTTTGTCATACTGTGGTGGCTTTTTTGTTATGATGCTGGAAGCTATGCTACTCGTATTTCAAATACCAGCAGGGTCACCCATGGTGGAAAGGTTTCAGAGGAGTTCCAGACAAGACAGACTAGGAAGAAAGGCCTGGAAATCTACTTCCAAAAATTAGCCAATGGATACCTTATAGATCACAACAGAATACTGTCCAACTAGTTTGTTTTGGACACGTCATCAGGAGGGATTAACCTCTGAAGAAGGCCAACATGTTTGGTGAAGCAGAGGGCCAGTGAGGAAGAGAGAGACCCTTGGTGAGATGAATTGCCACAACAGCCACAATGATGGACTCGAACATCCCAATGATCCTGAGGATGAAGCAGGATCTGGCAACATTTCCTCCTGTTGTATGTAAGGTCTCCATGGGTCAGTGTGGACTTGACAGCAGCTAACAACAATTATTGAGCATCTGGAGGGGAAGGAAAATTTGGTTGAATATACATCCTGATAAAGTGAGAATGGCATTTAAAAATCGGATGTTACCAGTGATGATATTCAGAATATTTGATAGTCAGAATGGTGGGCATAAGGAAATCAGTATCTGTGAAGATGGCTCACCTGGTTTGGTGTCTGGAGTGGGGTTGCCTCCTGTTAGTTAAAGCCACACCTATAGTCACTGGGCATAGCAGGGACCCACTGCTACCACCTGTCCCCATGGGTCTGGGCAACTGCTGCACCCTCTCTCCAGGAGCCCTCAAGATGTCCAAATAAGGCTGAGGTCTCTGGACACTAAGTGTGGAGGCCAAATGCTCTGAGCAAGAGTGGGGAGGCTGCTTCCCCCTCCTTTCAACACCTTATCATTTGGGGAATAAAACATGCTGTGACACCCCTATATCTTTCAGAAATGTTCAAGGAACACTGCTCAGAGTCCAGCACTTTCATCTTACCTCCCAGATGTGAGACAAAACTTGAACCCATGGGGGCTGCATCATAGGACCACTCTCAGTGACAGACACCATATTGTTCTCCTAAAACTCTCCTCTTCGAGGATCTTGTACTGGACCAAGCTCTTTTTGCTATTTCCCCTTTCTGCATTTCAGGAAACCAGAACTTTGTATTCCCAGGTCCCAGGACAACCCTCCTCCTGGTTTTTGTTCTCAAAATTCTCAGCTCATTGAAGAGACAGTGCTGGATCTTCTTGAAAGAAGAGAAACAAATTTCCCAAGTCAGGGAGGGAAATAGTGATAAGTGGGTTCCTGTAGGGTTTGTTTCCCTGGAAGTGTCCCCAGGGAGCCGGGAGAACCTCAGAGAGGATTGCCCATCTGGTGTACCTAATAATTTTAGATCTGGCACATCAGGGCTCCCTGCTATGGCAGTGATTTCCATGCCTATGTTTCAGCCAGAAATGCAGTGTCACCTGCATCCACCACTCTGAGGGTTTGAACCCTAAGAAGTAACCAGTGTGATGCAAGATCTAGTGACCCTCTGGGGCAGATGGTATTTTCTGAAGGTGGCCATAATGATATCACATGCTCTTCTCACCCCTCTCCCACCAAAAGGTGGGATCTAGTTCTCTTCCTCTTGAATCTGGGCTGGCTATACTAAAAAACCAAACCAGTTGCTGTTGAATTTATTCTAACTCATGGTGATACCATGCATGTCAGAGTAGAACTGTACTCCATAGAATTTTCAATGGCTGATTTTTTAGAAGTTGATCACCAAGACTTTCTTCTGAGGTGCCTCTCGGTGGATTTGCCACACAATGACTCCTGGCTGGTCATATGACTTTCTTAAAACCAATAGAGTGTGGCAGAAGTAGTGCTGCATGAATCCAAAATTAGGTCAGAAAAGGCCATTCAACATCTACCTGGTTCTCTTGGGACACTTACTCTGTGGGAAGCCAACCAAGTTATGCCTTCAGATGACTGAAGTCTCAGCCAATATCTGACTGCAGCCTCACAACAGACTGAGGCAAGAATGGCTTAGCCCAGCCTTCCAAATTTCTGATCCACAGAATCATGAGTGTAATAATTTTTTTTATTGTCATAAAATAAAAATAACAAAAGTTTGCAGCTTTAACCATTTTTAAGTGTACAATTTAGTGACATTAATTACATCCACCAAGTTGTGACCATCACCACTATCTATTTCCAAATGTTTTTGATCACCCCAAACAGAAACTCAGTACTCTTTCAGTAGTAACTTCCATTTCCTTTTTCCCATAGCCCCTGGTAGCCACTTTTGTCTCTATGTGTTTGCTTATTCTAGATATTTCATATAAATGGGATGATATTCAAATGGTTGGTTTAAGCCAGTAAGTTTTGGGTAATTTGCGGTCATTCTTAAAAGAGCCCTTCTGGCACAATGGTTAAAGCACTTGGCTGCTAACCAAAAGGTCGGCAGTTCAAACCCACCAGCCCTTCCACAGAAGAAAGATGTGGCGATCTGCTTCCATAAAAATTACAGCCTTGGAAACCATATGGGGCAGTTCTACTCTGTCCGATAGGATTGCTATGAGTTGGAATTGACTTGATGGCAATGGGTGGTCATTCTTCCCAGGGTCCTGCATAAACCCATAGAAACTGCCTGGCCCCTTTTGGGTTTAGTCTACCTAAAACCAAGACCTACAACATCTCCCCAGCAAAGTGTGCCCAGGACCCTGTATACCCACGTGCTCTGTAATCATGACAAAATGGGGAGAGCAGGGAGAGCTTACATTTGAAACTCATAGGAAAGGACGGCACCATCTTGATTTGCTAAACTGCTTTGAAGGTAGAAGAAACAGGATTAATAACCAGAATAATCTTCCTGAATTTTCACCTTTCTTCAGCAACCCTAGGACTTACACCATTGGAACTGAGCTGGATTTCCCACCAGCCCTGTAGGAAAGAGATTCTGAGTCATGTTTATAAGATTTTAATTTTGATATAATAAGATGACTTTTCCTGCATACATGAACTCAAGAAGGAGGATTCATACTTGTGACTCTTATCTGCCTATCTTCTCCTGTAGAATAAGTTCTTCCCAGCAGCTTCTCAATCCTTTCTGTAAATAGGCTCTTGGGTGGCCTGCCCCTTTAGCTTCCTCCTCAGACCTGGCAGACAAGCCTGAAATCTGTGGTGAACACAACTGAGTCTCAAGCTGGAACCTCCGCTGCTCTTCCCACTCCTTGGGCACCATGAGAGAAGTGGCATGATTACTCTAGCTGGTGATGCCACTGGAACCTGAGTTTCCTTTGGGTGACTGAACTAAGCCACACAGGGAAGCTGACCACCATCGTCGTGTCATTGCTTCCCCAGGTACAAAGCCTAGTGCATAGTAGTTGCTCAGTAAGTTTTAAATGCATAAACTAAAGTCAAGAAGAGGGCAGAAAACATGGAATAATGGGATTTAGGTTAAATTTAGGATCCAGGAGTTGAGGTAGGAGAATTAACAAACGCCATATATATATATATATATTTATATATTTATATATACATACATACATATAGAAGCCCTGGTGGCGCAGTGGTTAAGAGCTATGGCGAGCTATGGCTGCTAACCAAAAAAGGTAGGCAGCTTGAATCCACCAGCCCCTCCTTGAAAACCCTATGGGGCAATTCTACTCTGTTCTATAGGGTTGCTATGAGTTAGAATCAACTCTTTGGCAATCACCTCTTTGGTTTATATAAATATATTTACCTGAAATTGGCTTAGCATGAAAAAGCTTTTATCTTTCCTTGTGCTTTCAACCCAGAGGAACGCCCATCCTCATCTGAAAGTAAAGATGAATTCAGCTTCTAGAATTAGTCCATCAGTTGGGTGACTGAAGGCAAATTCAGATTTCTATTTCTATTTCTATTTCTATTTCTCCCTCTGTAAAGCTGATTGCTTTAATGGGTTCTTTCAACGGAGAGATCAAAATTCCCTTTAGAAACGGCTCTAGGCCTTTATGTTTATTATAAAACTTAATTAAAATAATATCCCAGGCTTCTTAAGCATTCTGGTTTCTACTTGCAGAAAGTTTAAATGAAATATTTAATTTTTCTCAATATAATTTTCCTATTTAGCTAATAAGTCAGGACTGGCCATAGCACTGCATTCAGATCATGTTCCTTTTAGGTCTGGAAACAAAAGTGAATATTTATGGACTGGAGTATTCTCAACTCACTTGTCTAGCTTTCTAGATAATTCTGTGTAAACTTTTTACAGTGATGACTTCCATCACTTCTGATACTGTCAAGAATAAAAGTTCAGTTTGAAATCCTGCTACTGCCTTTGCATTTACAATTTGAAAGTAAATTGAGGCAGTCAAATGACAGTTTTAAGATAATTTCTTCAGAAACCGTCCTCTATACGAGTAACATTTTCGTTATAGCATTCACATTCTTGATATTTTGAGGATAATGTATCAAGAATGGGAATAATAATACCTTCTCATAGAGTTATGGTATTTGTATAGAAGTTAATTTCTTGTTGCTCCTTTGCCAATGTAGCAGACAAACCATGTTTGTCTTTTGTGCTTGCTGCACTTTCCTGTCTTAAGTGAACTTACACTATGCGTTTACAGCCAGCCTCACGGAATTCCACACTTGTTGCTGTTAGTTGTTGTTGAGTCAGCTCTGACTCATGGCAAGCTTATGTACAACAGAAGGAAACATTGCCCGGTCTCACGCCATCTTCATGATCATTTGAGTCCAGATTCTGCACTTAATTATATCCTGTTTTGTATTGTTTGTTGTTATTTTAAATTGTTCATCTTGCTTTTGCAGTTAGACTTGAAAGTCTTAGGCTTCTGTGTTCTCGACGTGGCTAGCACTTTGATGAACAATGTTCAGTTTCAATAAGTACTTGCTGTTTTATCCTACCTTCTTGTTTTCAAACCCATGGCCTTGAAATCAAAAGATGTTGCTGAATTAACCAACCCTGGATTTGTTCCAACCCTCCTTTATTTCGGCAGGCCGGGGTGAGGGTGTGCCTTGTCTCACGGCTCTTAGAAACACATTGAAGAGCAGTTATTTTCCAGTGGAACTGTTGATATGCTTCACAAAGCAAACAATTTTTATTAAGAGGGTGTTTACTAAATGAACATGTCCCCATGTTTAGAAGAAGCCTGAGGAGACAGATGAACTAACTCTCCTCATTAGTAACAAGACCTCTGGTCCCTGAGGGGAGGATCCCGGGTCACCGGCCTGCCAACAGTGCTGAAGTCTGCTTTGGAGCAAGGAGTGAGGAAGGAAATGTGTGAACCATGCAGCCAGATCCATCCTCAGATGATGAGACTTCTGAGGAAGCCCATGTATGGTGAGTTTAAGCACATCCTCAAATAAGCAGGTTTCAAGAGACGGATATTCCACTTGCTGTCTGATGGTGGGTGCTGTTTCAGGAGGCACGGTCCTGGAGAACATGGTTGCCCTGGTGTACATTGAAATCCATGTTATTATTCTACGTCTTCCCTGGGGCTCTCCTCTCGGGAGCCTGAGTGATGAAAACAGTAGCACAGGATGGTCACAAGCATGGAGTTTGGAGTCATGCAAACCTGGGTATAGATAGATGTTTTGCTTCACAACATTTTACCTGTGTGACTTGGGTACTTTGTTTAATCTCTCTACACCTTAGTTTCTTCAGATATCAAATGAGATAGATAACACCTACCTCATAGGTATGTTGTGATGCTTAATTAAGGTCATGTTTATAAAGCATTCATGGTGGTTCCCGGCAATCGGTGTCAGGTTAGAGACCTGCTCCCATGACATGCAGGAGCTTTCTCCTGCAGAGTTTCCAGATGGAAAGGCCCTGTGTAGCCGTGTAGAAGCTGTAAGAGCCACCAGCCCAGATGCTGTGCAGGGCTGGCAGCAGTGTATAAAGATGAGCCTGGCAAGGGGACACCCGCTGAGATCAAAGAAAACAAGTTGTGTCTGTGGGGAGAAGAGAGATTTTTCTCCCTTTGTAGCAAAAAGTGGCTTTACAGACCTAGCGAAATAAACCATACTACAAAGAGACTTCAGACTGTGAGACATCATTCAGCTCTTGTCCTCCCTGCTCTTCCTTAGGGGATGGCTGGTGCTCTGTGGAAATAATTTAAAAAGCTTCTCTTTACAATGGTAAATCTGCTTAGAGATCATGCTTCCTTGCCAATCTCTTACGCAGACTTTATTACTGGGGCATCCACATGGAAATAAGCATTTGTTTGAGGAGATGGCAGAGTTTAGTCATCTAAGCGTTTGACCAGGCACACTCCCAGACTCTGTGGAACCGTGGATATGACTCCTTGGAGGGTAATCCTGTCTCGTCTTCCTTTCAAGGTAGTTCAGCAGGACAAGATAGTGCCATCCTTTTCTTTGAGTTTCAAATACAAGCTCTCCCCCTACCTTCCTTCATCATGATTACAGAGCGTGTGGGCATGCGGGGTCCTGGGCATTCTTTGCTGGGGAGGTATTGTAGGTCTGGGTCATAGGTAGACTAAACCCACAAGGAGTCTGGCAGTTTCTGTGGGTTTATGCAGGACACTGGGAAGAACACAGACGTGCTTTCTGTTTTGCAGACTCCCTGTCTCTGGTGGGTATCCCCTATGGAGTTTCAGGCAGGGTGAAAGCCACTAGATATTAGACATGAGCTTCTCTGCAAATGAGGAGGATGCCATTAAAGCATGATGACCAGTAGGAGATGACGTGGGGAGAAAGACTGGCAATGGAGGCTATGGCCGTTCCGTGTGCTTTGGAGGCATTCTGGGAAATGCTTTATCATGCTCCATGAAAGCATTTTCAGTTACTGATTGCTGCTTTCTCTTGGGTAGAGAACCCCACCTCCACCATCTCTGATTCCACTATTCTGTCTTTAGCCTCTGCTCGAATGCAGTGCCCACATACATCTGGGTGCTCTTCCATCTCCTTCTTAATAACTTCCACAAGTGACGAGACTCTTTAGACACTTCTACCCCAGATGTTAAGGTGTCTGTAGGGGGCGCTTAATGGGGAGCAGTCACGAGAAAGCCTCAGAACGCATTTATGAAGGAAGCAAAATGTCCCCAGGACAAGGCAGGAGGAACCTGGTGCTGTCATGACCGGGACTCAGTTGTAGAGCATCTGTGTCCTCTGACCCAGCCAAAGCCACTCTTTAGTTAAAACATAGTCACTGACCTATTGATTGCTGAGATATGTTTTAAAAAGCATCTGGAATTAGGCAATTAGTTCCTGCTTAATGCAGAATGTCTGAACAGGACCACTGATTCTCTAATTGATCAATTGATTCACAATTTCTCTTGCCTGGTTAGATGTGAACTCAGGCCAATGAGAGAAATAAAGTCTAAGAAAAAGTTGAGAAAGTGGAGCCAAAGATTTATTAGCCCCCAAAAGAAATACATTGTTTATCCATTCATTTTCCAGTAATTGCCTGTTTATTAAGGCAACCACTCAAAGAGAAAGCCAATGGCAGAAATTGCTGATAAGAAAGAGAGGTTATGTGTTTACTGTAACTAGATGGCATTGTATTTCAAATATTAAAGCTCCCACATCATAAAGAAGCACAGAGAAAGTTCCTAGCTATAAAAAAAAATATCGGCCATTGTCCATTATGAAACAGAATTTCTCTAGAGCCTATAGGCTTGGAGAGAAAGCTGTTTCTGGGTAAGAAGAGCTACCGGATATGATAGTTATTCTTTGCATTGTTTCGTTGGGAGACAGCATGTTGCATTGCAAAGAATGTACTCTTTTAGGCCAGTTAATCACAGTTTCAAATACAGATTTTGTCACTTACAAACTGCCTTATAACTGTGACTTGGGGTTTTTTCTTAACATGTCTGATCATCGTGATCTGAGAGGTAAAACAGTATTGTGGTTAAGAATACGGACTCCGTAGCCAGCCTGCTAGGTAGAAATCCCCGCTCTGTCACCTTCTAGCTGTGGAATCTTGAGCAAGTTACTTCACTTCTCAGTGCCTCTGCTTCCTCTCCTTGTCCAACGTGGGTGATGGAGTAGAGCAGAATCCATCAATGCCTGGGTCCAAAATCCACTGGTCCACCTGAGTTTACCTGCAGCTGAAGTTCCCGGGCAGCTGGGGTCCCATACTTGCCATCTCAAGTATTGCTCTCTCTTCCCTAGAAGCCTGAGGGTTTTCTCCTGGCACCTGGTAAGCTTGCTCCATTGCAGAGGTTCAACCTAGAGTGTGCTGGAGCTAATGTCCCTAGAGGCAAACTTCAAGCAACGGGAATAGGAAAAATACTGTTGCTATCAGTTCCAACTTCTGGGGACCCCATGTGTGTCAGAGTAGAACTGTGTTCCATAGGGTGTTCAGTGATTGATTTTTCAGAAGTAGATCACCAGGCCTTTCTTCTGAGATGCCTCTGGGTGGACTTGAATCTCTAACCTTTAGGTTAGTAGCTGAGCAAATTAACCATTTGAACCACCCAGTGATGGGACTCCAAAGGGTATGGGAGTCATGGATATATGTCCTTTGGTGGAATAATTCTGAAGAGTATCATAGCCAGTTCCTCAGAGGGTCGCCAGTGGGACTGACCCCAGTTGCCCATGGTGCTCTGTCATATATCCTTTATCGGACTTTCACCCTTTAATCTCACTTCACCACTTTCTCGTGCATTCTTCCATGCTCATCTCCCTAAATAAACTCCCTGCACCCAAGTCCTTGTCTCAGGGACTGGTTTGGGGGAGCCTAAACTAAAACATACTGGTATCTACTCTAAATAAGTTAGTTACTGTATGGCACTTAGAGCAGCAAGTGGCACATGGTAAATACTTAGTGTATGCTAGCTGTCTTTATCAGTTCTCTTTTGAAGATTTGGAGAATTAAATAAATGGATAGTATGTAATACAGAGTCTGACACAATGTAACTCAAAAACCAATTGCCGTCCAGTCAATTCCAACTCATAGAGACCCTGTAGGACAGAGTAGAACTGCCCCATAGGGTTTCCGAGGACGGATTGGTGGATTTGAACTGCCAACCTTTTGGTTAGCAGCTGTAGTGCTTAACCACTGTAGGCACTCGATAAACATTAGTTCCCTTCCTTATTACTTCCCCTCCCCTCAACCCCCAATCCGTTTGTTCCTTGTGCAGTGATTGGGAGTCTAATATTGAGCAAGTATGAAGTTTCAGGCTTTGTTCTAGGAGCTTTAATGCTTAACACTTATTGCAAGATGTAAAATACAAAATATATTAGCAAGGACAGAAATGATGCATAGGGACCGACTCTTAATTGCCATTCTTGTAATGATATCTTTCGAAGATTAGAAGTTTTGTTTTGTTTTTTTTAAATTTTATTGTACTTTAGGTGAAAGTTTGCAGTCCAATTAGTTTCTCATTCAAAAATTTACACACACTTTGTTTGGTGACATTGGTTGCAATCCCCGCAGTGTGTCAGCACTCTCCCCCTTTCCACACGCTCCCAGGTTCCCCGTTTACACTAGTCCATTTTTCCTGTCCCTTCCTGCCTTCTCGTCTTTGCTTTGGGGCATGTGTTGCCCATTTGGTCTTGCATACTTGATTGAACTAAGAAGCACATTCTTCATGTGTGTTATTGTTTGTTTTATAGGCCTGTCTAATCCTTGGCAGAAGGGTGGATTTGGGGAGTGGCTTCAGTTCTGAGTTAGCAGTCTCTGTCAAACCAGTACATCTGGTCTTTTTTTTAATGAATTTGAGTTTTGTTCTACGTTTTTCTCCTGCTGTCCCTGGGACACTCTGAAGATAAGTGGTAACTTTGGTAAAGGGTAAGACAGTACACAATACTGGGGAAACCAGCACAACTTGACCAAGGCAAAGTCATAGACACTTCATAGACACATCCCAACACCTTGAGGGACTGAGTTACTGGGCTGAGGGCTGGGGACCGTGGTCTCAGGGGACATCTAGCTCAATTGGCATAACATAGTTTATAAAGAAAATGTTCTACATCCTACTTTGATGAGTAGTGTCTAGGGTCTTAAAAGCTTGTGAGCGACCATCTAAAATACTCTACTGGCCCACCCCATCTGGAGCAAGGGAGAATGAAGAAAACCAAAGACACAAGGGAAAAATTAGTCCAAAAGACTAATGAACCGCAACTACCACAGCCTCCACCAGACTGAGTCCAGCACAGCTAGATGGTGCCTAGCTACCACCATGGACTGTTCTGACAGGGATCACAATAGAGGGTTCTGGACAGAGCTAGAGAAAAATGTAGGACAAAATTCTCACTCTGCTTCCTGGGGAACTTGGTGACCTTTGCAATGAATTTTCATCTTCCTCGAATGGATTTGCCTTCCTATCTCTAGGTGACACATGCTGGTTCTCCTTTTAGAGCCAGATCGAAGCTACCTTCTTTGACAGCTTCCTGGGATAACCCTGGTAGAGTTAAAATTTTCCTTCTCTTAGCACTCTGCTCAGGCATCTGCAACAGTGCATGTGACCTTGAGTCATCCTTTTGTGTGTCCGTCTCCCACTCTAGACCGGAGCTCTTTGTGCTTAAAGGCAGGAGCTGCATTTACTTCATCTTAGGGTCCCTGCTGCTTGTCACATAAAACCAAAAAAAAAAAAAAAAAAACCAAAACCAAAAACAAAAAACCCATTGCTGTCAAGTCAATTCCAACTCATAGCGACCCTATAGGACAGAGTAGAACTGCCCGATAGAGTTTCCAAGAAGCATCTGGTGAATTCGAACTGCCGACATTTTGGTTAGCAGCCGTAGCTTTTAACCACTACACCACCGATATGTTTGTAAATAACTGAGTGAATGAGGAATAACGCTAGTCAGATTCACCTCTTCTTATTTCTCTTCAGTTATCTCTCAAGGTTCTGAGTTACTCGTTCTTATTCTCCAAGTGTTGCAATATGATATTCAATTTTGTATTTTTTCAGTGTCTTTTCCCACAATAGATTTTGCTTGTAATGTTGCATATTTCTTCTTTTCTCTACTTTGAATTCATTTACTCTTGACATTTTTTTCTAAGAAATGTCACTGATGTATGTGTGGTTGTATATCAAATACCCCTTGGGATATGGTCATTTGAAAAATATTCAAATCAACCAGAAAAGTTCTGAGAAGTAAATAACCCCCAATCCCATAGGCCATAAATAAGTAAGGTGTATACTTTGAAAACTGATTGCTTTAAAGATTAATTTGTGACAATTTTTCAAGTAAAAAATTGATCTATGTTCAATGTCATAAATTTTAATGGTTGCCTATTTCATTATATGAATTTTCAGCAATTTATTTTACCTGGTCCCTATCAGTGGTCATGTAAGGTGTTTCAATTTTCATCATTATTAACAATGCTGCAACAAAAATCTTTGTGCATTATTGTCTTTAGAATAAATTCCTAGCGGTGGGTTTCTGAGTGGAAGAATATACATATTTAACAATTTTATAGTTTGATACAACCAGCCAACCCTTCAGAAGGCATGTAGTATTTTACATTTCCACTTGTCAGTGTACCTTTTATATGCATCTCTAGGAAACTCTGGTAGTGTAATGGTTAAGAGCTATGACTGCTAACCAAAAGTTGGCGGTTTGAATCTACCAGGTGCTCCTTGGAAACCGTATGAGGCAGTTCTACTCTGTCCTGTAGGGTTGCTAAGAGTCGGAATTGACTCAATGGCAACAGATTTGGTTCATTTGTTTTTTTTTTAACCAGCCCTGGCTTTTGTCACTCTCTTTAAAACATTGCTAATCTAGTAAGTGAACAAACGTTTTCTCATTGATTTTTTTATTTGCATTTTTTGTTTGCTAGTGACATTAAAGTTATATTATTTTTATTTCTATTGGCCATTTGTATTTGTGTGTGTGTGTGAATTGCTTGTTAATGTCATGTACTCATTTTCTATCTTTCTCATTTATAAATTTTTTTTGTGAAAAGAACACTAATGCTTTGTCATGTGTCACGTGTTAATTATTTTCATCCTCAACCTTGTTTAAAAGTGAGTTGTTGATTTTTGTTTTGTTCAAAAACGAATTTAAAAACAAGTTTAAATTCACCAAATTTATATGTATATATCTTTTTAACAAGAAGCTTAGAGAGACCTAACAATATAAAGAACATAGTCACCTAAGTTTTCTTCTACTAATTTTATGATGCCTTTTTTACATTGAAAATTTTTTTTTTAATTCATCTGGAATCTATTTTGCAGTAAGGAATAAAGTAGGGAGGCAGCTTTCCTTCTCCAAAAGGTTAATGGATCTTCCATTGTGTGTCCTTTCCTCTCATATGAAAAAAAGTCCAGTTGTGGTGGGGCCGACTTTAACACAAACCCCATGTATATCAGAGTAGAATTGCTTCATAGGGTTTTCAATGACTGATTTTTTGGAGGTAGATCACCAAGCCTTTCTTCCGAGGCACCTCTGGGCAGACTCGAACCTCTAACCTTCCAGTTAGTAGTCAAGTGTATTAACCATTTGCACCACTCAGGGACTCCTCTATTTCTGCTCTTCCTTTCACTGAGACCTTGCATTGTGGGATGATTTCCTTCACCCTTTCTCCCTACCTGTTAAACACACAGCTTAGACAAGGTAAGCCCAATCAAGTTACAGGAATTTCTGGCCCCTTGCTTCTCCCCTTTGTCTTCAGATTGATGGAAACCTTCAGAGGCCTACAGGCTTTTGATAAAGTTCCTGAAACAACTCTCCTGTCTTTGAACAAACTTTAATGGATCTCTCATGTGTTTTGCGCTCCCTTTGAAGTCTGTGGGAACAATGTGCACGTAACTCAGATATCAAGGTGTGGAAGGCCTGGGCAGTAACCAGCTAGAGGTCAGAATGAGAGGTTTTCCAGAAAAACTTTAGGTAGAGGATGGAGTACCAGAAATATTTTATAGACTGATGCCAAACAGGGCAAAATAAATGTGCTGGGACTTCAAAATGTCAAATAACAAATTTCAAGCGGTTCTCACCTGCTTGCTTAAAGAGATTTCAAAACCTGTATGTTAGTGCTTCAAGCCCTCCACTCCACTCCCCCACACACCTAACAGCAGATGAGGTTGCCAGGTGAGAAAGTTCTGAGGCTGCCTGGTGTGAGAGTCCCTTAGGCTCCATGCTTATCTTCCTCTGCATTCGTTTTTCCCTCCTTTCATCCCACCCAGGAGAAATGTGTCTTCTCCTCAGTCTCTCCTTTCTAGTGCATCCTCTCCTGCATAAAATAAATGCCTTTTTATGTATTAAAAATGTTGACACACTCTTCCTCAATCATCTTTTCTCCTCCATCTACACTGTATCGCTCCTTTGTCTTTGCAACACCATCCTCACTGTGCTATCAAAACTGCTCTTACTCAGGTCACCAATGACCTCCTATTAGTCACTCCAGTGGCACGTCTCAGGCCCTATCTAATGTGATCTATCTGACATTTGACCTTATTCACTGTTTTCTGTTTTTCAAACCCTTTTGCTTCCTGGAATCCCATGACTCATCTCTCCACGTTTTCTTGATGTCCCTAAGTATTCTATCCCCAGCTCCTTCTCTGTCTCCTTTTCCTCCAAAAGTCTGTCAAAAATGGATGCTCCTCCCCAGCCTGTCTCCCCTTCTTTCTCACTCTAGTAAGACTTTTGTCCTTGGTTCCTGTATTAGTCTTGATTTTCCAGAGAATCAGAACTAGAACAGGGTATATCTATAAATCTATATCTTAGAAAGCAAAGATGTCACATTGATGACCCAGCTGTGCCTGACCCAAGCCATGGTCTTTTCAATTGCCTCGTATGTGTGCGAAAGCTGAACAGTGGGAAAAAAAAAAAAAAAAAAGAAGAAGAAGAACTGATGTATTTGGATTGGAGTTAGTGAAGAGTACTGAATATTTTATGGAGTGCCAGAAGAACGAACAAACTGGCCTTAGAAGAAATACAACTGGCACGTTCATTAGAAGTGAGGGTGGTGAAACTCTGTCTTGCTTAGTTTGGACACAACATCAGGAAAGACCAATCACCAGAAAAAGACGTCATGTTTGGTAAAATAGAGGGTCAGCAAAATGAGGGAAACCCTAGAAGAGATGTTAGGTACTACCCTCAGAAAGACTAATAAGAGCCATGACTTTTCCCTAAGAAGCTTTGAGCTAATTAGGGGCCAGATAAAGACTGCAATGAAATTTTCAGGTGCTTTTCAGTTATTCCCATCATTCGGCCTCATGCTTAGAACATAGTGAATATTCAACATATATTTGAGGAATAAATGGGTACACTAAAGCTAAATCATTTTCACTATGCAAAACATGATTCCCTTATCACTTGTTCCCTCTTCTTTCTAGGAAGAATAAACAAATTCAGATATCAGGAAGCACGCTTAATTTCAATTTTTCACTCTTTGCTAAAATCTCTGCTTTCTGGTCTGCACATGTATAAACAAAGATAGCATACTTCACAGAGGTTTTTTATAATAAGTGGTCATGATGCATTTACTAAGAGAAAGCATCATCTCTAATAGTTTATCATTATATAAAGAGTTTCTGCCATTCCAAGAATAAACTTTTAAAAAATAAAAAGGACCATCTTCAGGTAATTATTGTAGGCCTGTTTGCGCTTAATCTAAGTAATTGCCCAGTAACTCATATTTATTTCTGGTTTAAACACACTTCAGTAGCAGCAGCTTGTCCCTGGCTGGAGACTAAATGGCTATGCTGTTGCAAACAGGTGACTCTCAGAGGCTAAGTATCCAGAGTGTGTGTTGGGAAGGAGGCAATGGAGGACGTGAGCAACTGGCTTGATCTACTCGTAGAGAAAACATTTCCCTCTTCTCTGAGACACATTTCCCTGGGCCTGGTTGTAAATAGGAGTGCCTGGGTGGTGCAAACAGTTAATGCGCTTGGCTGCTAACTGAATATTTGGAGGTTCGAGTCCACCCAGAGGTACCTTGGAAGAAAGCCCTGGAAGACCTACTTCAGAAAAATCAGCCATCGAAAACTCACTGAATTGTACGTGTCAAAATTGTTGAGAAATTGTTATGTATATTTTCACCACAATAAAAAACAAAACAGGAAAAGCCTATGGAGCACAGTTTTATTCTGACATCTACAGGGTCACCATGAGTTGGAACTAACTAGACAGCAATTGGTTTGTAAGTAAGTTTGTGGCCCTATCTGGTTTTAGGAGACATTTCTGCTTTGCTTCCTCTGAGAGAACAGCACATGTGAATCTGAGGAGGAAATTAGGAACTAGGATTACATATAATTATGAAAACATTTTTGAAGGCAGTAGCCCACCCACACGTGCTATATTGCAATGGTCTACTCCCTGGTCTTGTAATGCAGGCAGGGTTTCTTGCGGATATCAGGGATGGCTAAAGTGGTTTTAGTAGCCTTCCCCATGATCAGCTGTGTAATGTTCCTTAAAAGGAAGCATTTAACATATGAAAACACTTTCGCCCTTGGACACTTTGTGGGATTGTTGGGTTCAGTTATATTGAAGGCAAATAACTGTAACCGTGGTGTAAAAAAACGTCATCATACTGCATTAAGTAGCTTGTGAGATACTTAATTCTTTAATGGTGTGAGATTATTTTGCAACATGCATGCCTGTAAAATAATCTTAAAATTTTGACTTAATTATAAATGATTATAGTAATACTATTCTTAATGTCAAGAGTTAGTACAGTAGACCATAGGTTATAGTTATTAAAGAGAGAAGAAGTTTTTTTCTTTCCTCTGTTATAATTTATTGCATTTAGATTGGCAAAATCAACTATTCAGATCAAATTTACATCTTCACAATGGGTTCCATGGAGCTGTAGCCATGTCAATATTTACAAGAAAGCTACATTATCCTAGTCAGGGTCCCTCAGGTATGTCTAAAGCTATGGTGAGACATGAAAGTCTGCTGATGAACCATAGAAATGAATCAAAATATTGAATTTCCTGTGTGTATCTCATAAAGGCAAGCATACATTCCCAGAGATACTTTTTCTTGTTTTCCATGGAAATTAAAAATGGATAGTTAAAGAAGTAAGCCATGGAGGTCTTTGTTTTCTTTTTGTTATTTTGGTTCACCCGATATATGTTACAATCTAGGGTAGCATTTCCAAACCAAAAGCACAAATAAATTTGGAAATGCTGAATATTGTATCCTTTCTTGGAGACACGCAGTGCATTTTACCATAGTACAGACTCCAAGTGGTCAAGGCAAGCACATCCAAAGTCATCTTTATTTTTTGTTCACAAACTCTCTAATAACATCTTAGAGACGACCAATGTTTCAAGGAAAACAGTTTGGGAGATGGGAATTTACAGGGGATGAAGAAAACACCCATCTGAATCTACGTATAATCACCACCAACCAGTCACAGATCCATAAACTTGGCTATATTAACTCTAAAATGTGACTGAGATCTTTTCAGTTTGTTCTTTGACTATTTTAAACTATGTTTATTTTGACTGTGAGTATTAAGAAGTGTTTATTGAAACCCCTCAGGATTACCAATAAATGGCCTTCAAATGGCTATGATACGTGTGGCAATTTACACGTGCACAAATACACATACATGATTTTCTAGGGGAATAACTGACATTGTATTATGTGGACGGCACCTCCTGGAGGAAGTCGTATATGTGCTGGTGCACACACATGTACATACATACACGTGAAACTAGGAAATAAAAGTGAATCTGATGAACCAATTTCACCAGATCGGGGGTGAAACAAAAGTACAGCTATGTAGCTTACTATCATGGATTGAAATGTGACCCTCCGAAAAGATATGCTGAAGTCCTAATCCCTGTATCTGTTGATGTAACCTTGTTTGGAAATCGGATCTTTGCAGATGTTATCAGTTAACATGAGGTCATACTGGAGTAGGGTGTCTCCTAATGCAATATGAGAGAGGTACCTATAAAAGAGAAGAGATGCAGAGACACACAGAGGGGAAAATGCCATGTAATAATGGAAGCAGAGACTGAAGTTACGCTGCAACTGCAAGCCAAGGAATGCCTGGGGCCACCAGAAGCTGGGAGAAACAAAAAAAACTTTTTCTTCAGAGGCTTCAGAGAGACCATGGCCCTGCTGAAGCCTTAAATTTGGACTTCCGGCCTCCAGAACTGTGAGACACTAAATTTCTGTCATTTTAAGCTACAGGCTTTGTGGTAATTTGTGATGGCAGCCCTAAGAAACAAATAGACTTACCTCAACAGGTGAGGGCTCAGGGAGAGCAATTTCTTTCTGCCTCCTCCCATTTCAAAACTATTTTCCATATTAACTGCCTCCTCCTTGTATATGGTGCTGTCTAACATAATGTGGTAAATATTTCCCCTTCCTTTTGCAAAATACACCTTTAAGACCCACTCTGTTATCAAAACAAGGAGGAGCTTCTGAAAGCAATCATCAAGAATTTATGGTAGATGTTGTTGTTAGTTGTCTTTGAGTCGACTTCAATTCAGGTGATCCTGTGTACAACAGAAAGAAATGTCGCACGGTTCTGTGCCATCTTCATGATTGTTGTTATGTCTGAATTCATAGTTGCGGCTATTGTGCAATGCCTTTCCACCTGGGGGACTCATCTTCCAGCACTAAATCTGGCAATATTCTGCTGTGATCCATAAGGTTTTCACTGGCTAATGTTTGAAAGTCGATCACCAGGTCTTTCTTCCTTTTTTTGTTTTAGTCTGGAAGTTCCACTGCAACCTGTCCACCATGGGTGACCCTGTGGATATTTGCAATACTGGTGGCATAGCTTCCAGTATCATAGCAACATGCAAACCACTACAGTATGACAAACTGACAGACAGACAGACATATGGTTGAAAACAGGTGTAGTAAAAGATAACCTTAGAAAGAGTTTTGAATCTTGGAGAAGTCTAAAGTATTCTTGCCATCTTGAGGTAACCAGTGTCCTGAGTTTTATGTGATTGCTTTCTTCCTTTTCTTTTACCTCTTGTTTATGCATCCCAGAAAATAGTTTTGCCCACTTTTGACCTTTATATGAATGGAATAGACTGTATACTTTTGTCATGAATTGAATTGCTTTCCCCCAAAATATGTGTATCAATTTGGCTAGGCCATGATTCCCAGTAGTGTGTGACTGTCCACCATTTCGTCATTTGAAGTGATTTTCCTACGAGTTGTAAATCCTGTCTCTATGATGTTGATGAGATGGGATTAGCGGCAGTTATGTTAGCGAGGCAGGGCTCAGTCTACAAGATTGGATTGTGTCTTGAGCCAATTTCTTTTTGATAAAAGAGAGAAGTGAGCAGAGAGATCGGGGACCTCATATCACCAACAAAGCAGCATCGGGAGCAGAGCATGTCCTTTGGACCTGGGGTCCCTGTGCCTGAGAAGCTCCTTGACCAGGGGAAGACTGATGACAAGGACCTTCCCCCAAAGCCAACACAGAGAGAAAGCTTCCCCTGAAGCTGATGCCCTGAATTTGGACTTGTAGCCTACTAGACTCTGAGAGAATAAATTTCTCTTTGTTAAAGCCATCCACTTGTGGTATTTCTGTTAGAGCAGGACTAGATGACTAAGACAACTTTATTTCTTCCTTATTGCATTCAGCACTATGTTTGTAAAATTCATGTAGGCCATTGTATGGAATTCTAATTTATTCATTTTCATTGCTGTGTATTTTTACAAACTATGGATGCACAATAGCATTCTGCTATTGATGCATATTTTGGCTTTGCCTTTTTTGGAAGAAGTCTGTGTCTGCAGCTTGGAAGACAGCCACCAAGGTAATTTGCCTGGCCTACATCAAAGGCAGTGGGAGTGAGAAATAAACCTTTGTGGTCCTAAGGCACTCACTGAGACTTTGGGTGTATTTGTTACTGCAAAAGAGTTTATCTTACCCTAAGCAATACAACTAGTAACCAAAAATTTTTCTCACTAAGAAAATCCAGGCTCTGTTGTCTTCACTGGCAAGTTTTATCAAACATTCAAGGAAGTAAAAGGATTCAAATTGATCTTAAACTATTTCAGAGACTAGAAAAGATAGCAAAATCCCTGGTTTATTAGTTGTGATAGGTAGAAAAAAACAAAGTAAAACCTGTTGCCATTGAGTCAATTCCGACTCAAAGCCACCCTATATGACAGAGTGGAACTGCCCCATAAGGTTTCCAAAGAGTAGCTGGTGGATTTGAACTCCTGACCGTTTGGTTAGCAGCTGAGCTCTCAACCACTACATCACCAGGGCTCTGATAGGCAGAATAATGGCCCTCAAAGATAGCCATACTCTAATCCCTGGAAACTGTGAATTTATTAATTTATATGACAAAAGGAACTTTGTAAATGTGTTTAGTTATGATCCCCAAGATGGAGAGATTATCCAAGTGGGCCCAATCTAATCACATGAGTTCTTAAACGTGAATAACCTTCCCTGGCTGCACTACAGAGCAAATGTGACTATGGAAGAAGAGGGCAGAGAGATTCAACAAGATTCAACAAGAAAGCCTCTGACCTGTTGTTGCTGGCTTTGAAGATGGAGGAAGGGAGTTGTCGAGCAAAGTATTCAGAAGCTGGGAATGGCCCTCAGTTTACAGCCAGCACGAAAACAAGGACCTTGCTTTTATAATCTCAAGGAACTGAATTTTGTTATCAACCCAGACGAGAAGGAGATGGGTTCTCCCTGACAGCCTGCAGAAAGCTACGCAGACCTGCTGATGCCTTGAGTTTAGCCAATGAGAGTCGTGTAGGATTTCTGACTCCGGAACTTTATGATAGTAAACTTGTGTTATTTAAGCTGCTAAATTTGTGGTAATTTATTATAACATCAATAGGAAACTAATACACTGGTATAACTAACCTTGATATCAAAACCTGGCAAGGATATGAGAAAGAAAACTTTGCAGGCCAATTTCATTTATGAAGATAAATGTTATCCTAAACAAAATATTAGCCAAGTAAATCCAACAATACATAAAAAGAAAAATATATTTTGACCAAATTGTGTTTATACCAATAATACAGTGTTGCTTTCACCCTGAAAATCAATCAGTATAGTACCACGTTCACAGATTTAAAGGAGATGTTATGTAATTTCCTCAATGATTGCAAAACAGTATCTGACAAAAGTTCACATTCATTTACAATTAATAAGGAAACGCTTAGCCAATGAGGAGTGGAAGGAAAATCCCTAAACTTGGTGAAGATTGTCTACAAAATCATATGGCAAACATTATACTAAATTGAATCACCTTAAAAGTTTCCTTTGAAATTGGGAACAAATGAGGATGCTTGAGATCGTCACCTGATTTCAACATTGTGCTGGAGTCTTTAGCCAGTACGGTATTGTAAGGCTTAAGTATTGGAAAGGAAGAAACAAAGTCATCTTTATTTGCAGACTAAATGTTTAGACTACTGGATTTTTAATACAATTCAGTAAGTTCATTGCATAAAAATATATAAATAAGTTATATTTCTATGTATCCAGAACATACAAGTGCCTAGTAACACATCATAAGAAAACATGCAAGACCTCCATGGGGAAAATTTAAAAACTTTATTGAGACATATTAAAGATATATTCATCAACCGGGAGACTCAGTATTTTAAAGATGTTAATTTTTCCTAAATTGATCTATAGGTACAAGGCCATCCCAATCAAAATCCAGATTGGAGGTATTTTTAATGAAACCTAACAAACTGATTTTAAAATGGATATAGAAATACAAAAGGCTAATAATTGAAAAGATACTCTTGCAGAAAAAGTGAGAGGACTTGGTCTACCTGAGAAAAAGCATTTATAATAAAACATTAAAAAAAGCCCACTGCCATAGAGTCAATTCTGACTCATAGCAACTACAGGGTTTCCAAGGAGCAGCTAGTGGGTTCGAGCTGCTGACCTTCTGGTTAGCAGAAGAGTTCTTAACCACTGAGCCAACAGGGCTCCATTAAAACAATACTAATAGAAAAAATTGTACTACTGTCACAGGAATAGAAAAATAGACCATTGGAACAGAATAAAAATTCCAGAAATAGATTCACATGTATAGAGACAATTGACTAGTGACAAAGGCAGCACTGCAGAGCAGGGGAAACGAGATTTTCAATAAATAGTGCTGAGGCAATTGAGATTCCCTAAAGGAAAAATAGCAATTGCATCCCTACCTCACTCATACACAGAAGTCAATTCTAGGTGGATTGTCGACTTAAATGTGCAAGGCAAATTTATACAGCTTGTAGAAGACAGCATAGAAGAATATATTCATGCCCTCAGAATAGGGAAAGATATCTTAAAGACCCATGAAAGACCCAGAAAGCTCTAACCATAAGAATATGTCATTTGACTGCTCTTAAGTCCATTTCCTGTCCTTTTGCTCTGCTCTGTCTAGTAAGGTGCTGCCCCTGAAAACTATGGTGCCCAAGCTTCCTTGCCAACTGACTTTTGGCTAGGTTGGACCAATGGTAGTTACTGATAGGAGCTTGGCGGGAGGGTGGAAGAGAGAAGCTCCTCCTCTTTCTACTGTGGTGACTCCTCTGGCTCATTCATCTCTTCCATGATTCCTGCTCCCAGAGGGTCCCTCCTTCCACAACCCCAGCTCCCACCAGGCAGCCCATGCCATGAATCCAGGTGCCACTAGGTGGTGCCAGCTCCTTCCCCAAACCAAACCCACTGCCTTTGAGTTGATTCCGACTCATAGCGACTCTATAGGACAGAGTAGAACTGTCTCACAGGGTTTCCAAGGCTGTAAATCTTTTTTTGTGTGTGTGTGCTTTAAGTGAAAATTTACAGTTCTGGTCAGTTTCTCATACAAAAATTTATACACACATTGTTATGTGACCCTAGCTGCTCTCCCTATAATGTGACAGCATACTCCTCTTTTCTACCCCAGATTTCCCTTGTCCATTCTACAAGCTCCTGTCCCTTTTTGCCTTCTCATCTCACCTCCAGATTGCAGCTGCCCATTTAGTCTCATGTATCTACTTGAGCTAAGAAGCATTCTCTTCACGAGTATCATTTTATGTCCCATAGTCCAGTCTAATCTTTGCCTGAAGAGTTGGCTTCGGGAATCATTTCAGTTCTGGGTTAACAGAGGGTCTGGGGGCCAAGTCTTCTGGGGTCCCTCCAGTCTCAGTCAAACCATTAAATTTGGTCTTTTTACTAGAATTTGAGTTCTGCACCCCACCTTTCTCCTGCTCCATCAGGGACTCTTTGTTGTGTTCCCTGTCAGGGCAGTCATTGGTGGTAGCCGGGCACCGTCTAGATCTTCTGATCTCAGGCTGTTGGGGTCTATGGTTTATGGGGCCCCTTCTGTCTCTTGGGCTAATATTTTCCTTGTGTCTTTGGTGTTCTTCATTCTTCTTTGCTCCAGGTGGGTTGAGCAATTGATGTATCTTAGATGGCCGCTCGTTAGCTTTTAAGACCCCAGACTCCACTCACCCAAGTGGGATGCAGAACATTTTCTTAATAAACTTTGTTATGTCAGTTGACCTAAATGTCCCCTGAAACCATAGTCCCCAGCCGCCACTGCTACTCTGTCCCTCGAAGTGTTTGGTTGTATTCAGGAAACTGCTTAGCTTTAGTTTAGTCCAGTTGTTCTGACTTCCCCTGTATTGTGTGTTATTCTTCCCTTCACCTAAGATAATTTCTTATCTAATGTCTAGTTAGTGAGTACGCCTCTCTCTCCCTCCCCACCCTTGTAATGATCAAAGAATGTTGTCTTCTGTGTTTAAACCATTTCTTGAGTTCTTATAATAGTGATCTCATACAATATTTTTCCTTTCATGACTGACTAATTTCACTCAGCATAGTGCCTTCCAGATTCATCCATGTTATGAGATGTTTCACAGATTCATCATTGTTCTTTATTGTTGCATAGTATTCCATTGTATGAATATACTATAATTTGTTTATCCTTTCATCCATTGATGGGCACATACATTGTCTCCATCTTTTTGCTATTGTGAACAGTGATGCAATGAACATGGGTGTGCATATGTCTATTCCTGAGACGGCTCTTATTTCTCTAAGGTATATTTCTAGGAGTGGGATTGGTAGATTGTATGGTATTTCTATTTCTAGCTTTTTAAGGAGGCACCATATCATTTTCCATAGTGGTTGTACCATTTTACATTCCCACCAGCAGTGTATAAGTGTTCTAGTCTCTCCACAACTTCTCCAACATTTATTATTTTGTGTTTTTTAGATTAATGCTAGCCTTGTTGGGATGAGATGGTATCTCATTGTAGTTTTGATTTGCATTTCTCTAATGGCTAATGATTGTGAGCATTTCCTCCTGTATCTGTTAGCCACCTGAATGCCTTCTTTGATGTAGTGCCTGTTCATATCCTTTGCCAGTTTTTTAACTGGGTTATTTGTCTTTTTGTGGTTGAGGTTTTGCAGCATCTTGTAGATTTTAGAGATTAGAACCTGATCGGATTTGTCGTAGCCAAATTTTTTTTTCCCAGTCTGCAGGTTGTCTTTTTATTCTTTTGGTGAAGTCTTTTTTTCTTTTTTTAGATTTTGTCTTTTTTAATTTTAATTTTTTTTTAAATTGTACTTTAGATGAAGGTTTACAGAACAAATAGTTTCTCATTAAATAGTTAGTACACATATTGTTTTATGACAATGGATAACTACCCCATGACATGTCAACACTGTCCCTTCTCAAACTTGGGTTCCCTATCACCAGCTTTCCTGTCCCCTCCTGCCTTCTAGTCCTTATTCCCCAGACTGTTGTGCTGCATTAGTCTCGTTTTGTTTTATGGGGCTGTCTAATCATTGGATGAACAGTGAACCTTGGGAGTGACTTCATTACTGAGCTAAAAGGGTGTCTGGGGGCTATACCCTCAGCGTTTCTTCAGTCTCTGTCAGGCCAGTAAGTCTGATATTTTTTTTGTAGGATTTTGTTCTACATTTTTCTCCAGCCCTGTCCGGGACCCTCTGTTGCGATCCCAGTCAGAGCAGTCAGTGGTGGTAGCCGGGCACCATCTAGTAGTACTAGACTCAGTCCGGTGGAGGCCATGGTAGTTGTGGTCCATTAGTCCTTCGGATTAATCTTTCCCTTGTATCTTGTTTTCTTCATTCTCCCTTTCTCCCGAAGTGGTGAGACCAGTGGAATATCTTAGATGGCTGCTCACAGGCTTTTAAGACCCCAGGTGCTACTCAATTGGTGAAGTCTTTTGATGAACCTGTTTGATTTTAGGAGCTCCCAGTTATCTAATTTCTTTTCTGGTGTTTGTGCATTGTTAGTAATGTTTTGTATTCTGTTTATGCCATGTGTTAGGGCTCCTAGAATTGTCCCTGTTTTTTCTTCCATGATCTTTATAGTTTTAAATTTTATATTTAGGTCTTTGATCCATTTTGAGTTGGGTTTTGTGCATGGTGTGAGGTATGGTTCTTTTTTCAGTTTTTTGCAGATGGATATCCAGTTATGCCAGCACCATTTGTTAAAGAGACTGTCTTTTCCCCAGTTAATGGACCTTGGGCCTTTGTCAAATATCAGCTGCTCATAGGTAGATAAATTTACATTTGGAGTCTCAATTCTGTTCCATTGGTCTAAGTTGTTGTACCCGTACCAAGCTGTTTGACTACTGTGGCGGTATAACAGTTTCTAAAATCAGTGTGAGGTCTCCCACTTTGTTCTTCTTTAGTAATGCTTTACTTGTCTGGGGCCTCTTCCTTTTCCATATGAAGTTGGTGACTTGTTTCTCCATCTTATTAAAAAAAGTTTTTGGAATTTGGGTTGGGATTGCATTGTATCTGTAGATCGCTTTGGGTAGAATAGACATTTTCACAATCTTGAGTCTTCCCATCCATGAGCAAGGTGTGTTTTTCCACATACATAGATCTCTTTTGGTTTCTTGCAGTAGTGTCTTGTAGTTTTCTTTGTATAGGTCTTTTACATATATGGTTAGATTTATTCCTAAGTATTTTATCTTCTTGGGGGCTATTGTAAATGGTATTGATTTGGTGATTTCCTCTTGGAGATTTTCTCTATTGGTCTAGAGGAATGCTACTGATTTTTGTATGTTTATCTTGTATCCTGATACTTTGCTGAAATCTTCTATTAGTTCCAGTAGTTTTCTTGTGTATTCTCTGGGGTTTTCTGAGTATAAGATCGTAACATCTGCAAATACTTTCCTTCCTCCTTACCAATTTGGATGCCCTTTATTTCTTTTTTCTAGCCTAATTTCCCTGGCTAGTACCTCCAGCACAATGTTGAATAAAAGTGGTGATAAAGGGCATCCTTGTCTGGTTCCGATTCTTAAGTGGAATACTTTCAGAATCTCTCCGTTTAGGATGATGTTGGCTTTATATAAATGCCCTTACTTATGTTGAGGAATTTCCCTTCTATTCGTATTTTTCTGAGAGTTTTTATCATGAATGGATGTTGGACTTTGTCAAATGCCTTTTCTGCATCAATTGATAAGATCATGTAGTTCTTGTCTTTTGTTTTATTTATGTGATGGATTACATTGATTGTTTTTCTAATGTTGAACTATCCCTGCATACCTGGTATGAATCCCACATGGTCATGGTGAATTATTTTTTTGATATGCTGTTGAATTCTATTGGTTAGAATTTTGTTGAGGATTTTTGTGTCAATGAGGGATATTGGTCTGTAATTTTCTTTCTTTCTTTTTTTTTTTTGTGTGGTATCTTTACCTGGTTTTTGTATCAGGGTTATGTTGGCTTCATAGAATGAGTTTGAGATTATTCCATCCTTTTCTATGCTCTGAAATACCTTTGTAGTAGTGGTGTTAACTCTTCTCTGAAAGTTTGGTAGAATTCTCCAGTGAAGCTGTCAGGGCCAGGGTTTTTTTGTTGGGAGTTTTTAAATTACTTTTTCAATCTCTTTTTTTTTGTTATAGGTTTATTTAGTTCTACCTCTGTTTGTGTTAGTTTAGGTAGGTAGTGTTTTTCTAGAAATTTATCCATTTCCGCTAGGTTCAAGTTTGTTAGAGTACAATTTTTCATAGTATTGTTATGATTCTTTTAATTTCAGTTGGGTCTGTTGTGATATCACCCATCTCATTTCCTATTCGGGTTATTTGCTTCCTCTCATTTTTCTTTTGTCAGTTTGGCCAATGGTTTATCGATTTTGTTGATCTTTTTAAAGAACCAGTTTTTGGTCTTGTTAACTCTTTCAATTGTTTCTCTATTTTCTATTTCATGTAATTCTGCTCCAATTTTTATTATTTGCTTTCTTCTGGTGACCGGGGGCTTCTTTTGCTACTCTCTTTCTATTTGTTTGAGTCATAGGGTTAATGTTTTGATTTTGGCCCCTTCTTCTTTTTGGATGTGTGCTTTAATTGCTATAAATTGACCTCTGAGCACTGCTTTTGTTGTGTCCCAAAGGTTCTGGTAGGATGTATTTTAATTCTCATTTGATTCCGTGAATTTCTTTATTCCATTCTTAATTTCTTCTACAACCCAGTAGTTTTTGAGCAAGGTGTTGTTCAGTTTCCATGTGCTTTATCTTTAGTCTCACTAATTCTGACTTCCATTGCCTCATTTCTGCTCCTTTGACTTTCTAATGAGTTGTCTAATTCTGAAATTTGATTGTTAATCTTCTGAATTTCTGTTTGCTGTCTCTCTATGGATTCTTGCAGCCTGTTAAATTTGTCGTTGTGCTCTTCTATAATCTTCTGAAGTTCCTCTATAGCTTTGTGTGTTCCTTGGATTGTTCTGTGTTTTGCATGATCTCCTTCCTGATCTCTTGAAGAGTTCTGTATATTAATCTTTTGTATTCTACCTCTTGTAATTCCAAGAAATTCTCATCCTCCGGAAGATTTCTTGATTCTTTGTTTTGGGAGCTTGCTGAAGCCATCATGGTCTGCCTCTTCATGTGATTTGATATTGACTGTTGTCTCCGAGCCATCAATAAGTTATTATATTTATTTATTTTATGTTTGCTCACTGTGTCCTGGCTTCTTGTTTTATTTTGTTTTGATATGCCCAAATAGGCTGGTTGTGTCAGCTAGTTTGATTATTGCACCTTTGAAGCTGTAACACCAGGTTGTTAGGGCTGTTGCTAGGTATTTGAGCCTAGGAGTCCGTTTACTTTTCTTGTATGGATTCAGCTCAGATGTCCAGATAGTTGGTCACCTAGTGTGTGATGCAGGCTCTTACCTAGAATCTGAGATGGACAAGGGTGATTGGAGTAGGCACAGGTATCTAGCTGTAGTAGGGGATCACGCTTTGAGCAAGGCAAGGGACTGGCTGCTGCTCCTGAGTGTATGGGAGGAAAGCGTGTCCCTGTTCCCTAAAGTGTGTAGGTGGGTGGGTTTTGCAGTCGGACTATGGGCACTCAATGCTGTTGACTGTAAGGACTAGGAGGCACCACTTATTCTTGGACGACTGTTGCAGGTAGCTAGGTGGCATGGGTGAAACCACCAGTCCTCAGGCCCTTGATGTGGGTAGGTGAGGACTATGCTTACTGGACAGAGTGGTGTCAAATGTCACGAACCTACCAATCCACCATATAGGTGATACAGTGAGGTTAGGTTTCAGCTATATATCCTGTTGTACTATGCTAATGAGGGGCATTAGCTGTTGAAATGCGCCCACACAGTCTATGCAGGGGCAAAAGGCATTCAAAGTCCGTAGACCCCTTATGTCTGCGCCTAGGCAAAGGAGCTGTGCCTGCCCTAAGTTCCCGGCTTGGGAGAGCTGGCAGATTATTTTTTCCTGTGTGTTAATTTATTCCTTCTCCAAGGCTGGGAGAATGGCTCAGGGTGCCTGAAGGATCCTACTTTTGGCCCAGGGGACTCCGCAATTGCTGAAGGTGGCCTGGGACCTGGTCCAGAGCTGGGAGGGAGCAGGTAAATGGGAGAGAGGTTATTCCCAAAGGGGGTGTTTTTTGATCCATGTGGTAGGTTAAACGCACGTACTTATCTTTTGCTGACTGAGTGCCACTTTTCACTGGCTCTTGAGGCCTGAGTAGACTCTCCACCACTTGGTCTCTCCCGACATGGAAAACAGGTCCCAAACGCCACTGCCCACCTCACCATGCACACCAGCTGATTTAGCCCACAGGGCTCCGGCGCCCGGTCAGATCTAGCAACTCCTCAGTGTTTCTGAACCGTCTCTCCTTCCCCCTGCCACTCGGTCTGATTCTTCAACTTTTCCTTTGATATTCAGGGCTCCTAAATTGTCATATATAATTGATTCACTTGTTTTTTTGGATCTTTGTTGTAAGAGGCACTGACTACTCTGCCATCTTGGCCCTAACTCCAAGGCTGTAAATCTTTACAGAAGCAGACTGTCACATCTTTCTCCTGTGGAGCTGCTGGTGGGTTCGAACAACTGACCTTTGAGTTAACTGCTGAGTGTTTTAACCACTGTGCCACTAGGCTTCCTTGCTAGCTCTTTAGCTCTTGTCAAATTACTTCCTCCCTTTTACCCTCCAGCCCTTGGGGATAGTAGCAACTTCTCGCTATCTTAATATCTGATTGCCTCAGCATCCTCTGCTTGGCTTTTCAGCAATTCCAATACTTTCATGACTAGTTCTCCATTTAAATTCTCTCTATTGAACCACTTGGTGGGTGTGATTATTTTCTTCTTGTTTGAACTACCTATTTTTTTGACTTGTCTCTGACCCACTAAGGAAAAGTTAGAGATAATTTCAAATCACATTACAATTAAGAACTTCTGTTCACCAAAATGAAGTTCTGATACATGCTATGACATGGATGTACCTTGAAAACATGCTACATGAAATAAGTCAAACACAAAATGACAAGTATTGTATGAGATCACTTATATGAAATACCTAGAGTAGGCATATACATACAGACAAAAGTAAATTAGTAATTACCGGGGACTGGGTGAGGGGGAGGAGCCCTGGTGGCATAGTGGTTAAGGGCTCGGCTGCTAACCAAAAGGTTGGCACTTTAAATCCACCAGCCACTCCTTGGAAACCCTATGGGGTAGTTCTACTCTGTCCTATAGGGTCACTATGAGTTGGAACCGACCTGACGGCACCTAACAACAACATTATATATATATACATATATATGTATGTATGTGTGTGTGTATATATGAAAGAGGGAGAGCATGAGAAGTTATTTTTAAATGGAGAACAAGTTTTACTTACAATTTTCATTGGGAACTCTGCAATTTTAAGTAGCTGCCCAATATTCCATTAAATATAATGTAACCATTCTTTTACTCTTGATAATTTAGGTTGTTTTAAAATTTTTAACATTATGTCTGTTAAAGCACGTGTAACACCACAATGACTATCCTTGTGCATAAATCTTTATCTAACAAGTTCCCAGGTGAAGCTGATACTGCTGGTCAAGGACCATTTATCCTCTAACCCTTAATGCAAATAAACTGCAGGTCACTTCTTGAGAAAAGGTTTTGATATAAAGTGAATGTAAGGATGCTGGCTTCGAAAGAGGGAAAGGTATCAGTATGAAAGTCTGTGAGTGTTACACTTAAGCCCCCCTTTCTCACCCCACAGCTTATCTTAGGACCATCCAGCTTTGGGACACTCTCCTGACACTCACATAGAAGATGAAAGGCTCTAGTCCTTGAGTGACTGGTGTCCAGATGACACCCAGTACCAGCCAGGGACAGAAACTTGAAAAGCATGTAAATAAAACTTGCCTATTGTTTCCATGGAATCCCTGGGTGGTGCAAACAGTTAAAAAGTTTGAGTCTACCCAAAGGCTCCTTCTCAAAGAAAGGCCTGGAGATCTACTTTCAAAAAATCAGCCATTGAAAACCCTGTGGAGCACAGTTCTACTCTGCACACATGGGTTGTCATGAATTGGAATCAGCTCAATGGCAAGTGGTTTTTTATTGTTTCCACAGGCATTTGGTGTTTAGTATTTGACAATGAAAAAATATCCCCAAATGATAAGTGAATACAAATAATCCCAATTCATTCTGTGACTTTCATTTCTGTTTTCCGTTATATATTGGTTTTTAAAAGGGTTTATTAAAAAACACATGAAACATTCATCTTGGAAAGTTCAGCTTTGGGCACAGATAAAAGGTTCCTACAGAATTGATGTGCATTAAATTTGTCCTTTGTGTGCTCGATTGCCTACACATAGAAATGAATGCATTACACCTGCTGTGGGTTCCCTGGCTCACGAATCCCACCCAAACCATATGACCAAACACACCCACCCTTCATTCAATGCCCAACTGGATGTTTTATTTGTCATAAAAATATAAACATTCCAACCAGACCCTTGGATAGATAAACAGAATGATTCAAACAAAATATTCTTCCTACTGTGGAAATAATAGTAGTGTCAGAATTAATGTAAGACTTTTCTTTTTTAAGACTTGGAGTGCTACCATGTCTCACTCTGACAGATAGGTTTATTGAAAACAACTTTTGAGGAGCAGTGTCATGGGGCAGTTCTGGCCACAGGGCTCATCAGAAGTGTATTAATCCTTGTTTTCCCTGTGTGAGAATTTTTTCTCTTTTAGCTAATATTCTTCCTATTGGCCCCATCTCTCCTCTCAAAATGCGTCGTTAGGAGAGGATCTGAAACTTGTGAGGTACAAATGCTGTGCTCTCTTAGAATAGCCACCCTGCTGAGATGATGCCATTTTAAAAATGGAATTTCAGATGGGAGAAGGAGATTAATTTTGGGGATGAGGATTCTTAGTGTGATTGCCCTTGAAATCTTATTCATCAGTGACCCAGACGTGCTCATCCATATACAATCTTGAGAATCAGGTTGAATACACACGTCTGTTCACTGTTCAAACACTGTTGTACACCCTGGAACAGACAAGATCTCTTTTTATCCGGAAATCTGTTGCCACACACGCAGCAACCCAGATTCTACTCCTTTTGTGATTTTCATCTGTCCCTTGAGAAAGACATCATGCTTGGTAAAGTAGAGGATCAGCGAAAAAGAGGAAGACCCTCAACAAGATGGACTGATACAGTGGCTGCAACAATGGGCTCAAGCATAATAAAGATTGTGAGGATGGCCTGGGACCGTGTAGTGTTTTGTTCTGTTGTACCTGGGGTTGCCATGAGTCAGAACTGACTCGATGGCACCTAACAAGAACAACATCTTTCTAGAAGACTGTGAAAGCCATTTCCAACTCTGAATACTGATTTAGTCATTATTGGGCCAATAGTACAATTAGGAGCAGTGTTAGAATGCCCCACCCCTGCCCCTCAACGTTCCTTGCCATCTCACTTTCTTGCTTGCTTCACAAAAGAATCTCCCACCTTTTGTCCTGTCCAAGGTTTTCTTTTGACCCTTCTGCAAAAGATGAGAAGATGCAACATCTATCTTTCCTCTTTAACACGCACCACTACTTCTTTTAGGATGAATATGCAAGCAGTCAGCTATTAACTTTCTTTTTCTGTCTTTCTTTTTTTTATATTAATCACACACTGTAGAGATCATACATCATTCCTGACAGTTACCAAGGCTGTGGCTAAGCTTGCAACAACGTTTTTTATGCTTTACTTCCACTGGAGTTGAGGACTTCCAATTTTTACTTCATTCCTCTTTCCTTGTTAACAAAATACTTGATAAACCCAGTTGGTTCTTTGGTCAAAAATTTAAATGACAAATTCTTATGAAATTGAGGAGTCTTTCCATCTATCTATTTTGGAAATGCTGTAGAGTTTCCTAAAAATTTTTGCCTCCTAGATGTTTGACATCACACTTGATAAGGTAGCGGGGTCAGAGAAAAAGAGGAAGACCCTCAACAGAATGTATTGACACAGTGGCCGCAATAATGGGGTCAAACATAGTAACGGTTGTGAGGATGGCACAGGACTTGGCAGTGTTTTGTTCTGTTGTGCATGGGATTGCTATGAGTTAGAACCGACTTGAAGCACCTCACGACAACAGGTGTTTCCAATTTTTCTTGTTCTAAAATGCTAAAGTTACTCTTTTGTATGTTCTTTTGATAAAAATATATAGTGCTTCCCAGATGAGATCAGGTCCCTCTATCAAAATGCTCACCCATTAGTTCACTCTGAGTACATGGAGCTCCCTTCAGTCTGAGCTCACCCTTGGCTCTTCCTGTTCCAAACAGCATTGATCTGTCTCCAACTGTCACCTCCCATACTACATGATCTGGCAACTAAGCTACCATCTTCCTTAGATTCTCTATTAAAGTTCTGGTGAAAGTTATTGGCTTGCTCTCTCTGCATTTTAAAATTTCTCTCAGCACTTTGTCCCAGATGTAGTATATTTTGGCCTTTTTCCCTCTAGTCTGTTATACAACTGGAGTTTCTTCCTCTCTGTGAGGTAGACAGGAAGATGCCTTCTGCTTCTCTCACCCTCCTACCATCTTTATTCTTCTTGTCTTTCTTTTTCCTCTTAGGTTTATAGTAATTAATTTATTACTTCATTTATCTGTTTGATTTAAAAAAAATCACAACTTTTCTGCTAGGTCAAAGATAGGTGGCAGTTTGTCAAGTGAACAAAAGGGATGACTGTTCCAGGCAGAGTCCCTGGGGGGTGCAAATGGTTAAGTGCACAGATGCTTACAAAAAGTTGGAGGTTTGAGTCCACCCAGAGGTGCCTTAGAAGAAAGGCTGGTGATAAACTTCCAAAAAATCAACTATTGAAAACCCTATGAAGCACAGTTCTACTCTGATACTTATGGGGTCGCCTTGAGTCAGAATTCAGTTGTTGGCAATTTTTTTTTTTTTAATTCCAGACAAAAGTATCACAGGCAGAAATTGGGATCTATCCTGGCTCTTCTTCACAGGTGGTGTAATCCTGGACAAATTAGGAGGTTCCATATCCTCATCTGTAAAATCTTTTTCCTCTCTATTTTAGGAAGAATAAAGAGATAACATAAAAACACAATTTGGTAAACTCGAATATGAATACAAATGCAAGCTATGATAATTCTCCCAAAGGACTTTGGAGACAGTGTGTTAAGTGCCAGAACAGAAGCTGGAGAAGACCCTGAGGAATTCACTACAAGAGACACCAAAATCTGTTGACTGCAAGAAACGTCCTTCCCAGAGAGCTTTATTCTTGCTACTGGGCAATAGTCGGCCTCTGAGCAGGGCAAGCTGGAAGGCCAGACAGTTAATGCCCCTGAGCTGAGGATCACGGGAAAGGTGGTGGATAACACTCCAGTTTTCTCATCTTGAGGCATTCTCTCCTCCCCAGTTCCCCAGAAGGGCTGAGATCCAGCTGCCCACAGTAACAACTGGCTGTATTATGCACCTTTTTTAAAATTTTTTTCTAAATTATATCCATACCTGTCTCAGATTCCTAGTGCTACTGTAACACAAATACCACAAGTGGGCAGCTTTAAAGAACAGAAATTTATTTTCCCACAGTTCTAAGGGCTAAAAGTCCAAATCAGAGTGTTGACCGTGTTGATTCCTTCTGTGAGCCTCACTCCTAGTTTTTTGTATCAGTTGGAGATCTTTGGAGTTCCATTGTTTGTAGATGATCCTCACATTCGTTTGTCTTGCCCTGTGTGTGTGTTTCTGTGTCTATTCTGGTCTTTTGATAACTCAGAAGTGATTAGGTTTAGGATCCGCCTACCTGGCAGGACTTCAATTGATTGACTGATAACATTGCATTAGATTGCATTTAGAAAGTTACCACATTACATTACATGAGATGTAAAGTAATAACATCACATTACATTACACTAGATTACATTATGGAAAGTAATCTTCTCTACCCAAGGCTGATTGATTTAATCACATGTAACTACTCCATGACAGCAGCTAGACTTCTGTTTAGTGAAACAACTGGTGGGAATCATAGCCAAGTTGACATGTAAAATTAACCATCATAATATCCCTTTGCAATGTGATATTTCAGCTCTTCCCAACAAAAGACTGAGTCCATCTCCCCTCTCCTTGAATCTAGGCTAGTCTTGTGACCAATAGAATGTGGCAGAATTGATGTTGTGCCAGTGCTGACCTAGGCCTCAAGAAATCTCACATGCTTCTGCTTGCTCTCTTGGAACCCTACCCAGCTGCGATGTGAACAAATCCAGGTAGCCTGCTGAAGAGTGAGAGACTCATGAGACAGAGATGAGCTCTCCCAGTTGGGGCCAGCCAAGACCAGTCAATCTTCAGTTAAGTACAGATACATAAATGAGACTTGTCAAGATTTGTAGAACCATCTGGTTGACCCACAGACTCATGTGCTAAATAAATTGTTGTTGTTTTAAGCTACTAAATTTTGGGATGATTTATACTGCAGAAGCAGAAAATTGATGTCTCTGTGGTCTCTTGCTATTCCATCCATGCCACCATACCAAGGGGCTATGATCACAGCCCACAGGTCTGTGTGTTTCCTCTCCTGAAGGCCTGCTAAGCTACCCCCCGGCCCCCTAAGCCAATTCTAATTGTGTACTTGCAGCCATCGGGGAAGGGGATGATAAACAAAGTGTCAGTATAAGCTCCTCTGAGTTTGGAGTAAGCTCAGACGGAGAATTATAAAGAATTGTAAGCATCTGAGGAGTAACAAAAATATTAAAACCTACCAGACTTGCTATAAATTTGTTTTCCATCCCTCTAAATTGTCTTAAATTGGAAAATTTGAAAATTAAGTGAATTGTAGAGTCAAACAATTTTAACGGATCTAATGGAAATATAACTTTTTGATCCAATTGGAAGCAGACAGTTAATAGTTGTATCTGAGGATAGTTGCAAAATCAGAACCAGAAGCCCATAGGCTTCATTACTATAAATATACCTCACCATTTTAAAGCCTCAATCATGCCTGAATGTATCGGACTAAGTGTGTTGTGGCCAGTTGACTTCTTCCTATACTATGTTGGATGCGAGGGGATGGGGCAGCAGGACTTAAATGACCTCTCAGGACAACGTGCCTCAAAGAGAAATGGACATGGTTATTGAAGCAGGCCCTCTCCTGGCAATGACCATTCCATCTTTCCTTCTGTGAGCTATTTATTTACAGGGCATAAATCAACCTAGCGTTTGTAGCAAGGAGTTACATTTTCTACATGCAAATCAGTTACCTGACATTCAACCACTGAGCAAGGAGAAGGTATATCCGCTTCTCCGCTTTATCAAGTTATGTCATGGCCTCTAATTCTACAAGACGTGTTGTATCTCGTTGTTCCCTCTCTATTCACAAGCATGTCAAAAGCCTTCCCAAAGGAATGGAAACATCTTCTTACACTGCACCTAATCAAATACAGATTTCATTTAGAGATTAAAACTTTCATAAATCTTATGAGTCTTTTTTATTAGTGTGATCTAATCCAGAGATACTCTAATTCCTGAACAAATAAATACCTCTAGTAGTTCCGAAAGGGTTTTCCCAAAGCTGTAGAAAAAATCAGGCTGGATCAAACATTTTTTAAAAATTTATAGACGAAAGCTGGGATAGCTCTTGTCAGATGAGCAATAAACAACTTTTAATTCTCAGATTCCCCAATTATCTTTTGCTAATCCTTTGTAGTTGTTCCAAAGGATTTAGAAAAAAAGATAATGGTGAAAACATTCTCTCTCCCTTTTTTTATACTTGTCTACATTAGCTTTTAGTTTTTATTTGCAAGTAAATGTTCATCATAATTATAAAATCACTTATGCTCAGCACTGGAAGAGACCTCAAAGATTGTATACACCAACCGCCTAATCTTTAAATCCCTCAGCAACCTCCAACTAAATGGTCATTTAATTTCTGTTTGCATACCTACAAAGAAGGAAACACACCATCTCCTGTGAAGCCTTCTTTGGACATCCCTGAAAGGCCTTCTGGTGGTGCTACAGTTAACATGAATAGCTACTAACCGAAAAATTGGAGGTTCAAATCCACCTAGAGGTGCCTCAGAAGAAAGACCTTGTGATCTATTTCCAAAACATGACCCACTGAAAATTCTATGGAGCACAGTTCTTCTCTGACACTCATGGGCTCATCATGAGTAGCAATTGACTCCATGGCAACTGATTTATTTTTTTTTCTGTATGTCGTTGTTGTTAGATGCTGTCGAGTTGGTGCCAATTCATAATGGACCACGTACAACAGAATGAAACACTGCCTGGTCCTGCACCATCCTCACAATCATTGCTATGTTTGAGTCCATTGTTGTAGCCACTGTGTCAATTCGTCTCATCAAGGGTCTTCCTCTTTTTTGCTGACCCTCTACTTTACCAAGCATGATGTCCTTCTCCAGGGACTGGTCCCTCATGATAACATGTCCAAAGTATATGCGACAAAGTCTCACTATCCTTGCTTCTAAGGAACGTTCTGACTGTACTTCTTTCAAGACAGATTTGTTCGTTCTTCTGGTAGTTCATGGTATATTCAATATTCTTCAGCAACGCCATAATTCAAAGGCGTCAGTTCTATATATTTCTGTATATTTTATAATTTTTCTGTATATTCAGCTGAAAGAGGTTTCTTAGAATCTTCCAATAGTCAGTTATTGTTCACAGAATTATCGAATGTCAGACTAGAAAGGACTTTCTAGATGTCATCTTCCAATCTTTTCCAAAATGCAGAAACCATTAGTGGCTTATACAAATCAGTTTAGAAAGGCACATCAGCATCTTATAAAAATGAAATAGAATAGAATGTCAAAGTGCATCACCTGTAGCAAGGATATATTTTGTTAAATTTTGTTTTAGTTATCAATATTTGTATCTATCGGGTTGCAATGTAAAATTTGCTAATATGGGTTGAATTTTAAAGACTTTAAAAAACACTGATATAGTTCACCTCCTCATTTTTTTGATGAAATAAATTAATCCCAGAAAGTAAAATGACTTGTCCAGGATCCCCAGCTAGCCAGTGGAAGAGTCAACTGGCAAGTCTCTTGACCTACATCTAGTGCTCTTTCTCCTACAAAATCAAATACTTGTTGTTGTTGTTAGCTGCCATCAAGTCAGCCCCCAAATCATGGCAACCTATGTATTAGAGAGTAGAACTGATCAATATAGTTTTCTTGGCTGTAACCTCTACAGTTATCAGATGATCGCAGACTGCTTTTGCCTCCCAGACTCCTTCAAATACTTGAGGCCTTGCTAAATAAGTCTAATATCTTCTCCATATATCAGTCCTTCCAACACTGAATACCTGTCTTGCATCCCCACTGAGTTTTCTGTTCTTCACGTGAAACATTCCTATTTTTAAAAATACTGTCTCAAATGTAATAGTCAGGAAGCCCTTAATTATGTTGATTTGCCCTCTAAAACATGCTCTGAATTGCTTCTACCCTTTTTTGAGTATTGTACTCAAGACTTGAAAAAATAAAATTGATGTGTGAGTGAAGTCACTATCTCCACTATTACAGACACTCTGCTTTTATAAATGCAGTATAAGTTTGCATTATCATTTTGGGGAGCCATATCGTATTATTGAATTCAACAACCTAATTCCTTTCATTCATCATGGGAAGTGAGAAATGGAGCGAGGAAGGGAAACAATGAAGGAAGAAAAGAAACGAGCATTTATGAAGTGCATCTCTCTACCCAAGAGCCCTGGTGGCACAGTGCTTAAGAGCTCAGCTGCTAACCAAAAGGTCAGCAGTTTGAATCCATCAGCTGCTCCTTGGAAACCCTATGGGGCAGTTCTACTCTCTCCCATAGGGTTGCTATGAGTCGGAATGAGCTAGATGGTAGTGGGTTTGGTTTTCTCTCTACCCCAGGTACTTTCACAAGAGTAACTCCTTTCTCAAAATAATTTTGTGAGATATTCATTAGCATAGTTTTCTAGATGAATAAACTGAAATTTGGGGATGTCAAGAAACTTGCCAAGATCACTTAAGGTGTTAGGACCAGGGATTAGAATCTGGTCTGTCATTCTAATATATGACCTTAATTCCCTTCACTGAGAATTTAGAAGTTTGGTTTACAGGAAGGAACATTGTGCCTTATTTTTCTCACTATACAAAGGTGGGTGAGCTGGGGACACCCCACCACTCAGAGTTCTGATTAACTTTGGGTAGAATTCTACTTCCACAGCCTGGTATTGTCCTGATTACTCCCTGTGAGTTCTCTGCCTCCTAGGACTGGCTTTCTTTCAGTTTTTTTCCCCTGCCATATTCCTAACACTGTTAAAGCTATCACATTTTACCTGGGCCCTCAGAACACACAAATCAGACTCTTCATTGGTTTCTACAAGAAATATACTCACACAATGCATTTTATGACTGTGGGGTCTTTAACACATATTTTGCGTTAATAATGGGAAGGGTATGCATAATCTCCATTTCACTGCTTTTTTTCCTCTGTTGACAACCCGTGGGCGCGCATGCGTTTGAGCACACGCACACACACACGTGTGCACGCACACAGGCACACACACACACACAATTATCCCCTTGTCCTGCAGGGAAGTTCTACTTATAATCAGGTCACTTGAGGATCTCACTTCTCCCTCATAAAATTTATTCCAAACCAACACAGCTTTCTCCCTTAAAGAATTTCTAGCGAATACAATTTTCACTCTCTCATTATACCACTATTAAGTTTCATATTATTGGACAGTATTAAAAGGGAGATCTTTTCTGCTTCAGTTTTGACTGAGACTACAAAAGCCATGGAGACTGAAGTAGGCACCAAATACCTACGCATCCTAGAGAGAGAGGTTAGACCACACAGGCAGAATGCAGACTATACTAACAACTGTACAAGTTTGACTAGTGCAGCCCATTGCCCTTCGTGGTTGTGTGAGAGAGCTGAGGTGGGGGACGCCTAGGGAGACAGACTACTTTGGAAAGGATGACTGCAGTTCCATGGCATTGCTCTCCTGCTCCCACGGGGAGGGGAGGGAGTAACTCTCCCCCTTCCAGCCTTCTAAGAGGAACTTCAAGGAGACAATGTAGAGAGTTGTCCTGTGTCCCAGGGAGTCTGGGAACATAAGGACTGGTGTTTGACCCTTGCCAGCGAAAGTCTAAAGGCAGGAGGGTGTGTGCAGATGAGAATGAGGCAACAGAACTAAATGGATCATGAACTCATCCACTGAGCAAGGACGAAGTTCATGCTACCATGCTTCCCATGCTTCCCCTGGCCAGGTGCAAAAGGAACTTAGTGTCAGTTGGACAAAAAATATTTTGTCCAAGATGAAATTGTGGAGGTTGGACAGAGGGGCCTACACCAGAATCCTTAGGGGTTAGGAGAGGAGTCTTAGTTGGTCAGCTGAGGGAAAGGTGTTTGTGAGCCGAGGCATCTGCAGGTGGAGCCCCAGCAGAGGATCTGTGAGGAACCTGCAAAAGCACCCGACAAAATAGAATCAGCTTTGGACACCCAGTGTGCTCAGAGAGTATCAATCATAGCTCACCAAATACCAGTCACAACAGAACCGTTCTTCTCCCATTCCTCTTCTCATTCATCTGCTCCTTCCCTGGAGGAACCAGCAACCACAGCTAGTGAGTGGAGGTGGGGCTGGGAGACAGTGAAGAAGCTGACCCACTCTGCGCCCCTCATTCCAGACTTCTAAACCTGAATCACCTAGCTGGACAGCGGCAGGGAGAAGTTTGAGACTAGACAAGAGTTCCAAGTTTTGATGATTACCCTGGACTGACTGGGAGTTGTGTGATTATTAAGCTGCCTAGACATTTTAATGCCCTAGGGAAGGAACTATTTAATTACTTTCTGAGAGCAACCAGAAAACCTATAGGACAGGTTGAGGATTTCATCCAGAGGTAGGAAAGAATGAGCTCATGGAATGAGCCTAGAAGACTGTGGTGAGAAAAAAATTAAAATTAAGTTTGTTTTTGTTATAGCTTGTCAATGCCAGCTTATTCAGTTAACAATGAACAAAATAAGACTTGTGCTAGCTGGAAAAGATCCTTTAGGATTTTGTTTATCTCTGCATGTTTTTGCTCTCCCATCTAGTTTCTTATCACTTACAGATTTGAAAAGCCATTTCCATTAGAGTTGTAAGAAGGTACTCCATGAGGTTGATGGTTCGCATAGCTGTGACGTAGTATACTGGCTGGGTTGTAATAAAGGCTGTCTGGTGGCAACAAATTCCACCGGGCAGTTCGCATGTTTGTATAGCATCCTGACCACGTAGAGAGATCAGTGGCTGTCACGTCAATTCCAACTCATGGCAACCCCGTGTGTTTCGAGTAGAACTGTGTTCTATCCAGGATTTTCATGGCTGTGACCTTTAAGAAGGTCAGGCCTTTCTTTTGAGGTGCCTCTGGTGAGTTCGAACCTCCAACCTTTTGTTTAGTAGCTTAGCACTTCATCGCTTGCACTGCTATTTGTCAGGACTCCTATTTGTCAGAGAAATGGCTTGCTAAACCATGAAATATTGTAACAAATGCTAGGGCTGTCATAAGTTTTCTTATCCTTGTTGCCACCATCTGAATATAGTTTGAAAATAGGTATATAATGATTTTAAACCATGGCACATTTTTATAAGCTCCCCATCTCTCGTTGTGAAGTAGTTGAAATAAAGTGACTAAAATACACAAAGTTGACTACTATTTTAGCCAAAAGGATTGCTTTAGGGGAGTAAGTGGCTACTTTAAGTCTGTTTTAGAAAGAATATTATAAGGCAGCTATGAGTCAGATGCGACTAGATGGCAATGGGTTTTGTTTTGTTTTGTTTTTTTTGGTTATTATGTTTTTATTTATTAGATTATAAAGTCTATAATGGCAAGGGTCACAACTTTTATTTAATTGCATTCAGTGCCTGGCAGAGTGTTCTGGATATGCCCTGAGGATATGAATGGGTCCTGCACTTAAATGTAGACCCTTAGCTGCCCTCCCTATTCTGCCTTGTCTCAAGGAGTCACTCAAGCTCTACGTTGTGTCTGTTTTCTTCAAATTGTGTCAACATCCGTCTCCAAGCACACTACCATATTTGATACTATTTGTAGTCCCATTAAGAAAGGGGAAAAAGTTCTTTTTATGAAACTTATTCTTTTTTATTGAACTTTTTTTTTTTTCATTGTACTTTAGGTGAAGGCTTACAGAACAAATAGTTTCCCATGAAACAGTAGTACACATGTTGTTTTATTACATTGGTTAACAACCCTATAACATGTCAACCCTCTCCCTTCTCGACCTTTTTTTTTTTTTTGTGGTGAAAATATACATAGCCAAAGACACACCATTTCAAATATTTCTACATGCACAGTTCAATGACATCGACTCTGCTCTTCCAATTGTGTTGCTATTCTCACTTTAGATGAAGGCTTACAGAACAAAATAGTATCTCATTTAATAGTTAGTACACATGTTGCCCTATGACAATGGTTAACAACCTCACAACACATCAACACTATCCTTACTCAGCCTTGGGTTCCCTATCACAAGCTTCCTTGTCCCCTTCTGCCTTCTGGCCCTTGTCCCTGGACTGCTGTACCTCATTAGTCCCATTTGGCATTATGGGGCTGTCCACCCCCCGGCTGAACAGTAAACCTCAGAGACGACTTCACCACTGAGCTAAAAGGGTGTCTGGGGGACATACTCTCAGGGTTTCTCCAGTCTCCTTTAGGCCAGTAAATCTGGTCTTTTTTTTGTGAGTTAGAATTTTGTTCTACATCCTTCTCCAGCTCTGTCCAGAACCCTCTGTTGTGATCCTGGTCAGAACAGTCAGTGGTGGTAGCCAGGCACCATCTAGCTGTACTGGACTCAGTCTGGTGGAGGCCTTGGTAGCTGTGGTCCATTAGTCCTTCAGACTGATCTTTTCCTTGTATCCTGTTCTCTCCATTCTCCCTTGCTCCCGAAGAAGAGTGGAGTATCTTAGGTGGCTGCTCACAGGCTTTTAAGACCCCAGACGCTACTCACCAAGGTAGAATGTAGAACATTGTCATTATAAACTGTGTTATGCCAATTGAGCTAGATGTTCCCCGAGACCATGGTCCCCACAGCACTCCACCCAGCAATTCAGTCCCTCAGAGAGTTTGGATGTGTCTATGGAGCTTCCATGACCTTTCCTTGTACATGTTGTGTTGGTTTCTCCATTATTGTGTACTGTCTCACCCTTCACCCAAGATACCACTTATCTATTGCCTATTTAGTATTTCCCCCCGACCCCTCCCATCCCTGGTAACCAACAAAGATTGTTAAATTTTGCGTGTGAACTTTTTCGTGGGTTTTTACAATAGAGGTCTCATACAATATTTGTCCTTTTGTGATTGACTTATTTCACTCAGCATAATGTCCTCTAGTTTCATCCATGTTATGAGATGCTTCACAGATTCATTGTTGTTCTTTCTCATTGCATAGTACTCCATTGTGTGTATGTACCATAGTTTTTTTATCCATCCATCTGTTGATGGGCATCTATGTTGTTTCCATCATTTTGCTATTGTGAACAATGCTGCCATGAACATGGGTGTGCATATGTCTATTCGAGTGACGACTGTTATTTCTCTAGGATATATTCCTAGAAGTGGGATTGCTGGATCATATGGTATGTCTGTTTCTAGCTTTCTGAAGAAGCACCATATCATTTTCCAAAATGGTTGTATCATTTTGCATTCCAGCAGTGCATAAGAGTTCCCGTCTCCCCGCAGCCCCTCCAACATTTGTTATTTCCAGTGTTTTTGATTTGTGCCAGTAATGCCAGGGTGAGATGGTATCTCATTGTGGTTTTAATTTGCATTTCTCTAATGACTAGTGATCGCGAGCATTTCCTCAGGTGTCTGTTGGCCATTTGAATGTCTTCTTTGGTGAAGTGTCTGTTCATTTCCTTTGCCCATTTTTTAATAGGATTTTTTGTCTTTCTGTCATAGAGGTGTTGGATTTTCTTGTAGATTATGGAGATTAGACCTTTGTCTGACTCGTACTGTCAAAAAATTTTTTCCCAGTCTGTAGGTTCTCTTTTTACTCTTTTGGTGAAATCTTTTGAAGAGCATAGGGTGTTTGATTTTTAGAAGGTCCCAGTTATTTAGCTTATCTGTTGGGGTTTGTGTGTTGATGGTTATGGTTTGTATCCTGTTAATGCCGTGTATTAAGGCCTGAAGTGTTGGTCCTATTTTTTCTTCTATGAACTTTATAGTTTTAGGCTTTATATTCAGGTCTTTGATCCACTTTGAAGCAGTTTTTGTGTATGGTGTGAGGTATGGGTCCTGTGTCATTTTTTTGCAGATGGATATCCAGTTTTGTCAGCACCATTTGTTAAAAAGACTGTCTTTTCCCCATTTGGTAGACTTTGGGCCCTTGTGGAAGATCAGGTGACTGTAGTTGAATGGATTTACATTTGAGTTCTCAATTCTGTTCCATTGGTTGGTGTATCTGTCGTTGTACCAGTACCAGGCTGTTTTGACTACTGTAGCTGTATAGTAGGTTCTGAGGTCAGGTAGTATGAGTCCTCCTACTTTATTCTTCTTCAGTAGTGCTTTACTTATCTGGGGCTTCTTCCTTTTCCATATAAAGTTAATGATTAGTTTTTCCATCTGTTGAAAGAATGTTGTTGGTATTTGGATTGGGATTGCACTGTATTTGAAAATTGCTTTGGGTAGAATTGTCATTTTCACAATGTTGAGTCTACCTATCCATGAGCACGGTATGTTTTTCCATTTATGTAGATCCCTTTGGGTTTCTTGCAGTAGTGCTTTGTAGTTTTCTTTGTATAGGTCTTTTACATCCCTGGTTAGATTTACTCCCAAGTATTTTATCTTTTTAGGGGTTATTATAAATGGTATTGTTTTCCTTTTCATGGTTCTCCTTATTGGCATTTAGGAATCCAACTGATTTTTGTGTGTTTATCTTGTATCCTGCTACTCTGCTGAATCTTTCTATTAGTTCCAGTAGATTTACTGTGGAGTCTTTAGGGTTTTCTATGTATAGTATCATATCATCTGCAAACAGGGACAGTTTAACTTTTTCATTACCAATTTGGATGCCCTTTATTTCTTTTTCTTGCCTTGTTGCTCTAGCTAGAACTTCCAGCACAATGTTAAATAGGAGTGGTGATAAAGGGCATCCTTGTCTTGTTCCTGTTTTCAAGGGGAATGTTTTCAGCCTCTCTCCATTAAGAATGATGCTGGCCATTGTTTTGCATAGATGCCCTTTATTATGTTGAGAAATTTCCCTTCTATACCTATTTTATTGAGAGTTTTTATCAGGAATGGGTGTTGGACTTTGTCAAATGCCTTTTCTGCATCAATTGAGATGATCATGTGATTCTTTTCTTTCCTTTTATTTATGTGGTGGATTACGTTGATTGATTTTATAATGTTTAACCATCCTTGCATACCTGGTATGAATCCTACTTGGTTGTGGTGTATTATTTTTTTGATATGATGCTGAATTCTATTGGCTAGAATTCTGTTCATAATTTTGGCATCTATATTCATGAGAGATATTGGTCTGTAATTTTCTTTTTTTGTGATGTCTTTGCCTGGTTTTGGTATGAGAGTCATGCTGGCTTCATAGAATGAATTTGGAAGTGTTGCTTCCTCTTCTATGCTCTGAAATAGCTTGAGTAGTACTGGTACAAGCTCTTCTGTAAATGTTTTGTAGAATTCTCCAGTGAAGCCATCTGGGCTAGGGCTTTTTTTGGTTGGGAGTTTTTTTTTTTTTATCACCTTTTCAATCTCTTCTCTTGTTATGGGTCTGTTCAGATTTTCAACATCACTTTGTTGTGGTTTGGGTAGGCCATGTGTTTCTAGAAATTTATCCATTTCCTCGAGGTTTTCAAATTTGTTAGAGTATAGTTTTTCATAATATTCTGTATAATCCTTTTTATTTCAGTTGGGTCTGTTGTGATGGCCCCCATTTCATTTCTTATTTGGGTTATTTGCATCCTCTCCTGTTTTTCTTTTGTCAGTCTGGCCAGTGGTTTGTTGATTTTGTTGATTCTTTCAAAGAACCAACTTTTGATTTTGTTGATTCTTTCTATTGTTTTTCTGTTCTCTATTTCATTTATTCCTGCTCTGATCTTTACTATTACCTTTCTTCCAGTGGCTGTGGGCTTTCTTTGCTGTTCTCTTTCTGTTTGTTTGAGTTGTGTAGTTAATGTTTTGATTTTGTCCCTTTCTTCTTTTTTGATGTATGCATCTATTGCTATAAATTGTCCTCCGAGGACTTCCTTTGCTGTGTCCCAAAGGTTTTGGTATGATGTGTTTTCATTCTCATTTGATTCTAGGAATTTTTTGATTCCATCTCTGATTTCTTCTATTACCCAGTGAAGTGTAAGCAGGGTATTATTCAGTTTCCATGTAACTGATTTTTTTCCCCTTGCTCTTTCTGTTGTTAATTTCTACCTTGATGGCATTGTGGTCAGAGAAGATACTTTGAATTATCTTAATGTTTTGGATCTTGCTGAGGATTGCTCTGTTGCCTAAGATGTGGTCTATTCTGGAGAACGTTCCATGTGCATTGGAAAAGAATGAGTATGTTGCAGCGGTTGGATGGAGTGTTCTATATATGTCTATGTGGTCAAGTTGACATATTGTGCCCTTTAGGTCTTCTGTATCTTTGCTGAGTTTCTTCTTAGTTGTTCTGTCCTTTACTGAGAGTGGTGTGTTGAAGTCTCCTGCTATTATTGTGGCACTGTCAATTTCTCTTTTCAGTGTTGTTAGAGTTTGTTTTATGTATTTTGGAGCCCTGTCATTGGGTGCGTAGATATTTATTATGGTTATGTCTTCATGATGGATTGTCCCCTTAATCATTATATCGTGTCCTTCTTTATCTTTTATGGTGGATTTTGTTTTAAAGTCTATTTTATCTGAGATTAGTATTGCCACTCCTGCTCTTTTTTGGTAGTTGTTAGCTTGATACATTTTTTTCCAAACTTTGACTTTTGATAAATTCACATCTTTGTTTCTAAGGTGTGTCTCTTGTAGACAGCATACTGATGGATCCTGTTTTCTTATCCATTCTGTCACTCTCCGTCTCTTTACCGGTGCATTGATTCCATTTACATTCAGTGTAATTATTGATAGATGTGAGTTTTTTGCTGTCATTTTGTAGTGCTTTTTTTTTGTGGTGCTGAAGTTTTCTTTGTTCTTATTCTCTTGTCTGAGTTACTTTCGTTTGTGGATTTCTTTTTCATTTCTTTTGTTTTTGTAGGTTTTGTTTTTGCTGAGACTTTATTTTTTTCCTGTTTATTTTTATGAGTATGTTTGTTAACTTTCTTTGTGGTTACCATGAATTTTACCCTTATCTTTCTAAGTTTGAAGCAGTCTACCATTACTTGGTATTGCCTTGTCTTCCTCTCCATTAGAAGGTTGTATATCTATGCTGTTTATTCCCTCTTTTATATTTTTGATGCTATTGTCATTTACTGATTAACTGCTCTGATTACCTGTTGCATTTCTTTTGGTTTTGGGTAGTCCTTGAGAGTTCATTTCCTATATTGCTGTCTGGCTGGTACAATCCTGCGTCCTAGATTCTGCCTGTAAGCTGAAGTTGTTCATCCTCAGATTGAAGAATTCCCTTTAATAATTCTTGTAAGTTTGGTTTGGCTTTTACACATTCCCTTAATTTCTGTTTATCTGGAAATGACCTAATTTCACCATCATATGTGAATAGAGTTTTGCAGGATATATTATTCTTGGCTGGCAATTTTTTTTCTTTCAGGATTTTATATATGTCATCCTTATGCCTTCTTGCCTGCATGGTTTCTGCTAAATAATCTGAGCTTAGTCTTACTATTTCTCCTCTGTATGTGACTTCTTGTTTTTCATGAGCTACTCTCAGGATTCTTTGTTTGTCTTTGGTTTTGGCGAGTGTGATTATGATATGCTTTGGTGATTTTCTTTTGGGGTCTATCCTGCATGGGGTTCGTTGAGCTTCTTGGATGGCCAGCTTTTCATCTTTCATGATATTGGGGAAGTTTTCTGTCAGCAGTTCTTCAGTGATCCTCTCTGTGTTTTCTGTTTTCTCCCCCTGTTCTGGAACTCCAATCACGCTCAGATTTTTGCTTTTGACTGTATCTCACATAACTCTCAGGGTCTCTTCATTTTTCTTTGTTCTTTTTTCTGAGTTTTCCTCACACAGAATTGTAGCCAATTGTTTGTCTTCAATTCCACTGATACTGTCTTCCACCGTTTCAAATCTGTTTCTCAGCCCTTCTATGACCCCGTCCGTTTCTGGAATCTTGTTGCTTATTGTTTGGATTTCTAATTATTGTTTTTGTATAATTTCTAGTTGTGAATTCCTTTTCGCATTTTGTTCCTGCATTATTTTCCTGAATTCTTCCAATTTTTTGTCTGTATTTTCCATGAATTTGTCTATTTTTTCCTCATTTTTATCTGATTTTTGCTTCAACTCTTGGATAATTCTGAGTATTAGAGATTTGAATTCCCTATCAGGTAGTTCTTGTGCCTTTTCTTCCACTGGAAAGTCATCTGGTGTTTTATCTTGTATGCCTACTGGAACCATCTTGTCCTGTTTTTGTAAATGTTTTGATATTGTCTGCCGTCTTCGGGGCATTCAGTAGTTATTTTTCTCATTTATTGATTGTAGATTTGCTTGTTTCATACCTTTTTTTTAAATTTGGCTATGTCCGAGCAGGCTGACTGTGTGTTCTTTGTTGTTTGCTCACCTTTGGGCACAATACTTTTCACCTCCTTCTCCAGTTGGCAGGTTCAGTCACTCAGATATGGTACAGCAGGACAGGTCTAGCTGAAGAGGAGTAACTGGGATGGGTTGTTTGTGGCACCTACTACAGCCACCAGGGCAGGTTGCTAATCAGTTCAGGGTGGGCTCCAGTAGGCCCTGCCTGTGCTGCTTGGTGGTGTGATGTTAAGTGAACGGTGCAGGTAGGCATGATGTAGCTGGGAGATTGTTATGTGTGGAGGTAAGATGGATATGGGAGAGAAGAGAGGAACAGGAGCCAAAAACATACAAACAAAAAAGAATGCTAGGCGAGCTTGCCGTTGGAGTGGAGAGATGAGAGTCTATGAAATGGAGAAAAACAAAAAGGGGAAGAGGAAGAAAAAAAGAAATGAAAAGAGTGAATAAATAAAAATCAGAAAGTTTGAAGAACAGCAAAGCTCCCAGGGATCCCACTGGTGTGGCTATGAGGTCTGGGGAAGTTGTTCTCAGGTGTTGCAGTACAACCTGGCTAGGAGACATAGAGGTATACAACGCCAGGTATTCAGGGAACAGAAAGAGAAGAAAGATATAGAGAGACGAGAAACTGAGTAATGAAGAAAGACAAAAAGGGAAGAGGAGGGAAAAGAAAAGAAAACAAATAATAAAAAAAAAGAACAAGAAAAGCACTCCAAAAAAATAACAAAAAGAAGAGAAAAAAAAAAAAAACCCAACAACAAAAAAAATGCTCTCAGGGATCCGTTTGCACATCTGTGCAAGCCGAGGGGGTAGTTTCCAAGCCACACAGCACCAGCTGGCTAGAACGGGCTCCCAACTCAAGAAGAGGAAAAGAAAAAAAACAATTCAAAACAAACAAACTAACAAAAGCCCTGGGATCCTGCCAGTGTGGCAGCGCAGACTGGGAAGCAGCTCCACATTCAAATGGAGCTCTGCAGCCCCTCAGGAAGAAGAAAAGATGTTGCACGGAGCCAGGTATTTGAGCAAAAGGAGGGGGAGGTGGTGAGAGGTTAGGAAGAAATCAAAAGAAGCAGAAAAAAGCAACACCAGCAGCCAACAAATGGCACTCAGAGAGCCAGCTAGTGCGGGCTGGTGGAATCCAAGCAGCTGGTGTTTCCCGGACAAGAGACTGTGTTCACAGGAAGCAGAGGAGGCCGAGTGTGGGTGAAGAATGGTAGGGGGTGGGAAAGCATATATCACAGATTACCGGAGCTCTGCAGCCCCTTAGGAAGAAGCAAAGATGTCGCACGGAGCCAGGTATTTGAGCAAAAGGAGGGGGAAGTGGTGAGAAGTAAGGAAGAAATCAAAAGAAGCGGAAAAAAGCAACACCAGCAGCCAACAAACAGCACTCAGAGAACCAGCCCATTCTGGTGGGTGGAATCCAAGCAGCCGGTGCTTCCTGGCAAAAGATTGTGGCCGCAGGCAGCAGAGGAGGCTGAGTGGGGGTGAAGAAGGGTGGGGGGTGGGAAAGTGTATATCGCAAATTACCGGTTGTTTTGTCTCCTGCTGGAAGCTCTGTGAAGCTGCTTTCTCATAGCCCCCATTTGCTGGTCTCCGATTGGAGTCCAAGATGGCGGATCTGGGCTGTTTTAGCTTATAGGGGACCTCTGCATGAATCTCTCCTCGTTCTCTGTTCTCTGTCAGTTTTCTCACTCCATTTGGTGCTTGGCTGAGTTCTTTATCTCTTCATTTGATGTTTTAGGGTTTCTGGATTGTTGTTTTCTCTGTTTGGCTTAGCTTTTCAGATCTTTGCTGTGGAGGGATGGCGTTGTGCTTCTGCCTAGAGAGCCATTTTGCCGGAAGTGAAACTTATTCTTGAATTTCAAAAGGGTGCTGTTTAATTTCAAAGACCACTCTTACAATAATATAATAATAGAAAACACAATTCTAAGAAATTGCAAACATTGCCTATTATTAGACATTTTAATAGAAGTTTTTTTGATTCACGTTAGAAAGATTCTTTTTTTTATATTTCATTTATATCTGGTTTGTTGTTTTAGTATGGGTTCTCTCAAAAGTAGATATTAAGACAAGGATTCAATTGCAAGGAGCTTATTTGGAACTTGAACCCAGGAAACACAAGAAAAGGAGTAAAGTGACAAGGACGTGAAGACAGCCAAATAAGGGTGTGCTACCAAGCCAGTGGTGGGTTCCATGTGAGAGACCTAAGTTAGATTCTGGTCAATACACCTTATGCACAGCCACCAATCATCTGTCAGTGGAGGCTTGTGTATTGCTGTGACACTGAAAAGAATTCAGTGGAGCGTCCAGACTAAGGCAGATTAGGAAGAAAGGGCTGGTGATATACTTCTGAAAATCAGCCAATGAAAATCCTATGGATCACAACATTGGATCCTGTTGTGCATGGGATCGCCATGAGTTGGGGATCGACTTGACAGAAAGTACAGTGACAACATCAAGCCATTTACCCCTGTGAGTAAACAGAGCTCCATTTCCATTGCCCTGGGAACTTTGGGAGTCAATATAGAGCACACCTCAGAGTTATTTCAACCAGGGGGTGAGAAAGCAGGGCGTTTATCCATCAGCTCCCATTGATCATTGGTGGGGGCTTCCAGGGGCATTAACTCTCTGGAAGTTCCAGACTCCCTGTAGCAGACTGAATAGACTCCCCTAGTCGGAAAAAAAGAGCCCTCAGGCCATCACAGGTGCTTGCTTTAAGCAGATTTTATACTGTAGACCCCAGAGCTGGAAAATGCCTAGGGGAACTGGGTCGGACACTGACATCATCTACCGCACTTGAACTAAAAACATGAAAAGCTATTGGTGAAATGGAGAAGAGTACCTACTAGAAATCACAAGACAAAGCTTAGTTTCAAGTTGATAAATCTTTTCTTGAGATGAATAGTATGGGCAAAGATTACTTTTGAAAACCAACACATTTTGAATAATGGAAGTCATTGAGAGGTTAAATGGGATGAACACTTTGGGAGGACATTAAAACTGCCCAGTAAAAAGTCACATGATAACAAAGAACAGAGTAAAAGGGTCTAAGCCAGGACTAGGGTAAAGTAAGAGCTAGAGATAAAGAGGATGGTCTATGAATGCTTGAGTAGGTGTGTATGTGTACACATTACTTTTACACACAGAAGAGTTTTAATAATCGGAAAGAACTTATGTCCCATTGTGATGAATTTAGAGAAATAAAAACAAATACATATACGTACATAAGTATATATATGTATACATATACATATATATATATATATATATATATATATATATGAGAATAGGACAAATCATAAACACTTTGGAGGTTTTTTTCCTCTCTCTTAAGACCAAACCAAACCCGTTGCCGTCAAGTAGATTCCAACTCATAGCAACCCTATAGGACAGAGTAGAATTGCCCCATAGGGTTTCTAAAGAGAGGCTGGTGGATTCGAACTGCTGATCTTTTAGTTAGCAGCTAGGCTCTTAATCATTGTGCCACCAGGGTTCCCCTCTATTAAAAAGCAAAACAAAACCTGTTGCCTTCGAGTCTATTCTGACTCATAGTTAACCTATAGGACAGAGTAGAGCTGCCCCATAAGGTTTCCAAGGCGCAGCTGGTGGATTTGAACTGTCACCCTTTTGGTTAGCAGCCAAGCTCTTAACCACTGCACGACCAGGGCTCCCCTCTATTAGAACCTGTGAATTTGAATTTTGGCTACCTTCTTGAACTAATAAATGTCCACAAGCAATTGATCTATTTCATTGCCAAGGTAACATCTAGAAATCTCTGCTCGGTCCTCTGAACAAATGTAGTAACACAAGAATCTAATTGGTGTCTCATAAATGGTTGCGTTCCACCTCCTGACATTTATTTTAAAATTCTACAAAAACACCAGCTAACAGGATGTTGTGTGTATGTTTTTCTCTTCTTCCAGTATCTCTGCTGTTCCCCAGCTGTTTGAAACATGTTGTGGCTTTGACTTATTTAAACTCCCTCTTGTGATGAAGATTACCTTAATTGCTTGTTTGTGGAACATTCAGTCAGAAACAGAATATGCTGTAACAATTACCAATAGGTGAAGTTTGACATTTTACATTCCTTGTTATTCCATTAGCAGTTTCTTATGACTGCTTGTTTGGCTTTTTTTTTTTTTTTTTTTTCCTTTCTTCCTTTTTTGCCCTGAAGCCAGAATATCCTTTGAAGTTTTGTGATCTCAGTTCCACCAGAGAAAAGGCTTGTTTCCTTTCAAACAACTTTCTACATCATTTTTATTGAGCACCTATGAAATGCCAGACATTAGTCTAGGTGTAAAAGAGACAGACGTGGACTTATCAGACAAGGTCATGCCCCTGTGGGGCCTACATTTGAGTGGAGGACACAGAAAGTAAACATGGGAACAAATCAAAATGTGAGATAATTTTGGGTAATGGCAATGCTATGAAGAAAAATTAGCAGCAACCGTAAACAACCAACGTTATAACTGTTTTTTGTATCTTTTCTCCAGGGCTAATTTACGTACATATGGCAAAGTACAATTATATATTGTTTTTCCTCCTTTTATGCACAAATGGTAGCATACAGTACTCCTTTTTTATAGTTTCTTTTATTTTTTGTTATTGAGAATATACACAGCAAAACATACACCGACTCAACAGTTTCTACAGGTACAATTCAGTGACATTGATTACATTCTTCGAGTTGTGCATCCATTCTCACCCTTTTTTTCTGAGTTGTTGTACATCCTTGTTTACTACCTCATCTTTTTTACTTTATCTTATATCTAAGATATGAGTCATTATCAGTACTTAATGAATATCTTTGTTCTTCTTTATAAGGCTGCTGAGGATTATTCAGGGTGTTGTTGTTAGGTGCTGTTGAGTCGATTCCCACTCATAGAGACCCTATAGGACAGAGTAGAACTGCCCCATAGGGTTTCCAAGGAGAAGCTGGTGGATTCACACTGCTGACCTTTTGGTTAGCAGCCGAGGTCTTAACCACCGCGCCACCAGGGTTCTATTCAGGGTACATAGTTTATTTCGTCAGGCCTTTTTTGGTGGACACTCAGGTCATTTCTAGGTGTTTACTCTTACAATCAATGCTGGAAAGGATATCCCATTGCATACATCATTTTGCACATATTCAGGAGAAACTATTGGATAAATTCCTACAGACACAATTGTTGGGTCAAGGTATGGGTATTTTCAATATTCAAGAGAATACATTTTATTTGATAAAGTTTTCGAATAAGTAACATGCACACATAGTGAATCTTCAAAAGGAACAAACTCGTATGTAAAGCAAAGTAAGTCCTCCTTACACCTTTCCTCCCTACCACCAAATTTCCCATCCCAGAGTCAGCAAGCAGGATTTGTTTCTTGTGCACCATCCCAGAGACATTCTAGGTACCTACAAAAGTGTATCTCTCTCTACCTACCTACCTATTTGCTATCTATCTGGCTTCAGGATAAGCATTTTTGTTAAGAACATGCTTCATTGTTGTCTCATCCTTGTATTTCAGCCATATAGCATCATCACTCTGGATATCTTTAGTAAAACTACTGGTTCCATAGATTCTCCCTATGCCTTTTGGTTTTGTATAGAAAGGCAGCCATGGGTTTGGAGTCCTATACTGTACTTGGTCACAAATTTTTGAACCTGTTCCAATATGTGTTTCCCTCTGTGCTTAGTACATAGCAATTATCTTGGGATTCTCCTTAATTATCATCCCAGAGATTCCCTCAGATCTGTGTGTGTGTGTGTGTGTGTGTGTGTGTGTGTGTGTTAGGTCTATTTCCTGTGTCTTGTAAATTCTTCTTGAGTGGTTTCCTCTCACTTTTAGATGATTTTAGGAGGTAAATTTTGTGCAACCTTGAGTGTCTGAAAATGCTTTTATTCTATCTTCTCATATAATAGATTGTTTGGCTGGCTATAGAATTATAAGGTAGAATATAATTTTCTTCAGAATTTTGAAGACATTCCTTCACTGTCTGTGAGATTCCAGTGTTGCTCTTGAAAATCCAAAACAATTCTGATTACTAATCCTTTGCAAATGACCTTTTAATTCCTCTCTGGGACTCAACACTTGTTGATCCTGGTGTTTTGTAATCCTTAGAGCGGGTCTGTTTTCATCCATTGTTCTGGGTATTAAGGGGGTAATATTAATCTATTAATCTGGAAAAAATGTCTTTTCAGGAATCTTGTTAATTTTCTTGAATTCTTTCATTCAATATTTCCTCCCTACAATTTCTTGATTCTGTCTTTCTGGACCTCCTATTATTCAGATGTTGCAATTTCTGGACTAGTGGTTCTCCAATTTTGTTAACTTTTTGCTCCTATTTTTTATCTTTGTCATTTTACGCAGCTTCTGTGAGGTTTTCTCAATTTTATCTCCTAAGTCTTTCATTGATATTTTTCTCCTCTGCTGTTACGTTTTTAATTTCCAATGCTTGGTTTTGATCTCTGAATATTTCTTGATTCATGGAAGCAATATTTTATCTCTCTATGTATATTGAAAATAATTAAAACTTTTTTTTCTGCTGCATAATCTTGATTTCCTCCAAGTTTCTCTTTTATTTACATGAAGAAAGGGAATTGGAAGTCCTGCTGAAGTACTGCCATATCACTAACAGCTGAGAAGCCCTAGGGTCAGAAACCAAACAGGAAAGGTCAGCCATAGGCCAAGCCAACAGAGAAGTGACCACAAATCAACTTCTCAGCTTCCTTTCTCCTCCCATATGCAGTTGCCATGCAAGTTAATGCCCCATCCTTTTCTTTGTCATCCCTGCCCATGGACAGATGAGCCTGAGGGATCTGGTACCACAGATACAGAAGAAAGTTGAAGTGGGGGATTGCAGTGGAAATCGGGAGCTAGAGAACTTGGAATTGTGATTAGTGACTGAGATTTTAATAACTAGATTAAAAATTTAACAGGCTCATTTAAGTTCACAGGAATAAAATAAGCTAAATTATCTTCTCTAGGTGGGGTAGGATTTCAAAGCTAAGGAAATATATGCAATCATAAAAGCTAAAAATAAGTCTAATATTTATACATATGTAATCTAATCCCACCCGTTAGTTTCATTATCCTCCTATTTCTGTAGGTTTTTGAGTGATGTTGAAGTCCTTGCATACCTATCATAGAGTAGTGGTGCTATGAGAGATTCCTTACTCATGGACCACTGTGACAGAGATGGGCAGCTGGCCACCAGAAGTTCCTCTTCTTCTTCCAAGTGGCTGCTCAGTCAGACAATACATCCCAGCTCCCCCTTGTATCTAGGCAGACTACGTAATTAATCCTCCCCAGAAGAATATGAGTAGAAGTGATTTCTTGTTTGAGGCTAATATCCAGTATGTGATCATCCATACTCTTTCCCCCTTCTCAGGGAATCTTATATGGGAGAGCCACAGGAAGGAAGCAGCCTGGATCCCTGGGTAATCATTTGGAGGAGAGCCATTGCTGTATCTCAAATTGAAACATGAGCAAGAAATTATTCTTTTAAGCCACTGAAATGTTAGGGCTGTTTGTTACAATATTTTATCCAGGTGTCTTAGTCATCTAGTGCTGCTACAACAGAAATATCACACGTGGATGGCTTTAACAAAGAGAAATTTATTTTCTTACAGTAAAGTAGGCTACAAGTCCAAATTCAGGGTGTCAGCTGCAGGGAAAGACTTTCTCTCGGCCTTCTCATCAGTGTTCCCCCAGACTAGGAGCTTCTCAGCACAGCAACCCCAGTCCAAAGGACACGCTCTGCTCCTGGCACTGCTTTCTTGATGGTATGAGGTCCCCCTGTCTCACTGCTCACTTCTCTCTTTTATATCTCAAGAGATTGCCTCGGGACACAATTCAGTCTTGCAGGTCCAGTCCTGCCTTACTAACACAACTGCCACCCATCCTCCCTCATTAACATCATAGAGGCAGGATTTACAACATATAGGAAAACCACACAGTAATAGGAATCATGGCCCAGCCAAACTGATATACACATTTTTGGGGGGACATAATTCATTCCATGACACCAGCTAAACACATACATAGGCACAGTTTTTCCACTTACTTGAGGAGCCATGGCTAATGGGAATGCTTTTTGTGTTATTGAGATTGCCATCTGTGGTGAAGATCACAAATATTCTTAAGTCAAAGCGTGTGTTAAATTGTGGAGACACTTTTTACAAAGCTACTATGGTACAGCTACGTTGTTGTTAGTTGCTATGAGTTGGCTGTGACTCATGGTGATCTTATGCACAACAGAATGAAATGTTGCCCAGTCCTACACCATCTTCATGATCCTTGGTGTGTTTGAGTCCATTGTTTTGGCTTTTTTGTCAATCCATCTCACTAAGGGACTCATTTTCATCGGCCTTCTACTTTACCAAACATAATGTCCTTTTCCAGTGATTGATCTTTCTCAATGACGCAACAGTAAGTGAGCTGACCACTGTAGAAAAAAAACACAACATATGAAGGTCTGGACTCACAAAGCAGATAGAACAGAGAATTATCCTCTCTACACAAGACAATTATTCACTTCACAAAATAATCTATCTTCTAAATATCAGGCTTCCTTAGGAAACTTGGAAATATAGTTGAACTTAATATATATCACTTCCATGCAAAGGCCCACAGCTCATGCTTCCCATGAACAGTCTACTTCATTTGCAGTGTGATGCATCTGGGAACAGTTATTCCAGAGGTCCAGGCAGGGCCCTTCGGGTTAACTTGACATTCCTTCCAAGCACTCGCCACATTGTCAGGTAACACTACAGGACATACCTCTCAGGAGTACAAACTGTGCAGAAACTATGGGAATTCCCAGCCACCTCAGGCTCAGAACACCCATTTACCTCACTTGGGACTGTGTAGTCTGGGTGTCTTCTCTGAATTGTCACTGGAAGCCCACTGATATATGTGACTTCCCAGTTTCTCGGATTGTCACAGAACACGCCCACTTCAGTTCCGTTTGAAAATCAGCCAGGACATACCCTCTTAGCATTTGTGCCTAGTCACTCCAATAGGGTTACCTCACAAACAGAACCTCCTTTGCTTTGGAGATAAGAAAAACCTCTTAGAACCATCCCACCTCCTCTTTCTACCTTTTGACACTCTTTCTGGGAAACGCTGCAGAAGTAAAAGAAATTTCCAAATTCTAGTGGATCAGTGGACATTCCAACTTTCCTAAGCCCTAGCAACAGATCTAAGTATTCTTGGATAATGTTTGAGTCTCATGCTATTTCTAGGCGTATACCTACTGTAAAAAATGTACAACTGTAGTAGTAATAACTAATATTTACTGAGCACTTGCTATGTGCCAACTACCATTCCAGTGCTTTAAAAGTATTAATTTATTTAATTCTCACAATTATTCTGTATATTTTTAAAATTTAATGGTGAATTGCCCAATAAATGTTGACTGTTTTCATCCAGCATACTTATCCAGATGGTCTTCTCCTGTTGGTGTAATTCTTCAGTCCTGTGAGTGCATCCAATTCTGGGTCACTGTGATAGTTAAGGTTGTATGTCAACTTGGCTGGGCCATGATCCTCAGTGGTTTGGCAGTTATAATGTAGTTTTGCAGCATTTTAGTGACGTGATCACCTCCATAATGAGATCTGATATAATGTGATAGCCTCCATGATGAGATTTGTTGTGAGCAGCCAAGGAGTTGAAAGGGAGTTTCCTTGGGGGTGTGGCCTACATCCAATATATGTGGACTTTCTGGAAAGGCTCTCTGGCTTTTGCTTGCTCTGGATCCTGCAGCTGGCTCCTGTTCCTCTGACCTCCGGTTCTTGGGATTTGAGCTAGCAGCTTACCTGCCCTCTTACCTGCCGATCTTAAGATTCATCGGCCTCCACAGCCTATGAGACAGAGGCCTACTGTCTTACCTTCTGATCTTGAATTCATCAGCCCCTGTGGCTATGTGTGTCAGGAGAAGCCTCCAGCCTGACCCACGGACTTGGGACATTCCAGCCTCTACAATTTTGTGAGCTGTTTCCTTGATATAAATCTCTCTCTGTATATATTTATATGCTGCACTGGTTTTACTTCTCTAGAGAACACAGCCTAAGACAGTCCCTCTCCCACAGGCCTTGCTCTTCTGTCCTCTGACTAAACCAGATTTTGACAATTGATTATAGTTGTTTTGGTTCCCTGTCCACAGTCTCTGCAGTGTTCTCCCCCACACCACTCCCTTCCTTTCCACACATCTTTTTCCTCAGTTGTAATAAAAATATATACCACACAAGTGATTTGATATTTAAAGAATAATTTTTTAATTGTGGTGAAAAATATATAACAAAACATTTGCCAATTCAACAATTTTTACATGTACCATTCAGTGACATTATGTTCATCATGTTGTGCAACCATTATCACTATCTTTTTCCAAATTATTCCACCACCGTTAAGAGAAACTCAGTGCCCCCTAAGCAATGACTCTCCCTGACAACCACTAATAAGCTTTGGTCTCTATACATTTGCCTATTTTATATAAGTGAGAGCATACAACATTTGTCCTTTTATAACTGACTTACTTTACTCAGCATAATGTTTTCAAGGTCCATTCATGCTGTGGCGTGTATCAGGACTTCATTTCTATATATGGCAGAATAATATTTCATTGTATGTACGTACCACATTGTGTTTATCCATTCATCTCTTGATGGACGTTTAGGTTGTTTTCACCTTTTGACTATTGTGAATAGTGCCACTATGAATGTTGGTGTACAGGTCTCTGTTTGCCTTGCTGCTTTCAACTTTTTGGGTTGTAACAATGTTTAATATCATAAAATCTTAAGTTTTTATCAGTAGAAGGAACCTCATAAAACTTTTTGCTATTTATAGATATGGAAACTGGATCCAGAGAGATGAAGTTACTTGCCCAACATTACATAGTTGGCTTAATTGTTCAGCCGTGTGAGAATTCAGAAAGGCTGTTTCCAAGTCCTTCTTCATCACTCCGTGCTCAGTGAAAGAGAAAATGGCCTTTATCCTAAAGCCTGCTTCAAACCATGCACTAAATAAACAGGTCAGTCTCTCTCTCTCCATTCATTCATCTTTCCATCTGTCTGGCATATGAATTGCTTAGTTAAGTTTTTCAATTTGCACACGAGCATAACTTTGATGTGATCATACCAGTCATATTGCCAGTTAGGATGGAGGGTTCCATTGGTTATGTGACAACCATTTCTGTTAATTTATACATGTTATAAATAATGAAAAATACAGGTTATAGGTAGTGATTGATTATAAGAATTACATGAATTTCTGAGCATGTTGTCATTAAATCACAGAATTTTATGCATTTTGGGGGCACTCATTTACCTTCTTGAAGGCTTACAAGCTTTAAGATGTGTGAAAATGGCTGAACCATATATAAGAAATCTAAGAAGAAGCCATAGAAGAAGTGCTAATGAGGAAAGATCAAATGGAGCTTTAGATTGAAATGAGACTTGTTGATGAAGATGAAGATGGATAGAAAAATTAAGAAGTATTCTTATATATATACATATATATATATATATATATATATATATATATATATATATATATATATATATATAATGGATGATCAAGAGTGTACAAATTTAAGAGAATAATATAGAAAATCCACTAAAACTAAGAACTTGGGAGTGGAAGATTTTAAGAACAACCTTTAAATATACTGAATAAATCCCTTCAATGCTGTCAAGATGAGAAGGTTTTCTCTGGGCTCACTGTCTGAGACAGACAATTATAAAATCATTGTGTGTAGATGTGAAGAAAATATCCTACAAAGAATAACATAAAAAAGAACACAACTCACCAATGATATTAGTGTCACTGGATGCCAAGATGAAGTCACCACTTGGAAATGGTCCAGGCTATTTTCAAATATTTGGCCAGATAAACAAATGCATCAATATTTCATTAATAACTATTAAGTTCTGCTTAATGCATATGTCATACACAGGATGACTAACTTATTGTTAACTTTCCATGTGGTGAAATGAAAATATCAATGGGTATTTGACAGAGCCACCAACTTATTAAGATCCCACATTCTGGGTTTCTGACCTAGCCAGGAGTGATCTCGAAGGAAGAAAAGCAGAAACAGGATTAGCTGGACCTGAAACATGTTGTTGTTAGGTGCTGCCAAGTCTGTTCCAACTCATAGCGACCCTATGTACAACAGAAGGAAACACTGCCTGGACCTGTGCCATCCTCACAATCATTGTTACACTTAAGCCCATTGTTGCAGCCACTGTGACAACCCATCTTGTTGAGGGTCTTCCTCTTTTTTGCTGACCCTCTACTTTACCAACCATGATGTCCTTCTCCAGGGACTGATTCCTTCTAATAACATGCCCAGAGTATGTGAGATGTAATCTCGCCAACCTTGCCTCTAAGAGCATTCTGGTCATACTTCTTCCAAGACAGATTTGTTCATTCTTTTGGCAGCCCCTGGTATATCCAATATTCTTCTCCAAAACCACAATTCAAAACTGTCAATTCCTCTTCCGTCTTCCTTATTCATCATCCAGTTTTCACATGCATGTGAGGTAATTGAAAATACCATGGCTTGGGTCAGGCAACCTTAGTCTTCAAGGTGACATCTTTGCCTTTCAACCCAGATCACACAAAATTTTAGATTTATTTTATAGAGTTTTTCCTTCCTCTGTTGGATTCAGGATCCAGGCTGAGTTTGGGAGTCAAGTTTTAGGTGAAATCTTGATAAACTTGAGGCTACATCGGGCAGGGGCACAACCAGGATCATGGATAACCTAGTGGCCACATCTTAGGAGGAAAGCTTGAAGAAGCTAGATTCACCATTCTGCAAAGACTACGTAATGGCACACCTACAATTTGCCAAGGACAGAGACACACTAGTGAGTAAGGAAGTAGAATCCCTCCTTCATGGAGCTACACTTTAGTATTGGAGACAGACAAATGAATCAAAGATTTTAATACAGTACATTGATATTTATAGCATGGATTAGAGCAGAGTGCAATGGGGGGGGGGGGGCACTGGGTTTAGCTTTGTCCAGGTGGTGAGGGGATGAGTCTGAAAGCATGAGCATGAGTGGACCAGTTGACTGGGAATCAGGGTGTTAAAGGCAGAGGGCATGTGTTAATGGCCACATGGGAGAGGAAGACGGGCTTGGGGATCTCAAAATCATCCAGTGTTTGATACATTTTGTGTTAAAGGGAGGGAATGGTGAAGGAAGCAAGGAACAATTAAGAGAGGAAAGGGTTAAAAATTGAGTTTTATCTTTTTTTATTATTATTTGCTTTAGATGACGGTTCACAGAACAAACTATTTTCTCATTAAACAGTTAGTACACATATTGTTTTATGACAGTGGTTGACAACCCCACGCAAGACATGTCAACACTCTCCCTTCTCTACCTTGGGGTCCTTATTACCAGCTTTCCTGTCCCCTCCTGCCTTCTAGTCCTTGTCCCTGGACTGCTATGCCTCATTAGTCCCATTGTGTTTTATGGGGCTGTCAAATCTTTGGCTGAAGGGGGAGCCTTGGGAGAGACTTCATTACTGAGCTAAAAGCATGTCCGGGGGCCATACTCTCAGGGTTTCTCCAGTCTCTGTCAGGCCAATAAGTCTGGTCTTTTTTTGTGAGTTAGAAATTTGTTCTACATTTTTCTCCAGCTTTGTCTGGGACCCTCTTTTGTGATCCCTGTCAGAGCAGTCAGTGGTGGTAGCCGGGCACCATCTATCTAGTTGTATTGGACTCAGTCTGGTGGAGGCGTGGTAGTTGTGGTCCATTAGTCCTTTGGACTAATCTTTCCCTCCTGTCTTGTTTCCTTAATCTCCCTTGTTACCAAAGGGTTGAGTCCAGTGGAGTATCTTAGATGGCTGCTCACAGGCTTTTAAGACCCCGGATGCTACTCACCAAGGTAGAATGTAGAACATTGTCTTTATAAACTGTTATGCCAATTGAGCTAGATGTTCCCTGAGGCCATGGTTCCCACAGCTCTCCGTCCAGCAATTCTGTCCCTCAGGGAGTTTGGATGTGTCTATGGAGCTTCCATGACCTTGCCCTGGACAAGTTGTGCTGGCTTCCCCAGTATTGTGTACTGTCCTACCCTTCATCAAAGTTACTACTTATCTGTTGTCTATTTAGTTTCCCCCCCGCCATAACCCTCAAAGATTGTTTCTTTTTGAGTGTAAACCTTTTCACGAGTTTTTACAGTAGTGGTCTCGTGCAATATTTGTCCTTTTGTGATTGACTTATTTCACTCAGCCTAATGCCCTCTAGATTCATCCATGTTATGAGATGCTTTACAGATTCATCCTTGTTCTTTATCTTTGCATAGTACTCCATTGTGTGAATGTACCATAGTTTGTTTATCCATTCATCTGTTGATGGGCATCTAGGTTGTTTCCATCTTTTTCTATTGTGAACAATGCTGCAATTAATATGGGTATACATGTCTCTATTCATGTGTCGGCTTTTATTTCTCTAGGATATATTCCTAGGAGTTGGATTGCTGGATCATGTGGTATTTCTATTTCCAGCTGTCTAAGGAAGTGACATATTGTTTTCCAAAATGGTTGTATCATTCTGCATTCCCACCAGCAGGGCATGAGAGTTCCGATCTCCCCACAACCTCTCCAGCATTTGTTATTTCCAGTTTTTTTTATTTGTGCAAGTAATGCCGGTGGTATCTCATTGTGGTTTTGATTTGCATTTCTCTAACGGCTAGTGATCTTGAGCATATCTTCTTTGGTGAAGCATCTGTTCATTTCCTTTGCCCATTTTTTAATTGCATTATTTGTGTTTTTGTTGTAGAGAAGTTGGATTTTCTTGTAGATTTTAAAGATTAGACCTTTGTCTGATTGGTAATGGCCAATTTTTTTTTTCCCAGTCTGTAGGTTCTCTTTTTACTCTTTTGCAGAAGTCTTTTGATGGGCATCAGTGTTTAATTTTTAGAAGATCTCAGTTATCTGGCTTATCTTGTGGAGTCTGTGTGTTGTTGGTTATGGTTTGTAGCCTGCTAATGCCATATATTAGAGCCTCTATAGTTGATCCTATTTTTTCTTCTATGAACTTTATAGTTTTGGGCTTTATATTTAGGTCTTTGATCCATTTTGAATTAGTTTTTGTATGGTATGAGGTATAGGTACTGTTTCAATTTTTTGCAGATGGACGTCCAGTTTTGCCAGCACCATTTGTTTAAAAGACTGTTCCCCATTTGATGGATGTTGGGCCCTTGTTGAAGATCAAGTGATCGTAGGTGGATGGATTTTCATCTGGGTTCTCAATTCTATTCTACTGGTCAGTGTGTCTGTCATTGTACCAGTACCAGGCTGTTTGACTACCATAGCTGTATAGTAGGTTCTGAGGTCAGGTAGTGGGAGTCCTCTTACTTTATTCTTCTTCTTCAATAGTGCTTTACTTATTCAGGGCTTCTTCCCTTTCCACATAAATTTAATGAGTTAGTTTTTCCACCTCTTTGAAGAATGTTGTTGGTATTTGGAGAGGGATTGCATTGCATTTGTAAATTGCTTTGTGTAGAATTGTCATTTTCACAATGTTGAGTCTACCTATCCATGAGCGTGGTATGTTTTTCCATTTATGTAGATCCTTTTGGGTTTCTTGCAGTAGTGTTTTGTAGTTTTCTTTGTAAAGGTCTTTTACATCCCTGCTTAGATTTATTCCTAAGTATTTTATTTTTGTAGGGGTTATTATAAATGGTATTGTTTTCCTGATGTTCTTTTAATCATTCTCTATTGGTGTATAGGAATCCAACTGATTTTTGTATGTTTATCTTGTATCCTGTGACTCTGCTGAGTCTTTCTTTTAGTTCCAGTAGTTTTCTTGTGAAGTCTTTTGGTTTTTCTATGTATCATCTGCAAATAAGGACAGTTTAACTTCTTCAATACCAATTTGAATGCTCTTTATTTCTTTTTGTTGCCTTATTGCTCTAGCCAGGACTTCCAGCACAATGTTAAATAGGAGTGGTAATAAAGGGCATCCTTGTCTTGTTACTGTTCTCAAGGGGAATGTTTTCAGCCTCTATCCATTAAGAGTGATGTAGGCCATTGGTTTTGCATAGATGCCCTTTATTATGTTGAGAAATTTCCCTTCTATACCTATTTTATTGAGAGTTTTTATCAGGAATGGGTGTTGGACTTTGTCAAATGCCTTTTCTGCATCAATTGAGATAATTATGTGATTCTGTTCTTTTGTTTTATTTATGTGGTGGATTATATTGATTGATATTCTAACGTTGAACCATCCTTGCATACCTGGTATGAATCCTACTTGGTCATGGTGTATTATGTTTTTGATATGATGCTGAATTCTATTGGCTAGAATTTTGTTGAGAACTTTTGCATCTATATTCATGAGAGATATTGGTCTGTAATTTTCTTTTTTTGTGGTGTCTTTGCCTGGTTTTGGTATCAGGGTTATACTGGCTTCATAGAATGGATTCGGACGTGTTGCTTCCTTTTCTATGTTCTGAAATACTTTGAGTAGTATTAGTGTAAGCTCTTCTCTGAATGTTTGGTAGAATTCTCCAATAAAGTCATCTGGGCCAGGCTTTTTTTGTTGGAAGTTTTCTTTGTGACCTTTTCAATCTCTTCTCTTGTTATGGATCTGTTCAGATTTTAATATCACTTTATGTTAGTTTGGTTAGGTAGTGTGTTTCTAGAAGTTTATCCATTTCCTCTAGGTTTTCAAATTTGTTGGAATGTAGTTTTTCATAATACTCTGTTGTGATTCTTTTATTTTAGTTGGGTCTGTTGTAATGTCCCCCATTTCATTTCTCATTTGGGTTGTTTGCATCCTCACCTGTTTTTCTTTTGTCAGTGTGGCCAGTGGTTTGTCGATTTTGTTGATTCTTTCAAAGAACTATCTTTTGGTTTTGTTGATTCTTTCTATTGTTTTTCTATTCTCTGTTTCATTTATTTCTGCTGTGATCTTTATTATTTCCTTTCTTCTGTTGGCTGCAGGTGTTTTTGCTGTTCTCTTTCTATTTGTTGAAGGTGTGTGGTTAATGTTTTGATTTTATCCCTTTCGTCTTTTTTGATGTGTGCATCTATTGCTGCAAATTGTCCTCTGAAGACTGACTTCAATGTGTCCCAAAGGTTTTGGTATGATGTGTTTTTATTCTTATTTAATTCTAGGAATTTTTAAATTCTGTCTCTGATTTCTTCTGTTACCCAGTGGTTTTTAAGCAGGGTATTATTCAATTTCCATGTAATTGATTTTTTTTCCCCTGCTCTTCTGGTTGTTAATTTCTACCTTGATGATGTTGTGGTCAGAGAAGATACTTTGTATTATCTCAATGTTTTGGATTTTGTTGAGGGTTGCTCTGTGGCCTAAGATGTAGTCTATTCTGGAGAACGTTCCATGTGCATTGAAAAAGAATGTGTACTTTGCAGTTGTTGGGTGGAGTGTCTATGAGGCCAAGTTGTGCCCTTTAGGTCTTCTGTATCTTTGTTGAGTTTCTTTCTAGATGTTCTGTCCTTTACCGAGAGTGGTATGGTGAAGTCTCCTACTATTATCGTGGAACTGTCAATTTCTCTTTTCAGTGCTATCAGAGTTTGTTTTATGTATTTTGGAGCCCTTTCATTGGGTGTGTAGATGTTTATTATGGTTATATCTTCATGATGGATTGTCGCTTTAATCACTATATAGTGCCCTTCTTTGTCTTTTATGGTGGATTTTGTTTTACAGTCTATTTCATCTGAGATTAGTATTGCCACTCTTGCTCTTTTTTTGGTAGCTGTTTGCTTGATATATTTTTTTCCATCCTTTGATTTTTAATAAATTCACATCTTTGTTTCTAAAGTGCATCTCTTGTAGACAGCATACTGATGGATCCTGTTTTTTTAATCCATTCTGTCACTCTCTCTTTATGAGTCCTTTTAGGCCATTTATGTTCAGTGTAATTGTTGATAAGTGTGAGTTTATTGCTATCATTTTGCAGTTGTTTTTTTTTTCTGTGGAGCTGACTTTTTCTTTGTTCCTCTTAGTCTCCCGTGCTGTATTCCTTTTGTTTGCAGATTTTTCTTCATTTCTTTTGTTTTTGTAGATTCTGTTCTTACCGAAACTTTATGTTTTTTTTTCTTTATTTTGATGAGTAGGTTTGTTAACTTTTATTTGTGGTTACCTTGAAATTTACCCTTATCTTCCTAGGTTTGAACCAGTCTTTTATTACTTGGTATCGCTTTGCCTTCATCTCCATTAGTAGGTTCTATACCTACACTGTTTATTCCCTCTGTTATTGTTGTGATGTTGTTGTCATTTACAGATTAACCTCTCTTGTTCCCTGTTGTAATTCTTTTGGTTCTGGATAGTCCTTAAGAGTGCATTTCCTAGGATGGTGTCTGAATGGTACAATCTTGCGTCCTAGATTCAGGCTGTGGTCTGATGTTGTTTGTTCTCGGACCAAAGATCTCCCTTTAATAATTCTGTTAAGTTTGGTTTGATTTTTACATAGTCCCTTAATTTCTGTTTATCTGGAAATGTCCTAATTTCACTATCATATTGAACAAGAGTTTTGCAGGATATATTATTCTTGGATGGCAATTTTTTTTCTTTCAAGGTTTTATATATATCAACCCATTGCCTTCTTGCTTGCATGGTTTTTGACAAATAATCAGAGCTTAGTTTTATTGTATCTCCTCTATATGTGACTTTTCATTTTTCTGAGCTGCTGTCAGGATTATTTGTTTGTCTTTGGTTTTAGCGAGTGTGATTATGATATGCCTTGGTAATTTTCTTTTGGGGTCTATCCTATATGGGGTTGATTGAGTTTCTTGGATGGTCAGCTTTTCATCTTTGATGACATTGGGGGAGTTTTCTGTCAGCAGTTCTTCCATGATCCTCTCATGCGTTCTGTTTTCTCCCTCTGGTCTGGAACTCTAAGAACTCGCAAACTTTTGCTTTTGGTTGTATCCCACATAATTCTCAAGGTTTCTTTATTTTTATTTGTTCTTTTTTCTTCTGATTTTTCTTCAAACAGTGTTGTAGCCAAATGTTTGTCTTCAATTTCGCTGATCCTGCCTTCCATCGTTTCAAACTTACACCTCAGCCCTTCTATGACACTGTCTATTTCTGAAATCGTGTTGTTTATCTTTTGGATTTCTAATTGTTTTTGTATGATTTCTAGTTGTGAATTTATTTAGTTCCTGTATTATTTTCTTGAATTCTTCCATATTTTTGTCTGTCTTTTCCATGAATTTGTCTATTTTTCCCTCATTTTTGTTTGCTTTGTACTTTAACTCTTGGATAGGTCTGAATATTAGAGATTTGAATTCCCTATCAGGTACTTCTAGTGACTTTTATTCTACTGAAAATTCATCTGGTGTTTTATTTTGGATGACTACTGGAACCATTCTGTTCTTTTTTTTTTATATGTTTTGATATTGTCTGCTATCTTCATGACATTCAGTAGTTATTTTCTTTGTTTATTGATTGTAGATTTGTTTGTTTCGTTCTGCATTTTTGTTTTTTTTTTTTTTTTTGGTTATGTCTGAGCAGGTGGGCTGTGCACTCTTTCTTGTTTGCTCATCTGTGGGCACGATACTTTTTATCTCCTTATCCAGTGGGCAAGGCTATTCACTCAGTTATGGTACATTAGGGAAAGTACAGCTGAAGGGGAGTTACTGGGATGGGTTGTTTGTGGCACATACTAGGACTGACAGGACGGACCAGGAATCAGTGAAGGGAGGTTTCAGTAGGCTGTGCTTGTGCTGCTCGGGGGTTGTGATGTTCAGTGCATGGAGAGAGAGCAGAGAGAAACAGGAGCCAAAAACAAACAAACAAACAAACAAAAAAAAAAAAAAAGAAGAGTGCTAAGGGAGCTTGCATTGGATTGGAGAGATGAGAAACTGAGATATGGAGGGAAAAAAAAAGAGAAAGAGGGAAAAAGAAAAAAATAAATAAAAATTGGTAAGAAAAAAAGAAGAAAAGCAAAACCCCCAGGAATCCCACCAGCTTGGCTGGGAAGATAGAGAAAATGACTCCCAGGCCTCAAAGTACAGCCTGGATAGAAGGGGCAGAGTTGTAACATACGGCCAGATATTCAGGAGACAGGAAGAGAAGGTAAGTATAAAGAGACGAGAAACTGAGAAATGAACAAAGACAAAAAAGAAAAAAGAAGGAAAGGAAAACAAAAAAAGAGAAAAGAAATGCACCCAGGGATCCCACTGCAAGGCTTTGCAGACTGAGGAAGTAGCTCCCAAGCCATGCAGTACAGCCTAGCTAGAAGGGGCTCCCAAGCCAAGAAAAGAAAAAGAAAACAAACAAAACAACACAGAACAAATCATAACAAAACAAAACAAAAACCCTGGGGATCCCACCAGCCTGGCGATGTAGGAAGGGAGCAGTTCCACAGTCAAGGGGTGCTTCACAGCCTTTCAAGAAAAAGCAAAGATGGCACAGGGAGCCAAGTGTTTGAGAGAAAGGAAGGGGAGGTTGTGACTGGTACAGAAGAAACCAAAAGATGTGGAAAAAAGCAACACTAGCAACAAACAAATGGCACTCAGGGAGCTGGCTAGGGTGAACAGGTTGAATCCAAGCAGCACAGGGCTGAAGACAGTGCCTCCCAGCCGAGAGACTGTGGATGCATGAAGCAGAGGAGGCCGAGGAGGGGTGAAGAAGTGTGGAGTGGGGGGAAGTGTATATCTCTGGTTACTGGTTTTCCTGTATCCTGCTGGGAGCTCTGTGAAGCTGCTTTCCTATACTCCCTGTCCACTGATCTCCAATGTGTGCCAGGTGAATCCAAAGGCAGGGACCCTGCACTTCCAGGCAGGCTAAGATACTGCAGCCAGCTATGAAGCAACAGAGGTCGAGCAGGCAGAAGAAGGATGGGAGGTGAGAAGTTGTATATTGCTGGTTACCAGGTGCTCTGTTTCCTGCTGGGAGCTCTGTGAAGCTGCTTTCCCGTACTTCCTGTCTGCTGATCTCTGACAGGAGACCAAGATGGTGAATCCATGCTGTGATAGCTGGTAGTGGACCTCAGCACATATCTCTCCTAGCTCTTTGTTCTCTGTCAGTTTCTTACTCCATTTGGTGCTTGACTGAGTTCTTTATCTCTTCATTTGACACTTAGGGTTCCAGTATTGATGTTTGTCTCTGTTTTGCTTAGTTGTTTGGGTCTCTGCTGTGGAGGGACAGTTTGGTGCTTCTGTCTATAGCACCATGTTGGATCCACCTGAGTTTTATCTTGAGAGCAGTAAGAAGCTATCTGAAGTGTGTGTATTTTTTAAAGGAAGGATATATTTATTTTGGAAATATTATTCAGGCTAATGCATTGAGAATGGATTAGGGAGGCAAGACTAGAAGCAGGAAGGTCTCACAGGACACCAGGAATAATTCACAGGAGAAGATATAAGGGCAATGAGAATGAAGAGGAATGGGTAGTTACTAGATGTTACTAGGTGTGTTAAGGACGTAGAACTGACACAACTTAATATTTGATAAGACAACAGGCAGATATCTTCAAATATTTGAAAGACTGTCCTTTGAAAATTCCTACAGGTGCATGGCAGAAGTGAGATCAGTGAGTAGAATCAAGTTTATAAGCACACAGAACTTCCAAACAATGAGCATGATTTAACAACGGGGTGGATTGACTTGGGAGGTGATGGAGTCTTGGCAATTCCAAGTAGAAGTTGGCACAAATGCCTATTAGCTATTTTGTAGAGGATATTCCTGTGTGGCACTTGGTCTAGGTGACTTTGGATGTCTACTCAAATTCTGAGATTCTGTCATTATGGTTTTCATATCTCCATGTGGCATCCTCCAAGACTGTCTCCAGGCTAGTAATAACATCCTGATATTAATGTAGGTGTCTGAAAGCTTCTTTAGGTCTCAATGAGCACTCTTGGCTTATTGTATCTGCACTTCTTGTTCTGAAATGGTGGTATTCAGAAAAACCTGGAGAGGAACTGTGAAAGAACTGAGGCATTAACACTTGCCTTTCTCTACCAACAACATTTTCATGTTGATGTCTGCACACCATGGTGACTCTGAGATGCAGAAATGAATTCAGGAGTTGAACCCAACCTCTCAGATTTCAATTTGGTGTGCTCTGCCCACTGGCTTTATTGATTTCATATGTTAAGATCTGGTTGGAGCAGACATTAACAGCACATAACCCATGAAGTTTCTTAACTCTGGTTTCCTGCAGATGTTGCTGAAACAATATAGTGTAAATCAGACAAAACACCAAGGGAAATTCCACAACAATCAAACCACAGAGTAGATCCGTCTGCATTCAGCCCTTGGTCCAATATTTTTCCTGGTCCAACTGTTCTCAACAACCAACTCATCGACTGATGCTGGAGTTGCTTTAGTATTAGAGAAATTGGGACATACTCTTTTCTTCCCCCCTCATAATTCATAATTGGTGGCACAGTGTATAGGAGCTCATCTGCTAACAAAAAGGTCGGCAGTTGGAATCCACCATCTGCCCCTTGGAAACCCTATGGGGCAGTTCTACTCTGCCCTACAGGGTCACTATGAGTTAGAATCGACTCAACAGCAACAGGTTTGGTTTGGTTTTTGGTAATTCATAACGGTTGTCTTACCCATGCAAGCAATTTGAAGGTACAAAGCTCTATGACATTTATTTTTAACTAGACTATAAATCACTCAGATTTCTTGATATGTCGACAAACTCACTGAAGTGGGAATATTCCATGGAAGAAATCTAAACTTTGGGGAATATTGCAACCTTTAACAATTCGTAGGAAACTTCTGCTCTCTTTACTTTATGAATCTTCATAAGAAGTAGAATTTGTCTTCCATGTTAGAGCAAAAATCAAACTTGTTGCCATGAAGTTGATTCCGACTTGTGGCAACCCATGGGTTACAGAGTAGAACTGCTCCATGGTGTTTTCTTGGCTGTAATCTTTATAGAGGCAGACTTCCAGGCCTTTCTTCCACAATGCTGCTGGGTAGATTTGAACTGCCAAAGTTTCGGTGAGTAGTTGAGTGAAAACATTTGCACCACCCAGAGACACACTGAAAATAACTTTCTCAGCCTCCTTTGATGCTAGTATTCAAGTGCAGGTTAATATCTACCAAGAGAAGGTGCCCCAAACTTTGAAGAGACACCCACTTTGGTGGCAGTGGCAGAGCGTCAAGACTGAATTTCCAGGGAAGTGGTGGCAATGAGAGTGGTGGAGGCTGCAGAAACTAGAGCTTGAAGCCTTTGACAATGGGGATCTCACAAGTTCTTTGATCTGATTTGAACTGTTGTTCCTGCCAGCATAGACTGTAAGTCTGGGTGTCATCCTCTTTGTGATTATATGAGCTATCCAATATTCTTTTAATAAACTTATTTTTCTGCTGCAAATCTACCAGAGTTAATTTCTGTTGCTTGCAACTAATAATCCTAATCAAAGGAAGACAGTGCAAAGGAGTATTGTGCTTTATTGATGTAGTTCTAGAACACCAAACAAGAAGCAAGTTGCATGTACAAGTGCTTTCTCTGTTCTTTGTTAAACTCTAAAAAAATAGTTGTTCTCATGATATACAGGAAACTGGGTAAGGAGAGTTGAGTATAGCTGAGTTTCTTACTGCTTTGTTATTCTAAATGGGCAAAGGTATTCAGGGAAGAAAAAGGAAATTGTGCAAACTCATACTAAAGTATAAATTAGTCAACTCTTGCTAATTTGCATTTGAACATAGAAACTTGTATTTCAACCAACTCTTTAATTAAGGCACAGTGCTAAGCCTTTTAGCAACAAGTTAGTTGGGCAAGTTATCTGATTCCACTTCAAATATCCTCACCAGTTGCTGTTGAGTCGATTCAGACTCATGGGGACCCCATGTCTTTCAGAGTAGAACTGTGCTCCATAGGGTTTTCAGTGACTGATTTTTTTGGAAGTATATTGCCAGGCCTTTCTTATGAGGTTCCACGGGGTAGACTCTAACCTCCAACCTTTTAGTTAGCTGCGAAACACTTTAACCATTTGCACCATCTAAGGACTCCTTCAGCTATCCTAGCTACCCACAGATCTTTCTCCATCATTGTTTCCTCCAGAGAATAGAGTCCTTTGTTTTATTCTGGACTATGGAATTAGAGTCTGATTGTTCAGTATTTCAGTACCCTGGGGATCAGACCCTGAAATCTACCTGGCCACAAGGGAACACTAGAAACTTGACTTAAGTTGTAGCATTATTCTGTTGACACCCTGATCACTTAGAGTGAATTGTGGATATAAGGAAATAATATCATCACCATTCTTGTTCAAATTAAGGTATTACTTTTTCATTGGTTTATTTGCTTATTTAATTATTATTGTCAGCATTTACTGAAAAATAATGTAAGAATTATTGCCATATGTTTCTAGTTAGTCTTCTAGTCCTGAGGTCCATCTTCTGTATAAATAAGGGTTTTTGCCTTTATCAAGGCTGTTAAAGTGTGAAAAGGTACTGGCAGAATAAGACTCCTGGGATGAGACAAACACAGTGTCATAGTTTAATGGCTCTACTTAAGGTGGAAATCTTTACACAGTTAGTCTTGAATAGAACAAGGTAAACCAAAGCAAAAATGTGGTAATTGTGTTTTTCTTACAGGAGTAATTAACTAAAATTCGGTCTTTAGTTTCTTCTAGTGAAATAATTAAAAAGACAATCTTGATAATATAATGCTATTCATTATAATACATTCATTCATTCATTCACCCATTCGACAACAAAAGCGTACCGAGCACTTACAATGTGCCAGGTTCTATGCTATGCCTTCAGGATTCAAAGATACGATAAGACTCATCCAGGATGTCCAGGAACTCATGGCCTAATACTGGAAAGATGTAGGCTCAAGTATGCTACATAGTAGTTACTAGTTTTTAGTTACATGCCCTAAAACAGCTTTATATTCCTGTACCACTTTAGAACAGCACTGAGAGGACTTAAGGGGTTGTGTTCACTGTGGGAGAATTACTCATGTAATGCTCATTAGTGCAAATGGGAAAGAGGTGTAAATCCACAGTGATCAAGCTGAGAAAACAAACACTCCTTCTTTGACTTCTGTTGTTTGTTTTTATTTGTTCCAGGTTGAGTCAGGGAAATAATCAGGAAAATTACACATGTTCAATTGCCCGGTTGCTCCAGAACCCTTGGAGTATCTAATCACAGTTAATAATTAAAACAAAGCGAGGAGACTCAAATGCTGGATTTAAGCACTATCAGGAGGAAAAGAAATCATTTGAGGGGGAAAGTATGAAGAATGCTTTGTGGTAGACGGATTTTTTTTAGATAGAAACATGGTCTATAAATGGAGAACAGTGCTTTAAAATGGATGTGGACTATGGCAGATCAATCAGTCAGTATTTATTAAGCTCCTGCTGTGTTTCTAGATGTATCAGACTATATGGGGTCACAGAATAAGTCTATCAGGGATGATAGAACCAGTAAACTATGTATGATTGAAACAAAAGCTGGGACTTGTGATTTAAAAACGGGACAGGATATTTGAAATAAGAGAGTTGGCAAACATTGCAGGACATGTGGTCATAGTTTTAGGTAAGATTAATTAGAATAGGCTTGGCTATGGAGCCCTGGTGGCACAGTGGATGAGAGCTCAGTTGCTAACCAAAAGGTCGATAGTTCAAATCCACCAACTGCTCCTTGGAAACTCTATAGGGCAGTTTTACTCTGTCCAATAGGTCGCTATGAGTCAAAACTGACTTGGCAGCAATGAGTTAGGCTGTGTTGCAGCCGCAGTAACAAATAACCCTCAAATCTTAGTGGCTTATAGCAACAAAAATTGGAGGCCCTTTTCCATATATCCTCACTCTGGGATCCAGGCTGAGAAAGCAGCCACTATCTTGAATATTACTATAAAGGGAAAGAGAAAGCTCAATAGAGTCTCACAGTGGCAATTAAATTCTTTTACAACTTGTGGAGCCCTGGTGGTGCGGTGGTGATTCAAAAGCCAGCAGTTTGAATCCAACAGCCACTCCTTGGAAACTGTATAGGGCAGTTCTACTCTGTCCTGTAGGGTCGCTATGAGTGGGAATCGACTGGACAGCAATGGGTTTGATTTTTTGTTTTTTTACAGCTCATAGGCAAGAAATACACTTGTGGTCCATTCAACCACAAGGGTGTCACAAAATATAATCCTAGAGGAGTCCCTCTACAAATAGTACAAATAGTTAACGTGCTCGTCTGCTATCTGAAAGGTTGGAGGACTGGGTCCACTCAGACTTGCCTCAGAGGAAAGACTGGTGATATACTTCCATAAAATCAGCCATTGAAAATCCTGTAGAACACAGTTGTATTTTGACATACCTGGGGTCGCCATGAGTCAGAATCTGCTCCTCGGCAACTGGAGGTGGCAGTGGATATGTACAGAAAGGAGATAGCTAGAAATATTTGGTGAATGACACTAGCATAATGACTGATTCAGACCTCAGCAGGTGGTGCGTTCAAATGAGGTCACATTAAATATTAAATTCAGCTTGATGCCCCTCAATTGTAGAAGATTTTACTGCCAACCTAAACGGAAAAAAAAAAAAACCCAAAAAAACCCAACCCCATGGCCGTAGGTCAATTCTGACTCATAGAGACCCTATAGGACAGAGTAGAACTGCCTCATAGGGTTTCCAAGGAGCAGCTGGTGGATTTGAACTGCCGACCTTTTGGTTAGCAACCAAATACTTAACCACTGCGCCACCGGGGCTCCAACCTAGCAGTCCTTTTATTTGAGCATACAACAGAATCACCTGGAGAGCTTGTTAAACCATAGGTCACTGGGTTCTACCCCCAGAGTTCTGGATTCAGTAAGTGTGGGATGGGAACCCAAAATTTGCATTCCCCAGTTGATGCTAATACTACTAATTTGAGAACTGCACTTTGAGAACCACTGATCTAGGAAAACTCAGAGGAAGGCTTCTCTGCTTGTCTGTTCCAGCCTTCAGTAAAATTGTACTAAACGTTAAGTCTGACTTGTGTTCCAGGGAATGGATGGAGGGAGGGTCCATGCCCACACCTTGGCCAGAGCGAGGGCTGCTTTGAGAATCCACAGGGTATGACCCAGCCTCATTAGGTGGCTCTAAGAGCTGCTTCTCCTTTGCTTGTTGGAAGCTGCCTTATGGCAGAGACCATCTTTCTCTCACTGTCTGGAAGCATCCAGAAACATCTTCAGAGTCTATGCCCAAAAAAGTAAGACCCAGAGAGAAGAATTTGTTCCTCTTCTCCTGGTCTAAGTCCAGGTTCCTAAGTCTTCATTTCCTGCTGTGGAACCTTCCTTTTCCCAGGTTCACTGACAATTTAAAACTATCCATGTCCTTTTGGGACACTCTACCTCAACCCACAAATGTGTTGCTCCCAATCGCACAATCACATCAGAAAATAATAATGCCGCATCCTTAAAAAAGATAAACAGTAATGAGGGAAGGGGTGGGAGGTTATTCCCATTGCATCTCTTCATCTGTACTACAAAGAAAGCATGGCTCCTTTAGTTTTAAATATTTTCTGGAATATGGGGTTGTTTGGACGTAAGTAAAATCACATGTGGGTCATTAGCCCTTCAGTTTAGGTTGAGCTCCACCAAGTGCACCCAAGTTTCTTTTTGTGGTCTTCCCTCCAGGTCATCCTCCTTGTCCTGCTGGCACGCTCCTGATTATCAAGCTGCTGACTTGCTGTGAGCATCGGCTTGAATGAGGGCACACACATAAGTGCTAGGGAATAAGAAGAGTGCAGGCATGACACCACCTAAAAGGGACCCAGAAGTCTGTAGAAAAATAACTGTCTGCAACACACACTGTCCTCTGCATAATCACACAAAGCTGCTCTGCTCTGTGGACTCACCATTCAACTGGCCTCAATTTCACATTTGTATGGATATGTGGCCCAGTTAAGTTGACTTCCTAGAAAAAAGAATAGCCTGCAATGGAGGTGTGTTCAAAACTCTACCTCCTGTGATTCAGAGAACTGTAGCTTTGAAGTGAGTTTTCCTAGCTTCTCCTATCCCTGCCAAGGTGTCAAAGGCTTAAAGCTAAGTTTTAAGCCAAAGTTCAGGCTTAAGGTACCATGTGCTCTTCACTTCTCAATTATCTTTTAAAAGTAACTAAAATAAAATTAAATTAAAAAAAAAAAAAAAACTAGCAAAAATCAGTTCTTTGTTTTTTCTGTTTTTCGAGTATGAGTTAGAAATAGAGACTCATTCCTGGGATGTCAGTAGGGAAAGGACCACTTCTACTTTCATGCTATCTATTCTTTCTTTCAGTATATTACATTCTTTTGGAAATCTTCTATATTAAAGTCTTCAAGACAAATCTTCAAAAGAACCCATTCTTTGTTGTTATTCTAATAGAAATGCAATTATCTTATAGCAAACTCCCTGGTGTGGGGGAATAGAGTGGCAAGATGTATTGAGATTTAGCTACTTCAGGAAAGGGCAAAGTCCTTAGGGTGACCTTCAAAACTAACATCAACATGCTGTGATGTAATGCTGTGACATTCAGGGCACTTGGACTAGAAGGCCCGGGTTCAAATAGGTAGAAACGAGCTATGTCAACTTGAGCCAGTCTATCTGACTCCCCTGGGTTTTAATTTTATCACTTACAAAATGAGGAAAATAATCCATACTCATGTTTACTTCATAGGATTGTTGGTTTTTTTGTAAATGTAATGAATGTGAAAGTACTTTTTAAGTTAATTGGTTTTCACACATCGTATATACATATATGATATATATACTGTATGATATACATATATATTTTAGATGATAGATAGGTAGGTAGGTAGGTAGATCTATCGATAGATGATAGAGCTGAAAATTTATTTAAGGGATTCAAAATGAGCTTGTTAAAGGCTTTATTCAGCAGATGCATACCAGATAACGCCCGAATGAATCAGGGTCAGAGTCTTTATAAGATAAGGGGAAGCTGAGTACCCGTCCTTGTTGTTTGGGCTAAGGCAGCAGTTCTCAACTTTAACTGAACCTTGTGGATGGGGGTCATTCCTGCTTTGTCCCCCTTGCTTGGTAACCATCAGAACAATATTTTCTGCACTGTAATAGTCATGCAGTCTATTCGCTAGTCAAAGTTAGGGGGCAGAGAAGGTAGATGGCAGAAAAGAAAGAAAGGTGGGTGAAAGCAGAAGGCAAGGGGAAGTAGGGGACTGTCTTATGTTTGTTTTAGTCCTTTTATGATAGATACAGCCATTAAAAAACACATTACCATTGAGTCAATTATAGCCATAGATAGAAACAAATTTATAGGTAAATAGATACAGATAAGTAAAATAAGAACACAGTTATTAATATGAGTCAGTATGCACAACTTTTCTCACTTCATACCTTATACCTTCTCCACTGTCCCCCAGTGCACACGTACCTCACTATGGCTCCGAGAGGGAAGGGTACACTTCCTGTGTAGCCTGTGTTATAGAGATTATATGCGATGGAAAAATTAAGATAATGAAGAATCTTAGCTGATGTGTAAAACAAAACAAAATTAGGTGGAGAGAGAGAGAGAAAAGCTGTCAAGGTTGGAATTAGCCGAGTTTTGAGGCATAAGAAGTAAAGAGTGGGAAAGAAAATTTTGAGGAATAGCTGGCATTCCTGTGAATGATACTGAGAAGGAAAGAAATGGGGAGAGAAAATTATAAAAATGTTTTTTTCCCCTGGACTTAATGCATTCCTTTTTGTTCATTTACTCAGTATATTGGGTAAAGACTTTGTCTACTGATGTGATCAAACTACATTTCTTTTTTCTTTTTTTTTTAAGAAACCAAAGTTTATTAGCAGCCACCAGGGGCAGGAGGGAGGGGGCAAAAGCTGGTAATTGCTTATGGAGCACTGAGTTTTGGTTTATGGTGATGGAAAAATTGCACTGATCAAGGGTAAGCGTTGCACAGCTGATCAATGTAATTGATATCAATAAGTTGCACATCTCCTAGTTTGTTGCATAGTGCCCAGGGTCACAAAAGCCTGCAAGCAGCCATCCAAGTTACAACAATCAGTTTCCATTTGCCTCTTCGCTTGGTGACTGAATACAAGTGCCTTTTATTTTGGATGTTGAATAAGGCACTGATTTTATAGAATCTGTGCTAAAATCACGGGAGCCTTGTTGGCATAATGGTTAAGAGCTCTGCTGCTAACCAAAAGATTGGCAGTTCGAATTCACCAGCTGCTCCTTGGAAACCCTACGGGGCAGTTCTACTCTGTCCTATAGGGTTGCTATGAGTTGGAATTGACTTGACAACAACAGGTTGTTTTTTTCGTTGGCTGCTAAAATCATTGGCAAGACTTTTTTCTTCAAAACAGTCTTGTAAGATTTCCAGTATATTCTGGCCTTGCTCCATATTAATGTCTGGTGCCCCGGATGGTTGACAAAATATTCTGTAATCATTTTTTCAGATGATCCAGAACCGATGTAGCCATATTCTGGCCCGGCTCTGCCCCCGCAGAGGCTCTTGGGCTGATGCACACACAGGCAGCGGCTCAAAGCCAAGCACTGTCTGGATCTCTGGAGTACCAGCCCCAAACTACATTTCCTTTAATATGACACCATCTCAAGGCTGGACCACATGGGGCCCCAGTGACTTTTAGTTTACATATAAAATTTCACTTCAGGAGTAGGAGGCTTAAACAAAACACAGGTTGTAAATTTACTGATTTTTCTTTTTCTTATTTGGGACATTAGGCAGCTATTGGGCCTCAAATTGTTATACAAGGAGACAAGGTGAGACAAGTCTCATTGAGTTATTCCCATCAGTCATTACTGTTAATCAAAGCAGAGCTACTTAATAAAAATACAAGTCAAGAATTTTCCCCTGAACTCCCATCAGTTCTGCAGGAACCCCTCCTTCTGTGGCCCAAACCTCATCCAAATAATTCTTACTCAGGCTTTGTAATATCACCATATGCATGAGGGTTCCTCTTTTAATCAACTTTTTCTCAATTCTCTCTTCTTCCTTCAGAAGAAAAGATATATAACTTGAAAATGCAAAGAGAAAGAGAGACAGGAGGAGACAGCTTTTGGATGTGTTGATTAAATAAAAGATAAGATGTCATAGCAGATGCGTTGGTGTTCCGTCTGTATAACCTGGGTACACACCATTCTAGTGTATACCAACATCATCCCACCTCAAGGAACTGCAACGTTCCATATGAAAGCTTTCTTTTCTTTTTTAATGTTTTTACTGTGACAAATGTACACATATACATATGGAGCCCTGGTGGCACAGTGGTTAAAAGCTTGGCTGCTAACCAAAAGGTCAGCAGTTCAAATCCACCAGTGGCACCTTGGAAACTCTATGAGGTAGTTCTACTCTGTCCTATAGGGTTGCTGTGGGTTGGAATCGACTTGACGGCAATGGTTTTGGTTATATATATATACTCATATTAAGGAGCCCTGGTGGGGCAGTGGTTAAAGCACTGGGCTGCTAAATGAAAGGTTGACAGTATGAACCCAACAGCTGCTCCACAAGAGGATGTGGCAGTCTTAGGATACCCTGTGGGGCAGTTTTACTCTGCCCTATAGGGTCACTGTGAGTTGGAATTGCCTGGACGCAGTCGGTTTGGTTTTGGGTTTGGTACATTCACATTTACATTTGTATATAAAAGAAAACATTTGCCGTTTAAACATTTTTTACATGTAAAACTCAGCAACATTAATTACTTCCTCCATCATGTTATGCATCTATCACCACTATCTGTTTCTGCATTTTGGGCCTTGTTAGGGAGTGCTGGGTAGTTAATGCCTCTGGGAACAGCCAACCATCAATGATTGGTGGGAGGTGGTGGATGTGGGTGAATAGCTCAGCTTCCTTGCTTCTTTCTGGGGATAACTCAGAGGTGCAACATTCTCAGTCAGAGTCCTCATTGGTTTGAGCCTCAATTGCCCTACTGGAAATTTTCTTGATAATTCATCCTTTATTGGTTTCCTTCCTTTTCCTTTCTCATTTCCCTACAACTTTACCAGAGCTTTCTGGGATCACCTCCTAAATAAACTTTTGCTTTTGTTAGCATAGTTGAGTTGGCTCCGACTCATGGCGATCCCCGTACAGCAGAACCAAATGTTTCCTGATCCTGTGCTATCTTCATGATTGTTGGTATGTTTGCATTCCCCTTCTAGCACTATACTGGACAATGTTCTGTTGTGATCCATAAAGTTTTCATTGGCTGTATCTCAGAAGTGGATCACCAGGCCTTTCTTCCTAGTCTGTCTTAGTCCGAAAGCCCAGCTGAAATCTGTGCACCTTGGGTGACACTGCTGGTATTTGAAATACCAGTGGCATAGCTTCCAGCATCTTAACAATACGTAAGCCACCACCGTTTGACAAACCGACAGATAGGTGGTGGCCTAAATAAACTAGTTGCACTAATATTCTTGGCTTAGCATCTGCTTCTGGAAACAGCCATTCTGAGACAGGGGGTATGGAAGGCATTTGAAAGGGCAGCAAAGATCAAAGACAAACTTTCCCTGTGTCCTCACTGTGCCTCAGTTCAGCTCTACCCCTTCTCCTGTGTTCTTTCCTAGGGTGCGGTTTTGCAAGCACAGCACTGTTATTTCATCTGAGTTGAAATAAAAAGACTTGAATAACTGCATGATGAGCACCTAATGGATGGGATGTCACATTTAACAAGACAAAGATGTAGAGGGAAGTTCGTGCTTTCTATAGCACTCTGAGAACAAAAATCCATTTCTGATTGATTTCTTTCAGGTTCCACCCGCTCCCGACACCCCTCGCCTCATAAATCTGGGCAGCTCTCTACTTTAGGTTTCAGGCAACGTGCCTTCGACCTGGATTGTCTTCCAGAAAACCTTGACAAGAGATGCAGTTTTAAACATTTTGTACCATGTCAGCACTGTATTTAGTGTTCCCATAGTCTGTCAGAGAATTCTCCTCATAGGGTACCGAAGATAGCAGTCAGAATAGGATAAGAGCAGAAAATGAATGGTTAGACTGCCCAAAGGAGCTAATGTTCAATACTTTTAGACACCAAGTATTAGGGATAATTTATCACTCAACAATATATGTAAATAGTCACCAGAACAGCCTGGTACCTGGGGACCATGGAAAAGTGGATGGTGTGGCTTGTCTGCAGGGGCAGCCATTGTTTAGCTTATACAAGCGTTGCTTGGAGGGATTTTGATCTTGGCTGGCCAGATGTACTACCAAAAGATGCTAGATTCAGAATGGTGTGAGATCTCCAAATTTTTTAGGCATTGCCTACTAACGTAAAAATTTTTGAAAACACGGTGTGGGTCACACCAAATCTTCTATGTGCCAACAGGCCTGGGAGCTGTCAGTTTGCAACATCTGTTGTTTGCTTAAAAAACAAACAGAAAAACCAACCAATTTCTGTGGCGCAATCTCCAACTCATAGACATTACAGACCCCATGTGTTTTCATGGCTGTGACCTTCTGGAAGCAGATCACCAAGCCTTTCTTTCAAGGAACCTCTGGGTGGACTTGAACCTCTAACCTTTGGGTTAATACCCCAGTGTGTTAACCGTTTGCACCAACCAGGGACCCCAATGTATGCTTAGAAGTGAGGAGAGTCTGCTGATCCCCACCCTACCCAATACCTCCAGTAAACACTGAGTACCAGCCCAGGCTAGGCTACCATTGGCCCTAAACCCAGCAGGAATGCTTTCTTTATAACGTATTAGCATATGAAAACCAGCATTTAAGCAAGCGTTTGTACATTCCCACATCTAAGCCAAACAAACTGCCTCTTGTTTCACTGGTGACGGGAGCTTTGACCCATTTAAGCCTGACAGCAAAATAGCAATTAGAGGGGTGTTGGTGGTGGTGTTTTGATTGGGAGAGAATGAAAGGAGTTGGAGGGAAAAGGGCCAGAGGAGGGAGCAATGAAGGAAACTTCCTGGAGGACAAAAGTTCGCCAGTTTTCCCTTGAAATCAATTTAAGGGCAACAGAATGACATCAATAAAAATCTGAGTGAACTGTTAAGTGTTTTTGAAAAAAACAGCCCCTCTTATTGTTTTTGGCTTTTGCTGAGGATATTTTACTCCTGGGCTTTCATAAATTCACCTTTAATTGTGGGGGAAGGAATTGCATATTATTCTTTATCAGCTTCTTGTGTTCTGAGCTGACCCAGATATGGGAGGCCTAGGGGGCCTTTGTGGCCTGTGAGGAGTGAGACACAGAATGAAGTGGAAGGAGGTGTCCTCAGAGAGGACAGCATCAAGCTGGGGACGGTTTTATAAAGAGTGGCAGAAGCATAACCAGGCAGGCTTTAGGGGTGTCTGTGACCTCACTGGAGTCCTGGGGTGGTGAAAAGGTTAGCACAGCAGGCTGCTAACTGAAAGGCTGGAAGTTCAAGTCCATCCAGAGGTACCTCAGAAAAAACCCTGAAAATCTACTTCCAAAAAATCAGCCATTGAAAACCCTATGGAGCACAGCTGTACTCTTGAGTGGCCATGAGTTGGAATCCACTTGACGGCTCTTGGTTTTTGGTGGGCTCAGTCTTCTTTGCCACACCATCTGAAAAAATAAATACATGAATACCCACCAAGGAGCTTCTATCCCAAAAAAGTGTTCTGTAGTATGTTTAAAAACTATTAATGTTTTAATTTTTTGTATTGAATTTATTTTTGAAATGATGGAAACGGGCAAATAGTGAAAACGTCTCTCTCCCATTCCAGTACCCTAACACTACCTTGTTCCACTAAGGAGCCAATCAAATGTAGTTTTTATATTTTTTCAAGAGATATTTATGCATATACACAATATGTAAGTTTTTTTTTTCTTTTTTTGTTCACTTAAGGGTAGATATACTATACACACTGTCCTATGCTTTTCTGTTTTCACCTAAATATATAACCTAAAGAACATTCCATGTTTCCGTAGCTGTTCATAAAGTGTGTCCTTGGTCTTTCCTACCAAAAAACCCCAGATCAGTTGCTGGTGAGCCGACTGTGACTCATGGCAAGCCCATGTGTGTCAGAGAAGAACTGTGTTATACATGGAGTTTTCAGTGGCTAATTTTAAGAAAGTAGGACTCAGGCCTTTCTTCCGAGGCATTTCTGAGTGGACTCGAACTTGCAACCTTTCATTTAGCAGCGTAGCCATGTTTACTGTTTGCACCACTGAGGGAGTCCTCTCTCCTACAGTTGCCTAGCATTTCATTGTATGGGTGCATCATAATTTATTTAACTAGCCCTCTAATGATGGACAAATATATTGTCTCTATGGTAATTTTCTTTTGAAATAATGTAAATTCTGTCGTGTGTGTGTGTGTGTGTGTGTGTGTGTGTGTGTGTGTGTGTGTGTGTGTGTGTGTGTGTGTGTGTGTGTGTGAAAACTAGTTAGTGCCTGGGGGGAGATTAGTCAGCGTTTGAAGTAGCCTAACAAACAAGCAACACCTCGGGGTGATTATTTAGCACTTCAAATATCCTTATTGAAATCTACACCAGAGGGTTTGGTAATCAAACCAAACAAAATGAGTGCAGTTCAAAATAGATGGCTAGTTAGGAAGACTGTTAGACTCCATGGTCCTAGAATGAACTAAGTAAAGGAATTTCTCAAGTAAACCATCTACTGCCATTGGTGCAATTCTCAAGAGTTGGGGGCAGTCCACCAGTCCTGCATCCTTCACTTTACAGAGTACCTTGTCACCTGACCTGACAAGAAAGCTGGCCAGCCCTTCTCTATGGATAGCTTGGCTTCCATTGTTTGCAGTACAGAGGGCAGGAAACAGACTTCTCAGCTATAGAACCTATTGTCTATTTTTTGACCCTTGTTGTCGTTGTTAGTTGCCATCAAGTTGGCTCCGACGTATAACACTCTTATGTACAACAAAATGAAATGTTGCCAGGTCCTGCGCCATCTTCATGATCTTTGATATGTTTGAGCCCATTGTGGAGGCTATTGTGTCAGTCTCTCTCATTGAGGGTTTTCTTCATTTTCACTGACCTTCACTTTACCAAATATGATGTCTTTTTCTAGTGATTGGTCTTTCTTGATGATGTGTCCAAACTAAGCAAGAACAAGTCTTGCCATCCTTGTTTCGGAGGAGCATTCTTGTTGTATTTCTTCTAAGAGTGATTTGTTCATTCTTATGGAAGTCCATGGTATATTCAATGTTCTTTACCAATACCACAATTCAAATGCATCACTTCTTCTCCAGTCTTCTTTTTTCATTGGCCCTCCTTGGTAGTAAATGTTAGTGCACTTAGCAGAATTTGGTCTGAGAATCGCTTTCATTATAACATGGTATCTGGAAGACAGAGCCCTGGTGGCACAGTGGTTAAGAGCTATGGCTATTAACCAAAAGGTTGGCAGTTCGAATCCACCATCTTCTCCATGGAAACCCTATGGGCAGTTCTACTCTGTCCTATATGCTTGCTATGAGTCAGAATCGACTCGACGGTAACAGGTATCTGGAAGATAGGTTGTGAGGGAGAAGACATATAGGCCCCATCTACCCAGAGGCTACCCATATTTATCAAAAGAAACTAACATTTACTGAAGAGTCAAATTGACATAGAATAATTTTGAACCGGGAGGTTTATGTTTTTTCTGATCTTACGATATTACAAATAATGCTGTAATGAATAACCTGTACACAGGTCATTGTGCACATGTGAGTAACTTAAATTGATGACTTTACTTTGTGAAGCCTTTTTTTCTGTTGGACATAGTCAAGTTGAGTCACCGTGTGTGTTGTCAAACGAATGCCGTATAATTTGGAGAAAGAAAAAGAGAGTTGTCTTTTCATTTCAAATTATCCAAATCATATTTACTTGTGTTTATTGTACAGAGTCCTCAAACTTGCTTTGCAGTCTTTCTCAGAAAAAATTCATCAGAGAAAGCGTCATGTTGCATGTTATCGCTTTAAATTCATTTCACTTATTCATATCCACCAAATCCTCTAAAATAAAAAAAGAAAACAAAGCAAGGAAACAAACAAAAAAAAACTCTGAGCTATTATGCCCTTTTACAGATAGAAACTGACAGATAGTTTTAGGTTTAGAGATTTAACCATAATCACAAGGTTCAGCTTAGAACCATTCAGTCAGCAAATATTTATTGAGCACTGTGGCAGAGACTGGAGCCCTTGTGGCACAGTGGTTAAGAGCTCAGCTACTAACCAAAAAGTCAGCAGTTCGAATCCACCAGCTGCTTCTTGGAAACACTATGGGACAGTTCTACTCTGTCTTATAGGTTCGCTATGAGTTGGAATTGACTTGATGGTAACGGGTTTAGTTTTTTTGGTTTGGTGGCGGAGAATAGCTAGATGGCTCATTTGTTTCCAGTTTCTCCTGGATACACAGCAGACTAGTTTCCCAGCCTCCAGGAACAGATTATTCAATAAGCATGGTATGCAGAGGCTTACTTGTGCTTACTTACCAATCTGTAGTGCACAATTAAGCCTGTATATGCTTGCCTACTGGTTAATCCGCCCTTGCAACTGGGTATAGCCATGTAACTGACTTCTGACCAATGGGATGCAGGTAGAAATGTGTGGACCTCTCCCAGGCCCGACTCATAAAAACATGAAATCTTCACTGCTTGTTGAGGACCAGGACAACAGCCATGGTTGGAAGATGGCAAAACCTCCCTCGTCCTGGACCTCTGCATGACCACTACAGGAAGGAGTGAACTTATATTATGCTAACCTGTTGATGATTCAAGGTTCTCCTGTTATACCAGCTAGTATGAATTTGACAGATACAAACTCCTATCATGTGACTCACATTGTGGCAAACACCAGGTGTTCAAAGTCCAACATCAACGCATTCTTCACTGGACTGTAGTTGCCTCCAGCTTCAAGGATCTTGGAAAAGATAGTTAGAGGATTGTGATGGTTAAGATTGTGTGTCATCTTGGCTGGGCCATGATTCGCAGTGTTTTGGCAGTTGTATAATGTTTTGATCACTTCCCTGTTAAAATATGATATGTGATCACCCCCGTGATGGAATCTGCTGAATGGTACCAGCGGGGGCGGGGCCTGTGGCAGTTCACCCCCACCTCAGCCTTCATCTCTCCACCCTCCGCCACCTACTTCCTTCGTGTTCCCTTTGCCAACGTTTTTGGCTTGTTCTGTATCCTGCAGCTAGCTGTCTCTTGACCTCTGGTTTTTGGGACTTGAGCTAGCGCTGCTAGCTGCAGACCTTGGGATCTGTCAACCTTCACAGCCTGTGAGCAAGAGCCCTGCTCTTCAGTCTGCTGATCTTGTGTTTGCCAGCCCCTGTGGCTACGTGAATCAGGAAAAGCCTCTATCCTGATCCACAGACTTGGGACGTTCTAGTGTCTATAATCGTGTGAGCTGTTTCCTTGATATAAATCTCTCTCTCTCTCTCTCTCTCTCTCTATATATATGTATATGTATATTGATATTTACTGGTTTTGCTTCTCTAGAGAACCTAGCCTAAGGCAAGGATCTTGAAAACTGGCCTGCTACTGGCTGAAGTGGGAGATTAATTCCAGGCCACCAAAAATGAAGCCTTTGATGTGGATCCTAAACCTAATTTTTGCTTAGAACTCTCCCAAGTTATACTGAAATCCTAAGGGGGAAGACGTATTTAAACTATAGCAACCCCTTAACTTAGGAGTACAAGCATACACCTGTATGTTCGACTGACTGATGACTGACTAGGGGGCTGGGCAACCTTGCCAGGCATATGTTGCAGAGGGAGTTGAGGCGTCTGATGGGCATACACTCAATCTATCAGGGGCTTTTCTTTTTAGTAAGAAACCAACCAGCCCGGTGAAAGATAAGTGGCATCAAAGGAAAAAAAGTTCATAAACCATTGCTAACAAACATAAGGCACTTGTGGTACCTGACCCCCAAAAACCAAAAATAACCCAAAACCAACTCTCAAAGTTCAGTCAGCTTCCATTGCCTCTTCCAGCTGCAAATGAAACAGGGCCTACCTGAGGTAAAACTGTAAGGCCAGCAAACTTCTTTTCCATAAGCTTTCCCTCTGGTAGTGACCGTTTTTCTTCTTTTGGCTGGCCAGGGTCTTGCCCTCTTCACCTCTTTTCTCTCTCAAAACAAAGAGAGATCTGATAACGAGTCATTGACACTTGTTGACTGATTGACTGATTATATTTTGACTGGAAAGCATATTCATCAACACTTTGTCTCAAATAGGCTTGTGAAGTTCAAACCTTTTAGCTATAATTACTGGATGAAAGGTATTCCATTCAAGGTAAAGGAATTTCAGGCAGCAACAAACAGGAAGGGAGAGATGAAGGTCTGTTCAGTCATCTTTGAATGTGATCTTGATTTATCTTCTCTTTAGGGTATTTCTCCCTGCAAAAAACCTCTGGCTTCACTGTGGAGAATAAACCAGAGGCTGGTGGAAATGAAGCTGCCAGAGGTTTAGGCCAAGGCATTGTTTAGATTAGAAGGATCAATCCGTGGCTTCTTCTAGAACCTTCTAGATCTTTCTCTCACTTTCTCTGACCATAGGCCAGACTTTGTTCCTCATCACCTCAACCAAATCCCTGACCCTAGCTCATCTGTTCTAAGACTTCAGGACCCATAATTTATCTGTTCTAGGGCATTTTGATAATTTAGTGATTATTTGACGATTTTTTTTTCTACCTTAAGCTCCTATCTCTGCCACTGTGAAAGAATTTGACCAATTGTCTTTCTCTACCTTAGGTTAGAAGCTTTGAACTACAACAACAAAAAGTGTCGTTATATGTTAAACAGAACCAGTTGCTGTAGTCAGTTACTATTCATGGCGACCCCACGTGTGTCACAGTAGAATTGTGCTCCGTAAGATTTTCACCGGCTGATTTTTCAGAAGTAGATCAACAGGCCTTTCTTTCAAGATGCTTCTGGATAGACTTGAACTTCCAATCTTTTGGTTAGCAGCTGAGTGTATTAACATTGATATATACCTCAATCATTAATTAGCATTTGAGGACATGATTAACAAGGAAGCTTGGTAATGAGCACTTTGGGTTTCAGTGTCCTTTGGAATTTGTATGTTTGAAGAAAGGGTTGTTTTTTAGTCTCCTAATGACACCAAAACCCATTGCCATGGAGCAGATTCTGACTCATAGGGACCCTATAGAACAGAGTAGAACTGCCCCATAGGGTTTCCAAGGCTTTATTTTTACTGAAGCAAACTGCCATGTCTTTTTCTCTCCTAATGACACAGGGAGGTAGACATTATTATCCTCATATTACTTCTGAGGAAATTCATACTAAGCTCTGTGTAGTAATTTGCCCAAGCATACCAAGCTGGTAAGTTCAGGAGCCGAGGTATGAGTCCAGTTCCGCTTGACATCCAAGTCGTGCTCTTTCCACTACTGCACGAGAATAAGAAAGAATTTTATTTCCCCATGCTTCGGTATCTTTAGTTGAGCAAAGAGATGGTTATCATTTCTAACTAAAATCTGGGGGACTTGTTTAAAGGTAGCCAGTGAGTATCACTATATTTTTTTTCTTTACGTTTTCATATTATTTTATTGTGGTAAAATATACATAACAAAAAGTTTGCCATTTTAGCCATTTTTCAGTGTACAACTCAGTGACGTTAATTATGTTCACTATGTTGTACAACCATCACCACTCCCCGTCTCCAAAAGGTTTTCATCACCCTAAACAGAAACTCAGTACCCTTTAAGCAATAATTCCTCATCCAACCCCCTCCCCACTGCTAATAAACTTCTGTCTCTCTGCATTTGCCTATTCTAGATAATTCAAAGAGTGGGATCATACAATATTTTTCCTTTCATGTCTGACTTATTTCACTCAGCATAATGTTTTTAAGGTTAATCCATGTCATAGCATATATGAGAACTTCACGTATTTTTTTTATGGCTGAATAATATTTCATTGACCATATACTGCATTTTGTTTATCCAGTCATCTGTTATTGGACACTTGGGTTGTTTCTACCTTTTGGCTATTGTGCGTAATGCTGCAATGAACATCACTATTCTAAACATCTCATTGTTTTCTTCCAATTTTTTGAACAGTCCAAAATTTTCTAAAGAAAGACATTTTATTAATTTCCTGATTATAATGGTCCTTACTCTTGCCAGAAGCCATCAGAAATAAATGCCAACTGGACAGAGTAGGTTATGTTACTTTTAAACTGGTAATTATTCATGAAAAAACAAATGACAGGTCTTTTATGAGACAGAAGACATGATCTTGTGTCTCTGTCTTGGTAGCTACAGGTTTTAGGGAGTAGGTTAAAAGTTTACCGTAATACACTTTAGTTATCTGTTCAATTTCAAATGCAGGATCGATATAAGGCTTATCAGAACATTTTTATGACTTCAGGGAGGTTATCACCATCTTAATACAGTGATGAAGACATAAGCCAGACCTCAGAAGAGGTCAGAACTGAGCAATCAAATTAACATCTGTTAAAAATGACTTGGTCCAATCTTCAAGGTCAGCATATTCACAGATGCCAGAAGTGTCTGAATGGAGAGATGATAATCATTGACCTCAGAACCTTCTGGGGCTTTGCAGGCAGCTGTGGGGGAGATAAGGAGGTTTTTGTTAAGATAACAAACACACATTAGAATGCATACTTCCTTGTTTCTCTCTTTTGAAACTATGGGAAACATTCAAAGCCAATGTCTCAGCCACAGTCCTACTGGGTGGAGATGAAACCATCATTGAAATCCTCCTTTCCCACTACCACTCTCGCCAGAATTACAATTCAGAGTGCTTGACAGATTTTAGTTTCATGCTCTTTCTTTTACTTATTAACCCAGAAGAGAAATGGGAAAGAGGTGGGCAGCTAGAAAAAGAAAGAGGAAAGAGGAGAGGTTAGGTATGGCTGATCAATCAAGTGATAGGGCAAACTTGACTGTAGAGAAAAACTCCGAATTTCACATAGCTTTGGTGTACTGTAATTAACCAGCTGATCTCTTAACAAGGCCTTTTCCCATTGTGGAAGGGAAATTGAGTTCCTAATTGTAACATAGCTCTGGACTTGTCTTAATAAAACAAAAAACTTAATAGAACTGACAACTGTGTCCTTTACAGTCCAAATTTTGAGGCTTAAGTGAATATTATCTACTGGTTGTGTAAGTGCCACTAGGAAAGGAATTTTATTTATTTTGTTCTCCAGAGTATTCTAAATGCCTAGAGAAGTGGAGAAGTTCACTATCTCGGGTGCATTGTAAACTCTCCTGGTTTGTTTTCTCTTACAACGTGAAGCAAAACAGGCGGCTGGACTGTGATAAACTTCCTTATGGTGAGTTACTGTGACCAGGGAGATTAACTGAACTAGGGGCTCGGGTCCTCATGGCGAATTTTGCAAAAGAAACTGATTTATTGGTTGCAAAAATCAAGATTTTATGAAATTTTTTTTTTGTGGAAGAATCACCCAATACATTACATACTTGTGAAATGGTGCCAACCAAGATCGACTTGTAATTTGATTTTATGCCAATTTTATGACTTTTGACTTTGATGCATGGCCAAAGGTCATGGGTGATGGCCACATGTACACACTGGTCACAAAACAGATGAGAATCGTGAAATACAGTTGGACGGGACACTAAAGTTTATCTATGTGACTAATTGCAGAAAAGAATTTCACTATTGCCTAGGTATTAAAATGGCTCGCGTTGTTAGTTTTCCTCAAGTCGGCTCTGACTCATGGCAACCCCATGAACAACAGAACAGAACTTTCCCCGTCCGGTGGCATCTTCAGGATCAGTGGTATGTTTGAGTCCGTTGTCAGGCCACTGTGGATTTTTAGTGCCTTCCAACCTAGGGAGCTCATCTTCCAGCACTATATTGGACAATATTCTGTTATGATCCACAGCGTTTTCATTAGCTGATTTTCAGAAGTAGATCGTCAGGCCTTTCTTCCTAGTCTGTTTTAGTCTGGAGGCTTTGCTGAAACCTGTACATCAAGGGTGACCCTGCTGGTATTTGCAATACTGGTGGCGCAGCTTCCCGTATCGCAGCAACCCGAAAGACACCACAGTATGACAAACTGACAGATGGATAGTGGAAAATGGTCCATAGAAATGCAGAAAAAATAATTGTCATCAGGAAACTGTAATTGGCTATATACATGAGACCTGGCCAGAGTCTAGCTGGTCTTTCTGAGATTGACAGCATCACGTACTTGAATTGGGACGGGAGACCTGGACTCAGATGCTAACTCTGCCAACACTTAGTAGCTGTCCTACCTTGAAAAACTTACCTCTCTATGGCATTATTATCAGAGGCCCTGTAGGATTCTCCTGAAGGGAAATGTTGACATTCAAAATAATACCCTTAAGCAAAAGATGTAAGGCACTGGTGATTCAATAGTAGAATTCTCTTATTCCGTACAGGAGATTCCGGTTTCATTCCTGACCAATACACTTCATGCACAGCCACCACTCATCTGCCAGTGGAGGCTTGCATGTTGTTATGATGCTGAACAGGTTTCAGTGGGGCTTTCACACTAAGATGAACTAGGAAGAAAGGCCTGGTGATCTACTTCTAAAAAATCAGCCAGTGAAAACCTTATGGATCACAATGGTCTGAATGGCAACAGATCGTGGAGATGGTGCAGGACAGGACAGCATTTTGTTCTGTTGTACATGGGGTCCCCATGAGTCAGGGGTCACCATGAGTTGGGGGCCAACTCAACGGCAGCCAACAAAAACAACAAACAAAAGATAAGTGGGGCACCTTTCCCTTTTTTGCTTATAAATTATAAATTATCCATAAGGTAGATAAATTTCCTACTACAATTTTCAATCTTAAACTGACTTCTCCTGTTGCTTGTTGGACACTTCCAAAAAGCTCCCCCTGCCAAACAGCCAGTATGCTCATGGGAATGAATAGTGAACTGAATTCTCATGCTCTCAGTCCTCAAGAAGAAAAAGCACACCTTCCCAAGCCGTACAGGACGAAAACTCCCCAGTGGCCTCTCTTATCTTATCCTGAAGTTAAACATTCCTGGTCCTACATAAATCCATTAGAGGCCTTCTCCTGCCAGTGTTTATCACCACTGCCTCCAATAATAATAAGGGTAATGATAACGACGTTAATAATAATATTGTGGTTCCTGTGGCATGGCCTCTGGCCCTCCAGCAACCTTGGTTGTATAGGGAGATACTGGCTCCCTTCAGCCCCATTTGTCAAGACTGCATGAAAGGCATTAAGATGACAGAGCTGTCTGTTTCATGATGGGGTAAAGAGCTAACCTAAGTTTTAAATAAAAGTGAGTAATGTCATTAGAAAAACATGCCTATTAAGAAAAGTTTCTGTAAGCTTTCACTTGTAGAAACATCACGAATCTTGGTACAAATGCCTTGTTAATTAGAAATGTAAGATTTTTTCTTAAATCATGGAACTAACAACAGCAATGAAAAGTTGCCATGAGTGGACTCTGACTGAGCATTGACGGTTCGATGGTAGAGTTCTCACTTTCCATGGAGACCCAGGTATGAGTCCAGCCAATATACTTCATGCACCGCCACCGCCCATTTGTCAGTGAAGGCTTGAACAGGTTTTCATGGGGCTTACAGACTAAGACAAGACTAACAAGAGAAAGACCTGGTTGTCTTCCAAAAATCTGCTGATCAAAATCCTATGAATCAAAATGGTCTCATCTACAACTGATCATGGAAATGGTACAGGACCGGACAGTGTTTAGTTCTGTTGTGCTTAGGGTCTCCATGAGTCGGGGACTGACTTGATGGCCACTAACTAACATGGAATTAAAAAGAGGAATTGGATTGAAAAATCAGATTGATCTCAAACTCAAGAAAAGGATGGCGTTTGGTTATTTTTCCTCTCTATCTTGCTTTTCTTGTCATGTTTTTTTCCTGCTTGCATAACAGTAGGTATTGAAAGAGAGTGACCCATTTTTGCAGATTCTCTCTTAGAACATGTACTGTGCTACATGAATCAGGAGAGTAAAACAAGGACTAACTTACGGAGCACCAGCCATATGCCAGGTACTTTGATGTCAGGCTCCATTTCCTCATCTGTAAAATGTTTCAGGAAACCCAGGTGACAGTAGTGGTTAAGAGCTACTGCTGTTAACCAAAAGGTCAGTAGTTTGAACCTACAGGCACTCCTTGGAAACTCTATGGGGCAATTCTACTCTGTACTATAGGGTTGCTATGAGTTGAAATCAACTCGAGGGTAATGGGGTTGGTTTTTTTTTTTTTTTTGGTTAAAATGTTTCAGGATAATAAACACTCATACCTTTTAGAGTTATTGGGAACACTAATTAAGTAACACACATGAATCTGGTAAGTCAAGTTTATCCTTAGTGTGGAGTCTCTCTTCCCAAACCCCACTTCCAGTACTCTGAGTAGCCCAGTGTCCCCAAGGGCTTTCCTCTTGTCTAAGGTTAAAGAAAGAGCTACATACACTCATTCTCACTAAAGAGTAAATGACTCCTAATTTCTGAAAGTGAATCTTCCCAAGAGATTTCATATTTGGTCAGGATGGAAGGCTTCAGGAATGATAGATACTTAAAGATGGTGATTTCACTGACGCGCTTGGTAGAGGAAGATTCTTTGTGGCGGGAGATGGAGGGTGTAGGCAGGGTCAACTTCTCCTGAAGCACAGCTCCATCTTCCTCATCTGTGGGGAAGGCGGGCAGTGGCTAAGAGCTGTTGAGTGTTGTGCTAGATTTATCTTTGAAAGAGCTAAGATGTGCATGTTCCCTTGAAGATGCTTCACAGCTCATCCATGAGAGGGCACTGGTGCTCTAGACAGACCCTTCCTAGAGCTTTGTCTGAGGAGGGACTTTCATCCCAGAACTTCAGGAGTGGTGGATAGCCACTTGATCCACATGTGTGACTATGTGCAACAGAAGCTGTAAGGAGGGAATCTTGGGGTTTCTGTCCTTTTGCCCAGCATAATGTATCTGTGGTCTTCAGACTCAGGCTATCAATTGCTAAACCCACTTCCCTGTGTGGAAGAGTTGATCACCGGGGGCAACTGGGTAATTTTAGAAGGAGAGCAACAAGTCATAATTCAGGATTATATTAGAGAGGGGTGCCAGGAACTCCTAGGAGGACCTCCAAAGGAAGGAGAGGGGACTCTCTCAGTGGAAGGAAGGTGTAGGAAGAAAAAGGAAAGATGGAGAGCTTGCAGTTTCCAGTGAAATGGGCATTGCCCTGCACTGCTTATCCTGAATAGAGAAAGGTCTTCTCTCATGGCGTCTGAGAAAAGACAGCTAAGCTGGAAGATCAGCAGCTCCCATACTGCTATGTATGTAGTTCTACCTACATACACAGATTTTCAGATGGGATCAACCTGAATTTCACAGCACAAAACCGACCACCTCGTATAATTTCCACTATTCCTCATAGCCATTCACTTTCATATGAACTTATTTTTTTTCAAAATGCTTTACTTTCTTCATAATACTACTATCTGAAATAATCGTTTAGTTGTTTATTTATTATCTATCACCTTTGTTAGAATATAAGCTCTAAAATGGCTGAGGCCCTGGCTGTCTTGTTCGCTGCCACATTCTCAGCTCCTAGAAATACTGCCTGGCATTGGAGGCATCAGTAAGAGTCGACTGGTGAACAATAATGCCTGAAGGTGTAGAAGTTTCTCAAAGAGGGCCAAAGTAAGTATGCTCAGTGAAGGGCTATGGCTTCAGAGAAATTGAAAGACAATCCACAAAGCAGTATGAACCAGTGTCTTCTGAATGTGGGCAAAGTGAATGAGTTGCTTTTCTGATCAAGGTGACCATGGAATTCTCACTGGCCATATACTGTCTACACACACCACACACACACACACACACACACCCCACACATGGAGACATACACAGACAGACACACAAACACACAGACACACAGACACACACACCATACCACATACAGACACATGCAGACACACACATAGACACACAGAAACACAGACGCATGCATATCACATCACATCACACACACACAGACACAGATGCACACATTGGCATATGGACACACACATTGACACACACATACAGACACACACATAGACACACATCATATATAATTCTATAAACTTCTTAATATATAATTGTGGAAAGAGTTCCTATCTGGCGTGTTGCATAGTCCTAGAATTTGGAGGAGATATATTATTCACTGGGCATTCCATGAAACAAATTAACTGGGGATATTCACGGAGGTTCCTATGTATGGCTATTCTACCTTTGGGAATAAGTGATCAAATGGCCAGATTTCTGCAGGAAATTCCTATATGTCTTCATTTTGGGGTTCAGAAGATTTGGCCACTATACATATAAAGAAAATGCTAAGGGAGTTGGAAATAGAAGTAGGATCTATTGTTTGAGTTGATCTAGACTAGTGCTGTGAGTTCTCAATAACCAGATAATGAGGTAGGGCTGACTGATTTTAGTAGGATGTCAAGAATTCAGGACCAGTTCCTGACTTGGGTCAGATGGGGAGGACCGGACTCACTGGGGTCACAAAGTGGGCTGGCCCTGGGCATCATGAATTTATGCCTACTTTCTAGTTACAGTATCAAATGGAATAGAACAATCCAGAAAATCAATGAAGCAATGAATTTTTGAATGACTACCACATACTTTGCATTTGCCTAAGGCTATATGAAATGCTCAGCATGGTCCTCCTTTTGAGGATCTTAAATTGTGTGAGGAAATACGACACACTTATATCAGTCCAAATCTTTTTAGTTCCAAGTATCTTTTCAGCTCCAAGTGAAGAGAACTCAACTCAGATTGGCTGAAGTAAAAAATAGGAATTTAGTCTCTCATAACTGGAAAGTCTGAGCTTCAGGCTGACTCCAGGCACGTCTCGATTTAAGACTCAGAATTTTTCTGCCTTCTAGCGAGGCTCTAGTGCCCTCCATGTCTTGGCTTTACTCTTAGACTCCCTGTACTAAGGCTCTTCCCCATTCCTCCAGTCTGAGCTCTAAGATGAACTCTGATGGGGCCTGATGAGCATGACTTTCCTAAATGAGACTCCAAAAAGCCAAACCAGTTGCCGTCCAGTTCAACTCATGACAACCCCATATGTGTCAGAGTAGAACTATGCTCCATAGGGTTTTCAAGGCTGTGACCTTTCTGAAGTAGATAGCCAGGTCTTTCTTGCAAGCCTCCTCTGGGTGAGTTTGAACTGCCAACCATTCAGTTAGTAGACGAGCACTTAACCATTTGTGCCACCAGAGACTCTTGACCAAATGAGAAATGGGGGCTATTACCTGAAGGAAGCCCTGTGGATGGATGGGGAGGGGGGCAGAAAACACCAATTTGCCATGCACAATGACAATGAGCAGTACATAATATCATGCAAATAATTCAGGAAAGAAGTGATTTCAGGGTTCAGGAGAGGGAGAGGTAGATGTGGTTCCAGACAAAGATAAGCTTGGCAAGGGTCCTGAAAGACAGTTTTGGGGCATCTTTGTATCCTCTGCTGGGCCTAGAAACTCGGTGTCTAGGGACTTAGTCTTTGTGAAAGAATGAATGAGCTTTATGGACTACAAGCTTATTTAACATAACATTTGCCACCTTCAAAGTGTCATGGAGTAAATTTGGTTTCTGTAAGTTCCTCTAGGCTTTGGGTGGTACAAATGGTTAACATACTTGGCTATTAACGGAAAGGTTGACTGTTCAAGTTCACCCGGAGGCACCTCAGAAGAAAGCCCTGGTAATCTACTTCCAAAAAATCAGCTAGTGAAAAGCCTATGGAGCACAGTTCTACCCTAACACGCATGAGGTCACCATGAGTCAGACTCAACTCAACAGCAACTGGTTTTTAACTGGTTTAAATTCCTCTATGCCCAGTTCCATTTACTGAGCCCCTAAGTGCTTAGTTGATAAGTTTGTTGCCTCATGGCTATGGGGCAAGGTCCATTTCAGTTTTTGGTGTGCCGATATTTGTATCAAGCCTTGCCTGAGCAGATGATGTGCCATGCCACCAGGCACATTCCCCAAGCTGACCTTGAAATTTCAGAGCCTAGGAAGCATTCTCCACCACCTGTCAGTTTGCTGTAGGGTGGTGGCTTGCGTGTTGCTATGATGCTGGAAGCTATGCCACCAGTACTTCAAATACCAGCAGAGTCTCCCACAGTGGACAGGTTTCAGCGGAGCTTCCAGACTGAGAAAGACTAGGAAGAAAGTCCTGGTGAGCTACTTCCAAAAATCAGACAATAAAAACCCTATGGATCATAACAGAATATCGTGTGATACAGTGTTGGAAGATGAGCCCCTTAGGTTGGAAGGCTCTCAAAATACACGTGGCCACAACAGTGGACTCAAACATACCAATGATGGTGAAGATGGTGCAGGACTGGGCAGTGTTTCATTCTGTTGTATGTGGGGTCACCAGGAGTTGGAACTGACTCCATAGCAGCAACAACAACAACAGAAAATATTCTATTACTGTAGGAGCAAGTTCCTGTGCAAGATGGAAATAGCTCAGTCCGTGCGGGGGAGATCCCAATGATCCGCCGTGGTCTGATGTGGAATATTATTTCTAAAAGGAGGACCTCATATCCTCAGCTAATTTATGCTGCCTTTTTATTGACCCACCACTTGAGAAGACATTGACAAAAGCATTCATTTATAAACAGGCTTCTCTGATTGCATCATGGTGGTTCTTGATTTCTGAATTGCCAGCAGGAAGACATATGTGGCTGTTGTATTGTCAGACTTGGATATAAACCATCTTTATCTTTTCTGTTGGAGCTCAGCAACAGCATATGTCAATATTGACCTAGGCTATAGGGCTCTGTGTCAGGTTTATCCAGAGGCTATGAAACTTGGGTTCTCATAGTATTTTCAATACACTGAAAATATGTTTCTGCACAAAGTTTAAAAAGAAGACGCTCAGAAGACATGGGATCTATGTACTCCTACGGACAGGAAGGGGTGATTAACCGGGCTCCCTGAAATAGTGTAGGGTTCTAAATACGCATTCACTGGCAGCTTCCTGTGGGAGGGAGATGACGATAGATTTCTCTTGTCCTTACATTTCACTACCGTTATAGTGGAGTCAAATCCTCAGTCTTATTTCTCTTTATATTGGCAAAATGGACTACTTCCTGCTTTCTCTTCCTAAGAACGCTGCATTTTTTTTTAAACCCCAGAGTGGTTCTCGAGAATATCTGAGCACATTTTTCTAGAAAGCTTTCTCTCTTTCCTGTGTCTTAGAACATATTTTTATTGGCACATATTAAGGCTTTAGGGTGTTTCATAATTGATTAATGTATTCTCAGTCACTACTAAAAGCCTAGTGACTAAATGCAACTTAAAATTTCACAAATTAGAATTCTAGTTTTGTTTGGAGGAGGTGCTTAACAAATAATTCTTTCACTTAACAAATATTTATTGACCATATTTATGTGTCATACACTCTGCTTGAATATTACTTTTATTATTCTTAGAGTAAGCATCCCTGTGTTTGAAAATATTGACTGATTCTCTGTTCCAAGTGTGAAAATACTGTGTGTAGTACAGAGAGTTAATGTGCTCAACTGCTAACCAAAAGGTTAGAGGTTCAAGTCTGCCCAGAGGTGCCTTGGAAGAAAGGCCTGGTGACCTATGTCTGAAAAATCAGCCATTGAAAAGCCTATGGAGCACAGTTCTACTCTTGACACATATGGGGTTTCCATGAGTTGAAATCAACAAATTGGTGATTTGTTTATACATACACATATAAATGAGATAATACATTTATAAATATTTACGTATACACACATACATATGCGCATATATACATACACATAAACATAAATTTATATTTAGAAAAAAAATCAAGGTAATTATCATTTATGGAAGACCCTACTGATTTTAATAAAGGTAGAGGATCTTAGATAATTAACTTGCTACAAGAAAGGGAAAATGTCCATAATGAATGACTTTGTGAAATATTAATAGCTAAAAAATAACAAGTAGTTGATGAAGATATTTTTTATGTTTTAATGAGTTAGGGTTATTTTATAATCACCTTTTGGTTGCTGCTGATTTACACGTATTCCACTCCCCTATTGACCTTGTTTACTCTAGATGTTTCTTCACTTAAGTGAAACTAGGTGAGAGTTGGTTCAGGGGTTTAAGGGAATGAGTTCTGTGATGGGAGTACTGAATCAAGTCGTATTTTGCTGACCATTAGCTATTTAGCTTTGGCAAGTTTCACTCCAGGCTGTGTTTTGTTCCACTGGGCATGGGGATGCCATGAATAGAGGGCCTCTGGACAGCAGTTAACAACAACAACAACAACAATGATCCTTCTGAGTTCTAGCAGTCTATGACATACAAAAACAAAATGCCACAGGGTTTTAGAGGAGTCAGAGAGTCTGGCTTGAATTTGAGACAGACTTGGCTCAAGTCCTGGTTCCTCTACTTCCTGGCTCTGTAACCTTGGGTAAACTATTTCACTCCTTGATGCTCTGTTTTCTCAGCTGTAAAATGGTGATCTTAATAACTTAATATTAACTCATTGGGCTAGGGGGTGGGGGGAGATTAAATGAGATAACACAAATCCAAATCAGGTACTTAGCACAGTGCAAGTGGTTGGGACATAGTCAACTAATAGAAGTCACCTAGGAGGACAGTGACTTATTAGTTTGTTCCCTGATCTCCAGTTTAGGAGAGTTGAGTAAATAGGGTAGCAGAGCCTCAGCTGGAGCAAGATGGCGACAAAAGACAGACTGGACTTGCGCCTCTTGTTTCAGCATTTCTGAACATGATCACCCTGGGGGGCCTCACTTGCTATTTATGGCCGTCTAGCTTCAGTGTACCCTGAAGGGATATTGGCTATGGAGTCTACACAACTTAAAAAGCACTTAGAGGAATGCAGTTCCATTAGACTAGGCATAATGGGCCCACTTCAGGGCCATGCTTTGTAAATACACGGCTAATGTCATTTTGACGTGTTTACAGGTCAGGACAAGCTTCACACGGGTCAGGACCTCCAGAGTGAATCTGGTGGCTCTCAGAGCCAGGTCCCTTACTTCTCACACCCAGGACTCCATTCTTATTACTTGAACATGAAAAAAAAAGTTTTTTTAAAAACGTCAGTAGATAAATTACTGTTCCAGAAGACTGTGGAATGACCTTTAAGGTACACATGTCAGACCAGCACAAGGCACCTGCCTAGAGGTTAAGAAAAGCCATTATGGTACTCTGTAGCTGGTTAATTAAAAGCTATTTTTGTCATCTTCAATTCGGAGAAAACCAAGCAAATTACAGTTAAACTCTCACAAGAAAAAGTCATAAAGTAATAGGGATTGAAGGGGTTATTACTCTGTGAATTCATATGAATTCTCTTTTTCAAAGGGGAGTTAGACACTTGTCCTTCTCACATCCTCCAAAATTTGCTTGGTGCAGAGTAAACCAAGACTTCAGCACTTTTTCTTGAAGCCTTCCTGGAGTCTAAATTACTTGTGGATGATCCTACAGGAGGATCTTAATGTTGCAGTTTATCTGATGCCTCTTCCTCTTTTCAAGGTCATTGGCGTTCCTGAAGATAGAAAGTAATGGGTCTTAATAGTATGTGTTAAAAGCTCATGAAAGTATTTCTTAGAATATCTCTCTTTAAATTCTGGAGACAAGTTATGTCTTTCATTTTTTTTTTTTTTTTACTACTCCTAGTGTCTCTTAACTCAGAGCAATTTTGAATGTATTCCTAATATTTTACGCGAAACCCATTGCCACTGAGTCGATTCTGACTCACAGAGACCCTATAGGACAGAGTACAGCTGCCCCATAGGATTTCCAAGGATCAGCTGGTGGATTCGAACTGCCAACTTTTTGATTAGCAGCCAAGCTCTTAACCACTGTCACATCAGGGCTCCATAATATTTTATGCTAGTAGGCTTTAAGTCATTTTATGGTCTGGTAAATTTTTGACACTCATTTGCAAGGCTAAGGTGATTTGATTACAACAAAAATTTATATGACTCAAAAATCAGCATATGTCAATGACCTCCCATGTTTAGAGAGCATCTCTTATTTCAACCTTGTTGTTGTTGTTAGGTGCTGTTGAGTCAGATCCAACTCATAGCGACCCTATTATACCAGAACAAAACACTGCCTGGTCTTGTGCCATCCTCACAATTGTTGCTATGTTTGAACTTATTGTTGAGCCACCATGTCAATCTATCTCCTTGAGGGTCTTCCTCTTTTTCACTGACCCTCTACTTTACCAAGCAAGATGTCCTTCTCCAGGGACTGGTCCCTCCTGATAACATGTCAAAAGTACGTCTCACCATCCTTGCTTCTAAGGAGCGTTCTGGCTGTACTTCTTAGCTTCACCTCATTACCCTCTTAAGCCCCTAAGGACACTGGATCACCTTATCAATAAGAGAGGCGATATGTTGTCCTTACTCTTTGTGTCTCTTTTCAGGGACAGAAAATTACACATATACTCAAAGTAAATCGTTGTTGTTACTGTTGTGAGCTATGAAGTTGATTCCGACTCATATAGGCCCTATACGACAGGGTAGAAGTGCCCCATAGGGTTTTCTAGGCCGAAATCTTTATGGAAGCAGATTGCCAGGTCTTTTGTCCCACAGAGTGGATGGTGGGCTCAAATCGTCAAGACCTTTTGGTTAGCAGTTGAGCACTTAACCATTGGGCCACCAGGGCTCCTTCTCAAAGTAATCAATTTAATTTTCAAGTCACGTAATTCTAGTTTACAAGCCATTGGTTTACACTGAGTTTCCAAGTGGTCAGTATTAGAAATCTATCTTAATTGCCACAGATTTGTTGTAATGTGATGGTTTGTGTTTCGCTGTGACTCTGGAAACATTGCCACCAGTATTTCAAATACCAGCAGTGTCACTCATAATAGACAGTTTTCAATGGAGCTTCCAGACTAAGACAAGCTAGGATGGAAGACCTGGTGATCTACTTCCAAAAATTAGCCAAGAAAAACTCTGTGGATTATAACAGAATATTGTCTGATATAGTGCTGAAAGATGAGCCCCCAAGGTTGGAAGGTCTTCAACATACGCAACAATGTTCTCAAGCATACCAATGATTGTAAAGATGACACAGGACCAGGCAATGTTTCTTTCTGTTATACATGGGGTCACCATGAGTTGGAGCCAAGTCAATGGCAACTAACAACAACAACAACATCTTCACTGCAAAATTGACCAATGGAAGTGACTCACAACCTTCAATTCTAGGGTTCTAGGAATAAATTCCACCATTCAAACTGTTGAGGTTCCCCACTGGTGCATACTAAAGGAGTAGGATCAGGCTCATGAGGAGGCGGGTGAAATGAGTTGTTAACCAAGAAAGAACAAAGAGTTTCTTGGAATCCATGATCCACAGCTCCTCCCACTGAGCTGGATTACCTTATTATCCAGATTTTGTAAATGGTCCTGGCCCTGAGATCATGGAATTATTTTCCAACAGGTATATGATAACCTTCCTAGCCTTAGAAGAAATTGGCATATGTAAGACTTTTGTGATGATTCAAGTAGTTTGTGACAGGATCAATGTAATGCCACAGGCATTTGCAGCATCCTGCATCTTTGTGCGTGTTGCCTTCTCTGCATGTTGCTCTCTTTGATAGTTAAATTCCTTTCCACTCTTGTAGGACCAAAACCATATGATCCTGTATGGGATCACCATGAGTCGGATACAACTAGACGGTAACCAACAACAAGAAGTCCACAGGCTAGAAATATTTGATCATACTGTTTTCTGTTTCCCAAATTGTCCCCATCTGTATTGTAGTACATAGCATATTGCATCATAATTGCTCATGTTTCTTTCTCTCCCTCTAGAATTTGAACCCAAAAAGGGCTGGAATCATACAGTGTTCACTGAATTATCCTAGGGTCTTAGATCTAAGCAAATTATAAAAGCACAATGGAAGTCTTTGATGGTGAATTAATGAAGCAGCACAGATTTTCAGGTCTCTACTTTCCCCTCCATTTTCTTCCCTTCCCTTCCTCGAATCCCTCGTTTTCATCCTGCTCCAGCTCCATGCTCTGGCCCCAGCTTTGGCCACGTCAGAAGTTTGTGGTATTGTGATACTCTCCAAGAGGCAACACAGAGGATTGGGTTTCCCATTTGGAACACACTGTCAGTACTAACTAAATTATGCAATCTTGTATCAGATTGCTCTTCATGGTTCCAGGTCAATGTCCTGGGTGGAGCAAGGGTCCTTAGAAACAAAAATCATTAATCCAGATGTTCATATCCTGCAGGCCTAGGAGCTAGCCATGACTAAGAAATGCCAGACAGAGTGCTACTTCTACACATGACCTCAGAGAAACCTCTGCTGTTAATGGCTAACATATCACTTTTGTTTCCTCTCTTGGTCTCTGATCATCTCCACAATCTATAAAGCATGGAGGCAGTGTCTACTTGGCCACATTTTGTATAATTCACAAAACAAAACAAAACCAGTTGTCATCAAGTTGATTCCAGCTCATGCATGTCACAGTAGAACTGTGCTCCATAGGGTTTTAAATGGCTGATTTTTCAGAAGTAGATCAGCAGTTCTTTCTTCCAAGGTGCCTCTGAGTGGATTCGAACCTCCAACCTTTTTTGTTAGCAGCCAAGCATGTTAGCATTTACTTAGGAAGTTCAAAGACTACAGCCTTCAGTATGGATTATACCTCAGCATAAAGAAAACAAAAATCCTCACAATTGGATCAATAAGCAACATCATGATAAATGGAGAAAAGATTGAAGTTGTTCAGGATTTCATTTTACTTGGATCCACAATAAACACACATGGAAGCAGCAGTCAAGAATCAGACTCCACGGCACCTAACAACAATAAGGAGTATGTTAACCATTTGCACCACCCAGGGACTCCATATAATTCACTAACTGCTTCTAAATCTACGCATCTTCTGAGGGTCAAAATAGTTACAGACAAGGACTGGGCCCTTGGAATTGACCACCAGATATCTTCTCTTCCTTGGAGCACACATGGCCATATGAGGCTAGGGACAATTCGTCTGTGATTGCCTTTTTTAACTGACAGAGTAATAGCTGACTGTCCTTTTGGGTAACTCTGCTGGCTTGCCAATGGGTAGGTCATTGTCTTAGTCATCTAGTGTTGCTATAACAGAAATACCACAAGTGGATGTCTTTAACAAAGAGAAATTTATTTTCTCACAGTCTAGTAGGCTACAAGTCCAAATTTAGAGCATCAGCTCCAGGGAAAGTCTTTCTCTGTTGGCTCTGGAGGAAGGTCCTTGTTGTTAATCTTCCTTTGGTCTAGGAGTTTCTCAGCACAGGAACCTCCAGTCCAACAGATGTGCTCTGCTCCCAGTGCTGCTTTCTTGGTGGTATTAGGTCCCCCACTCTGCTCGCTTCTTGTGAGATAAAAGTTGGTGCAGGCCACACCCCAGGGAAACTCCCTTTACATTGGATCAGGAATATGACCTGGGTAAGGGTGTTACATCCCACCCCTAATCCTCTTCAACATAATCCAATATTGTCTCATTAACCACAGGCAGAGACTAGGATTTACAACATACAGGAAAATTGTATCAATCACAAAATGGAGGACAACCACACAGTACTGGGAATCATGACCTAAGCAAGTTGACACACATTTTTGGGGGACACAATTCAATCCAAGACAGTCATGATGATGTGATAAGGATAGTGAAACCAGGGGATATTTAAAAATTATTTATGGCTTGGCTTTGTAATGCACTAAATTTATTTTATCAATATGATAGTTGATTCATTTCAGTGTTAAATTAGTTTCTATTTCACTTTGAAACGTGGTGTTTTCCAAATACAGCTCAGTCTTCAAGATTTCATTGTTTTGGCTTGTGCTGTTCTCTCTACTTACCTGCATTTTCTTTTTCACTTTTTTTCTCCTGCCTAACAATCTCTAGCGTGCCTTATTGTTTTTGCAGCCTGTCATATCTTTTGGTAAAGAAAAATACTAAGATAGCTGTAATTGCATGTGGAAAAATGGGTTTCTGAAACGGATTTATGATGTGCATGCTATATTTAATCCCTACAAAATTAAAGAAAACAGATTTTCTCTAATTTGTGTAAGTAGTCAAACAATGCTGTTGTTCTAGCCTTTGGCGATGGAATCTATATTATTCTTGTTAGGTGCCATCAAGTCAGTTCTGACTCATAGCAACCCTATGTACAGCAGAATGAAACACTGCCAGTCCTGTGCCATCCTCACAATCATTGCTATGTTTGAGCTCAGTATTGCAGCCACTGTGTCAATCCATCTCATGGAGGGTCTTCCTCTTTTTCAATGAATCTCTACTTTACCAAGCATGATGTCCTTCTCCAAGGACTGGTCCCTCCTGACAACATGCTCAAATTACGTCTCACCATCCTGGCTTCTAAGGAGCTTTCTGGCTGTGCTTCATCCAAGAAAGATTTGTTCACTCTTCTGGCAGTCCATGGTATATTTAATATTTGTCACCAACACCATAATTCAAATGCATCAACCCTTCAGTTTTCCTTACTCATCGTGCAGGTTTGCATACATATACGGCAATTGAAAACGTCATGGCTTGGGTCAGGTGCACCTTATTTCTCAGAATGACATCTTTGCTTTTTAACTCTTTAAAGATGTCTTTTGCAGCAGATTTGCCCATTGCAATATGTGATTTGATTTCTTGATGGCTGCTTCTGTAGGCATTGATTATAGATCCAAGTAAAATGAAATTCTTGACAACTTCAATATTTTCCCATTTATCATGATGTTGCCTACTGGTCCAGTTGTGAGGATTTTTGTTTTCTTAATGTTGAGGTGTAATCCATACTGTAGGCTGTGGTCTTTGATTTTCATCGAAAAGTGCTTCCAGTTCTCTTCACTTTCAGCAAGTAAGGTTGTATCATCTGCATATTGTGGGTTGTTAACGACTCTTCCTCCAGTCCTTATGCAGCATTCTTTCTCATATAGTCCAGTTTCTTGGATTATTTCCTCAGCATGCAGATTGAATAAGTATGGTGAAAGGATACCACCCTGATGTACACTTTTCCTGATTTTAAACCATTTGATATCCCCTTGTTCTATTTGAAAGACTACCTCTTGGCAGTCATTCAGGAATTCCCACTCTTCACAATGTTATCCATAATTTGTTATGATCTACACAGTTGAATGCCTTTGCATAGTCAATGAAACACAGGTAAACACCTTTCTGGTAGTCTCTGCTTTCAGCCAAGATCCATCTGACACCAGCAATGATATCCCTTGTTCCACTTCCTCTTCTGAATCTGGCTTGGGCTTGAATTTCTGGCAGTTCCCCGTCAATGTAGTCCTGCAACCATTTTTGAATTATCTTCAGTAAAATTTTACTTGCGTGTGATATTAATGATTTTGATTGATAATTTCTGTATTCTATTGGATCACCTTTCTTTGGAATGGGCACAAATCTGAATCTCTTCCAGCCAGTTGGCAAGGTAGCTGTCTTCCAAATTTCTTGGCATAGATGAAAGAGTGTTTCCAGCATTGCATCTCTTTGTTGAAACATCTCAACTGGTATTCTGTCAATTCCTGAAGCCTTGTCTTTCGCCAATGCCTTTAGTACAACTTGCACTTCTTCCTTCAGTAGTATTGGCTCTTCATCATATGCTACCTCCTGAAATGGTAGAATGTTGACAATTTTTTTGTTTTTGGTACAGTGACTCTGTGTATTTTTTCCATCTTCTTTTAATACTTCCTGTGTTGTTTAATATTTTTCCCCGTAGAATCTTTCAATATTGCAACTCAAGGTTTGAATGTTTTCTTTAGTTCTTTCAGCTTGAGAAATGCTGAGTGTGTTCTTCCCTTTTGGTTTTCTTACTCCATGTCTTGGCAGGTTTTTTATAATACTTTACTTTGTCTTTTTGAGCTACCCTTTGAAATCTACTGTTCAGCTCTATTACTTCAGCACTTCTTCCATTTGCTTTAGCTACTCTGTGTTCAAGACCAAGTTTCAGAGTTTCTTCTGACATCCATTTTGGTCTTTTCTTTCTTTTCTGTCTTTTTAATGACCCTTTGCTTTCTTCATGTATGGTGTCCTTGAGGTCATCCCACAACTTGTTTGGTTTTCATTCATTAGTGTTTAATGCATCAAATCTATTATTGAGATGGTCTCTAAATTCAGGATATGGAATCTATAACCATCTTTAAAATAGATTTTTTTTTTAGAATAAAATACGTGAGGCTACAACAAGGAGCAAATTATTGTATTCAGCATATGCTCATACATTCAGAGATAGGCGATATGGAGGTGGAGAACAAAAATTCTGGTCTAAGCCATTGATCTTGAAATAGATTCAATAGCTGTAAGTTTCCAAGAGTGGTAATTTTGCATGTGGGCGTATTACATGGTGTTATATCTCTTCTCAAGGAAGCTTGTGGCATAAAGGATAAGCACTTGGCTGCTAACAAAATGATTGGTCGTTCAAACCCACTCAGTGGCTCTACGGGAGACAGACCTGGCAATCTGCTTTTATAAAGATTACAGCCAACAAAAGCCATGGGGCAGTTGTACTCTGTAACACATGGGATCATTATGAGTCAGAATCGACTTGACACCCAACAACAACATACCTCTTCTCACATATTGTATGGTATGTGCTGTATAATATATATTAATAATTACATCTCCTTGCATGTATGTTGTTTTGCAAAATACATGGATAAGGAAGGTTAGATTGTGTCCAGTTTTGAACTCAGGGTGGACTAGTGGGAAAATTCATCCTGTTAAGTTATTTTCTGTTTCAGGAAGTACTGACCATGCTTTGCACTATAATGAAATGAGGATTTAATGAGATGCACAATGTGTTTTTTCTTTCTTTAACTAAAATATTAAAAAACATTCTCTCGTCTAAAGTCAATGCATTGAAGGTTGTGTAATAAGCCATGTGATGGGTGTTGGGAGATAATACTGGGTATCTTGAACAGCTCACTTAAATTCTCATTAACCGGCTTTGCCTTCAATTCTGTGAAAAGAGAAAACCAAGAAATCAAAGTCCTCAAAGTGGTTTCTTTGCATTCGAAGTTCTAAGGTGAGCAGTTGAACTCAGCAAGAATCAACCACTGCTTCAGAATTGGAAGTGAGGATTGAATAGCATCATATTACCTGTGTCAAGAGAGTCTGGGACATTTCTGATGAGGCTAGGCAAGGGAGGTGGGCTCTGGGGACATAGGATTTCTGGAGATGGGGCCTCTGGGAAGCTGTGCATTCTTTTTGATGTCATTAGTGTTAATGGTAATGGGGAGGGTTTAAGTGTCCTTTGAATCATTTCTTAACTTTGGGTAGTAAGCACTAGAAAGTGTCCCAAAACATTTAGAAAAATAGAAGACCATAGAAGATGGAAAATTCCTCTTCCCAAAGGACCTTTTTAAAAAGATAAGAATCCCTTGGAGATTTTCACTGTCATCCAAACATTTCTTGTTCTGCATGTCTACCCAAGGTAGTCTTCCCGTCTATAATGCTTCTTTCCCAATTCCACTTCTTTGACGACTGAATCCTATCCAGTCTTCAAAACCCAGTGCAAACCTCACCTTCTCCATGAAGTGATCCCAAATGGAGAAGCAATGCTCAGGTCAGAGACAGGGCTCTGAATGTGGAGCTAGGAGTCTTTTACAGTGCCGATAACTGATCGCAGTGAGGGTCGGATGCCTTCTTAAAGGGAGACGGTACAGCAAGAGCGAAGCTTGCATCTTAAAGAACTTGCAAATTTAGGAGGTAGGAGCAGGAAGATGGGTCTTTGCAGGAGCAGGGCCAGAGAGGTGTGAGGAGAATAGGAATGTCCTGAAAGCCCAGGGGAAGTAAGCCCCAGAGAGGTCACAACATCAGACTTCCTGAGAGGTCCAGAGGGGTAGGATGAGAGCAATGGCCATTAGGTTTGGTCATTGTGGAGTCACTTGAGACTTTGTGATGAAAGGCGGATAAAAGGCAGCACTTTGAGAATTAAAGGATAAAAACAATGCTGTGTACAGTAACAAAAGTCATTATTATTATAGCTGTATAGAATATTCCACATCACTTTCTTCTGCTCTCATGATTTCTTTGGTCCAGAACGGAGGCTGCTTCCAAGAGGATTTTGGATAAACATTTCTCTGCTTTCTTCTCTGTCTCTTTCTCATTAGTTGCCTCCAAAAATACCACACACGGGAGGTTACATTCTTGAATTGTTTCCTTTTCCATCTAACTGCCATTGACTCTCGTACTGAAAACAAACTCAATCCTAGCTGCTTGAACAACGTTGTATTTAGAGGCTGTCAAGTTTAATTAAAGCTGAATATTTTTCCAGGTGGTGTATTAAGGGCCGATATAATGAACTGTGCTTAGGGACAGAGTCCTGCCATTTAAGAGGTTCTCTGGGCAGGGAGGGAAAGCTCCTACTTAGGAGTGACATATTGAGATAAGCCTTTTCCAACTGATTCAGAGAAAGCAGCTCTCATTCCTTCACCACCCGTGCATTAGGATCGGATATGCTTCCAGTTAGCTTTGTCTAGGAAGAGAAAGACAAATAGATCAATAATACTTATGATTTCTTGAAAGACATTTCTTTGCTATAGCATTGCTCCATTAGCCACAGGCTCTTTTCCTATTAGTAGAGTTGTGTTGGTTGTAATGGGGTTGTTAGCCAGGATTCATGATATTAAGAGGACTATTAAAATTGTCTTTGCTATTGCCCAGCTAAGGAGTCCTGGTGGCACAGTGGCCACCAGCCACTCTGAGGGAGAAGATGTGGCAGTCTGCTTCCATAAAGATTTACAGCCTTGGAAACCCTATGGGGCAGTTCTACTCTGTCCTATAGGGTCGCTATGAGTCAGAAATCGACTCAACGGCAGTGGGTATTGCCCAGCAGAAAATTTTCATAAACTTCATATTAAGTTTGATGCAGGGGTGACATGCTAAGAATAATAATTTTGTTATGGCGTTCTTTTATGATAAAATAATGATAATAAATTAAGAACAGTGATACATCTTTCATTGACTGCTTTCCATGTACTAGGATCTGTGCTAAGTGCTTTGCATATATTATTTAATTCTCGTAGTAGGTGTCCCTGGGTGGCACAAACGGTTAAACACTTGACTACTAGCTGAAAGGTTGGCAGTTCAAACCTACCCAGAGGTGCCTTGGAAGATAAGTCTGCAATCTGCTTCCAAAAGGTTGCAGCCTTGAAAACCCTATGGAGCAGTTCTACTCTGCACACATGGGGGTCACCATGAGTCGAAATTGACTCAATGGCAACTAACAACAACAACAGTTCTCTTAGGGTGGTGGTCTTGTGCCATTTTCACATAAGGAATTTGAAGGCTAAGGTTACTTGCTGGGCAGGTTAAGCAACTTCCTCAAGGTCACACAGAGGACTGAATTTTGATCCCCAACCTTCCTAACTCTAGTGCTCGATTTCTCTTAACCTGATTACTCTGCCTTCATTGTTGTCAGTGGTTTATACATCTGCAACATATAATATTAATCCTACGGCATAAATTCCCCATTTAGAAAAGAGTACCACTCTGCTTTTGGAAAAGTCACAAATACAATTCATTTAATATGCATGCTTAAGAGCTTTTCATGGCTTAATACGTCAGATAAAATTACTCAAATCATTTATTTAAAAAAAACTTTCATGCTATTCTTTATAACCACAACATTAAATCTAACAAATTTATTCCGCTGTAAAATTAGGTTATTAATAATATTGCCTATAGCTTTTAATCAACTTTAGAACATTATAAAAATCAGTACTGATACCATTAGTAATACATATTCATCTGTGCTGGTTAATAGGTTTGAAAAATTAGCTACAGATGGCTTCATGTTTATGGATGTCCACACACACTTTGGAAGAGTTAATGAGGATCAGTTTTGGGCACTGGAATATGTGCCTAACAGGTAGAAGAGATGCAGAACAGGTATAGAAATCTGTCCCTCAGTCCCCATATGCTCCCTAATCCCTGTGTCATTATTGATCACTTAATAAGCAGTATCACTGATGAATTCTGTGCTAAACACTGTTAAGAAGCTTTGCTTGAAGCTCAAGTGTTTTTTATCTTCAAGGGTTTTACAGTAGAGTTGGACAGATGAGATTAAGTCATGAAACAAGTGCATAATGTTGATCGTATAGTATTGTTTTTGTTGTTAGCTGCTGTCAAGTCAACCCCTGACTATGGAGACCACATGCACAACAGGATCTGACTGTTGTGACCCATAAGGTTTTCATTGGCTGATTTTTGGAAGTAGACCACCAGGTCTTTCTTCCTAGTCTGTCTTAGTCTAGAAGCTCTGCTGAAACTTGTTCAGCATCCTAGCAACACATTAAGCCTCCACTGACAGTGTGTGGTTGCTTCACATGAGGTGCAATGGCCAGAAATTGAACACGGGTTTCCTGCGTGGAAGGTGAGCATTCTACTACTGAACCACCACTGCCCCTCAGATAGTATAGATAATCAGTGTGGTACGAACTAAAAGTTTCAAGAGATCAAGATGGGCAGAGAAGGTCAGAAAACGTGTTATAGAGCTTGGAGGGTGGGCAGAATTGGGGGAGAGGAAAGAAAAAGAGAGGTTTTGTAGGTGCTCACGGGAAGTTGTGGAGTTAGGGGCCTGGGAATCAATGGGGTGGTTGATGGAATAGTAAGGAGACTGGCTGTGCTGTACAAAAGCCATTTAGGAAGTAATGGGGGATAAATTTGTCTGGATAAGGTGGGGCCATAGTATGGAAGATGTGTAACAGGTCTGCACAATATATAACATGATGGGTAGAGGTGAATAAAGAATGCTTTGTTCCCTTCAGTGGACCACGGGGAAGGAGGTAAGAGGTGGCAGGGGAAGAATGAAGAAACCTATCATAAAGAAAAACATGTAGAAATAAATGCCTTGTAGGGTTCCAGGTGGAGTGTGAACAGGAATGATTGATTCATGTTGGAATCGCTAACAACATTTCCATATGATCCTTTATTGATATTATTTATATGTTAGTGCAACAGTTAAGTGCTTGGCTGCTAACTGAAATGATGGTGATTTGAACCCATCCAGCAGCTCTGGGGGGAAAGACCTGGCGATCTGCTTCTATAAAGATTCCAGCCAAGAAGACCTTATGGAGCAGTTCTACTCTGTCACATGGGGTTGCTATGAGCCAGAATTGACTCAACAGCACCAAACAACAACATTATTAAAAATAGTATAACAATGAAGTATTAACCAGCCATAAAGAAAAAGGAAGGCCTGATGTATGCTACTTGCAACATGGATGAACCTTGAAAACCTTATGCTGAACAAAATAAGTCACTTGCAAAAGGACAAGTACTGAATGATCCCACTTACATGAAATGTCTGGAATAGGCAAGAATGTAGAGATTAAAGTTTATTAGTGATTACCAGGGGTGGTTGGCAGGGAGGGGGAAAGGAAGACACAGCACTTAGAGGACACTGAACTTCTGTTAAGAGGACACTGAGCTTCTGTTAAGGGTGATGAAAAAATTCAGGAATGGTGATGGTTGAATAACATGATGAACATATTCAATGTCACAGAACTGTACATGTAAAGATTGTTGAAATGTCAAATGTTTTGCTACCTATATGTTTAACCACAATAAGAAAAATAAATAAAAAAACAGTATCACAGCATCAAAGGAGTTTTTAAAGACGAGAAGTCTGTATTTTCACCATACTAACGTAAGAGAGAAAAACTGGTCTTATTTTTGTGGCTTCTTTTGTACTCTGGCTTCACATAATTGTAATCAGAGGGTAATAGAATTTTGTGTTCTGCTCTTTTCACATAACAGTGCACAGTTTTCCATGTTTCCACGTAGTGTCTATAATTATGATATTTAATGGATGGAGAGAATCCCATAGAGTCATTTTAACATAATTTGCTAACACATGCTAGTATTATTAGGCACTTAGATTGTTCCCTACTTTTTGTTATTATCAATGCTGCTGCAAGGGACATCGGCATGCATGTGACTTTTTTTGGTTTCTATTGAATTATTTCCTAAGTACATATCCCCAGGAGTGTGATTGCTGGTTCATAGGATAGGAACACATTGTAACGATTTCCATATACTATCAGGTTGCGCTTCAAAGGCCTTTACTGATTTAAGATGCCACCGGCAGAAATGAAGGTGGCAATGTCACCTCAAATTTGGAGCAAGAAAAAAGAAAGCACTGTTTTATAGATGTTAAAATACCATTACATTCCTTGGAGTTTCTGTGCAACTATAAATTTTGTGTCTTTTATAGCACTTCTTTCTAAATAGTAAGGAGAGAGAAGAGGTTGAAGTGGATCAGAGAGAGGCAATTGATAGGGGATTGACAAGAAGGAGGGAGAAAAAAGGAGGAGAAAGTAATGAATGGCTCTGATGGAGAGATGAGAAAAGAGAGCAGGAAAAGGGAAAAACATAGAATAACTCTATGTTGACGTCGTTAGCTGCCCTTGAGTTGACTCTGACTCATGGTGACCTTATATACAACAGAACAAAACACTGCCCAGTCCTACATCACCCTCATGATTTCCAGCATATTCAAGTCTATCATTGAGGCTATCATGCCAATCCATCTCACCAAGGGCTCCTTGGCCCTCACCAGCCCTCTACTTCACCAAACATGATGTCCTCCTCCAGCGATTGATCCTTCTTGATGACATGCCCAAAGCAAATGAGTTGGACAAAGTTCTGATGTGATCTGTAGGGTTTTCATTGGCTAATTTTTGGAAGTAACTCACCAGGCCTTTCTATTTGAAAAACCAGTGGTATAGCTCCAAGCATCATAGCAACAAGAAGCTACCACAGTATTACAGACTGACAGATGTGTGGTGGATAACTGTGTAACAGTAGGATAACCATATAACAGTAGTTAAATGGTGAAGGAACCTATTGCAATCTGTTGTTTTCTGGATGCTGTCAGCCTAATCTCTCCCAGTCTGAGAGTTTCTGAGAGAGTCAGGTTTGAAATTTACTATCCCATCTCGTCAGCTTGCAGCACCACCTGAGGTTCTCGTGTTTGTGTTTCTTAAAGACTCATTCCACCAGGGCCTTCTACTTTTCTTCATGGTTTCTTTCTACAGCTCAGAGCCCTGGTGGCACAGTGATTAAGCATTTGGCTGCTAACCAAAAGGTCAGCAGTTTGAATCCATCAGCTGCTCCTTGGAAACCCTATGGGGCAGTTCTGCTGTGTCCTACAGGTTCACTATGAGTCAGAATCGACTCAACAGCAATGGGTTGGGTATCTGCAGCTAGTATAATGGTCTTGCTCTTGGTTCACCTGGGCATGGAGGTGGGAATTCTGAGGATGGCCGCCTGGACCCTAGGGTTTCCTCTTGAGTCCTGTGCCCTTGCTTTTGGACTCATGTTGGGCAGGTGTTTGGGAGAGGCCTTGACTGTTGAGACTGGTCTCTGGGTTTGCCCTCCCATTATCTTAGATCTCTGCGGATAGCAGCTGTGAAGAGAGAGTGTAAAAATGTGGTTTTGATTTTCTTTGTAAGGAAGTTTCAAAGACAGCTTTTTGTGCAGGACAACAAGACCTTGTCTACACTGGCTGGGAAACATTTAGAAATAGAATGTGCTGGGGTGACAAGCCCTCCCCTAATATTTCACACTTTTTTTAGTCTTTTCATATTTTTGTTCATGTTTTAAGAGCAAAACTGTAAACCTCAAGAGTTTTAAGACAATTTTAACCATCATAGAAATTTGGAGAGAAGAAGAAATATGGGCTATGAGAAAGATATTTTTTTCCCTGACTGATTTTTCACCTCCTAAGCAAAAGAGATATGTCCCCCATACTCCAAATGTTCTTCTTCCAGATGTTCACATGAGTTGCTTGTGAACTTTAGGTCTTTGTTCAAATATCACCTCTACAAAGAAGCCTTCTCCAACCACCCTAGTTAGAGTCCTTCCTCCCTCACCCTTTATTCCCTTATCTACTTTGGTTTTCTTTAGAGCAGTTATCTGATACTTGTTATTTGCAGTTGATTTAACTCCAACTCATGGCGACTTTACGTGTAACAGAACAAAACATTGCCCAGTCCTGCACCATCTCCGTGATCATTGGTAAGTGTTATGGATTGTATTGTGTCCCCCAAAAATGTGTGTTAATTTGGCTAGGCCATGATTCCCAGTATTATGTGGTTGTCCACCAATTTGTGATCTGATGTGATTATCCTATGTGTTGTAAATCCTAACCTCTATAATGAGGCAGGACTGAATCTACAGGATTAGATTGTATCTTGACTCAATCTCTTTTGAGATATAAAAGAGAGCATCTAGCAGAGAGGAGGGGGATCTTATACCACAAAGAAGGAAGAGCCAGGAGCAGAGTGTGTCCTTTGGACCTGGGGTCCCTGAGCTGAGAAGCTCCTAGACCAGGGGAAGATTGATGACAAGAACCTTCCCCCAGAGCTGACAGAGAGAGAAAGCCTTCCCCTGGAGCTGATGCCCTGAATTTGGACTTCTAGCCTTCTAAACCGTGAGAGAATACATTTCTGCTTGTTAAAACCATCCACTTGTGGTATTTCTGTAGTAGCAGCACTAGATAACTAAAACAGTGTTTGCCATCTTCCAGCACTATATTGGATAATGCCCTGTTTTGATCCATAAAGTTTTCTTTGGTTAATTTTTGTAAGTAGATCATCAGGCCTTTCTTCATAGTCTGTTTTAAGTATGGAAACTCTGCTGAAACCTGTCCACCATGGGTGACCCTGCTCGTATTTGAAATACTGGTGGCATAGCTTCCAGCATCATAGCATCATGCAAGCCACCACAGTATGACAACCTGACAGACAGGTAGTGGAATGTGATACTATATTCATTTATTTATTTTTATTGTCTTTCTCTCTCAACGCAAAGAAAGCTCTGAGAGGTTAGGGATTTAGAATCTTTGTAAAAACAGCTTGACGGAAGTGTCTGACCTCCTCTTACTTCACAAGGTGAAAGGAGAATTAAGATCAACAGCATAAGGCTGACTCCCATGAGGTGGAGGTCAGACATGCCACCTCTCTCTGCCATCTTTACTAGTTCTGACACCAATCATCCCTCCCACAGCACTCTCTACTAGGTTCGATAATTCATTGCAGTGGCCACACAGAACTCACATACCATACTCACAATTATGGGGTTTATTAGGGAAATAACAGTTACAGCTCAGGCTCAAGAACACTCAGGATACAGTTCTTTCATTGGGATAACGTCTCCTGAGCCGTGCTTACAGGCAGGCCTCTCCCTGGCCCTTAGTCTCTGCCCAAAGGCACTCAGCTTTCTTTCTCCATTGGCCAGGAAGCCCACCATGCCGTTTCCTGCTACCAGGTCTCTGCTGCTGGGTCTCTTCTTCCTTGTTGGGGTGGGTTCCTCCTCTCTGCTCTGGAACTGGCTCTCTTTTAAGGCAAAACTGATCAATCCTCTTGGTAGGCCACAATTATCCTATCACACAATCACCTGGACGGGAGTTACAAGACCATGGCTAGAAAGCCCACACATAAAAGTAATTAGTCATACCACATTCTTGCTAACCATTGTATCACTAACTCCCTGTATCCTATGCCTGATGCATAGTAGGGACTCAAGGAATGTGTGAGGTAATGCATAAATCAATGAATGAGAAAAAAGGTATTAGATCTTTTAACTTAAAACAGAAAAAAATATTGTAAAAAAGATCACAATTGGAAATACTACTAACAAGGCAAGAGTTGATAAAGGCCTGAATTGGAGTCCCTTGAGGATTAAAACAGAAGTAGTCCAAAGAGGCTTTTCAGAGGTTGACTCAATAGGCTGAGGAAGTCAACTGAATGTTATGAGAACAGTGACAGGGAAGGATCAAAGATGACTCGTCAGGAAGAAATATCTTAAAAGAGAGATGGGCGTGAAATGAAGATGGCTTAGGGGACAATAGCATCCCCAACACTAGAAATTTAAGTGTGTATCCAGTTAACAATCCCACCTTCATGTGTACAATGTAGCTGGTAATCCTCAGGTGTCTGGTTAAGGAAGCTTGCACAGGGGAACATGGCCACAGCTGAGGAAGCTGTAGTTCCTAAGAGTGGGTAATGGGGAGGATGGTGGTGATCGATTGCTCAGGATCTGAGAAGAGTTAGGATGAGATGATACTACCAAGGATGGGCTGATCAAGATTGAAGTTAGATGTATGGAAAGTGGGTTTCTTTTGTTCCTTCTCCCTCTCCTCTTCCAACACATAGTCATGCCTTTGTTATTATAAGTTTCTGTACTTGAGAAAACCTGGGTACCTAGCGGGGTAGGTTGCTCACCAAAATAGACCCAACTCTCCACCACATCTTGTATTCATGCCCTTTAAAATGTGACTTTGCAGCTCTTCCCATCAAAGAGCTAAGTCCACTTCCCCACCCCTTGAGTGCAACAGAAATGACAACGTGCCAGTTCCATGCCTAGGCCTCAGGAAACTTTCAGGAAAAAGTGGTCTTCTGTGGCTTTGTGTCCTGAGAGGTAGAGGGGAAGGGCAGATATGCAAAGAAGAGCATCTATTCTTTACCTCACCATTAAACCTGCTAAATTGAAAAGATGGCAGCAGAGAAAAAAATGTATTGATACAGAAGAAAAAAGCAGTTTGTTTTCTTTAATATAGTTAGAAATACGAATATGGGTCTCAGTGTTCAATTGCTGTATAAGAAACTACCACAAAACTCTTGTTTGGAGCCCTGCCACGGCCATATGAATGAGCCTGTAGAATGATAAGAGCCATATGACTCAGTTGCCACTGTCACCCAGCCATCAGACAGCCAATTGCCAGACATGTGAGTGAGCCCATGCTAGACCAGCCAGCACCTAGGTGACCTGCCAGGTGACTGTAGAAGCATGAGCAAGCCTAGCCAAGATCAGCAGACCCCATAGTTGACCCATACACTCACAAGCAATAAAAATTGGTTGGTATTTTAAGCCACTATGTTTGGTGGGGGTATTTGTTACACAGTAGATAATTAATATACCTAGCCTCGGGGTGTTTGGGATTTCTTGAGTTGGGAGCCCCTTCTCACTCAGCCATTCTGAGGGGAAAATGGTTATGTGGGTATCTGTACTAAAGTATTGAGCTAGAGTGGCTAGCCTCCAGACACTGCTATGGGGTTCCTTATGTGGGAATATGTCTAAGTTCTGGCTCCAGTTGTGAGGCAATAGCAACCAGGACAGGCCCTTTTGATACTTCCCTAATCTTGGATGTAACAAAGATGGGGAGGGGCAGTGTTGAGGAAGATTAAAACCAGTTGCTATCAAGTTGACTCTGACTCAAGGCAACTCTATGTGTGTCAGAGTAGAACTGTGCTGCATAGGGTTTTCAATGGCAGATTTGTCAGGAGTAGATTGCCAAACCTTTCTTCCAAGGTGCCTCTGGGTGGATTCCAACCTCCACCCTTTCTGTTAGCAGATGAATGTGTTTGCACCACGCGGGGACTCCTGAGGAGGATTAGACCTGATAATTCAGGTAGGGGATGTTATCAATTTGGGGGTGTTATTTGCATTTCAAACCATGACATGGGAGACTCTAGTTGGGTGGATAAAATGATCCTGATGGGCTGTTGGTCTTGGTAACTTTTCTCCTTAGCGTTTACTCCACACACGCTCTGTCAGGCTCCCTCCAAATCCCACACAGATCCATGTCGTGAATGGCAGGATGTCTACGCTACTAGAATGGAGGAGCAATAGATACAATGGAGGAAGAATGAGCAGGATGGTGTAAGGCAAGCACTTGGTGGTAAATGAAAGGATGAAGTCATAGCAAGGAGAAATGGAATAAGGAGCTCCTAAGTTGCAATCGCCAAACTCAATTTAGAGGCTCCCCTATAGTCCCCAGCTCTGCTCTCTACACTAATCGCATTTCTGCTTGCAACCTGTGTCAAGAATTTCAAGGCTTTGTTCTGTAGTAGAATCTTTCATGGGTAAATGCTGAAATTAGACTTGGATTTCCTTTAGAGCTAAAGGTTCAGGACTAAAAATGTCCATGTCCCTGTGGTGAAGTGGCACTCTGGTACAATACAAAGAAATTCTGTATTTGTCATATGCCCTGGATGGTAATTTTAGGTGATGTGTAGTCAATGTGCCTCTCATGCTCTGTAAAATATGGTAACTTTAGTGTCCAGACAATGAAAAGACGGCCTCTGGTTTCTGTAGATGGCGTTGTGGCCTCTGTGGAGACATATGACAAGTACTTGTTTACAGCCTTGTTTATTGTTTTTTGGTGCTAATGCTGAAGGCTCCGTGGATATTACTCAGAGCACTTTGTGTTGTGTGTAGTTAAAATGCTCTTAATTGACTTGACAGAGTTGATGGTGTCCACTCTCAGCTGCTCCTTTCACTTTTTCCTTTTCTCTTTCTGGGAGCTTTGGTCATATCTTATTTCCTCTGTGGTTAGGGTTTCAGACAAATGTTTTGCAAATGTGTCATGGAAAGAATCACATTTTCTAATATTTAAAATTTAGACTTTAGTGTCTTTTAAATTATTAATGTGTTCTCAGTCCGGTTAAGTCATTGCTTATTTATCTCTATATATTTGCTTTGGTTCTCAGTCAGAAACTGCAAACTTGGTTTAGGGGGTTTTGTTTGACTACAAATATCAAGGGGTAAGGAAAAATTAATGTAACAGGTATGTCCTTCCCAGGTTAGAATGCAAATCACCCCAACCCCAGTCTTTCCCTGTGTAAGTTGCTCCAGCACCCACTTCTAGTGTTCTAGTATCCCACTGGATGAGATGTACAGTAATGTACTGTAATGGAAGTACAGGGATACTGATCCCCTTCAGACTCCAACCACATCCTGTTGATCTGTGAGTGTCTGGAGATGAGAGGTGTAGTCTGTTTTTGTCAAATATTGCTGTGCTTTTATGATGGGGGCCTTGGTGAACTGTGCCCAAATTGCAAGCAAAGTCACTGGCTCCCAAAAGGATCCAGGTGCTCGTGTGTCCTTACCCTCATGGAAATTAATCTTTACTGATCATCTCCCCTCTCTGCAAAGTTCCCTCTCGTTGAAGTGTTCCTGATTGAGTTGCCTGGGATCGTTAGCTTAAAGATCTTTTGAACTTCTCTTCCTTCCTGGGTGTGAGACTGTGGAGATCTAGGCTGCAGGGGCAGGGCTTCTGAAGAGTCTAAGATCTTGGGAGGATAAGATGTCCAAGGAGGGTGGAAGTGGTGAGCCTCTCCCCAGCAGAAGACCAGAAGCCTCCAATAATAACATGACGGCAGTGAAATTTCTCCAGGGGTGGACACCAGACTCCTCAGGGAGGTGAGGCAGTGGTAGGGGTAACTACACCTTTATTGTACCTACACGCCTAGAAGGATAAAATGCTTAGCCATCACCTCTTACAATTCTCAGAGACATTTCCCAAGGAGCAGGTGGGCATTAGGAGTATTGAGTTAAGGGAGGTCCAACATCCAACCACTGGGACTTGAGCCATGTCTACTTCTTCTGTAACCAGTACTACCTCTCTGAAAGGAACCATCCCTTCTCCAAAGTCATTAGCCTTTGCACCTACCCTTCAGTCTTCATTTGAGTTCCCTCTCAGGCAAACCATGAGATAAGAACATGAGTACAAAGAGATTATTTGGGAGGGGATTCCAGGAAGCACGGTTGGGAAGTGAGTCTGAAAAGAGACAAAAGGTAATGAAAGGTGTATTAAGGAGCAGTAACCACTGAGGGCATAGGGACTGGACCTGATTAAAACCCTTTGAGAGATTGTGTAGAATATTATACTGAAGCCCAAGGAAACTGAGATCTTTATTCATCAATTGCTGTTGTTGTGTGCCATCCAGTTGATTCTGACTCATAACATCCTTGTATGACAGAGTAGAACTGTTCCATAGGGTGTCCTAAGCTGTCATCTTTATAGGAGCAGATCGCCAGGTCTTTTCTCCTGTGGGACTTCTGGGTGGGTTTGAATCGCCAACCTTTACCTTAGCAGCTGAGTGCTTAGCCATCAAGTCACCAAGACTCCTTAACATTCCTTATTTGTTAAGGGTTATGCTAACTCCCTGGTCCTTCTAGCCTGCCTGGACCATGAGAAAGCACCCATTTGCAGTCAGAGGGCACCCTCAAGATGAGACAGGCAGGAAGCCCTTGACATGTGTGAAGGTTAATTTTATGTGTCAACTTGGCGAGGCTATGATGCCCAGTTGTTTAGTCAAACCCTAGTCTAGATGTTTTTGTAAAGGTATTTTGTAGATGTGGTTAACATCTATAACCAGTCGGGTTTAAGTAAAGGAGATTACCCTCAGCTGAGGGCTTAAGAGTAAAAACTGAGGTTTCCAAAAGGAGAAGGAATTCTACCTTAAGACTGAATATAGAAATTCTGCCTGAGTTTCCTGCCTGCCGACCTCTGCTCTATGAATTTCAGACTTGCCAGCCTCCACAATCACATGAGCCAATTTCTTAAAATCACTCTCTCTCTCTCTCTCTCTCTGTATATACATATATGCCAAAAACAAAAAAACAAACCCATTACTGTCGAGTTGAGTCCAACTCATAGTCACTCTATAGAACAGAGTGGAACTGCCCTATAGGGTTTCCAAGGAGCGACTAGTGGATTCGAACTGCTGACCTTTTGGTTAGCAGCTGAGCTCTTAACCTCTATGCCACCAGGACTCCCTCTCTCTATATATCTATGGTTAAAGCGCTTGGCTGCTAACCAGAAGGTTGGGGGTTCGAACTTACCAGCCGCTAAGCGAAGATGTGGCAGTCTGCTTCTGTAAAGATTTACAGCCTTGGAAACCCTATGCAGATGCTATGACTTGGAAATGACTCGATGGCAGTGGGTTTGGTTTCTATATATGTGTATGTGTGTATGTATACATATACGTATGTCCCTGGGTAGTATAAATGGTTAAAGTTTTTGGCTGCTAAAAGAGAGGTTGTTGGTTCAAGTCCTCCCAGACATGCCTTGGAAGAAAGGCCTGATGGCCTACTTCTGAAAAATCAGCCATTGAAAACCTTATGAAGCACAGCTCTACTCTGACATACACAGAGTCACCATGAGTCAGAATCAACTGGACGGTAACTAGTTTATATGTATATACTATGTATGTGTGTATATATGTATCTCCTATTGATTCTATCTCTCTAGAGAATCTTAACAGATGCAGTGTGTGAGGAAAATATTTGCAGGTGAATTCCGGAAGGGCTGAGAGGACATGGTTGGAATACTGAGAGTGTCCACTATACCTTCTAAGGCAGACCACACTCAGTGTCTCTGGGATTATTCACTGTTTCTGCCTATTCTGTATGTTGTTGTTGTTAGGTGTCGTCCAGTCAGTTTCAACTCATAGTGATCCTATGTACAACAGAACAAAACACTGCCTGGTCCTGCCTCATCCTCACAATCATTGTTATGCCTGAGCCCATTGTTGCAGTCACTGTGTCAATCCATCTTGTCGGGGGTCTTCCTCTTTTTCGATGACTCTCTACTTTACTGAGCATGAAGTCCTTCTCCAGGGACTGGTCCCTCCTGATAACATGTCTGAGGTATGTGAGATGAAGTCTTGCCATCCTCACTTCTAAGCAGTGTTCTGGCTGTAATTCTTCCAAGACAGATTTGTTCATTCTTCTGGAAGTCCATGGTATATTCAATATTCTTCACGAACACCATAATTTAAAGACATCAGTTCTTCTTTGGTCTTCCTTATTCATTACCTCATTTTTACATGCATAGGAGGCAATTGAAAATACCATAGCTTGGGTCAGATGTGCCTTAGTCTTCAAAGTGACATCTTTGCTTTTGAGTTTGCCCAGTGCAATACGTTGTTTGATTTCCATGCGTGTTGATTGTAGATCCAAATAAAATGAAATCATTGACAACTTCAATCTTTTCTCCATTTATCACGATGTTGCTTATTGGTGCAGTTGTGAGGATTTTCATTTTCTTTATGTTGAGGTGTAATCCATACTTAAGGCTGTAGTCTTTGATTTTCATCAGCAAGTGCTTCAAGTCCTCTTCACTTTCAGCAGGCAAGGTTGTGTCATTTGCATATTGCAGGTTGTTAATGAGTCTTCCTCCAATCCTGATACTGTGTTCTTCATACAGTCCAGCTTCTCGGATTATTTGCTCAGCATACAGAATGAAACAGTGTGGTGAAAGGATGCAACCCTGATGCACACCTTTCTTGACTTTAAACCATGCAGTATCCCCTGTTCTTTTCAAACAACTGCTTTTTAATCTATGTAGAAGTTCCTCATGAGCATAATTGTTCTGGAATTTCCGTTCTTTGCAATGTTATCCATAATTTGTTATGTTCCATTCAGTTGAATGCCTTTGCATAGTCAATGAAACACAGGTAAACATCTTTCTGGTATTCTCTGCTTTCAGCCAGGATCCATCTGACATCAGCAATGACATCCCTTGTTCCACTTCCTCTTCTGAATCCGGCTTGAATTTCTGGCAGTTCCTGTCAATGTACTGCTGCAACCATTTTTGAATGATCTTCAGCAAAATTCTACTTGTGTATAATATTGTTTGATAATTTCTACATTCTGTTGGATCACCTTTCTTTGGAATAAGTACAAATATGGATCTCTTCCAGTTGGTTGGCCAGATAGCTGTCTTCCAAATTTCTTGGCATAGACAAGTGAGCACTTCCAGTGCAGCATCTGTTTGTTGAAACATATTAATGGTAGTCTGTCAATTCCTGGAGCCTTGTTTTTCACCAATGCCTTCAGTGCAGCTTGGACCTCTTCCTTCAGTACCATCAGTTCTTGATCATATGCTACCTCCTGAAATAGTTGAATGTGGAACAATTCTTTTTGGTACAGTGACTCTGTATTTCTTCCATCTTCTTTTGATGCCTCCTGCGTCTTTCAATATTTTCCCCATAGAATCCTTCAATATTGAACTTGAGGCTTGAATTTTTGTTTCAGTTCTTTCAGCTTGAGAAATGCTGAGCTTGTACTTGCTTTTGGTTTTCCATCTCCAGGTCTTTGCACATTTCATTATAATCCTTTACTTTGTCTTTTTCAGCTACCCTTTGAAGTCTTCTGTTCAGCTCTTTTACCTATCATTTCGTCCATTTACTTTAGCTACTCTACATTCAAAGACAACTTTCAGAGTCTCTGCTGACATCCATTTTGGTCTTTTCTTTCTTTCCTGTCTTTTTAATGACCTCTTGCTTGCTTCATGTATGAGGTCCTTGATGTCATTCCACAGTTGGTATTCTGTCAGTTCCTGGAGGCTTCAGTTTTTAGTCTTCAATCATTAGTGTTCGATGTGTCAAATCTGTTCCTGAGATGGTCTCTAAATTCTGATGGGATGTACTCAAGGTTGTACTTTGACTCTTTTGGACTTGTTCTAATTTTCTTCAGCTTCAACTTGAACTTGCAGGTGAGCAATTGGTGATCTGTTCTGCAGTCAGCCCCTGGCCGTGTTCTGACTAATGATATTGAGCTTTTCCATTGTCTCTTTCCACAGATGCAGTTGATTTGATTCCTATGTAGTCCATATAGTAAGGTCCATGCATATAGTCACTGGTTATGTTGTTGAAAAAAGGTATTTGCAATGAAAAAGTCGTTGGTCTTGCAAAATTCTACCATGTGATCTCCGGCATCATTACTATCATCAAGGCCATATTTTCCAGCTACCAGTCCTTCTTCTTTGTTTCCAACTTTCACATGCCAATTGCCAGTAACTGTCAATGCATCTTTTTTTTTATATATATTTTATTGTACTTCAGGTGAAAGCTTACAGAGCAAACAGTTTCTCATGAAATAGTAGTACACATGTTGTTTTTTTTGACATTGGTTAACAACCCCACAACGTATTAAGCCTCTAAATTCTCAACCTTTTTTTTTGATGAAAATTACAGATGGCCAAAGATACACCGTTTCAAAATTTTCTACATTCACAGTTTAGTGACATTGACTACGCTCTTCCAACTGTGCTGTTATTCTCACTTAAGATGAAGGCTTACAGAACAAAATAGTTTTTCATTTAACAGTTACTACACATGTTGCCCTATGACAATGGTTAACAATCTCACAGCACATCAAGAATATCCTTACTCCACCTTGTGTTCCCTATCACCAGGGGGCTTCCTTGTCCCCTTCTGTCTTCTGGACCTTGTCAGTGGATTATTGTACCTCTTTAGTCTCCTTTGTTTGTTTATTTATTTATTTTTATTTTATTTAAACACCATTTCAGAACTTTTTACTTACACATTTAAGTGATATTGACTATGCTCTTCCAATTGTGCTGCCATTCTCGCCCAAGATGAAGGCTTACAGGACAAAACAGCCTCCCATTTAATAGTTACTACAAATGTTGCCCTATAGCAGTGGTCAACAATCTCACAATACATCGACAGTGTCCTTATTCAATTTGTGTTCCTTATCATCAGTTTCCTACTCTCCCTCTGCCTTCTGGCCCTTGTCACCGGACTCCTGTACATCGTTAGTCCCATTTAGTTTTACTGGGGTGTCCATTCCCAGGCTTAACATCGAACCTTGAAGGTAACTTCCCCTCTGAGCTGAAAGGGTGTCTGGGGGCCACACTCTCGAGGTTTCTCTAGTATTCTTTAGGCCAGTATATCTGGTCTTCTTTTTTTTTTTTTTTTGGGAGTTAAAATTATGCTCTACATCCTACTCCAGCTCTGCCCAGAACCCTCTGTTGTGATCCTGGTCAAAGGAGTCATTGGTGGTAGCCGGGCACCATCCAGCTGTACTGGGCTCAGTCCCGTGGAGGCCTTGGTAGCTGTGGACCATTAGTCCTTCGGACTAATCTTTTCCTTGTATCCTGTTCTCTTCATTCTCCCTTGTTCCCGAAGGGATGAGATCAGTGGAGTATCTTAGATGGCCGCTCATAGGCTTTTAAGACCCCAGACACTACTCACCAAGGTAGAATGTAGAGCATTATCTTTATAAGTAGTGTCATGCCAATTGAGCTAGATGTTCCCCGAGATCATGGTCCCCAGAGCCCTCCGTCCAACAACTCAGTCCCTCGGGGGGTTTGGATGTGTCTATAGGGCCTTCATGACCTTTCCTTGTGCAGGTTGTGTTAGTTTCTGCTGTACTATGTACTATCTCATCTCTCACCCAAGTTACCACTTACCTATTACCTATTTAGTATCCCCCCCCCTCCCATCCCTGGTAACCAACAAGGATTGTTACATTTTGCATGTGAATTTTTTCATGGGTTTTTACAATAGAGGTCTCATACAATATTTGTCCTTTTGTGATTGACTTATTTCACTCAGCATGATTGTCAATGCATCTTGATTGAATGTTTGATCAATTTCAGACTGCAGAAGCTGGTAAAAATCTTCAATTTCTTCATCTTCCTTGTAGGTGTTTGGATATTATCCTATCAATGACCTGTTGTACTTCAGGATAACTCTTGAAATGTTCTTTCTGACGATGAATACTCTCATTGTGTAGTGGCTGGTGATTTTTCTTATTAAAAAGAAAAGAAAAATAACACACACATGCATGAGTTTAATCCCTAGTTGGAATCAACTATATGGCAATGGGTTTGTTTTGTTTGCTTGTTTTCGTTTAGGGAAGCCTACCATATTGAAAACAGGAATTTGTGAAAATAAGGATATGGGCATATGCAATGAAAAACACCCTGAGGCAAAGGGTTGGTCTCTAGTATCCCCTTCATTTCAGTCATTGACTGTGGTCACATCGAGTAGAGTGGGGGTGGTGTGTGCATGTAACCTGGCTGTCAGCAGTTTCCTGAGAAGGGGGCCACTGGAGGCTCACAGTAGCTGGGAGATGGGTGCTGTGGCAGGTGAAAGAATCAAGGTGGGAAGCAACAGCATCCACAATGCACCTCTTTCCCATCACCATTCTAGTGCTTACTAGCTACTTAGAATTTTTCTTTGATGGTGGTTTTAGCGTACTGGAGACACTGTTGGGAATATCTAACAATGCTTAAATATTGTTGTTGTTGTTTTCCATTCTATCCATTTTCTCTCATCATAACTTTGATTAAATCAGACATGAAAGTCAGAAAGACAAAATAATTTCAGGTAATCACATCACTTATTGGTGACAATAATATGTTGACGTGCCACATGGTGTTTCCTCTACCCTGAAACCAATTGTTGTTGAGTTGGTTCTGACTCATGGCGACCCCATGTGTGCCAGAGTAGAACTGTGCTCCATAGGGTTTTCAGTGCCTGATTTTTCAGAAGTAGATCCTCAGGCCTTTCTTCTGAGGCACCTCTGGGTGGACTCAAACCACTAACCTTTCAGTTAGCAGTAGAGCACATTAATCATTTGCACCACACAGGGACTCCTCTTGTGCCCCAGTGTGTTGTTATTAAATAAAAATGTCTTTCCTCATCCTCAGAGGGTTTCAAAACATATTCCCAAGTAGGGGGCTGTTACTTTTCCTAGGATGCCACATGGAAAATTTGAGCAACTTTTCAATATTAACTAAGCTTTTCATAATGGAAGGAGTCACTTGGATTTGCAAACAGCTTGAGTCAGAAGCAGAATTTGCTATGTGCTTCTGCTTGACCTTAAGGCCAATACACATTGAAATGGCAGAATTGATCTCCTCCCTAATTTATAACACTGCAAAGAGGAACAACAAACTCTCGTTCCCCTGCCCCTTGGAGAAAATCTTACCCTCCACAGAGAAGCATTTTTGTATTCTGAAGAAAATTCTCCTAAACTGTAGCATTAATGTCAAAAATCTTGCTTATCTTTCTAAAACTAATTGTTATTTTTGTTAATTTGGAGGAGGAAAAAAGCAAGTTTTATTGCAAAAAGAAAAATCTAGAACTTGTTTTATTCCTTGGATTTATAATGGCAATGGGAGGGATTATGTGCTGGAGGAAGAAAGGTGATGGGACTTTTTAGACTGGGCTTTGAGCTAACCTTCCCTGCAGTTAGAAACTAAAAACATGGCTGCTGTAGTTTCGAATCCACCCACAAGCACCTCAGAAGGCAGGCCTGGCAATCTCCTTCAGAAAGGTCATATGGAGCAGTTTACTCTGCACACATGAAGTTGCCATGAGTCGGAATCAACTTGATAGCAACTAACAACAGCAACGTAAGAGGTACGAAGGTTAACTGTTGGCAGCTGCTGTGGGCTCAGAGACCTTTCATTACTTACGTACAGCACAAACCCTAGCAATGACTAAACCAAAACCTTAGTTACGTTTGTTACTTTTGGCGTCAAGAGAGTGATCTGAGGAGATGTTGACTTTCTGAATGTACAAATACACCAGGAAAATGTTTATTTTGGAAACCATGTATGTGAAATGCTCGTAAAACTGAAAAGCATTGTACAAATGAGAAGCATCATTACTGTTATTGGAGACAGATATGTAAAGTATTTGCTAGGACACAGCTGGCCTTCAAATGGAATACGGAGGGGCCCAGAACTTGTCCCTGGGAACTGAGACCTTGCAACGCATTGATCTTTTGCTCTCCATGGCTGATTTAGAGTCAGAGTGACAACAGTTCCTGACAACAGGAAACTAGCCCTGACCAGGCCCCATTCTTTGAAGAAGACTTCTAGAGGATCTGTCCATCAGGACACCAGGCTCTTGATCACAAAGTTTGATCAGAGCCATCTGATTTAAGTACCCCATATTCAGTATGTACCAGATGCTACTGAGTTGATTACAATCTATGGAGATGCCATGTGTGTCAGCGTAGAACTGTGCTCCATAGGGTTTTCAGTGGCTGGTTTATTGGAAGTAGATCACCAGGTCTTTCTTCTGAGGTGCCTCTGGGTAGACTTAAACCTCCAACCTTTTGGTTGGCATCCAAGCTCATTATTCATTTGCACTACCCAGGGAACTTCTAAGTATATTATAGTATATAAATGTAGCAAAAGAAATAATTGATAATGGCTAAATACAATAAAGTCATGCATTTAACTAATATAAAATCAACCACTCCAGTTAAGCAAAAGGGGAAAATAGCTTATTTGTTCTGAAAAAGTTTCCCCCAATCAAATGAAGTCTTAACCTTCATATTCTCAAAGAAAGGAAGGCCACAGCCAAAATATAAAGAAAAAATAATACAAGCTACTTTTTGGTTTTTGAACTCTGAAGGGTCTGTGTCTTGGTGAATTTGAATCTGTTGAATGAATTTTCAAGGATAATTTAGGCACATTTAATTTTTAGAGTAAACTCCTATGTGAACTACATACTATGGAAACACTATTTATGGTGACCAGGGCTTATTTGGAGCCCCGGTGGTGAACTGGTTAAGAGAGTAGGCTACTAACCAAAAAGTTGGCAGTTTGAACCAACCAGCTGCTCCTTGGAAACTCTATGGGGCAGTTCTACTCTGTCCCGTAGGGTCGCTATGAGTCGTAATCGACTCGACGGCACATAACTACAACAACAAGGTTTATTTAAGTATAAATGTATATACATCTGCTACCAACATTCTTATTGTACCTACTTACACCTGCATACCCCAGCCCCACAAGTAAACCTCAGTGAATGCATTTCACTACATTTTATCAGACAAAATGCAAGAAGTGCCTGATAGGCGTTAAGCACCAACCTCTCGTCACAGGGCCTTGGAGAACCACAGCTGGTCCTGGTATAGTCTGGTCCTCCCTCCTCTTTGTTTTTCTGGTTGGCTCTGCGTTGGGTGAAGAAGTCTACATACCATAGTAGAATTTTCCTAACACTGATTGCTTCCTTCTGCTTAAGTAAGTCCGAAGGAGTTTTGGTCTATTAGTCTGTAACAGCTCAAAGTTCTGCCTTAAATATAGTCTGTGGCTGTCATAGTTCTTTAAGTTCTAGCTGTTTTGGTTTCTAATTTCCATGCCATATATCTATGAAGTATTTGAAGGCTGACACCTTTCTGATTCCAAAATTCTCTACAAACTCCTCTTGTGAATGCTGGCATGTTGAAGATTCACAGTACTCCCTGTTGGTGGAAAGAAAACATTTGTGCTGAGTGATCCCTGAGAACTTCCATCCCTTACTTAGGAGAAGCTCTCTACTTTCTGGTGGTTTCAGTTTGCACCGTCATCCCTTCTGGCTGCTCAATGGAGGTAAAAAAACAAAACAAAAACAACTATTTGTGTTGCTCTGGGGGGAGGAGAGTTCTGTTTAATAGCTATGGTAGGCAGAATAATGGCCCCCCAATGTGTCCACATCCTAATCCCTGAAACCTGTGAATATGTTGTATTACATGGCTAAGGTGAATTAAGGTTGCAGATAGAATTAAGGTTGCTAATCACCTGACTTAAATAGGGTGAGCATCCTGGAGTAACCAGGTGGGCCCAGTGAAATCACAACTGTCCTTAAAAGTGGGAGAGGGAGGCAGAAAAGAAGGTTGGAGTGGTGCAGTATGAGGGTTTGATCTATCATTACTGGCCTTGAAGTGACGAAAAAAGGCCATGAGCCTAGGAAAGCCTCTAGAAGCTGGAAAAGCAAGGGAAATGGATTCTACCCTAGAGCCTCCAGAAAGGAACATAGTACCACCAACACCTTTACTTTAGCTCAGTGAAACCATGTTAGACTTCTAGCCTACAGAACCGTAAGATATTAAGTTTGTGTTGTTTCAAGTCACTAAGTGTGGCATAATTTGTTATAGCAGCAATAGGAAAATAATACCAAAACCAAAAAAACCAAACCCACTGCTATCAAGTAGATTTTGACTCACAGGAACCCCATGTATTACAGAGTAGAACGTGTTCCTTAGGGTTTTCTTGGCTGTAATCTTTATGGAGGCAGATCACTAGGCCTTTCTTCTGTGGTGCTGCTGGGTAGGTTTGAATCACTAACCTTTAGATTAGTAGTTGAGTGCAATCTGTCTGTGCTACCCAAGGACCTTAGGAAACAAATACAGTTGTTTTATTCCAAATTATATGTGGAATCCCTTGCATTTGGGCAATTTGTACTATAAATTTTGCTTGGTTATTTAATAATGGCTAACATTTATTTGGAGCCCTGGTGGTGCAGTGGTTAAGAGCTCAGCTGCTAACCAATAGGTCAGTAGTTCAAATCCATCAGTACTCCTTGGGAACCCTATGGGGCAGTTCTATGCTGTCCTGCAGGATCGCTATGAGTCTGAATCAACTTGATGGCAACAGGTTTGGTTTTTGGTTAACATTTATTGAGTACTTAACACAGACATAGGCACTACTGTAGGTGTTTCACAAAGTGTAATTTGTTTAACCTGTAACATCAAGTCTATGATGTAAGGACCATTGATACTGTTCCTGTGTTGTGGAGGAGAGGAAACCCTGGTGGAGTAGTGATTAAGAGCTACAGCTGCTAACCAAAAGGTTGGCAGTTTGAATCCACCAGGTACTCCTTGAAAACTCTATGGGGCAGTTCTACTCTGTCCTATAGGGTTGCTATGACTTGGAATCGACTTGACAGCAATGGGTTTTGTTTTGGTTTTTACTGAGAAAAAAACTGAGCCTCAGAGAAGCTGAGTGGTGTGCCTAGGTTTTCACAACTTGCTCTTGGTGGAATTGTGATTTAACCCAAGCAGGTTTTAGAAGCAGGTTGTTGCTGTTGTTAGCTGCTATCGACTTGGACCTCAACCCATGGCAACCCCATGCACAACAGAATTAAATGCTACCCAGTCTGATGCCATCTCCATGATTGGCTGCTGATCAGACTGTTGTGATCCATAGGGATTTCACTGGCTGATTTTCAGAAGTGGATTACCAAGCTTTTCTCCCCAGTCTATCTTAGTCTGGAAGGTCTGCTAAAATCTGTTCAGCATCAAAGCAACATGCAATCCGCCAATGGACAGATGGGAAGTGGCTGTGCATGACATGCATTGGCCTGGAATTGAATCTGGGTCTCCCACGTGGAAGGCGAGAATTCTACCGCTGAACCACTACTGCCCCTTCAGAAGTAGGTCAGGTTTTCCTAACTTCTATTCTATATTGCCCCCTTGCTTTGTTATGTGGAAAAGTATGCCTATTTTATAGATGGAAAAATGTAGGCTCTCAATCACGTGATGAGACTGTGGTAAATTCAGAGCAACTCCCTCTGGGCGTTTACTCCCCAAGGTCGTGCTTTTTAGCAAATTGCAATGCTTCTTGAGAAATACAAATGCTCCCCAGCCTGCATGGAGAAGAACTTTTCAGCTGTGTATTATAGGAGATGTGGGACTAGGAATTAGAGTAGGATCAGAGGTAAAGAGGGCAAGAAATATCAGAACAGAAGTCCTAGGAACCCAATTTGTGAAGGGACATGTGGTCTCTTCCTCTGTAACCTATTTTAATAGGTACTATGTCTGTAATGGAGCCCTGGTGGTGCAGTGGTTAAGAGCTATGGCAGCTAACCAAAAGGTTGGCTGTTTGAATCCATCAGCTGCTCTTTGGAAACCCTATGGGGTAGCTCTATTCCGTCCTGTAGGGCCGCTGTGAGTCAGAATCGACTTGACAGCAATGGGTTTGGTCTTAGTTTACGTCTGTAATAGCCACAACAATGGACTCAAACATAGCAATGGTCGTAAGAATGACACAGGACCAAGCAAATGATTCTTTCTGTTATATATACTGTCTCCATGAGCTGGAGCCAACTCGAAGGCAAATAACAGCAACAGTAATATTTTATCTGTTGGAGTCTAGAGTACAGGCACAACATTTGAAGAGTCCATTCTATTTGTCTAAAACTGTGATGAATGTTGAATAAAAGCAGAAGGATGGCGTTAAAGCTTAGCTCTCACAACTATGCTCCTCTCCTTTTCTGGGCTACAGACCTTTCCATCGGGGAGGGAGAACCCCTTATTCCATCTGTTTCCACTCGACCCTCTAATTAAAAAACAAAAAACAAAAAAAAAAATCACCGCACTGTTATCAGTGAAACGAATTGCACTGCTCATGATGAGAAACCAATGAAGTGTTTTCTTGGCTTTTATTAAAGACTACAAAATAAAAGTATTAAATCATACCCCCCCCAAAAAATACATAACCATTGTCACATGAACATAAAAATAATAAAAGATTCTTTCATCACTGCATTCATCATTTCATCACACTTTAAGAATCTTACCACAGGACATCTGGACACTACTGATTCATGGAATGAGTACGTAGGAGTATTAAGATATGTACTCTTTTATCCTAGGTTATTTAACATTTTTTTTAAACTTTTTTATAGGCTCAAAATGTACATATTCTTTTTTATTCCATTTTTCCAACATTTTATTATGAAAAAATTTCAAGCATACAGCAAAGTTGAAAGAATTTTACAGTGAACACCATTTCTCCATTACCTAGATTCTACTCTTCTCAATTTACTATTCTTGCTTTATCACATATCTATCCATCTGTCCATCCCTCTATCCAGCCATTGATTTTATTTTCTGTTTATTATAGTACTTTAGATGAAAGTTTACAGAGCAAACTAGTTTCTCATTAAACAATTAATGCACGTATTGTTTTGTGACATTTGTTGCCAACCCCATGACTTGTCAACACTCTCCCTTTCTCGACCTTGGGTTCTATATTACCAGCTTTCCTGTCTCCTCTTACCTTCTCCTCTTTGCCCCTGGGCTGGTGTGCCCATTTAGTCTCCTATACATAGATGAGCTATGTGTATTATTGTTTGTTTTATGGGCCTGTTTAATCCTTGGCTAAAGGGTGAAGCTCAGTAACATTTGTTGTTTAGCATGCTGAGCCGAGGGTGTTTTCTGTTTTATTTTTTTCTTTTTTTACTCTTTAGTCATTCCAAGCTTCAGTATTGTCCAACCAAATTAAAACTCATCTCAATAATTTAGATTAATGTTAAGTCTTTTCAATGGAGGCTGGTATAAGTTGGGTAAAAAATGACATTCTATTAAAAGACTTGTCTGGCAGCATTCCATAGAAACACAAGCCTGCAATATAATAGTAATATTAATAATATATTGTTTGATGTGCCTTTTATCCCAAAGGGTTTCAAAGAGCTTTACGAACTTTACAAATAATGTTTGTGTATACAAATAATGCATGTGTGAATTAACCTTGTAAATATTACCTAATATGAGCTCCTCCAAACTGGACCTCAATATCTGTAGTGGTATTCTCCATATTTTACATCTTCTCTTCTTATCATTTAGGTACAGTGAACTCCAAACATTTTTGTTTGTGTAGTTCAGTAAAAAATACCGAAGCCTGCACCCCCTCACGTATATGTGTTGTTATTGTCAATTGACGTTGAGTTAGCTCTGACTCATGGCGACCCCACGTACAACACAATGAAATGTTGCCCAGTCCTCAGCCATCTTCACGTTCTATGGTATGCTCAAGTCCATTGTTGCGGCCACTGTGTATTTTGAGTGTCTTCCAACCTAGGGGACTAATCTTCCAGCACTATATTGAACAATATGCTGTTTGACCCATAGGTTTTCGTAGGCTAATTTTCAGAAGAAGATCAGCTGGCCTTTCTTCTTAGTCTGTCTTAGTCTGGAAGCTCTGCTGAAACCTGTCCACCCTGGGTGACCTGCTGGCATTTGAAATACTGGTGATATAGTTTCCAGCATCATAGCAATACACAAGCTATCACAGTATGACACACTGACAAACGGGTGGAAGATATGTAAATGTAGTTACATAAATCATTTTCCCACACTGCTGTACTGACATATTGTGTGCTTTGTAAAACATAACTCGACATATAGAAATTAAATATAATGATATAAAGAAGAAATACACAGCATCTTGAACAACCTTACCACTTCTGATGGCTTCGCACTTTAATTAGCTAACTCTCAAGACACAATAACTGCTTAGAGAGAAATTTAGTGTTAATAATGCTAGTGGTAAGCTAATTTCAAATAATCTTGGTAATTTCACCTTTTTGTCAAACTTAATTTTTTTTTAAATTTTTTAATTATGGAAATTTTAAGCATGCACAAAAGTAGAAAGAATAGTATAATGAACCTCCACTTTTTTGTCACTCACCTTCAAGAATTACCAATATTTTTGATCGTCATTACTAGATCATCATCATTTTACCTGGTAATAGGGCTGATGAAGAGTTCATAGTAGAAGAGAAGCTAGTCTCAAGTCTGCCATTTCTTTTTATTCGTTAAAACCAGTAAACTAGTTGCCGTCAAGTTGACTCTGACTCTGGGCAACCCTATGTGTGTCAGAGTAGAACTGTGCTCCATAGGGTTTTCAATAGCTGCTTTTTCAAAAGCAGATTGCCAGGCTTTTCTTTTGATGTGTCTCTGGGTAGATTTGAACCTCCGATCTTTTGGTTAGTAGCCGAGCACTTAATATTTGTGCCACCCAAGGACTCTTTTCACTCATTAGTGCTTGTATTTTTAGTGGTATCATTAATCCATTATTTCATGGAAGAAATCTATTAAGATACTGGTCTATTTTTTGATAGCTGGTTTATATAATACCAGACAACTAATATAAATTATAAATTCTCTTTCCTGGCACATTTAACTACAATATGTTACAGTGTGTTGAAAATGCATAATTGAGGGAAGGAATCGCTGTCTGTGAAGCCCCTACTCTTCCTTCAGAAACCTATCATCCTATCCATGTGATGAAGTACATGGCCCGAGTGAGGCCACCCATGTCAATGACTGAATTATTAGTACAGCAGAGCTTTTTCTTATTTTTTGAGAGAAAAATATATGTCACCAAAGGTTTTAATTTTTTTTTCCAATAACTGCCTTGCAATCAACTCTTCCATTTAACTACATTTCAGTAAATTCATGAAAATCAATATTTTGTTGACTCCAGTCCTTTGGATAGTATCTGTCTTGGCCAGGTGAATTAAACACAGAATAAAAGCACATTGGCTTTGACCAATTCATCAAAAAAAAAAAAAAAAAAAAAAAAATCTTTATTTCACTTGAATGGAAAAGACCACAGTGTTTAGCCTACCACCTGTAGAGCTTGGCCACATAAAATAACCACAGTAAGCCAGCCTGAGCATATTTAGCATCTAGTGTGCATTAACTATCGAGTCAACATTTATTCATTCAACAGATACCTATTGTGCATGTACTGTGTACACTGCACTGTTCTTGTTGCTTGGTCAAAATCAGTGAGCTAAAAATGGAGCTTATATTCAAGTGAAGTGAAATAGAAAAAAAAAAAAAACCTCAATAAATATTATAGATTTGTATATTTTGCAGAAAAATAGAAGAGATAGGTGCTATGGAAAAACTAAGAAATCTGGGCAAGGAAGAGTGGGGGATGTGTTGCATTTTTAAGTACAGTAGTCAGGGTAGGCCTCACTGAGAAGGTGATAGTTGAGTAAATGTTTGAAAGAAGTGAGAAAGTTAACTATGGAGCTAGAATGTTCTGATCAGAGGGAGTAGCCCCTGCAAAAGTCTAAAAGCAGGAACGTAAATTGTGTGTTCAACAATTAGCTTGGGGGGCGGGGTGGGGGGACAGTATATCTGGAGTAGAGGGTGGTGAAGAAAGAGAGAGAGAGAACAGCTAACAGGGACCTAGATTGTGTAGGGCCTTTCATGTCACCATGTCATTGTAAGACTTTGGCTCTACTCTGAGTGAAATGGGGAACCATTGCGGGCTTTTGAGTGGAGGAGGGGTGAGATCTGATTTCTGTTTTACGAAGATCAGCCTGGCTGCCATGTTGAGAGTAGAGGGCAAAGGTGGGCACAGGTAGACCAGTTAGAAGCCTATTGCTGTAATCTAGGTAGGAGATGACAGTGGCTTGGACCAAGGCAGGAGTTCTGTTTGTCTGAGAATGGGTCAGATTTTAGCTATATTTTGAAGGTAGCACAAACGCTATTTTTTTTTATGGATTAGATATGGATGCGTTGGAGAAAAAAGGGACTCAAGAATGACTCCAAGGTCCAAGGTTTTTTGGCCAAAGTCACTGGAAGAATGAAGTTGGCTGTGAACTGAGATTGGAAGGCTGCTGTGGAAGAGGTTCTATGGGGAAGATCTAAAGTTCAATATGGGGCATGTTGAGTTTGAAGTGTCCATCAAGTAACCAAGTGAAGGTGTCAACTAGGCAGTTGGATATGTGAATATATATATTTTAAATTTTATTTATTGTTGTTGTTGAGGATATACATAGCAAAACATACACCAATTCAACTATTTCTACATGTACCATTTAGTGACATTGATCACATTCTTTGAGTTGAGCAATCGTTCTCACCTTCTTTTTTCGAGTTCTTCCTCACCTATTAGCATAAATTCATTGCCCTCTAAGGTTCGTATCTAATCTTTCAAGTTGCTGTTGTCGATTTGATCCCATATGGATAGTTATTAAAAGAGCATAATGCTCAAGGCAGACTTTTTTTTTTTTATTGTACTTCAGGTGAAGGCTTACAGAACAAATAGTTTCTCGTGAAACAGCAGTACACATGTTGTTTTATGACATTGGTTAACAACCCCACGACATGTCAACCCTCTAACTTCTCAACCTTTTTTTTTTTTGGTGAAAATACCCATAGCCAAAGATACACCATTTCAAAAATTTCTACATGCAGAGTTCAGTGACATTGACTATGCTCTTCCAATTGTGCTGTTATTCTCACTTAAGATGAAGGCTTACAGAACAACGTAGTTTCTCATTTAACAATTACTACAAATGTTGCCCTATGACAATGGTTAACAATCTCACAACACATCAACAATATCCTTATTCAACCTTGGGTTCCCTACACCAGCTTCCTTGTCCCCTTCTGCCTTCTGGGCCTTGTCACTGGACTCCTGTACCTTGTTAGTCTCATTTGGTTTTACGGGGCTGTCCACTCCCAGGCTGAACGGTGAACCTCGGAGATAACTTCACCACTGAGCTAAAAGGGTGTCTGGGGGCCATACTCTCAGGGTTTCTCCAGTCTCCTTTAGGCCAGGAAAGCTGGTCTCTTTTTTGTGAGTTAGAATTACGTTCTACTTCCTTCTCCAGCTCTGTCCAGAACCCTCTGTTGTGATCCTGGTCAGAGCAGTCAGTGGTGGTAGCCGGACACCATCTAGCTGTACTGGACTCAGTCCGTGGAGTCCTTGGTAGCTGTGGACAATTAGTCCTTCAGACTAATCTTTTCCTTGTATCCTGTTCTCTTCATTCTCCCTTGCTCCCAAAGGGATGAGACCAGTGGAGTATCTTAGATGGCTGCTCACAGGCTTTTAAGACCCCAGACACTACTCACCAAGGTAGAATGTAGCGCATTGTCTTTATAAGCTGTGTCATGCCAATTGAGCTAGATGGTCCCCAAGACCATGGTCCTCCCAGCCCTCTGCCCAGCAATTCAGTCCCCCAGGGAGTTTGGATGTGTCTATGGGGCTTCCATGACCTTTCCTTGTACAAGTTGTGCTAGTTTCCCCTGTATTGTGTACTGTCTCACCCTTCACCCAAGATACCACTTATCTATTGCCTATTTAGTATTTCTCCCCCACCCCTTCCATCCCTGGTAACCAACAAAGATTGTTACATTTTGTGTGTGAACTTTTTCATGGGTTTTTACAATAGAGGTCTCATACAATATTTGTACTTTTGTGATTGACTTATTTCACTCAGCATAATGTCCTCCAGTTTCATCCATGTTATGAGATGCTTCACAGATTCATTGTTGTTCTTTCTCATTGCATAGTACTCCATTGTGTGTATGTACCATAGTTTGTTTATCCATTCGTCTGTTGATGGGCATCTAGGTTGTTTCCATCGTTTTGCTATTGTGAACAATGCTTCCATGAACATAGGTGTGCATATGTCTATTCGAGCGACGACTCATATTCTAGGATATATTCCTAGGAGTGGAATTGCTGGATCATATGGTATGTCTATTTCTAGCTTTCTGAGGAGGTACCATATCATCTTCCAAAATGGTTGTATCATTTTGCATTCCCACCAGCAGTGCATAAGAGTTCCCATCTCCCCGCAGCCCCTCCAACATTTGTTATTTCCAGTGTTTTTGATTTGTGCCAGTAATGCCGGGGTGAGATGGTATCTCATTGTGGTTTTAATTTACATTTCTCTAATGGCTAGTGATCACGGGCATTTCCTCATGAGTCTGTTGGCCGCTTGAATGTCTTCTTTGGTGAAGTGTCTGTTCATTTCCTTTGCCCATTTTTTAATAGGTTTATTTGTCTTTTTGTTGTAGAGGTGTTGGATTTTCTTGACGATTATGGAGATTAGACCTTTGTCTGACTTGTGCTGTCCAAAAATTTTTTCCCAGTCTGTAGGTTCTCTTTTTACTCTTTTTTTTTTTTTTTAAATAATGGGACATTTATTTTTTTATTTTTCTTTTTTAAAATTGTACTTTAGATGAAGGTTTACAGAACAAATAGTTTCTCAGCAAAAAGTTAGTATGCATATTGTTTTATGACAATGGTTAACAACCCCACGACATGTCAACACTGTCCCTTCCCAACCCTGGATTCCCTATTATGAGCTTTCCTGTCCCCTCCTGCCTTCTAGTCCTTATCCCTGGACTGTTGTGCCCCTTTAGTCTCATTTTGTTTTATGGACCTGTCTAATCTTTGGCTGAACGGTGAACCTTGGAGTGACTTCATTACTGAGCTAAAAGGGTGTCCGGGGGCCATACTCTTGGGGTTTCTCCGGTTTCTGTCAGGCCAGTAAGTCTGGTCTTTATTGTGAGTTACAGTGAACCTTGGAGTGACTTCATTACTGAGCTAAAAGGGTGTCCGGGGGCCATACTCTTGGGGTTTCTCCGGTTTCTGTCAGGCCAGTAAGTCTGGTCTTTTTTGTGAGTTAGAATTTTGTTCTACATTTTTCTCCAGCTCTGTCTGGGACCCTCTGTTGTGATCTCGGTCAGAGCAGTCAGTGGTGGTAGCTGGGCACCATCTAGTTGTACTGGACTCTGCCTGGTGAAGGCCGTGGTAGTTGTGGTTCAACAATGGGACATTTAAACACACTTCTTTACTAATTATCTTCTCGTGTGGGAATGTACTATTTATATTTCTTTCTCCATCACTAGACTGTGAGCACCCCTTTAATCATGGTTGTATCTCAAGTGATATGCAGAGTTCCAGGCACATGGCTGGCCTTCATTCATTAATGTAAGTTGCACTAAACTTCCTCTGGCAATAGTGAGGTGACTGTTTTGTTTTTTTCTTTTTCTAATTGTACTTCAGGTGAAGGCTTACAGAACAAATGGTTTCTCATGAAACAGTAGTACACATATTGTTTATGACATTGGTTACTGGTGAAGTCATTTGAAGAGCATAGGTGTTTGATTTTTAGAAGATCCCAGTTATCTAGCTTATCTGTTGGGGTTTGTGTGTTGATGGTTATGGTTTGTATCCTGTTAATGCCACGTAATAAGGCCTGAAGTGTTGGTCCTATTTTTTCTTCTATGAACCTTATAGTTTTAGGCTTTATATTCAGGTCTTTGATCCATTTTGAAGTAGTTTTTGTATACAGTGTGAGATATGGGTCCTGTTTCATTTTTTTGCAGATGGATATCCAGTTTTTCCAGCACCATTTGTTAAAAAGACTGTCTTTTCCCCATCTGATGGACTTTGGGCCCTTGTCGAAGATCAGGTGACCGTAGGTGGATGGATTTACATCTGGGTTCTCCATTCTGTTCCATTGGTCAATGTATCTGTTGTTGTACGAGTACCAGGCTGTTTTGACTACTGAAACTGTATAGTAGGTTCTGAAGTCAGGTAGTGTGAGTCCTCCAACTTTATTCTTCTTCTTCAGTAGTGCTTTACTTATTTGGGGCTTCCTCCCTTTCCATATAAAGTTAATGATTAGTTTTTCCGTCTCTTTAAAGAATGTTGTTGGTATTTGGATTGGGATTGCATTGTATTTGTAAATTGCTTTGGGTAGGATTTTCATTTTCACAACGTTGAGTCTATCTATCCATGAGCATGGTATGTTTTTCCATTTATGCAGATCGCTTTAGGTTTCAAGCAGTAGTGTTTTGTAGTTTTCTTTGTATAGGTCTTTTACATCCCTGGTTAGATTTATTCCTAAGTATTTTATCTTTTTAGGGGCTATTTTGAATGGTTTTGTTTTCCTGATTTCCTTTTCATCGTTCTCCTTATTGGTGTATAGGAATCCAACTGATCGTTGAATGTTTATCTTGTATCCTGCTACTCTGCTGAATCCTTCTATTAGTTCCAGTAGATTTCTCATGGAGTCTTTAGGGTTTTCTATGTATAGTACCATATCATGTGCAAACAGGGACAGTTTAACTTCTTCATTACCAATTTGAATGCCTTTTATTTCTTTTTCTTGCCTTATTGATCTAGCTAGAACTTCCAGCGCAATGTTAAATAGGAGTGGTGATAAAGGGCATCCTTGTCTTGTTCCTGTTTTCAGGGGGAATGTTTTCAGCCTCTCTCCATTAAGAATGACGTTGGCCGTACGTTTTGCATAGATGCCCTTTATTATGTTGAGAAATTTCCCTTCTATACCTATTTTATTGAGAGTTTTTATCAGGAATGGGTGTTGGACTTTGTCGAATGACTTTTCTGCATCAGTTGAGATGATCATGTGATTCTTTTCTTTCCTTTTATTTATGTGGTGGATTACATTGATTGACTTTCTAATGTTGAACCATCCTTGCATACCTGGTATGAATCCTACTTGGTTGTGGTATATTATTTTTTTGATATGATGCTGAATTCTATTAGCTAGAATTTTGTTAAGAATTTTGCATCTATGTTCTTGAGAGATATTGGTCTGTAATTTTCTTTTTTTGTGACGTCTTTGCCTGGTTTTGGTATCAGTGTTATGCTGGCTTCATAGAATGAATTTGGAAGTGTTGCTTCCTCTTCTATGCTCTGAAATAGCTTGAGTAGTACTGGTACAAGCTCTTCTGCAAATGTTTTGTAGAATTCTCCAGTGAAGCCATCTGGGCCAGGGCTTTTTTTGTTTGGCAGTTTTTTTTTATCACCTTTTCAATCTCTTCTCTTGTTGTGGGTCTGTTCAGATTTTCAACATCACTTTGTTGTAGTTTGGGTAGGCCGTGTGTTTCTAGAAATTTATCCATTTCCTCAAGGTTTTCAAATTTGTTGGAGTATAGTTTTTCATAATATTCTGTATAATCCTTTTTATTTCAGTTGGGTCTGTTGTGATGGCCCCCATTTCATTTCTTATTTGGGTTATTTGCATCCTCTCCTGTTTTTCTTTTGTCAGTCTGGCCAGTGGTTTGTTGATTTTGTTGATTCTTTCAAAGAACCAACTTTTGGTTTTGTTGATTCTTTCTATTGTTTTTCTGTTCTCTATTTCATTTATTTCTGCTCTGATCTTTACTATTTCCTTTCTTCTGGTGGTTGTGGGCTTTTTTTGCTGTTCTCTTTCTATTTGTTTGAGTTCTGTAGTTAATGTTTTGATTTTGTCCCTTTCTTCTTTTTTGATGTGTGCATCTATTGCTATAAATTGTCCTTTGAGGACTGCCTTTGCTGTGTCCCAAAGGTTTTGGTATGATGTGTTTTCATTCTCATTTGATTCTAGGAATTTTTTGATTCCATCTCTGATTTCTTCTATTACCCAGTGATGTGTAAGCAGGGTATTATTCAGTTTCCATGTAGTTGATTTTTTTTCCTTGCTCTTTCTGTTGTTAATTTCTACGTTGGGCATTGTGGTCAGAGTAGATACTTTGAATTATCTCAACGTTTTGGATCTTGTTGAGGATTGCTCTGTGGCCTAAGATGTGGTCTATTCTGGAGAACGTTCCATGTGCATTGGAAAAGATTGTGTACTTTGCAGCGGTTGGATGGAGTGTTCTATATATGTCTATGAGGTCAAGTTGGCTGATTGTGCCCTTTAGGTCTTCTGTATCTTTGCTGAGTTTCTTCTTAGTTGTTCTGTCCTTTACTGAGAGTGGTGTGTTGAAGTCTCCTACTATTATTGTGGAACTGTCAATTTCTCTTTTCAGTGTTGTTAGAGTTTGTTTTATGTATTTTGGAGCCCTGTCATTGGGTGCGTAGATATTTATTATGGTTATGTCTTCATGATGGATTGTCCCCTTAATCATTATATAGTGTCCTTCTTTGTCTTTTATGGTAGATTTCATTTTAAAGTCTATTTTACCTGAGATTAGAATTGCCACTCCTGCTCTTTTTTGGTAGTTGTTAGCTTGATATATTTTTTTCCAACCTTTCACTTTTAATAAATTCACATATTTGTTTCTAAGGTGTGTCTCTTGTAGACAGCATATTGATGGATCCTGTTTTCTTATCCATTCTGTCACTCTCTGTCTCTTTATGGGTGCATTGATTCCATTTACATTCAGTGTAATTATTGATAGATGTGAGTTTTTTGCTGTCATTTTGTAGTGCTTTTTTTTTGTGGTGCTGAAGTTTTCTTTGTTCTTATTCTCTTGTCTGAGTTACTTTTGTTTGTGGATTTCTTTTTCATTTCTTTTGTTTTTGTAGGTTTTGTTTTTGCTGAGACTTTATTTTTTTCCTGTTTACTTTTATGAGTATGTTTGTTAACTTTCTTTGTGGTTACCATGAATTTTACCCTTATCTTTCTAAGTTTGAAGCAGTCCACCATTACTTGTTATCACCTTGGCTTCCTCTCCATTAGAAGGTTGTATATCTATGCCATTTATTCCCTCTTTTATATTTTTGATGCTATTGTCATTCACTGATTAACTGCTCTGATTGCCTGTTGTATTTCTTTTGGTTTTGGGTAGTCCTCGAGCGTTTATTTCCTAGATTGGTATCTGGCTGGTACAATCCTGCGTTGTAGATTCTGCCTGTGAGCTGAAGCTGTTTGGGAAGACATTTTTTACTAGTTAGGCCAAACTATTGTTCGGTTTTAAGATGACTTCAGGGGATACTTTTGGTTTAAGGTTGAAAGATTATCTCGGCAATAGTTTCAGGGGTTCATCTACCCTCCATGGCTCCAAAAGGTCTACAGCCCATGAGAATTTAAAATTCTGTTCTGTATTTTCCCCCTTGGATCAAGATTCTTCTTTAGAATCTTTGAGCAAGATTGTCAGCAATAGTAGTTGGGCAGCATCCCGTTCTGGTTTCATGACAAGTGAGGAGGCAGTTGTTCATGGAGGCAATTAGCCACACATTCTATATCCTCCCTCTATTCCTAATACTCCTTCTCCCTCTGTTGCTCTGGGTGAATAGAGACCAATTGTTGTGGCTTGGATGACTTCTTGCAAGCTTGTAAGACCTCAAGCACTATGCACTCAGAGGTAGAACATAGGCACTAAACATGTTATTAGACCAATTAACTGGGGTGTCCCATGAAGCCATGACCTTAAACCTACAAACCAAGGAACCAAATCCCATGAGGTGTCTGGTTGTACTTAAGCAGCCTCAGCAGCTACTCTTTTTTTTTTTTTTTTTGGTCATTTTTGTAAATATATCGTACAACTTTTGCCAGTTCAACTTTTTACAGATATACAACTTACTGACAGCAATTACAATAATCGTCTGGGCAACCCTACACTTAATGTGATATTTTCATCACTGCTAGCCCCCTCTTTTCCCTTCCTTCTCACCCCTAGTTACCACTAATAAATTTGGTCTCTATACATTTGCCTTTTCTTGTCTTTTTAGGATATGTGAATATTTGAAAGTAAGTATTTGGAACATTTGGACTTCCAAAAAAAGGCCTGAACTGAAAATAAAAATTTGGAAATTGTTGGCATAGAGAACACTTACTATGTACTGGGTACCATGCTGGGGTTGGGAATACACAGTGAATAAGACAGGCTCCAGGTCATGTATACGTTTTCCCACACTGACCATGGTTCCAGAGAGGGTTGTTCCAGAGGGGTTAATGAATATCTTGAGAAAAAAAGGTCTATGGTAATAAATTTGAGAAACTCTTCGGAGTCATAATTTTGTGGTGCGATTAATTACTTTCGTATGTGGCCTTTCTAGCCATGGTCTTGTAACTTCCACCCAGGTGATTGTGTGATAGGGTAATTGTGGCCTACTAAGGGGATTGGTTAGTTTTGCCTTAAAAGAGAGCCAATTTCAGAGCAAAGAGGAGCAGCCACCATCACAAAGGAAGGAGAGATCTGCAGCAGAGACCTGCAGGAGAAGGTGCAGTGGGCTTCCCAGCCCATGGAGCGAGAGAGCTGAGTGCTTTTGGGCAGAGACTGAGGGCCAGGGAGAAATCTACACCAGACCCACGAATTTGGGACTTGCCAGCCTCCACAACCATGTGAGCCATTTCCTTTATATAGTTCATGAGTTCTGTGACATGTTGCAGCGAATTAGGGAACCCGAAGACAGGAGAGAGAGTACTGAGGGGAGAGGGAGTAGCTGATGTTAGAGACAATGGAGTGGTACAGCAGCTTGGAAAAGTTAGACATCTGGGACATCTTTAACCTCCACCTCGTAGGGACCAGCTTTATGCTGATCCTTATAAAAGAAATTATTCGTTTAATTCATATTAACTTTTAAAGGCTCTGAGAAATCCTGTAGTTTAAAAAAAAAAAAAAGTCTGTTTAAATGTGTTTAACCCAGATTTCCAGTATTTGGAAGAATGGTCAAACTGCTTGGCTATTGGGAGGACCAAGAAGTGACTTATTTTCTTTAACAGTAATTGTGTAAAAGTAGCCTAGTCGACTTGCTTTTGAGTTTGCCAGTAGTTTTCTCTAGGTTTAATCACCTAACTTGAGATATCTATAACCGAACTAGTAATCTCTACCACCATCTCTTATTTCCTCCTCCCACCATGCCCACTTTACCTAAAACCTGGTTCTTTTCACGTGTTTCTTTTCTTGGTGAATGGAAACAACATCCATTTGGTAGTGCAAGACCAAAATCTAGGAGTTTCCCTTGATACCTCGCTAAACTTCACCTCTGATACTCAATGCAAAGACTTGCTGATTCTGCCCTCTGAATTCTGCCACTTCTTTCTTGCATTGCCACCACCATCCTAGCCCAAATAACCACCATCTCTTGTATGGACTACTGCAGCTGCCTGCTAATGGTCTGCCTCCCATTGCCACCTTCACTTTGTTCCCTACATTGCAGCCAGAATGATTTGATCAAAATGCTAATCTGAGTATATCTCTTCTCCCTTCCCCATTTAAAACACTTCAGTGATTCCCTATCACTTTTAGGCTAAAAACCAAATCATTTAAACAGAACCAATAAGGGTTTGCAGGACAGTGTGCCTACCTCCTGCTCCACTTCAGCTCATCCCACCCTGTTCCTCCCTCACTGATCTCCAGCTACACTGCTCCTTGTGCCCACCCTGCTCCCTACTGGCATTTGTTCATGCTCTTCTCTCTGCTTGTAACCTCGTTGTTCATCTTGGCCACAATTCTGCTCATTCTTTGGGTCCCAGTTCTCTCCACAGCTTCCTTGGCCCCCAGACCAGTCAGGTCCCCCCATTTAATGGTGTCACCTGGCCTGTCTCCTCTTTTACAGCATTTCAGAGTTGTGATTTTACAGGTATTTCTGTGAAGACTTCATTCATGTCCATCTCTCTCACTAGTCTGAAAGCAACAGAAAAGTAAGGACTATATATATGCCTATATCTGTACTGGAGTCCCTGCGTGGCACAAACCGCTAATGCACTTGGCCGCTAACCAAAATGTTGGAAATCAAGTCTACCCAGAGCCACCTCAGAAGAAAGGCATGGTCATCTACTTCTGAAAAATCAGTCACTGAAAACAGTATGGAGCACAGTTTTGCTCTGACAAAAATGGGGTTGCCATGACTTGGAGTTGATCAACGGCAACAGATTTTTTATATCTATATGTATATCTATCTAAGGAAACCCTGGTGGTGTAGTGGTTAAGAGCTACAGCTGCTAACCAAAAGGTCAGCAGTTTGAATCCACCAGGCACTCCTTGAAAAGCCTATGGGGCAGTTCTGCTCTGTCCTTTAGGGTTGCTATGAGTCGGAATCAACTCGACAACATTGGGTTTGGTTTTCTTTTATACCTACCTAAGGCTATATCTATATGGCTATATTCAAAATATATATTCAAATTCAGAGTAAATTAAAATACATATTCATATATCATTCAGGTTGGTACATCAAATATGTTCAAAATTGTATATCAGCTTTTCAACAGAGATCCTGGCACTAGTAGGTGTTCAATAAATGTTAGGGAATTAATTAATAACTTCTGATTTGCTATCCGGTTTATACATAAAGCTTTCCCAGACTAATTAACTTCACTCTGTCAAAGCAGGAGCCCTGGTGGTACAGTGGTTAAGAGCTTGGCTGCTAACCAAAAGGCCAGCAGTTCGAATCCATCAGCCACTCCTTGGAAACCCTGTGGGGCAGTTCTACACTGTCCTATAGGGTTGCTATGAGTCGGAATTGACTTGACAGCAACAGGGTTTTTGGTATTTTTTTGGTCTGTCAAAGCAGGAAGCGACCTGCTTCTCTCCCATTTACTCCTTCCTAAGAACTCTTAGTCAAAGACCTGGCCTTGTCTGGTTTACTTTAACCATCCCTTGTCTGTATTTCCTCTGCAGTCTTTCTCTGACTCTATATCCTATTTTCTCCTCATTCCTCTTTCTAACTTACATTATGTCCCCTCGAGGGTACGTCTGGGGTTTCATCACTCTCGTTTTATAGTGTACAGTGCTGCAGCTTGAGCAGAGAGATGCTGTGCTGTTAAGTGGTTTTTTTTGAATGATGGGAATGATAAAAGCATTGTTCCACCTTTGTGTTCAACTCTCAATAACCTCACCTCCCTCTGGATGACAGTAACAGTGTCAATGGAAATATAATTTCTCTACCTTGAGATCAGGTCCCAAACATTGCACTCCAATAGCCTCTTATGGCATAGCATGTCTGTGAGGGTGTTACTGGGTTTTCATGATGTGGTAATGACGCAGAGGGAAAAAATGCCTCTCTTGTCTGGAAAATGATCAATGGCTTCATGTAACACATTGCTCTTTCAGGTTCCCAAGTGCTAAGCATATGCAGATGGATAAGATAAACCTATCCATAATGTCAGTGAACCATTTCACAAAATTTACATGAAATATCTACGAACATAAAAAATTAACAAACTAGGCAATGATTTATAAACAATATCCTCTAAAGAATCTTTTTATTCTTAGGTAATTGTTGTTGTATGCTGTCAAGTTGATTCTGACTCACAGCGATCTGTATGACAGAGTAGAACTTAGAATTGCCCCATAGGATTTCCTAGGGGTGGCTCAGGGATTAAGAGCTCAGGCTGATAACCAAAATGTCAGCAGTTCAAATCCACCAGCTGCTCCTTGCAAACCATATAGGGCAGTTCTACTCTGTCCTATAGGGTCACTATGAGTCAGAATTGACTCAGTGACAATGAGTTTGGTGATGGAAGATCTTTGCTTTCTAATGAGGTGATCTTAAGCAAAGGATCTGTCTCAGTCATCTAGTGCTGCTGTAACAGAGATACCACAAGTGGATGGCTTTAGCAAAGAGAAGTTTATTCTCTCACAATCCAGTAGGCTACAAGTCCAAATTCAGGGCATCAGCTCCAGGGAAACGCTTTATCCCTCAGCTCTGGAGGAAGGTCCGTGTCATCAGTCTTCCTTTGGTTTGGGAGCTTCTCTGCGTGGTATGAGGTTCCTATGTGTCTCTGCTCCCTTTTCTCTTATATCTCAAAAGAGATTGCATTAAGACACTAATCTTGTCAACCATCAGTATAACCTCATCACAGTGATAGAATTTACAACACATGAGGAGATCACATATAATCTCATCATAGTGGTAGAGTTTATAACACATAAGGAAATCACATCAGATAACACAATCATACAATACTAGGAATCATGACCTAGCCAAGTTGCTACACACATTTTTTGGGGGACACAATTCAATCCATGATGGGATCTATCTGAACTTCAGCTTCTCTTCCTCTTATTTGTGAAACTAGAATCACAATGCCTCTCACACAAGAATGTTTAAGTCATAAGTAAGACAATGTCCATGAAAATGCTTTGACAAAACACAAAAACACTATGTTGTTTGTGTTGTTATTGCTAATTATCAAGTGCAAGCAGTCTGAAGGTCGTATGTCAAAATTCTATAATCCCCAGTTATGAGGGTCATCTCAAGAATAAAGGCATCTCAGGAATCTGTCTTTTCTTTTAATAAAGATACAGTAACAGTAATGGATGATGGCAAGGTGGGAGTGTGACTCACTCATTCAAACACATCCCAGAAACAACCAAACCAGCAAACCAGCCTGTGGGTGTCAGTGTGTGCACATTCACATGCATATGTGTAGACTGTTAACTTCACCTTGAGAACTGTCAAAAGGTAGGTGTCACAAAAATGAACCCTAAATACTTTCTTGGTCCAGGAAGAAATAAATGCTGGCAGCTAAATCGAATCCATCAAAACCATCAAACTGCAGAAAATATTAGAAAGAACGAAAACTCTGCAATTGATTCAAGAAAATGAGGGACAAAATATTTTTTCCAGATGTCAAAGTAAGAATTTCAAAAACCTACAAACATATCTCTTATTCAAATATAGAATGAACAAATGTTGACATTTATTAATTCATTACTAAAGGAACTAGTAAGATGATGAGGCCACAAAGAGAATTTAAGGAACTGGGGTTTCCGTAGTCCATTAGGGAAGGCACGCGGAAATGTTTGTGTGTGCGCATGCACACGCATGCATATGTACGTCTGTCTATCAGTTAGAGACAAACTCAGTTACTTTCCTACAGGGCAATAAAACTGTAAACTTTGGGAACATCTTTCCTACCTAACAGAAATAACTTGCATATTTCCCAGACAAAAACCTGTTCTTAGTTGCCATCGAGTCAGCTCCAACTCATGGTGACTCCATGTACAACAGAACAAGATGTTGCCTGGTTCTGCACCATCTTCATAATCATTGGTTTGTTCAAGTGCATTGTTGCGGTCACTGTGTATTTTGAGCACCTTCCAACCTAGGAGGCTCATTTTCCAGCACTTTATTGGACAATATTCTATTGTTATCCCTAGAGTTTTCATTGGCTAATTTTTGGAAGTAGATCACCAGGCCTTTATTCCTAGTCTATCTTAGTCTGGAAGCTGCACTGAAACCTGCCCATCACAGGTGACCCTACTGGTATTTGAAATACCGATGGTGTAACTTCCAGCATCACTGTAACACACAAGCTATCACAGTATGACAAACTGACAGATGGGCGGTGAAGACAGAAATCTACAAGTTAAAACGTAACGTCACAGTGTCTGGGCTCTAATCAATAAGAAATAGCAATGTCACAGAAGTACCTTCTACCAGAGACTTAAATAGTCCCTTCCAGGCCAGTTAAACGATGTTTCAGTATGGCATTAAAAGAGTCTGCAGTCACCCTCTTAGCCTTGTTTCCAAGTTTGGGTATGTTTTCTTAAAACACGGGACTGGTTTTGTGCAGTTTTCCAATGTGGAGAACCCACTTTGGCCACTTGATATCTTTCTTGCTCACCAACTTGGATGGTGATGAACGCTGGCGCTTTGTGCAGGACGGCAGGCCCCATCCTCCCTGAGCAATGCAGATGCTGGAATTGTTTCTGTTGAGCCCTCATTCCATAGGTGAGGAAACTGAGGCCCAGAGAGGCAAAGTGACTTGCCTGGCATACCCTTTCTTGCCTTATCTTTCAAAGCCGAACTCAGAGGTTATCTTCTTTCTTTAGTTATTTTTGATACCTAATGCTCAAACCCTACACCTTGAAAGAAGAGGTGGCTACCCCCACGTCTGTGTTTCCATAATGTTTCATTCATACGAGTGCCAGTTGCCATTGAGTTGATTCCAACTCATGGAGACATCAGGTGTGTCAGAGTAGAACTGTGCTCCATAGGCTTTACAATGACTGATTTTTTTGAAATAAATTGCCAGTCCTTTCTTTCTTTCACAGCACCTCTGGGTGGAACCTTTCTGTTAGCAGCTGAGCACGCTAACTGTGTGTACCACCTAGGGACTTCTGCTTTTCCTTGTTCCCTTTATCTAAGCAGAGGGAACAGTAAAATGAATAAGGAGACAGAGTTTCTGGCCCACCATAGTTTCTCTGTCCTTTATCTACTTGTTTCACATTCTCTTCACTTCCTTGCTTTTCCTTCGATTTAATTCAGGACTACTCTTCTGTATGACCAGCTAGCAATATGGTAACCGTGGCCAATGGACAGGTCACAACAACTCAATTGCTTGCCATCACTAAAATTCTTTACCTCCGTTGATGTCATCTGTGCCTCTAAAAAGAAAATAAAAAAGGAAGAAAGAGACTAAACAATCCAAAATTGCTGAAGTAGGAACCATATGTTTTTAACTATTAATGAATCATTGAAAATTATTATTTCAACCATCTCGTTGGGAGTGAAATGTTTTCCATGTGTGTAACTGCCGAAGCTGTCTCGGTAGCTCCTGCCATCTGGAAGAGTTGTACCATGTCTTGCTACATGACTTTCCTAAGTCTTTTCTAACGTCTTCAGAAACCACTCAAGTCCTGAAATGGTTATTTTCTCTGAATTTTAATTAATGAAGTGGAAGCTGAGGACATGATAGGTCTGAGAGCTGATTTGATGAGAGCTCTGTCTGGATGTTCCGAGGTCAGACATGACTGCAAAGCTGCCCCCCTTGCCTTCCTTTTTCCTCTTTTGCTTTGCCTGATTGCTTCTCTTCCCTTTCAGAAGGCATGGATCCTACATTATGCATAGGAATGGCAACATCAAATCAATGCATCTGCAAAAGATTAAAACTGAGAATGGTGGGGGGTAGGGGAGTGGTGGGGAAACCACATGTGGTTAATAATTTCTTCATAAATATTTCAGTGAACTATAAGACAGTGGTCTTCCATGCTTTCCCTTTCTGCTGTCCTTACTTGGAAGACGAAGAAAGCATACATGTGTGTGTTTGTGTATATTTAAAAACAAACCAAAAAACAGTTGCCATTGAGTTGACTGCGACTCATGGTGACCCACGTGTGTCAGAGTAGAACTGATCTCCATAGGGTTTCCAATGGCTAACTTTTCAGAAGTAGATCACCAGGCCTTTCTTCCAAGGAGCCTCTGGGTGGACTTGAACTTCCAGCCTTTCAGTTATAGCTGAGCATGTTAACCGTTCACACTACCCAGAGACAACATTTTGTGTATCACAGGATGTTATAATAGAATTCATAGAACTAGCTGAAGCTCCAGCAACAATAGGTGTCAACTTTCTCATGCTCCAAAGTCAGGTGATCCTCCTGAGCTGACATTTAAGTACTGATTTAGAAACCTTGGCACCCATCCACCCTAGGGCCACAAGATAGATTATGTTTTAGGTAGAGGATTTCTTTGGAGGAAGCCATGCTGTGAGTCTCATTCTCAACCCTCATGACCCTTGCCTAGTGAGCTGGGCTTCAAGCCCACAATAGGAGGCAGGCCTTGGTGTGTGACCTCTCAAGTCTAGGGGAATGCTATCTGAGTCCCAGTAAAGAAATCTGAAGGGTTTCAAGCTGGCGAACACAGTCTGTGTCAGCAGAATTGAAGGCTACAGCTAAGCAGCAGGGCTGCAACAGAAAAGCAAGAGCAGAGGGGCCAGGTAAGGAATGTGTTGCCACGGACCTGCAGGTGAGAGAGTCCCACAGATGTGTGCATCTCTCAAAATAGCAAAGCGCCACATAACAGGACATCTTCCATATCCAGGAAGAAACAACAGAAGACCATTGTCTTTGAAATGAGAGTTTTCTACTGTTTACCTCTCTCTGTCCTCTTCTCACCTTTGCCTCCAAGAGTCTAGGCAGCTAGGTGTTGGGGGCAGGGGAGCACTGCAAGTCAGGGGATAAAGAAGTCAGTCATGCCTCTCTTCCTTACCCTGAGCTTTCTGGCTCAAGTTGACCTCAACTGGTAAAGAGGGAAGTTTACATTTTCAATGAAGTTTAGAGTTTAGTTGTTACACTGGACTGGGTATGCAAATACTGAAATGAGATAGATTGGAGAATTAAAGTGAACAGGAGTTGTTTCTTTACCTAAGGATGGGCAGTGTGTAGTGAAGAATTAACCTTACTGAAAGAGAGGTCGCACCAGGTGGGTGGTGCAAGCAGTTAACAAGCTCAGCTGCTAACAGAAAGGTTGAAGGTTCCAGTCCACCCAGGGGCACCTCAGAAGAAGGCCTGGTGATCTACTCCTGACAAATCAGCCATTGAAAACCCTATGGATCACAGTTCTACTCTGATACACATGGGTGCACCTTGAGTCAGAGTGGACTCGACGGGAACTGGTTAAAGAGAGGTATGGCCTTTGCTCTCGGCTACTGAGAGGTGATCTCTAGGCCACTGGAATGTCGTCCCTATAAAGGTGTCTTTGTTTGCATGGACATTAGACAGTCTAACAGTGTGGTGGGAGCTTTGAGCCATGCCTTATCAGTTCTGACCTCTGGAGGAAGTGAAGGCTAAAGGATTAGTCTGACCACTGGGAGGAGCTGAAGATGACGGTAAACTACTTGGGCAGTATGTGACTGGAGCCCCAATAAAAACTCTGAACACCAAAGGCTCAGGTGAGTTCCCCTGGCTGGCAATACTCTTTGAGTATCGCCACACATCATGTCTGAGAGGAGATGATGCCATCCAGGACTCTACAGAAAAAGGATGATTAGAAGATCGGAGTTCAGACCCCTCCCAGATTCCACCTTATCACTCTCTTTCTTTGGCTGGTTATAATATGTGTCCTTTCACTGTAATAAAACTGTAATTCTAAGTATAGTGCTTTCCTGAGTTCTATGAATCGTTCCACAACAGAATGTGGAAATTATCAAACAATATCATTAATAGTACACACAAGTAAAATTTTACTGAAGATCGTTCAAAAGCAGTTGCAGCAGTGCATCAACAGGGAGCTGCCAGATATTCAAGCTGGATTAAGAAGAGGATGGGAAACAAGAGATATCGTTGCTGATGTCAGATGGATCTTGACGGAAAGCAGAGAATACCAGAAAGATGTATTTTATTGGCTATGCAAAGGTATTCAACTGTGTGGATTGTAACAAACTATGGATAACATTGTGAAGACTGGGAATTCCAGAACACTTAATTGTGCTCGTAAAGAACATGTACATAGACCAAGAGGCAGTTGTTGAAACAGAACAAAGAGATACTGTATGATTTCAAATCAGGAAAGGTGTGCATCAGGGTTTTATCCTTTCACCATACTTATTCAATCTGTCTGTTGAGCATGATAAATGGAGAAAATATTTAAGTTGTCAAGGATTTCTTTTTATTTGGATCAACAATCAATGCCCATGGAAGCAGCAGTTAAGAAATAAAACGACATATTGCATTGGACAAATCTGTTGCAAAAAGATATCTTTAAAGTGTTAAAAAGCAAAGATGTCACTTTGAGGACTAATGTGCACCTGACCCAAGCCATGGTGTTTTCAGTCACCTCATATGCATGTGAAAGCTGGACAATGGATAAAGAAGACCAAAGAAGAACTGATGCCTTTGAATTATGATGTTGGTGGAGAATACTGAATATACTATGGGCTGCCAAGAAATGAACAACTCTGTCTTGGAAGAAGTACAGCCAGAATACTCCTTAGAAGCAAGGATGGTGAGACTCTGTATCATATACTTGGGACATGTTATCAGGACAGACTGGTTCCTGGAGAAGGACATCATGCTTGGTAAAGTAGAGGGTCAACAAAAGAGAGGAAGACCTCCAATGAGATGGATTGACACAGTGGCTGCAATGATGAGCTCAAACATAACAATGATTGTGAGGATTGCGCAGGACTGGGCAGTGTTATGTTCTGTTGTACATAGGGTTGACAGCACATAACAACAACGTGGGTCATTCTAGTAAATTATTGAACCTGAGGGTGGTTTTGGGGAACTCTTGAATTTATAGTGAGCTGGTATCAAGTGAAGGTGGACTTAGAGACCCCTGAATTTGCAGCTAGTACCTTAAGTGAGGGCAGTCTTATGGGGACTGTTCCCTCGAACTGTGCAGTTTGCAAACGCATTGCAGGCAGGCAACCTATGACACCTACTAATATATATCTAGGCCACTTAGCAGGTTGAATCAGACAGCAGGAAAAATAAATTCACTTTGTGATTTGATAATGTGAGTGCTACTGTTTCACATACAAGTTACATTAATTATTTAAAAACAAATTTTAATACACATTAAAATGCTTATTTTTAATTTTGAAAGGGCCATAACTTCTGTACCTACAATGTGAGTAACTATGCTATAAAGAGTCAAAGAATTCCACAATTTATAATAAATATATTAACTCTTGCCAAAATACATCAATCATGGCACTATATAAACGTAAGAACACATGCCTTTTAGTATTGGGGAAACAACTGAAAATTAGAGTCCAACCATCCCAGAGTGGCAAAGCTACTGTGCAGGCCTAGCTTGAGTTATTATCAAAGTGTTCTTTTCCTCTGTGAGGAAACGGCCAAAAGCAATCACTCTTATGTGAGGTAATGTATCGGTTAACTATTATTACATGAAAAACCTCTCCAAACTCAGTGGCATAAAATAACAATCATTTATTATCACTCCTGAAACTGAGGGTCAGCTGGGGTCAGAAGATCTAGCCTGGGCTTGACTGGGTCATGTGATTGGGGTTGTCACCAGTTGCTGTGGAGTCACTTCTGACTCATGGTAACCCCATGTGTGTCAGAGTAGAACTGTGATCCATAGGGTTTTCAGTGGCTTATTTTTCAGTAGATTGCAAGGCCTTTCTTCCAAGGCACCTCTGGGTGAACTCAAACCTACAACCTTTTGGTTAGCAGCCAAGTGCATTAACTGTTTGTACCACCCAGGGACTTGGAGCTTATCTTGGAAAGAGATTGTGAGCAAGAATCTGGGGAAACTATTCCACCCTCTAATAAATCTTTAGAGGAGAAGAACCTTGGAAGGTTGAGTGGGTGGTGGCAGCTACTAAGGGATGAGAAAGCTGTTTGGGCTCTGGGGTCCCCTGTAGGGAAGAAAAGAAAAGAACACATTATTTATTACATTTCTACTACATTCCATCTGCTCCATTTTTCTGTGGAACACCTGATTTAATCTTCACTAAACAATGCTGTACAGTAGTCATTAATATCTCTATTTAATGAATGTGGAAATGTATGTAAAAGGACGTGAATCAGCTTCTTCTCAAGGTCACACCACTAGTACAAGGCTGAAATAATGGGTTTGGTAGTCTGTCTTGCATCTACCAGTCTAACTTGCGCCTGAGATAAGGTGTGATAATTAAGGAAGTGTGTCATCTTGGCTGAGCCATGATTCTCAGTGATTTGGCAGTTATGATGTAGTTTGACAGCTATGTAATGATGTAATCAACTCCATAGTGAGGTCTGATATAATGTAATCACCTCTATGATGAGATCTGCTATTAGCAGCCAATCAGTTGAAAGAGAGTTTCCTTGGGGGTGTGGCCTGCATTCAATATATGTGGACTTTCTGGCAAAGCTTGCTGGCTTTTGCTCACTCTGGAACCTGCAGCTGGTTCCTCACCTGACTTCTGGTTCTTGGGACTTGAACTAGCAGCTTACCTGCCGATCTTGGGATTCATCAGCCTTTGTATCCTGTGAGCAAGCAGCCTGCCATCTTACTTGCCCATCTTGAAATTTGTTGGCCTCCACAGCCTGTGAGCCAGAGGCCTGATGTCTGATCTGCCGATCTTGGGTTCAGTAGCCCCTACAGCTACACTGAGTCAGGAGAAACCACCAGCCTGCCCCATGAACTTGGGGCTTTGCAGCCTCTACTACTGTGTGAGCAATTTCCTTGATATAAATCTCTCTCTTTACATATATATATGCTTCACTAATTTTGCTTCTCTAGAAAGCCCAGCCTAAGACATAAGGATTTATTGTAAAGGGGTTCCTCAATACTTCCACAGCTATAGACTAAATCCACCACTCATCTGTCAGTTTGTCATACTGTAGTGGCTTGTGTGTTGCTATGATGCTGGAAGCTATGCCACTGGTATTTCAAATACCAGGAGGTTACCCATGGTGGACAGGTTTCAGCAGAGCTTCCAGACTAAGACAAACTAGGAAGAAAGGCTTGGCAATCTACTTCTGAAAATTAGCCAATGAAAACCTTATGGATCACAACAGAATACTGTCCAACTCACTTGCTTTGGGCATGTCATCAGGAGAGTCAATTGTAGAGGAGGACATCATATTTGGTGAAGTAGAGGGCCAATGAGGGCGAGGGAGACCCTAGGTGAGATGGATTGGCACAGTAGCTGCAAAGATGGACTTGAACATGCTGGTGATGGTGAGGATGATGCAGGACTGGGTAAGATTTTGTCCTGTTGTACATAGGGTCTCCATGAGCTGGAGATGACTTGATAGTAGCTAATGAGAGCAGTAGACTTAAACATTTCCACTGCTTCCACATACTTATGGAGACCCAGAAAAGAGTGGGGTAGGGCAGTGTATGTAGACTGAATGTCTTCTCAAGAAGAAGCACATGACAGGACTTGACTCAAGCCATCTGACTGAACCTCATATATAATACTTCCAGAAACATCGAGCTTCCTAATTGTTATACCATCTTGTCTTCTCTCTTAAACAGAGTCTCCCTGACTCCCAGAATGAAAAAGCTGAATCTATATCTGGTTTATTTTTCAGTGATAGAGTATCTCTGCCTTTCCAAAATCCCCGTTGACATCTCCACTTGGTCCCACCTGTGGCAGGAGTGGAGATCTGCTACCTTTGTGCAGCAGCCTTTGTTATTTCCCAAGAAGTAAAATCACAGGCTCTGAACCTCACTGTCGTCCTTTCATAGACCAAAGGCAGGAGAGAGTTACTGTGGCAACTGAGGCAGAATTTAGGATATAGAGGATCTTTTGGTCCCATTGTATCTTTGACCCAAAGTTATACCATGTGACGGTGACAGTATTGTGATGACTGTTCTGTTCATTCAGGCTGTGCCTGTATGTCTTCCCTCAAAGTCACCAGCATTTGGGTTAATCACTTTCTATTCTCAAATATTGGTCCCTCACTCTTGGTACCATGGTTCACGTCTAACTCACCAATCAGGAAATGGTTTTTTATATTCAAATTTCTGATTTCTGGGCAGGCAGCAGAAGAGAACATACATATGAGTGTTCTGCTGAGCTCTATTTTTTTCTGTCACTAACTCTCCTTAAGTTTTCCACATCATCTCCCCCGCCAGTATACACGTTGGAATATCAGATACATATAGGACCTCGGATGGCAGTGACTGAGTCAGAGCTCACCTTTAAAGGATTTCTCCATATTAGTTTTTCTTTTTTTATTGGTGTAATTAAATGAAGTTTACATTTCAAGTTAGTCTCCCATACAGAATTTTTTTTTAACATACATTGTTATGAGACCCCAACCACTTACCCCATTCTGCAACAGCACACTCCTCCTCTCCGCCCCTGATTCCCCATGAACATTCAACCAGCTCCTAACTCTCTCTGCCTTCCCCCTCACCTCTGGACCGAAGCCGCCCCTTTGGTCTCTTATATCTACTTGTTTAAGAGGCACATTCTTCACAAGTATCACCGTATGTCCAGTCCAATCCCTGTCTGAAGAGTTGGCCTCAGATATTGTTTTAGTTCTGGGGTGATGGAGAGACCAGGGGCCACGCTTTCTGGGGTGCCTCTAGTCTCAGTCAGACTATCAAGTCTGGTCTTCTTACTAGAATTTGAGTTCTGCATCCCATCGTTCTACTGCTCCATCAGAGACCCTCTGTTGTGTTCCCTGTCAGGATGTTCATTGGTGGTAGCCGGGCACCATCTAGTTCTTCTGGTCTCAGGCTGATGAAGTCTCGGGTTTATGTGGCCTATTCTGTCTCTTGGGCCAATACTTTCCTTGTGTCTTTGGTGTTCTTCATTCTCCTTTACTCCAGGTGGTTGGGGCCAATTGATGCATCTTAGAGGGCTGCTTGCAAGCTTTTAAGACCCCAGACACCACTCACCAAAGTAGGATGCAGAACATTTTCTTAATAAGCTTTGTTATGCCAATTGTCATAGATGTCCCCTGAAAGCATGGTCCCCAGACCCTGCATCCCTGCTACTCTGTCTCTGAAAGTATTTGACTGTACTGAGGAAACTTCTTCGCTTTGGTTTAGTCCAGTTGTGCTGGCTTCCCCTGTAGTGTGTGCTGTCCTTCCATTCACCTAAGATTATTCTTATCTACTATCTAGTTAGTGAATAACCCTCACCCTCCCTCCCCACCCTTTTAACCATCAAAGAATGTTTTCTTCTATGTTTAAACCTTTTCTTGAGTTCTTATAATAGTGGTCTTATACAGTATTTGTCCTTCTGTGCCTAACTAAATTCACTCAGCATAATAAGTTCTAGTTTCCACCAAGCTATACGATGTTTCATAGCTTCACCATTGTTCTTTATTGTTGTGTAATATGCCATTGTGTGGATATACTATAGTTTCTTTATCCATTCGTCCATCAATGGGCACTTAGGTTGCTTCCATCTTTTGGCTATTGTGAACAGTGCTGTGATGAACATGGGTGTGCATATATCTATTCGTGTGATGGCTCTTATTTCTCTAGCATACATTCCAAAGAGTGGGATAGCTGGATCGTATGGTACTTCTATTTCTAGCTTTTTAAGGAAGCGCTAAATTGATTTCCAAAGTAGGTGTACCATTTTACATTCCCACCAACAGTGTATAAGTGTTCCAGTCTCTCCACAACACCTCCAGCATTTATTATTTTGTGTTTTATGGATTACTGCTAGCCTTGTTGGGGTGAGATGATATCTCACTGTAGTTTTGATCTGCATTTCTCTGATGGCTAATGATCGTGAGCATTTCTTCATGTGTCTGTTATCTGCCTGAATATCTTCGTTGGTGAAGTGCCTGTTCATATCCTTTGCCCATTTTTTAATTGGGTTATTTGTCTTTTTGCTGTTGAGGTTTTGGAGTATCTTGTAGATTTTAGAGATTAAACACTGATCAGATTTGTTGTAGCCAAAAATTTTTTCCCAGTCTGTAGGTTGTCTTTTGACTCTTTTGGTGAAGTCTTTTGATGAGCATAAGTGTTTGATTCTTAGGAGCTCCCATTTATCTAGTCTCTCTTATGGTGCTTGTGCATTGTTACTTATGATTTGTATTGTGTTTATGCCATGTATTAGGGCTCCTAACATTGTCCCTATTTTTTCTTCCATGATCTTTATCGTTTTAGATTTTATATTTAAGTCTTTGATCCATTTTGAGTTAGTTTTTGTACATGGTGTGAGATATGGGTCTTGTTTCAGTTTTTTGCATATAGATATCCAATTATGCCAGCACCATTTGTTAAAGAGATTGTCTTTTCCCCAATTAATGGACTTTGGGCCTTTGTCAAATATTAGCTGCTCATAGGTGGATGAGCTTATATCTGGATTCTCAACTCTGTTCCATTGGTCTATGTATCTGTTATTGTACCAGTACCAGGCTGTCCTGACTACCGTAGCAGTATAATAAGTCCTGAAATCAGGTAGTGTAAGGCCTCCCACTTTGTTCGTCTTCTTGAGTAGTGCTTTATTTATCCGGGGCCTCTTCCCTTTCCATATGAAGTTGGTGATTTTTTTTCTCCATCTCATCAAAAAAACCTGCTGGAATTTGGATGGGGGTTGCATTGTATCTGTAGACTGCTTTGGGTAGAATTGACATTTTCAATGTGTTGAGTCTACTTATCCATGAGCAAGGTATATTTTTCCACTTGTGCAGGTCTCTTTTAGTTTCTTGCAGTAGTGTCTTTTAGTTATCTCTGTAAAGATCTTTTACATCTCTGGTTAGATTTATTCCTAAGTATGTTATCTTCTTGGGGGCTATTGTAAATGGTTTTGATTTGGTGATTTCCTCTTCGAGGTTCTCTTTGTTGGTGTAAAGGAATCCAATTGATTTTTGTATGTTTATCTTGTATCCTGAAACTTTGCTGAAGTCTTCTATTAGTTCCAGTAGTTTTCTTGTGGATTCCTTGGGGTTTTCTGTGTATAAGATCATATCATCTGTGAATAGAGATACTTGGACTTCTTCCCTACCTATTTGGATGCCCTTTATTTTTTTTTTTCTAGCCTAACTGCTCTGGCTAGGACCTCTGGCACCATGTTGAATAATAGTGGTGATAAAGGGCATCCTTGTCTGGTTCCAGTTCTCAAGGGGAATGATTTCAAAGTCTCTCCATTCAGGATGATGTTGGCTATTGGTTTTGTACAAATGCCCTTAACTATAGTGAGGAATTTCACTTCTATTCCTATTTTGTTGAGAGTTTTTATCATGAATGGGTGTTGGACTTTGTCAAATGCCTTTTCTGCATCAATTGATAAGATCATGTGGTTCTTGTCTTTTGTTTTATTTATGTGATGGATTATGTTGATTGTTTTTCTAATGTTGAACCATCCCTGCATACCTGGTATAAATCCCACTTGGTCATGGTGAATTATTTTTTTGATATGTTGCTGAATTCTATTGGCTAAAATTTTGTTGAGGATTCTTGCGTCAATGTTCATGAGGGATATCAGTCTGTAATTTTCTATTTTTGTGGTGTCTTTAGCTGTTTTTGGTATCAAGGTTATGCTGGCTTCATAGAATGAGTTTGGGAGTATTCCATCGGTGTCTGTGTTCTGAAATACCTTTAGTAGAAGTGGTGTTATCTCTTCTCTGAAAGTTTGGTAGAATTCTCCAGTGAAGCCATCCTGGCCAGGGCTTTTTTTGGTTGGCAGTTTTTTCAATAACCTTTTCAATATCTTCTTTTGTTATGGGTTTATTTAGTTGTTCTACCTCTGTTTGTGTTAATTTAGGTAGGTAGTGAGTTTCTAGAAATTTGTCCATTTCCTCTAGGTTTTCAAATTTGTCAGAGTATACTTTTTCATAGTATTCTGTTATGATTCTTTTAATTTCAGTTGGGTCTGTTGTGATATCACCCTTCTCACTTCTTATACGGGTTATCTGCTTCCTCTCCAGTTTTTCTTTTGTCAGTTTGGCCAATGGTTTATCAATTTTGTTGATCTTTTCAAAGAATCAGCTTTTGGACTTGTTAACTTTTTCAATTGTTTTTCTGTTCTCTATTTCATTTTAATTCTGCTATAAATCTTATTATTTCCTTCCTTCTGGTACCTGTAGGCTTCTTTTGCTGCTCTCTTTCTACTTGTTCCAGTTGTAGGGTTAGTGCTTTTTTTATGAGACTTTCTTGTTTTTGGATGTGTGCATTTATTGCTATAAACTGACCTCTGAGCACTACTTTTGCTGTGTCACAAAGGTTCTGGTAGGATGTGTTTTCATTCTCGTTTGAGTCTATGAATTTCTTTATTCCATCTTTAATTTCTTCTATAACCCAGTAGTTTTTGAGCAAGGTGTTGTTCAGTTTCCATGTGTTTGATTTTTTTCCTTGCTTTTTGTGTTGTTGTTTTCCACTTTTACGGCTTTATGGTCAGAAAAGATGCTTTGTAGTATTTCAATGTTTTGGATTTTGTTAAGGCTTGCTTTGTAGCCTAATATGTGGTTTATTCTGGAGAATGTTCCATGTGCAATGGAAAAGAAAGTATACTTGGCCGCTGTTGGGTGCAGAGTTCGGTATATGTCTATGAGATCAAGTTGGTTGATTGTAGCATTTAGCTCTTCTGTGTCTTTGTTGAGCTTTGTGGATGTTGTGTCCTTCACTGAAAGTGGCTTGTTGAAGTCTCCTACTAGTATTGTGGAGCTGTCTATCTCTCTCTTCAGAGCTGTTACAGTTTGTTTTATGTATTTTGGAGCCCTGTTGTTGGGTGCGTAAATATTTATTGCATATATATATTTATGTCCTCCTGGTGTATTGACCCTTTAATCATTATATAGTACTGTTCCTTATCTTTTGTGGTGGATTTTACTTTAAAGTCTATTTTGTCAGAGATTAATATTGCCACTCCTGCTCTTTTTTGAGTGTTGTTTGCTTGATATGTTTTTTTCCATCCTTTGAGTTTTAGCCTATTTTTGTCTTTAAGTCTAAGGTGTGTCTCTTGTAGGCAGCATATAGATGGATCATGCTTTTTTATCCAATCTGCCACTCTCTGTCTCTTTATTGGTGCATTAAGTCCGTTTACATTCAGTGTAATTATTAATAGGTATAAGTTTAGTGCTGTCATTCTGATATCTCTTCTTGTGTGTTGTTCACAGTTTCTTTGTTTGCCTCAATTTTCTGTGCTGAGTCGTTTTTCTTTATGTATTTTTTTTCATCTTTTTCTTTGTTGTAGATTTAATGTTTGCTGTGTCTTTATTTTTTTCTACTTTTTTATTTTGATTTGTAGGATTGTTAGATTCCTTTGTCATTACCTTAATATTTACCCCTAATTTTCTAAGTTTACACGAGTCTTTTATTACTTTATATCGCCTTAACTTCCCTTCCATATAGAAAATCAATGTCTCCATTTTTAAGTCCCTCTTTTTTTGTTTTAATATTATCCTTTTTTTTTTTTTACATATTGATATGTTTCCCTATTTTCAGTGTTTTAGCTTTGATGTAATTTTGATTTCTGTATCTGAATCAATATCTGGTTGCTCTGTCCTGTGTTCTAGTCTTGCGTTGTTAGCTGGTGTTATTGATTATCTAACCGTAGGACTCCCTTTAGTATTTCTTGTAGTTTTGGTTTGGTTTTTGCAAATTCCCTGAACTTCTGTTTGTCTGGAAATACCCTAATTTCTCTATCATATTTGAGAGACAGTTTTGCCGGATATATAACTCTTGGCTGACAGTTATTTTCCTTCAAGTCTTTAAATATGTCATCCCATTGCCTTCTAGCCTGCATGGTTTCTGCTGAGTAGTCTGAGCTTATTCTAATTGACTCTCCTTTGTAGATGACTTTTCTTTTATCCCTAGCTGCTCTTAAAATTCTCTGTTTATCTTTGGTTTTGGCAAGTTTGATTATAATATGTCTTGGTAACTTTCTTTTGGGATCTACCTTACGTGGGGTTCGATGAGCATCTTGGATAGATATCTTCTCATCTTTCATGATATCAGGGAAGTTTTCTGTCAACAAATCTTCAACAATTTTCTCTGTGTTTTCTGTTATCCCCCCCATTCTGGTACTCCAATCACTTGTAGGTTATTTCTCTTGATAGAGTCCCACATGACTCTTAGAGTTTCTTTATTCTTTTTAATTCTTTTATCTGATTTTTCCTCAGATAATCTCCAAATTAGTTTTTAACCCCCATTAATGTTTTCTTTTAGAGTAAGTAGGGGAAATTTGAGCATGGATTGGGTGCCTGATGTGGTGAAAATTAATTGACATGGAAAGGTGGTGTCATCAATAGATCTGGTAGTATATATACTGTTAGGTGCCGTTGTTAGGTGCCAGCTAGTTAGTTCCAACTCATAGAGACCCCATGTAGAACAGAACGAAACACTGCTTGTCCTGCGCCATCCTCACAATCATTGCTATGTTTGAGCCCATTGTTGCAACCATGGTGTTAATCCATCTCATTGAGGGTCTTCCTCTTTTTTGGTGACATACTACCTTACCAAGCATGATGTCCTTCTCCAGGGACTAGTCCCTTCTGATAACATGTCTAAAGTACGTGAGTCAATGTCTCACCATCCTCACTTCTAACGAGTACTCTGGATGTATTTCTTCCAAGACAGACTTGTTCATTCTCCTGGCAGTCCATTGAATATTCAATATTTTTTGCCAACACCATAATTCAAAGGCATCAATTCTTCTTTGGTCTTCTTTAGTCATAGTCCAACTTTTGCATGCATATGAGGCAACTGAAAATATCATGGCTTGAGTCAGGTGCACCTTAGTCCTCAAAGTGATCTTTGCTTTTCCACACTTTAAAGAGGTCTTTTGCAGAACATTTGGCCAATGTAATACATTGTTTGATTTCTTGGCTGCTGCTTCCATGGGTGTTTGTGGATCCAAGTAAAATGAAATCCTTGACAACTTCAATATTTTATCCATTTATCATGATGTTGCTTATTGGTCCATTTGTGAGCATATACACTAAGATGTTAATAATAATGATGTCTCATTTATGGGAGCATAGTGTATTGGCTTTTCTATTTTTGCCTAATTTCTACAATGGACTTAAGCTATTTGTATAATAATAAAAAATTACCTTAATGTATAAAAAAAATCAATGTCCTCCATTAATGCTGTTAAAAATTTCAGAACCATTTAAAGTTTATGACAAAAAATGAAATCAAAGCAATAAGACAAAAGTTCTGCTTTCTTTTCCATAACACATGTATACCTAGAAATTCTAATTTATAAGCCCCTCAAAATCACTTCTGAGTACGTGAAAGGAAAAAACAAAGGAGATGAAGGAAACAGATTCTCCCTGATCAATTCTCAACATTCTTCCAAACCAAGAGCTTGAGATACTCTAAGACCATGATGAGAGAATTGACATTGTATTCATTCTTCCCCTGGAAGGTCACACCTTTTGCCAGTCTGGTTTATTACGCAGATAGGGCCCTTAGGAAGGGAAAGGGTCCTACACCCTTGCTCCTTAAAGTGTCATCTAGCCACCAACCGCATCAGCATTACCTGGGAATTTGTTGAGAAAGCAGAAACTCAGACCTTGCCTTAGTCATACAAAATTAGAACTTGCATTTTGAGAAGATCACCAGCAAATCCATATGAATGTTAAAAATTTGAGAAACACTGCCTTATATACCACCTCTGTGCCTGAGGATATTTCTTACCTCCCAGTCACTGGGATCCCAGGAATTCTTGGCTACAGCTTATACCCCTAACAGCTACATAGCACAACCTGTGAATGAGTAATTTTTCAACAAAATCCAGAATATAAAATAATTATTTGGACCAACACTTGCCTCTGCTGGTGCCACAATCTTCACTTGTCCTCTTTAACCTTGACTTGCTCTGTTATTTCTGTCACAAATGCCCCCTTGTATTCATTATCTTTGCTGCATAACAAATTACTCCAAAACATAGTGACTGTAAACAACAAATATTTGTTATCTCACAATTTTTATAGGTCAGGAATTCTAATACAGTTTAGCTAGCTGGATCCCTCTGGCTCAGGGTCTAGGGTTGTCAGCTTTAGTAAATAAAAATGCAGATGCCCAGTTAAATTTGAATTTCAGGTAAACAATGGATAAGTTTTTAGGATCAGTCCAATTCAATATTTGGGACATACTTAAACTAAAAAATTATTTGCTGCTACCCTATCAAGGTTTCTCATGAGACTACAGTCAAGCTATTGACCAAGGTTGCAGGCATTCCAAAGCATCTCAAAGATCTGCTTCCAACCACACTTGTGTGGTTGTTAGCAGACTTTGGATGCTTGCCATGTGTGTTTCTGCACAGGGCTGCCTCACAACATGGCAGCCATCCTAACCCTGGGCAAGCCATTCAAGAAAAATGACGGAGAGTACACCTAATAGGGAAGCCAGTCTTATTACACCTAATCTTGGAAGTGATATGTCACGTACCAAAACTCCTGCCACATTCTATTCACAGGTGTATAAGTCCAGCCCACATGCAAGGGGAGGGGATTACACAAGGATGTGAAAACCAGGAGGACCATTGGGGGCCATATTAGAGGCTATCTACCATGTCCTTACTTTATCCCACCAGCATGGAAATATGGGCTAGAAGTGGTCATAGATAGCTGCCATCCAGTCAACTGCAGCTCGTGGTGACCTCATGTACAACCGAACAAAATGTTACCTAGTCCTGCGCCATCCTCACTATCGCCAGCGTGTTTGAGTCTGTCGTTGCAGCTGTTGTGCCAGTTCATCTCACCAAAGGTCTCCCTTACCATCGTTTGCCATCTACTTCACAAAACATGATGTCCATAAGGTTTCCATTGGCTGATTTTTCAGAAGTATATATCCAGGCCTTTCTTCCTAGCCTGTCTTAGTCTGAAGCTCCACTGCAACTATAGGTGACCCTGCTGGTATTTGAAATACTGGTTCCAGCATCACAGTAGCATGCAAGCCAACACAGTATGACTAACTGACAGACAAGTGGTGGGGAAGGGAGCATGCACACACTAACTTGCAATTTATATTCAAAAAGGTAGTGGCCAAGTTTGAACCTTACTCACAAAGGCGATGGTCATTCCAATGAGATGGAGCAGTGCAAAGAACTCTGAGGTAATGGATTTAGAAATTAGGCTAGCAGGAAGGTCTTATAGGGACTGAAGTTCTCCTGTCTGGGAACCAACTATGTGGAAGCTCAGTTCTTGCCTCCATCACCAGGAGTTCTGCTGAGTTTCACTCGGAGGTCGCAATATAGACTTCATGATCTTCTCAGTCTTACCAAACTTACATGCTAGAGTTGAAAGAGAAGTGCCCTAACAATATTTTATTTTATTTTATATTTTAAAAATAATGTCTTTAGATAGCTGAGAAAGTAGGACCAGGGATGGGGTGGAGAACACATTCCAGAAAAACCATCCAGAAGAGACTTCTTTTAAACTGTGTTCCCAGAGCTCTTTCCCACAGAGAGAAAGCAGCTCCTTTCCTTCCATTATTCCTTTCCTCTCCCTCTGCACAGAGGAGTCACAGATGTTGGTGTGCCATGGGCCAGCTCAATTCTGAATCCAATCATGCTCAGAGCGTTTTATGGTGAGGAAAGTGGGATCAAATATAAAGGGAGAAATAAAATGGCAGTAATGAAGGGCTTGGGGCCAAAAGCACCATTAGAATAAAAGGATGAAATAAAATACATTTAACAATCTTAAGGTCTTTTTATTTTTGTTGTTGCTGGTTTTTAAAAATTATGCCATCCAAACATTTAGAAAAATTATTTTCACAGAACTCAGCTTCATTTGAGGCAGCTATGTAGAGCCAGTTTCTAATAATTATAAGGTAATCTCACAAAAATAAAGCTAATTCCATGGCAGCATGTCAACTTAAATTCTCACAAAACAAAATATCTTTCCAAAGTTTCCATTAAGCCTGGGCTGGCTTTGTAAGCATATATGTATTAAATTTAAGAGAAAAAAAAAAAGAGTAAAAACAATTGAAATAAGTGGGTTTTACATTCAGTTCTCAGAGCATTTTGTACATTGTATAACATCATCTGTATCCCAAAAGTAGTCTACTCATTTAAGTTTAATAGGATGAAATTGAAACCAGGTTCAATATGGAGATATCCCCAGTGACCTGAGAGTTTTCCTTTTACTTACATTACAAATTTTGGATAACATCCGTCATTTAAATTTATTTCAGAAACAATGCCTGTTGAAGACTTCTCTTCTAGCCCCATACAATTCCTGTCATAGAGAAGAAATTCTTTGTGGGGTTTAAGTGCTGTTGTGTAGTTAGTTAGGCTGAGCACACTGTTGTTGTAGTTAGTTGCCATCCAGGCCTCCGACTCATACATATCAGAACAAAACGTTGCCAGATCCGGCGCCATTGTCACGATCGTTAGTATGTTGGAACTCATTGTTGCAGCTATTGTGTCAATTTATCTCGGTTAGGGTTTCCCTTGTTTTTGCTGACCCTCTACTTTACCAGACATTTAATACTGACATTTCCAAAAGGGACTTAGGTTTTGAAAAGGCAAAAAAACAAAAAATAAGATGAGTTTTTCTCAGAGCTGTATGTAGCTCACCATGTTTTGCTGGTACCTCAGGATCCCTTTCATTTAGCCCCCACCCAATTCAGCATTAAAAAAATAATAATTAAGTGTTCAATTCAAAATACAGCTATTATGTAAAAGGCAGTGTTTTAGAAACAATAACAGGAAGAGAGTAATAGGAAGTACTTTCTGCCCTCCAGGTACTCTTGACCTGATAGTGGGAACCAGACAAATGTAATAATTAACTTTGTTGGTATATTCATTTATGTTCCAGCCACTGTTACGTGGGTTGGTTTTCTGTGAAATAACTCCTTTAATTCCTACAACAACCATATGAAGTGATTTCCATTGCCTTTGCTATTTTATAGATGAAGTAACCAGCAAGAGAAGAACTTTTTCTAAGGTACTATAGCTGGACAGTGGTGTGGACAGAATTCAGATCCAGATCAGCCAGTTAAGTATTCACTCTCTTGACCCTGATATGCTTGCTAGTGCATACTCTTTTGACTTATTAATGACAGAGGAGAGTTGTAGGCACGTGGCTGTAGATGTTCAAAGGACGGAGTGATTGCTTCTGTGATGGTTGGAAACATTTTTTAAAAAAAAATCCTATAAGAAAAGGCACTTGAGATGATCCTTGAAGGGGACAGGATTTGGACAGACTATGATGACCGGAGAAGGTGTTTCTGGTGGCATAAATAGACTGAGCAAGAGTTCAGTGGTTGGGAAGCTTGAAGTAAACATATCAAACCAGGAGCCAGCTGGCCTGGAGAGAGTGTTGGTTCATGTAAGTGTCTATACCAGGGGTTCTTAGTCTGTTTTTGTGTACGTGTGTGCCATTACCTCTTCAACAATACAGTGAAGTCCATGGATGCCTTCACAGATGGATGTTTCTAATTGAATAAAATATACAAAGAAAATAAGTATATTTTAAAATGCCATCAAAATAAGTATTAAAAATTGTTGTTGTTGTTATTTACTATGGTATGCACTGTCACTCATGGCAAACCCATGTATAGCAGAATGAAATGCTGCCTGGTCCTGTGCCATCTTCATGATCATTGTTATGTTTGGGCTGATCTTCCAGTATTATATTGGACAATATTCTTTTGTGATGCATGAGGTTTTCATTGGCTAATTTTTGGAAGTAGATTGAAGGGCCTTTCTTCCTAGTCTGTCTTAGTTTGGAAGCTCTACTGAAACCTGTCCACCAGGGGTTACCGTGCTAGTATTTGAAACGCCAGCGGCATAGCTTCCAGCATCATAGTACACAAAAGCCCCCACAGTATGATAAACTGACAGATGAGTGGTGGATAAAAAATTGGGGTAGAATAAATAATGCATATATTTATTTACTATACATTAAATAATAAGCTCCCAGTAGTGGGTCTAAGAATTACTATAATTTTTTTGGGGGGGTGGGGGTCTAATTTATTTATTTATTATTGTGCTTTAGGTGAAAGTTTACAGAGCAAATTAGTTTCTCGTTCAACAATTTATACACAGATTGTCTTGTGACATTGGTTTCAATCCCTGCGATGTGTCAACACTTTCCCCTTCTCCACCCTGGGTTCCCTGTTTCCATCAGTCCATTTTTCCTGTCCCTTCCTGCCTTCTCATCTTTGCTTTTAGGCAGATGTTACCCTTTTTGTCTTGTATAAATGATTGAACTAAGAAGCATGTTCCTCATGTCTGTTATTGTTCATTTTATAGACTTGTCTAATCTTGGGCTGAAGGGTGAACTTTGGGAGTGGCTTCGGTTCTGATTTATGTCCAAGGGTCATAGTCTTGGGGGTTCCTCCAGTCTCTGTCACACCAGTAAGTCTGATCTTTTTTTTGTGAATTTGAATTTTGTTCTACATTTTTCTCCTGCTCTGTCTGGGACCTTCTATTGTTGAGGCCTGTCAGAGTAGTCTGTGGTGGAAGCCGGGCACCATCTAGTTGTTCTGGGATCGGGCTGATAGAGGCTGTGGTACCCGTGGTCCATTAGTCATTTGGACTAATATTTCCCTTGTGTCTTTGGTTTTCTTCATTCTCCTTTGCTCTGGATGGCATGGGACCATTAGATGTATCTTAGATGGCTGCCTACAAGCTTTTAAGAACCCAGAGGCTACTCACCAAAGTTGGGTGTAAAACATTTTCTTTATGAACTATGTTATGCCACTTGACCTAGATGACCGCCGTGACCATGGTCCTCAGCCCTCACCTCGGCAACTCTGTCCCTCCAGGTATTTGGATGTGTCTATGAAGATTCTATGACTTCACCTTGGTCAAGGTGTGCTGACTTCCCCTATATTGTGTAGTGTCTTTCCCTTCACCAAGGTTAACACTTACCTACTATCTAGTTAGTGAAATTACCATAATTTTGAAGTAGTTTTGAATGTATAAAAACATAAATCAACCTTATCAAACATAGGGAACATAGCTTACCTATCAAAAGAAATTTGATATGAAAACATCTGTAATTTCTACAGATGGCAAAATCATAGGTACTCCAACTACTAATGTGCTTTGGTGTCTACATTTGTAGAAGAAAAAGCTAAATTTCAGTTAGAGATTAGTAAAAATAAAGATGCAATTTTTTTTTTCTATCCATAGTCTCAATTCCCTGAACTTGGCAGTGGTTTTCAATCTCTTTGGTGGTTTTTCAGCTCCTTTCAGAATCTTCAGAAAGTTGTAGACTTTCCTGCACCTCTGCCCAAACCTCCTGCAAAAATGCGCATGTACAAGTAAACCCAATTTTGCATGCAATTTGAGGAGATAAGTGGACTGCAAGTCTAGAAGGCTATCAGACTAGAAAGACAGGTTTAGACTATATTGTAGTGGATCATGAATAACAAGAAGTGTTTCTACTGGAATTGATAGATAACGATAGACAATAGAGGGTTTTCAGCAGCAAAATAATGCAATTGGAGATGTACTCTCAGAAGACTTAAAATATTTCTTGAAAAGTCAAATAATCTCTTCTTGATGGTTCTTTAACTTACTTTTTACAAATGCATGAATCTTGTATTCTCAAATACCTGGACAAACCCTAATAATACATTTTTATGTAATTTCTTAGTAATGCAATTTCTTGCTTACTAACTTTAAGAGGAGAATCAATAATACAAGATGCTTCAGCAGAATCCACATGGAAGCATTGGTGACCACTGCATTTCAGGGGTTAAGTTCATTGCAATGGCTGAGCCCTGAGCCATTGATCAGCTGCCAAATGTTCAATCCAATTTTCTTGTTCAAATGACTGGAACAACTAGGCAAATGCCACTACAACTGTTTAACCACAGAGCTGGCTTTAGCCCATAAGACAGCTGGGAAACATAAGAATAATCTCCCAACAGTTCATTCATTGGCTTTCAGCAGACTCAGCCTCTCAGGTGAGAGAGGGCCCTTCCTTTTCTCTCTGGTGTTGCCTGCAGGGTTTGCAGGATCTACAGCAGCACACAAGGAAGGTCATGATCTCTAGGGGCCTTGATGGTCTGCAAGATGCCTTGGTAAAACAGCTATAGCCCTTCAAAACTCAGGCCCCCTGGGGCTCAGACTTATACAATCATAATATTCAAAGAAAGCAGAGTTCTGCAGTTGGAACTCTTGTAGATCAGATCCTCAACTTTCACTTTGCAAAAGCCAACTCACGTAGGCAACTAGAAAGGTCCTAAGAGTTGTCCACTACACCTCCTTCTACTTCCATCACACCTTGCAGAGATTCTTGAGTATCATCTCCACAATCTTCCACCAAACCTCTTTCAACCTCTAGATTTTTCCTGCTTTTATATCCTTCTTTCTTTCCATTCTCTCCATTTCTTTATTATGTAGATTGACAAAGACTTTCTCAAGCTGGAAGTAATCCTTCCTCTTTCAAAGGAGGGTGGAAGGAGGAAAGACAAAATATATGCCGGCAATTGCAGACCTCTCTTTGAAGGCTGAGAGTCAAGGAAACCTGTGCACATCCCACATTAATCACTTTTGTTCTTGTCACACAGTCAAAGTCTCAAGGCTGGTCAAAGTTGAATAAAGCTTTAGGAGCCACCATTTTACAGGTCAGAATAGAGAGGACTTCAGAGAGGTGAAGTGACTTACTAGACTCTTTTGATTATAAGTGAGAGAAAAACTTACTGGTTGTAAGTATCAGAAAAGGAAATGTGTTGGCTTCTATAAATGGAAAGCCCAGGGGTAGCAACCTCTTTGGGACTGGCTGGATCCAGGGGTTCACATGATTTTGCCAGAAACATCTCATTTCACCTTTCTGTTTTGTGTTGGTCTTATTCCTGGGCAGCTTCTTCCTAAGTGTGGTGGAATTGGTTAGCCAAGTTACAATCTCAGCAGAAAGACCTTGCTTCCTTCCTCATTGTTTCAGATAAAGTTCCAGGGCTGTCACACACTGGCCCAGAGTAGTGCATTTGACCATCCCCGGAACAGTCTCTCTGACTGTGATTGGCTGTGCCCAATTCTTGTTCTTATCCCTGGAACTGGGATGGACAGAAACTATTTGCCTTGGGGAGATGGAGGGGTTCCCCTAAAGTAACCAGACAAAGAACTGAATGGATATTTGTAAGTAAGGAGAAAAAAAAAGCTGTTCATTACATCTGCCCAAATCCCTGCAGGCCAGTTACTGGCAGAGGACTGCAACCAGAGCAAGATGCTACAAGCACTCCTTGGTGCTGTTAGTAACTGTTCTCTTACAGTCTCTGTTGGCTCCTGGCAAGATGGCTGAAGTGCTGAGGCCTTCGGTAGAACTTTTAGAATTAACCTTTCCAAATATCTCCGAGTGATTCAGACTGCCAACCTATCCCCTTCTTTCTGGGTTATCTGGGAACCTAGAAGTCCCCTGTCCTGACTTGTAGGATATTGCTGTCTGCCTGGGACCTATTTCCATCTTATTCTTTCCAGCCCAGTCTCCCAGGTAATGGGCCTTTCTTCATTGTTTTCCTGGTCATGATACTTGTTTTCCTTGGTGTTCTACGTACTCCACTCTCCAATTTTAAAATAGTGTTGCCAGTTCTTCTTGAGTAGTTTGGCTCTACTTGTTTTGACACCCAGCTGGAATTGGACTAGTTTTGCTGCACCTTTGCTTGGACTGTGGTATAATTTGTCAAGATCTCATACTCGCTGACAGTCACGCCTTCATAGTTCCCCACACATAACCCCCAGCTTCCTACATCTGCTTTATTCCTGTGCATCTAGTACCTTGCATCTGGGGCCCCAGTGGTGCAGTGGTTAAGAGCTCAGCTGCTAAACAAAAGGTTGACAGTTCAAATTCACCAGCTGGTCCTTGGAAACCCTATTGGGCAGTACTACTCTGTCTTATAGGGTCTCTATGAGTCAGTATTGACTCTGTGACAGTGGGTTTTTTGTTTCAGTACCTTGCAACACAAGGTTCTGTCCTACATCTGGGAGCTAATTCCAGCATCATGCTAAAGATACCATGCTATAAACAGAACTCGTTAATTCAACAAACACCATCAGTTTTTCTTTGCTGTTTTCGTTGTTGGTTCCCATGGAGTAGTTCCAACTCATAGTGACCCTATGAACAATAGAATGAAATACTGCTCAGTCCTGTACCATCCTCACAATCATTGCTATGTTTGAATACATTATTGCAGCCACTGTGTCAATCCATCTCATTGAGGGTCTTCCTCTTTTTCTCTGACCCTCCACCTTATCAAGCGTGCTGTCCTTCTCCAGGGACTGGTCCCTCCTGATAATATGTCCATAGTACGTGAGACTAAGTCTCACCATCCACACTTCTACGGAGCATTCTGGCTGTACTTCTTCCAAGACAGACTTGTTTGTTCTTCTGGTAGTCTGTGGTATAATTCAAAGGCATCAATTGTTCTTTGGTCTTCCCTATTCATTGTTCAGCTTTCATATGCATATGAGGTGATAGAAAATACCATGGCTTGGGTTAGGTGTACCTCAGTCTTCAAAGCGACATCTTTGCTTTTAAACACTTTAAAGAGGTCTTTTGCAACAGATTTGCTCAATGCGATTTGTCATTTGATTTCTAGACTGCTGCTTCCATGGGCATTGATTGTGGATCCAAGTAAAATGAAATACTTGACAACTTCAATATTTTTCCATTTATCATGACGTTACTGATTAGTCTAGTTGTGAAGAGTTCTATTTTCTTTATGTTGAGGTGTAATCCATACCGAAGGCTGTAGTCTTTGATCTTCCTCAGTAAGTGCTTCAAGTCCTCTTCACTTTCAGCAAGCTAGGTTGTGTCATCTGCATATCACAGGTTGTTAATGAGTCTTCCTCCAATCCTGATGCCTTGTTCTTTTTCATATGGTCAGACTTCTCGGATTAATTGCTCAGCATACTGATTGAATAAGTATGGTGAAAGGATACAACCCTGACCCACACCTTTCCAGATTTTAAAACATGCAGTATCCCCTTGTTCTGTACAAAAGACCGCCTCTTGGTCTATGTACAGATTCCTCATGAACACAATTAAGTATTCTGGAATTCCCATTCTTCACAATGTTAACCCTAATTTGTTATGATCCACACAGTCAAATACCTTTTCATAGTCAATAAAACACAGGTAGACATCTTTCTCATATTCTCTCCTTTAGCCAGGATCCATCTTGATGTCAGCAATAAGTGTGTTTTTCCCTTTTGGTTTTCTAACTCCAGGTCTTTGCACATTTCATTATAATACTTTACTTTTTCTTCTAGAACTTCCCTTTGAAATTTCTGTTCAGCTCTTTTACTTCATCATTTCTTCCATTCACTTTAGCTACTGTAAGTTCAAGAGCAAGTTTCAGAGTCTCTTCTGACATTCATTTTGGTCTTTTCTTTCCTTCTTGTCATTTTGATAACCTTTTGCTTTCTTCATGTATGATGTCCTTTATGTTGTCCCACAACTTGTCTGGTCTTCAGTCATTAGTGTTCAATGCATGAAATCTGTTCTTGAAATGGTCTCTACATTGAGGTGGGATATATTCAAGGTCGTACTTGGGCTCTTGTGAACTTGTTTTAATTTTCTTCAGCTTCAACTGTTGGCCTATGGCTTTATTCTGACTGATGATACTGAGTATCTTCATATCTTTCCAAAGATGTAGTCGATTTGATTCCTGTGTATTCCATCTGGTGGGGTCCACATGTATAGTTACCATTTATGTTGTCAAACAAGGGTATTTCCAATGAATATGGTGTTAGTCTTGAAAATTCTGTCATGCAATCTCTGGAGTCCTATCTATCACCAAGGACATATTTTCCAACTACTGATTCTTCTTCTTTGTTTCCAACTTTTGCATTCCAACCTCCTGTAATTATCAATGCATCTTGATTGCCTGTTTGATCAATTTCAGACTGCAGAAATTGGTAAAAATCTTCAATTTCTTTACCTTTGGCATTAGTAGTTGGTGAGTAAATTTGAGTAATAGTCATATTAATTGGTCTTCCTTGTAGGCATGTGGATATTATCCTATCATTGACAGCGTTGTATTTCAGGATAGATCTTGAAATGTTCTTTTTGACAATGAATGTGATGCCTTTCCTCTTCAATTTGTCATTCCTGGCATAATAGACCATATGATTGTCTGATTCAAAATGGCCAATACCAGTCGCCTTCGTCTCTCTAATGGGTAGGATATCTATCTTTAAGCATTCCATTTCATTTTTGACAACTTCCAATTTTTCTGGATTAACACTTCGTACGTTTCAAGTTCTGTTTATTAATGGCTGTTTGCAGCTGTTTTTTCTCATTTTGAGTCATGCCACATCAGTGAATGAAGGTCCCAGAAGCTTTACTCCGTCCATTTTATTAAGGTCAATTCTACTTCAAGGAGGCATCTCTTCCGCAGTTGTATGTTGAGTATCTTTCAACCTGAGGGGCTCATCTTCTCATACTATATTGTACAATGTTCCACTGCTATTCATAAAGTTTTCACTGGTCAATTTTTTTAGATTGCCAGGTCCTTCTTCTTAGTCTGGAAGCTCTGCTGAAACCTGTCCACCGTGGGTGACCCTGCTGGTATTTGAAATACCAGTGATATAGTTCCAGCATCACAGCAGTACAGCCACCACAGCATGACAAACTGACAGATGAGTGGTGGAGTTTTGCTTTAGAGTCCCATAATTGTGTTCTTAAGAAAACTCATATTCTCAAAAATGCAGTATCTGTAGCACATAATTATAAGCATTCACTCAACACCTGTAGATTGGCTAAGGTTTGACTGATCTAGGCTGCACTTGGCTGGGCTTGGCTGCAAGCTGTAGTTTATGTCCAGGTCTGCTTCACATGTCCCTTATCCTCCTTAGACCAGCAGCTATCCAAGGCATGTTATTCTTATGGTGAAAGGCAGTAGTGTAAAAGGGCAAGCTCAATTGCACAAGCATATGTCAAATCTTTGTTCAAGTTATGTCAGCTAAACACCATTGCCCAAAGAAAGTCACAAGACCAAGCTCCAGGGCAAATGGAAAGGAAATACATTCCTCCCAGTGAAGTAGGGTTGGGGGGAATAAATATTTTCTAAACAGTGATCTAATCTATCATAAACTCTCCTGCCTTCTGATTACATTCTAGGGACTATAGCTGTCCTGCCTTCTGACTACATTCTAGCAACTATAGCTATCTTTCTTGTTATTTGAGCCCTCTAAACTCCTTCCTGCCTCAGAGCCTTTGCATTTATTTTTCCTTCTGCCTTGAACACCTTTCGTCTAGATTTTGTAGACGTTGGCTCCTTTTCATTTAGGAATTACTTTAAGTGCTGCCTGCTCAGGGAAACATTCCCTGCCAAGCTTCATCCCCCTCATCACTCTCTATTATATCACACTTTTATATTTTTATCCTAGCACTTACTGCTAGGTTAAATTAACTTTTTATTTTCCATCTCAGCCTCTGCCCCAAGAATCTTTTTCGTTGTTAGGTGTCATTGAGTCAGTTCCAATTCATAGCAACCCTATGCACAGCAGAATCGAATACTGCTTGATCCTGCACATCCTCACAATTATGGCTATATTTGAGCCCATTGTTATAGCCACCGTGTCAATCCATCTTGTTGAGGGTCTTCCTCTTTTTTGCTGACCCCCCACCAAGCATGATGTCCTTCTCCAGTGACTGGTCTCCAGTGAGAACATGTTCAAAGTACGTGTGACCAAGTCTCACCAACCTCCCTTCCAAGGGGCACTCTGGGTCTAGTTCTTCCAAGACAGATTTGTTTGTTCTTCTGGCAATCCATGGTTTATTCAATATTCTTTGCCAACACCATAATTCAAAGGCATTGATTCTTCTTTGGTCTTCCTCATTCATTGTCCAACTTTTGTATGCATATGAGGCAACTGAAAATATCATGGGTCAGGTGCATCTTAATCCTCAAAGTGACATTTTTGCTTTTTACTGTTTAAAGAGGACTTTTCAGCAGATTTGCACAATGCAACGTGTTGTTTGATTTCTAGATTGCTGCTTCCATTGGGGTTGATTGTAGATCCAAGTTCAAATGAAATCCTTGACAACTTCAATATTTTCTCCGTTTATCATAATGTTGTTTATTGGTCCAATTGTGAGGATTTTTGTTTTCTTTATGTTGAGGTGTAATCAATACTGAAGGCTGTAGTCTTTGATCTTCATCAGTAAGTCCTTCAAGTGGTGGTCCCGTGAATCTAAACTCCATGAATGCAGGAACAGACTCTAGTCTGTCTTGGTCACATTCCACCCCAAGTGCTAGAATAGCACCTGATTCTTAGCAAGCTTGCAGTAAATATTTGTTGAATAAACAAATGAACAACAAAAATAAAACAATATTATTCAAAAGTGACAAAAACATGTCTAAATTCTTCCTCACCTGTCCTTTATTTGACACACTCAGTGCCTCTGTCTTTGCTACCACCTTTGGCCTTGACTTTGTTGGTCTTTTCTGCTTGCAGCTCTATTCATAACCACCAGAGTTAAGCAGAAAAGCATGAAGATAGTTGAGCTGCTGCTCCTCAAAGCTGTGCTCCCTAGGATGCCTGAATGACAACTAAGCCAGTGGTGCTGGCTTGCAAGCAAAGTTTTATAAAATGGATACTAGATGATATCTATGTGTGAATTTAAAAGAGCACCCCCTCTGGGCAAGACAGAGGAGCCTTGCTGGCACAATGGTTAAGCATCCGTCTGCTAACTGAAAAGTTGGCGATTTGAACCTACCCAGAGCTCGATGGGAGAAAAGACCTGGCAGTCTGCTCCAGTAAAGATTACAGCCTAGAAAACCCTATAGGGTAGTTCCACTCTGTCACATATGGTAGCTATGAGTCAAAAACTGACTCAATGACATCTAACAGCAGCAACAATTGGTCAGCACAGCCATAGGATTGAGACTTGCCAGCCGACCATGTCTTTGTGCTAGGAAAAAGCTGTCTCTTCCCTTGGGCACCACTGCCTGTACCAGGGCACAGAGACTAGCAAGTGGAGCATGAACTAGATTTCAGCTCCTCCCACCTCCCACTACCGGGTGCCTTTGTGCTGTGCCTAAACTGAGCAACTGTACTTAGCTGCCTAGGGTTCATGTAGTGCAAATCAAGCTTCTTTTTTTTTTTTTAATTTTTTTAAAATTATACTTTAGATGAAGGTTTACAGAATAGTTTCTCATTAAATGGTCAGTACACATATTATTTTATGACATTGGTTAACAACCCCACAACATGTCAACGCTCTCCCTTCTTCACCTTGGAGGACCTTTTTTTTATTGGTGAAAATATACGTAGCCAAAGATACACCATTTCAGAAATTCCTACATGTACAATTCAGTGACATTGACTATATTCTTCTAGTTGTGCTGCTATTCTCACTATCCTTTTCCAAATTATTTCATCACCATTATTTTCAACTCACTGCCTCCTAGGCTTCCCATCAAGCCTTTTGAGTTACTGTTATCAGTTTGATCTCACATAGATAATAATTTTTTTTTTTGTACTTTAGATGAAGGTTTACAGAACAAATAGTTTCTCATTAAACAGTTAGTACACATACAGCCCTACGACAATGGTTAACAACCCCACGGCATGTCAACACTGTCCCTTCTCGACCTTGGGTTCCCTGTCACTAGCTTTCCTGTCCCCTCCTGCCTTCTAGTCCCTGTCCCTGGACTACTGCACCTCATTAGTCCCGTTTTGTTTTATGGGGCTGGCAAATCATGTTTCTTAATTGATGGAGAAATCCAAATCAGGTTAGCAAATTCTGTGCTGGGAAAAAACTCTTGGCATTTATTGCTCTCCTAGAATGTGCCAGGCATGATGCATATACAGGAGTGAACTAGAAAGGTCATGGCCTCTGACCTCAGGAATTTTAGAGTGTATTGAATAAAATGGGCATTATAACAAATACTTGTAATTAATTGATTATAGTTTTAATAATACAGTCATACAATAGAGGAACATCTAATAGAAAAGAGGAGGATTTAAGTTAAACTGTGGATTGAAGAAGGATTTGCAGAAGAATTTCAATCTGTTTGATGAACTCTATTCACCTAGCCAGAGTCCTGACAGAAGTCCCAGCACGGTGCACCATGGCCTCTGATTGCTAGCATCCCTGGATGCCCACCATGCACCCTGGATGCCCACCATGCACCCTAGATTCCCTTCCACTTGTCTGCCCTCAGCTCTTCTTGGACACTGCACACAAGAACTCCCAGCAATCAGGCCAGTCGCTGCAATTTCCTCTGTCCAGCTTTGTGTGGCTAACCATCCGAGTCGTGGTGTGATTGCAGGGCTAAGCAAAGACAGCCCGTGCCCTGTGATTAGAGCACAGCCCGATTAGCAGGAGTCATGCCATTAATTTCCTTAATTTCCCTTGCAGCAGTAGTGTTTTCAAGGGGTGGACTGCCTGATGTTTGGTGTTAAGGTCATTCCTAGTTGTGAATCTCATATTGGACTTGGAACGTCTTAGAGTCACTGTGCTGAATCAGGTCTAAACAATGATTCTGAGGAGCCCCTTCTTTGGGTTCTCAAAGTGCCTGGGACATCTGGCATGCTAGCACTTCCTCTGTTTTATGCATCTTTGCATTTCTAGGATGAAGTACTTAGTAGATGGGCATAAGCCCAGATTTCTCTACACAGCTCTAAGACCTTCGGTTCTGAACCTCCTATCCCTTCCTCCCCCCTCCTCTTTTTATTGTGGTGAAAATATACACACCAAAACATTCTACAATTTCTATATGTAAAATTCAGTGACATTGATTCAATTCTTCATATTGTGCAACCATTATCACTATCTTTTTCTGAATTATTCCACTACCATTAACATACATGCAATAATCCTTAAGCAAAAACTCTTCCTTTCTGCCTCCCTCCTGCCCCTGGTAACCAGTAATAATCTTTGTTTTCTATATGTTTGCTTATCTCATATGTCTTTGTCATCTAGTGCTGCTATAACAGAAATACCACAAGTGGATGGCTTTAACAAAGACAAGTTTATTTCCCCACAGTAAAGAAGGCTAAAAGTCCAAATTCAGGGCATCACCTCCAGGGGAGGGCTTTATCTCTCTGTCGGCCTTCTTCTCATTTGTGTTCCCCCAGACTAGAAGCTTCTCCACGCAGGGACCCCAGGTTCAAAGGATGCACTCTGCTCCTGGCACGGCTTTCTTGGTGATATGAGGTCCCAGAAAGGGGCTGTAGTGCTGCCGCAGTCCACTTTCGAGTGGCACCTGCATATTGCGCAGAACCATCTGTAAACCAGGCACGAGTTTTCTCTTCCTCAGTCAACTGATCATAAGGAACTCCCCATGAGGCCATAGGTGCAGACTGGGAGATGGAAGATAATGTGACAGGAGTGGAGACCATGGGCATTTGGGCCACTTCCTTATGCAACTTACTTGTGCCTTCGGGTCCTGCTCAGGCCCAATCTCGAATATACCACTTCCATTTAATGATGGAGTGCTGCTGTGTACATCCAACTTTATGGTTCTGTGGGTCAGATAACACCCAGTTCATGATGGGCAGCTCAGGCCTTATGGTGACTTGGTGTCCCATGGTTAAGCGTTCAGTCTCTACTAAGGCTCAGTAACAAGCCAAAGGTTGTTTCTCAAAAGGAGAGTAGTTATCTGCAGAGGATGGCAGAGCTTTGCTCCAAAATCCAAAGGGTCTGTGCTGTGATTCACTGATAGGGGCCTTCCAAAGACACCAAACGGCATCTCTATCTACCACTGACACTTCAGGCACCATTGGATCAGCTGGATCATATGGTCCAAGTGGCAGAGCGGCTTGCACAGCAGCCTGAACCTGTTGTAGAGCCTTCTCTTGTTCTGGTCCCCACTCAAAACTAGCATCTTTTTGAGTCACTTGATAAATAGGCTGGAGTAGCACACCCAGATGAGGACTATGTTGCCTCCAAAATCCATAGAGGCCCACTAGGTGTTGTGCCTCCTTTTTAGTTGTGGGAGCAGCAAGATGTAATAACTTATCCTTCACTTTAGAAGGAATGTCTCGACATGCCCCACACCACTGGACCCCTAGAAATTTCACTGAAGTGGAAGGTGCCTGAATTTTTTTGGGCTTAATCTCCCACCCTCTAGCATACAAATGTTTTACCAATAAGTCCAGAGTCATTGACACTTCTTCCTTACTAGGTCCAATCAGCATAATGTCATCAATGTAACGGACCAGTGTAACGTCTTGCGGAAAGGAAAGGCAATCAAGGTCCCTACGAACTAAATTATGACATAGGGCTGGATAACTGATGTAGCTCTGAGGTAGGCAAGTGACGGTGTATTGTTGGCCTTGCCAGCTGAAGGCAAACTGCCTCTGGTGGTTCTCTGAAACAGGTACGGAGAAAAAGGCATTAGCCAGGTCAATAGCTGCATACCAAGTACCAGGAGATGTATTAATTTGCTCAAGCAATGAAACTACATCTGGAACAGCACCTGCAATTGGAGTCACCACTTGGTTAAGTTTTCTATAATCTACTGTCATTCTCCCAAGATCCATCTGTTTTTTGTATAGGCCAAATAGGCAAATTGAATGGGGATGTGGTGGGAATCACCACCCCTGCATCCTTCAAGTCCTTAATGGTGGTAGTAACCTCTGCAATCCCTCCAGGAATGCGATATTGCTTTTGGTTTATTTTCCTAGGTAGGGGCAGTTCTAATGGCTTCCACTTGGCTTTCCTGACCATAATAGCCCTTACTCCATATGTCAGGGATCCAGTGTGGGGGTTTTGCCAGTTGCTGAGTATATCTATTCCAATTATGCATTCTGGAACTGGAGAAATCACTACAGGATTGGTTCAGGGACACACTGGACATACTGTGAGATGGACATGAGCCAAGACTCCATTAATAACCTAACCTCCATATGCCCCCACTCTGACTGGTGGGCGACAGTGACGTTTTGGGTCACCTGGAATTAGTGTCAGTTCAGAGCCAGTATGCAGTAATCCCTGAAAAGTCTGATTATCTCCTTTTCCCCAATGAACAGTCACTCCTGTAAAAGGCCACAGATCCCTTTGCGGGAAGGCTGAGAGAAAGATTAACAGTAAAAATTTTTGGCAGTGTATTGGAGTCCTTCCTCAAGGGGACCCAGCCTCCCCTTCATTCAAGGGGTTGTGGGTCTTTAAACTTGCTCAAATCTGGGAGTTGATTGAGGGACCGTGACTCTCTATTCTGGTGATTCGAGTTAGACTGCTGTTCACCTGACCTAGAATTCATCCGTTTGTACAGCTCAAGTAAATATTTAGTAGATTTCCCAACTATTTCACTCCTAGGGACACCATGACTAAGTAGCCAATGCCATAAATCTATATGAGTCAGACTATTTTGATTACTGCCTTGACTCCGCTGTCCATTACTGTAACCACACCTACCTTGTCTTTGTTGACTGAGTGCAGCCACTTGTCCCATACTACCATGGGGTCCAATCAGCCCCATTGTAGTTAGGTGTCCTAATTCAGTTAGGGCGGTTCCCACTGTCAAATCTGATTTACATAAAATAGCAATCACAACAGTCTTCAAGGATGCTGGAGCTCCCTTTACAAATTTGTTCCTCACAGATGAGGTAAAAGGTGTGTCCTCAGGGCATTTCATATAGGGGTCTAACCTGATAAATCCACTCTAGTATGACAATTTCTCTAAGCCTATGGATACTTTCTTCTATAGTATACCAAGGCAGGTCTGGCACTTCAACCTGATTCAGTGTAGGCTACCTCGTAATCCATGCTTCAGCAACCAAACCAAACAAACTCTTAGATCCTTTCCTGACTTCCCAAGCTGAAACATTGAGTGAAGAATCTGTGCTTAGTGGACCCATATCAATAAACTCAGATTGATCCATCTTTATGTTCCTTGCACCATTATCCCACACCCTTAATAGCGATTCCCACACATATTCCCCAGGTTTCTGTTTGTGCATATTAGAAAACTCAAGTAGTTCTTTTGGAGTGTAGCATACCTCCTCCTGGGTCACACTCTGTACTTCACCTTTTGGGGCTTGCTGGGACTTAAGTCTAGTTATATGTCTAGAAGCTAGAATCGGTAGTGTGGAATTGTTTGGGGAACATTCAGCATTGTCTCATAAAGCATCTACCTCAGGCGATGCCCCAGGCAATGACTCAGGCAAGGGCTCTTTAGAAGCAGCTGGGCTAGAGCTGATCTCATTAGATGGGAGTGGAGGGCCTAATGGTTTTCCTGGGCAGGGTGGTGTAACAGACAAACATGAAATAAGCTCTTCAGGTGGGAGTGGTTCTGTTGGCAGGAGTGATTCAACAGAATTTAGGGGCTCAGTATCTCCAGCTCCCTGATCATCTGCCCATATGTCCCCATCCCAAGTTTTGGGATCCCATTTCTTCCCAATCAATGCTCTTACTTTAATTTCAGACACCTCTCGACGCTGGCAGTTGAGCTGGCGTTGTAATTCAGCCACTCTTACAATAAGAGTCTGGGCTTGGCTTTCAGCAATTTCAGCTCTGTTGCTACAAGAAATTAGGCTTTCCTTCAAAGCACAAGTGGAAGCCTTGAGGTCATTTATGCAGCACTTGAGCTTTGACTCTGAAACCTTGAGCTTTGACTCTGAAGCCCTGAGCACATCTCTTTCTTTTACCAGTTTGTCTAGTGAAAGTAGGACCAACCAACCAGCTTCCCTATAATTCTCATTCTGACAAAGCTGTAGAAAGACATCACACGTGTGTTCACCCAGAGGCTCGCCTTTCACCAATACCTGATCTACTGGTGGTGATATTTTGCATATTTGTATCGCCACCTCACTCCATGGCCTAGCAGTGCCCGCTTTACTGCTGGAAGCAGAGTCATCAACATCTTTAAGACTAACCAGATGTGAGAACCAATTTAGAAAACTCATCCTTACGATTTTGTTTCTCTAGAACCACTCTCGGTACCAAATGTCTTAGGCTGGGTTCTCTAGAGAAGCAAAACCAGTAAAGCGTATAAATATATATAAAGAGAGATTTATATCAAGGAAATAGCTCACACAATTGTAGAGGCTAAAACATCCCAAGACCACAGATCAGGGTAGAGGCCTCTTCCAGTTCACGTAATCGCAGAAGATGGTGAACCTAAGGTCGGCAGGTTGGAGAGGGGCTCCCGCTCACAGGCTGTGAAGGTCAGTGAATTCCAAGATCAGCAGACAAGACCGCAAGGTTTCTCCTAATTCACGTAGCTGCAGGGGCTGGCAAACCCAAGGTCAGCAGCTCGGGGAACTGGACTCTTGCTCGCAGGCCGAGAAGTTCAACGAATTCCAAGATCAACAGGTAAGCTGCTAGCTCAAGTCCCACGAACCGGAGGTGAGACAAGAGGCAGCTGCTGAGTCTGGAACAAGTCAAAAACCTTGGCAAGGCGAGCATGCCAAAAGTAACTGGTGGAAGGCAGAGAAATGAAACTGAGAGGGTGGTGAGCTGCCACAGGCCCCACCTCCTCCAGTGCCATTCAGCAGATTCCATCATGGGGGTGATCACAACATTACACAACTGCTAAAACACTGAGAATAATGGTCTAGTCAAGTTGACATACAATCTTAACCATCACATCATATAAGTGAGATCATACATTATTTGTCCCTTTGCAACTGACTTATTTCATTCAACATAATGGTTTTCAAGGTGCGTCCATGTTGTAGCATGCATCAGAATTTCATTTCTCTTTGTGGCTGAGTAATATTCCATTGTGTGTATATGCCACATTTTGTTTATACATTCATCTGTTGATGGACATTTAGGTTCTTTCCACCTTTGGGCTACATCCCTTCCTTTTTGTCTCCTCAATCCAAGGGGTGGTAACTGCTTGCTAAAGTGTCTACTATCTGGTTCTCCCAGCATCCCTTTTTCACTCTTTCAGTCTTCCAACAATTCTGTAATCTATTCTTCATATTAAAGTCACTATCTCTGAAATATCTAGCATGGTTTTTGTTTTTCTGATTGTACCCTGACTGATACAGAAAGTCAAAACAAATGTGTTTTGATCTCAACTGAACTTGATCTCTCTGTGTGAAGCAGTTGTTGTATAAGAATTTTTTTTTGAGAAAGGGATTCTGGGTGCAACTCAGACTTTAAACAAACCATTTCACTCTGTGTTGTGGTTCTCTGTTTATTTACCTGCAAAATGAGGAATTGATCTTGATCACCTCTAGAATATCTTTCATCTCAATATTGTATGATTTTGTGGTTTAATCATTTCAGCCTCATCCCCAATTTCATGTGAACAGTCCATTACATCTTCCAGTTTTCTCTTTAGCTGATCTCATTGTCCTTCCTTATCACTTCAGAAACTTCTTTTCCTCTCTCACAAACACTGCTTTCCTTTTCTAGAACAATCTCTGTAGCCTAGTTCCAGTTAAGTTGTCTCTTGGCTAGACTTTTTTTCCCATGGAGAATTTAACCATCCCTGAAAAAATTGTCTCTTTTTCTCTAATGCAGTCTAAGGATGGCTTTGATTCATGTGTGGGCTCAATGAGTTCCTGAAGTCTTCTCCAACCCTGTGAGTTTTACACCAAACCACTTTCTGTCTTACTATGACGCTACATGTTTTAGTTATTACTGCTGGCAAGTAAATATCCCGTCTACACACTCTTTCTGACATGGAGCAATAATAACAACAATACAGAGAATGGACTAAATGCATAACAGATGCCCAAGTGCAATTTGAGGTGAATGATCGAAGATAAGGAACTGTTATCACCTACCTCACAACCATGTCCAGCCAGTATCTGAGATAATTTGTATGAGAATGTGGAACAAGCCCTCAACCAACCTTAAGAATCTTAATGCAAGAAATATTATACCTTAATTTTGGTTAGACCAGTGATATGCTCAGGTTACCCCCCAGTAGTTTTAAGCATGTGTTCATGTTAGAACTTGATTCATCTCTATGACAAGTTGGCCCGATTCTTAGTTTTGGAGAGCCATGCCAGACCTTGGGCCAGAAAGATTGAAGCAGTTGGTTTGGGATCCTCATTGATGAGCCACACTCTTCAGTGAGATGCCATTAGGCCATACACTGGAACCACAGCAACCACTGAATTAGAAACTGAAATCATTGTTGAGGGGATGATGAAGAAGAGAAACAAAGAACACAGTCCTAGAAATTATTGGTAATTTTTTCTATCTTCAGACATCCTGTAAGATACCCCTTTGCAGTGGAAGAATGTTGTTCTTTGGATGCCAGATTTAAATCTCTCCAACTGTGTTTTAGGTGAGCTCCATCTTTTGTCTTGCTTACTTTGGACACATCATCAGGAAAGACCAATTGTTAGAAAAGGACATCATGTTTAGTAAACTAGAGGGTCAGAGAAAATGAGAGAAATCCTCATTAAGATTGATTGACACAATAGCCACACAGTGGACTCAAACATACCAACAATCATGAAGATGGCACAGGACTAAGTAATGTTTAGTTCTGTTATCCATTATTTTACTGCAGTGACCATATGGTTGTCATGACTCACTGTCAATTAACAACAACATCCATTGTCCTAAGAGGCAATGGATAAGGACTGAAGACCCTTATTTTTCTCATATCTGCGCTGGTGACCAACACCCCTGCTAGCCTTTTAGGGTGTTCTTCAAGCACCACCTAACACATTCAACAACCCACCGGAGATTTGGGAGAGTGTGAAAAGGAGGGGTAGACTTGAGCTTGAATGGCAAATACTGAGAGAACTTTCCCAGCTCTAGATCTAAGAGAAGGACAATGTCTTGTGTGAACATATCTGCTGTCATTTCTCCAATTTACATTATTATCTTACAAGTAGTTTCATTTCAAACCTCTCAGAGATCTCTTTATCTACCTGATAAATTCTTCCTCAAGACACTCCATTGGGAAAGAGGGTTCCCTGAGATCTAATATTGTGAAAGGCATGAATTGTATCAGTAGCCCTGGGCTTGTATAAATGGATACACATTAGAGGAATCATCTGGTGGCTAACAATGTGGTCATAGCACCCCTCAGGAAGAAAAAGACACAGTGGTATTGAGCATGTGACTCTACTCTCAGGTCCAGGCCTTGGCAAAATTTTTCAGTAGGTAAAATTCATCTTCTACCCTTTAATCATTTCTTTTCTTCCCTTAAAGGATGTCTTATCTCTGTTCTTTCTCTCTTAGCCTGATATCCTCATTTCCTTTCTTCCTTGAAAAATCTCTTTTCAGTAAGGGATCTAATAAACTCACTTTCATTGAGTTATGTAGGACAGATGAGACTTAATGTGTCCATTATAATCAGTTGAGAGAAAAGATAAGAAAACAAGATGGGGTGGGGGAAGTACCCAGAGTAGCTTGCATTTAAAAGGAAATAAACTCTTAAATGGAAGATGGAAATATCTAATTGCAGAATTGAAGACATCAGTGAATTGGTCAGGAACCTTTTTAAAACCCCAGTATTATTTTACTGCAGTGACCACCTGTTGGTTAATCTTATCCAACTCTGATAGCCCCAACTACAGAGATCAAAGTGGACATCTCTAATCCTAGGAGTTTGATCATTTGTTTGTTCTTCATTCTGGCTTGATATTGTGAGAATTTGGCTCTGCAATATGGTAGATATTGTCCAGTTTAACATGGGAAAGTCACTGGTATTATTATACATATCACTGACACTCTTAAACAAGCACACATTGTGATGTAATCAAACACAAGTTTATTTTTTGTCTCCCACTACACCTTTAAAGTATATTTGGCAAAGGAGTCTTTTACAATGTGACTGAATGAAAACTTTGCAGGTCTCTTGACCTTCTCATTCCTCTTAGGTTATAGGTATCCCAAAAGTATCTCAGTTCATTAATCAGAATGTCCATGAGAAGACATTGATCAAAATTATGGAGCTGATTACAGTGAAGTTATTTTTCATATTGGCAGCTCTCTAGAAGAAGTGGTTCCTGAAGGTCCCCAGTAACCCCGTGGAATCCCCTCTCACGAGGATTTAAGTAAAGAAGGTAATGCTTTTTGTTCTTCCTATTTGGAAAATTAGGAACTCAAAGAATGGTACAGAGCTCTTTACAAAGAAACATCCCCATTCTTCATTGTTGATGGAGTCCAGTGATTGAACTAGTTTGCCATCATTTCTTTTGTAAATTATGCATATGACTATTAATCCCACACTCCCTTTGGTAAATTGTATCTATCCTAGAGATTGTTGTTATTAGTCTCCATCAAGTTGGCTCCAACTCATGGCAATCACGTGTACAACAGAATGAAACATTACCTGGCCCTGTACTATGTTCAAGATTGTTACTATGCTCAAGTCCATGTCCTAGAGATGCTTAAAATTAAGACAGGAATAATCCCATTCTATTATCCTCCTATATCAATAAACTAATATTACCCTAAAGATTTCAATTTTTAAGTTGAGATTGGTTAGGGACCTACTGATCAGACACTCTGTCTTATAGCTACAAACACAAAACTGGTACTTTATGTCCAAATAATCGATACATGGAATAAGAAAGGCAACTATTAATTAGCCATCTATTAGATATCATAGAGATTTTTGTTTGCTGTTAATTTAAATTTTTCTTTCTGCATTGAAGTTTCTTGGGATAGTCTGTAAAATTTTTATCATCATGGATCATGTTTCTGTAAGCCTTATTCTTAACCCCTGGAAAAGTGAAATTGGAATAATCATCAATAAAAATGTTCCCAAGCCTGACTGCCACCATCCATTTCCTTTTATGCCACCCTGAATCTCAAGGCAAATTGCATATGATTCAGAGAAGTGTAATAGCTATTTTAGTTTTTGATCCTACAGACAGAAGGGTGAAACACAGATACTCTCCAATGTGCAACTCAATGAAAAAAGTACTAAAAATCAATCCATTATCTCATTCCACCAGTGCTACACCTAATCAAATGCCATATCAACATCAGCACATTGCAATTATTTTGCTTTTGTTTTGTAATGCATAATTTGGATTTTAAAACTATTTAAATTGGTGTAATACTGTTCACATATTACATAATTCAAGGACTATCTAAATTTTACAGGAGGCAAAATGTAGGTTCTATAACTTGTTTTTGTTTTTATTATTATTATTATTTTTACTTTTTTTTATTGTAGTAAAAATATACATGACATATCATCAGGCACATTACTATTCCACTTAATGATTGCAATGCTAAAGGTCATGGTAGTGGTAGAAGTGAGACAATCATCACAATTTGTGGTGAAAGTAAAATTGGAGGTAGCAATGTAACTACCACACTCATTCCTACCAGGTAACTAGTCACCATGAGTGGTTCTCTTTCATTCCTTCCTAGCTCATGTTTTACTTTTGCAAAAGAAGATCTTTTAGAATGCTGCAAATATATGGCATGAATTTGTAGATTGCTTATATCACAGCTTCTTTGTGTTATTTCACACATCTGTTGATAAATCTTCTATTAAACTCATCCTAGAGGGTGTGATTAATTCAGTTAACCCTCCATTATTTGGGGCTTCATTGTGAAGAGAACTGTACTTACACTGTTATTCAGCATAACTAAAACCCGGTTGCCATTGAGTCAATTCCAACTCATATTGACCCTATAGGGCAGGGTACAACTACCTCATAGGGTTTACAAGGCTTTAAATCTTTACAGAAGCAGACTGCCACATCTTTCTCTCCAGTGGCAGCTGGTGAGTTTGAACCACTAACATTTTGTTAGCAGCTGAGCTCTTTAACCGATGAGCCACAAGGGCTCCTTCTTATTCTGTGTGTGTGTGTGTGTGTGTGTGTGTGTGTGTGCCCACACGCACAAGCTGTTGAGTTGGTTCTGACTCATAGTGACCCTATGTACAACAGAATGAAACACTGCCTGGTCCTGCGCCATCCTCACAATTGTTGCTATGTTTAAGCCCATTGTTATAGCCGCTCTGTCAATCCATTTTGTTGAGGGTCTTCCTTTTTTTCACTGACCCTCTATCTTACCAAGCATGATGTCTTTCTCCAGGGACTGGGCCCTCCTGATAATGATGTCCAAAGTATGTGAGATGGAGCATCCCCACCCTTGCTTCCAAGGAGCACACTGGCTGCACTTCTTTCAAGACAGATTTGTTCATTCTTCTGGCAGTCCATGATATATTCAATATTCTTCCCCATCGCCATAACTGAAAGACATCAATTCTTCTTTGGTCTTCCTTATTCATTGCGCAGCTTTCGCATGCATACGAGGCGATTGAAAATACCTTGGCATGGGTCAGGCGCACCTTAGTCTTCAAGGTGACATCTTTGCTTTATAACACTTTAAAGGGATCTTTTGTGGCAGATTTGCCCAATCCAATATGTCATTTGAATTCTTGACTGATGCTTTCATGGCTGTTGATTGTGGATCCAAATAAGTGAAATCCTTGACAGTTTTTTTTTTTTAATTTTTATTTTTGCTTGTTGTAGTTTAAATGGAGTTTACATTTCAAGTTAGTCTCCCATACAAAAATTTATACATACATTGTTATGTGACCCTAATTGCTCTCCCCATACTGTGACAGCACACTCCTCCTTTCCACCCCTGATTCCCCAAGTCCATTCAACCAGCTCCTAACCCTCTCTGCCTTCCCATCTCACCGCTGGACAGAAGCTGCCCATTTAGTCTCTTGTATCTACTTGATCTAAGAGGCACACTCCTCGCGAGTATCACTTTATGTCCCATAGTCCAGTCCAATCCCTGTCTGAAGAGTTGGCCTCAGAAATTGTTTTAGTTCTAGGCTGATAAAGAATCCAGTGGCCATGCTTTCTGGGGTTCCTCCAGTCTCAGTCAGACCATTAAGACTGGTCTTCTTACTAGAATTTGAGTTCTGAACCCCACCTTTCTCCTGCTCCATCAGGGACTCTCTGTTGTGTTCCTTGTCAGGGTGGTCATTGTTGGCAGCTGGGCACCATCTAGTTCTTCTGGTCTCAGGATGATGAAGTCTTTGGTTTATGTGGCCCCTTCTGTCTTTTGGGCTAATACTTTCCTTGTGTCTTTGGTGTTCTTCGTTCTCCTTTACTCCAGGTGGTTGGGGCCAATTGATGCATCTTAGATGGCCACTTGCAAGCTTTTAAGACCCCAGATGCCACTCACCAAAGTATGATGCAGAACATTTTCTTAATAAGCTTTGTTATGCCAGTTGACCTAGATGTACCCTGAAAGCATGGTCCCCAGGCCCCTACCCCTGCTACTCTGTCCCTCAAAGTGTTTGATTGTATTCAGGAAACTTCTTAGCTTTGGTTTAGTCCAGTTGTGCTGACTTCCCCTGTAGTGTGTGCTGTCCTTCCCTTCACCTAAGATAATTCTTATCTACTATCTAGTTAGTAAATAACCCTCACCCTCCCTCCCCACCCTTGTAACCATCAAAGAATGTTTTCTTCTGTGTTTAAACCTTTTCTTGAGTTCTTATAATAGTGGTCTTATACAATGTTAGTCCTTCTGTGGCTGACTAAATTCACTCAGCATAATGCCCTCCAGATTCCTCCACGTTATAAGATGTTTCAACGCTTCATCTTTGTTCTTTATCATTGCACAGTATTCCATTGTGTGGATATACTGTAATTTGTTTATCCATTCGTCCGTTGACAGGCACCTAGGCTGTTTCCATCTTTTTGCTATAGTGAACAGTGCTGCAATGAACATTGGCGTGCATATATCTATTCGTGTGATGGCTCTTATTTCTCTAGCATACATTCCAAAGAGTGGGATAGCTGGATCTTATGGTACTTCTATTTCTAGCTTTTTAAGGAAGTGCCAAATCGATTTCCAAAGTGGTTGTACCATTTTAAATTCCCACCAATAGTGTATCAAGTGTTCCAGTCTCTCCACAACACCTCCAGCATTTATTATTTTGTGTTTTTTGGATTAATGCTAGCCTTGTTGGGATGAGATGGTATTTCATTGTAGTTTTGATCTGCATTTCTCTAATGGCTAATGATCGTGAGCATTTCTTCATGTGTCTGTTAGCTGCCTGAATATCTTCTTTGGCGAAGCGCCTGCTCATATCCTTTGCCCATTGTTTAACTGGGTTATTTGCCTTTTTGTTGTTGAGGTTCTGTTCCATTGGTCTATGTATCTGTTGTTGTACCAGTACCAGGCTGTTTTGACTACTGTGGCAGTATAATAGGTTCTAAAATCAGGTACTGTGAGGCCTCTCACTTTGTTCTTCTTCTTGAGTAATGCTTTATTTATTTGGGGCCTCTTCCCTTTCCATATGAAGTTGGTGATTTGTTTCTCCATCTCATTAAAAAAATGCCAGTGGAATTTGGATTGGGATTGCATTGTATCTGTAGCTCTCTTTGGGTAGAATTGACATTTTCACAACGTTGAGTCTACCTATCCATGAGCAAGGTGTGTTTTTCCACTTATGCAGGTCACTTTTGGTTTCTTGCAGTAGTGTCTTGTAGTTTTCATTGTATAGGTCTTTTACATCTCTGGTTACATTTATTCCTAAGTATTTTATCTTCTTGGGGGCTATTGTAAATGGTATTGATTTGGTGATTTCCTTTTTGAGGTTCTCTTTGTTGGTGTAAAGGAATCCAACTGATTTTTGTATGTTTATCTTGTATCCTGAAACTTTGCTGAAATCTTCTATTAGTTCCAGTAGTTTTCTTGTGGATTCTTTGGGGTTTTCTGTGTATCAGATCATATCATCTGCAAATAGAGATACTTTGACTTCTTCCCTACCAATTTGGATACCTTTATTTTTTTTTTCTAGCCTAATTGCTCTGCCTAGGACCTCCAGCACAATGTTGAATAAGAGTGGTGATAAAGGGCATCCTTGTCTGGTTCCTGTTCTCAAGGGGAACGCTTTCAGACTCTCTCCATTTAGGGTGATGCTGGCTGTTGGCTTTGTTGTAATGATCGATAAGTATGAGTTTAATGCTGTCATTTTGATGACTTTTTTTGTGTGTTGTTCACAGTTTCTTTTTTCCACTTAATTTTTTGTGCTGAGTCATTTTTCTTTATGTATTTTCTTTTCATCTTTTTCATTGTTGTTGATTTTACATTTACTGAGTCTTTATATTTTTCTAGTTTTTTATTTTGACTTGTAAGATTGTTAGTTTCCTTTGTGGTTACCTTAATATTTCCCCCTATTTTTCTAAGTTTATACCAGTCTTTTGTTTCTTTATATCACCTTGACTTCCTCTCCATATGAAAAATCTATGTCGACATTTTTTAAGTCCCTCTTTTTTGTTTCAGTGTTGTCATCTTTTACATATTGCAATCTGTTTCCCTATTTTCAGTGTTTTAGCTTTGATTTACTTTTGTGACTTCCCTATCTGGGTTGATATCTGGTTGCTCTAGCCTGTGTTCTAGTCTTGGGTTGTTATCTGATGTTGCTGATTTTCTAACCAGAGGACTCCCTTTAGTATTTCTTATAATTTTGGTTTAGCTTTTGCGAATTCCCTAAGCTTCTGATTATCTGGAAATGCCCTAATTTTGCCATCATATTTGATAGACAATTTTGCTGGGTATATAATTCTTGGTTGGCAGTTTTTTTCCTTCAAGGCTTTATATATGTCATCTCATTGCCTTCTTGCCTACATGGTTTCTGCTGAGTAGTCTGAGCTTATTCTTACTGACTCTCCTTTGTAGATGACTTTTCGTTCATCCCTAGCCACTCTTAAAATTCTCTGTTTATCTTTGGTTTTGGCAAGTTTGTTTACAATATGTCTTGGTAACTTTCTTTTGGGATCTACATTTTGTGGGGTTTGATGAGCATCTTGGATAGATATCGTTTCATCTTTCATGATATCAGGGAAGGTTTTTGCTAACAAATCTTCAACAATTGTCTCTGTATTTTCTGTTATCCCCCCCATTCTGTTACTCAAGTCACTCGTAGGTTATTCCTTTTGAGAGTCCCACATAATTCTTAGGGATTCTTCATTTTTTTAAATCCTTTTATCTGATTTTTCCTCAAATAAGTTGGTGTCAAGTGCTTTATCTTCAATTTCACTTATTCTGACTTCCATTACCTCAGTTCTACTCCTATGATTTTGTATTGAGTTGTCTAATTCTAAAATTTTGTTGTTAATCTGGATTTCTGATTGCTGTCTTTCTATGGATTCTTGCAGCCTGTTAAATTTGTCATTATGCTCTTCTCTAATCTTTTTAATTTCCTCTATTGAGTGGTCTGCATTTTGCTTAATTTCCTTCCTAATTTCTTGAAGAGTTCTTTATATTAATCTTTTGTATTCTGCCTCCGGTAATTCCAAGAAATTTTCCTCCTCTGGAAAATTTCTAGATTCTTTATTTTGGGAGATTGCTGAAGCCATCATGAATTGCCCCTTTATGTAATTTGATACTGACTGTTGTCAAGCCATCAGTAAGTTATTATATATTTTTTTTTATGTTTGCTTATTGTGTTCTGGCTTCTTGTTTTGTTTTGATATGCCAAAATAGGCTGCTCATATGAGCTAGTTTGATTAATGGCACCTTTGAAGCTCTAATGTCCTGTCACCAGGTTGTTAGATCTGTTACTAGGTATGTGAGCTCAGGAGTCCACCCACTCCTCCAGTATGGTTTCCGCTTAGTTGCCCAGGTAGATAGTCACCAAGTGTGTAGGGTAGGCTCTCACTTACAGTCCTAGACAGGCATGGGTGCATCTGACTGCAGCAGGGGGACACACTCTGAGCAAGGCAGGGGACTGACAGCCCCCCCGAGTGTCCAGGAGGAAGGCATGTCCCTGTTCCCTAGAGCACGTAGGTGGGTGGACTTTGCAACCAGACTATGAGCACCTAATGTTCTTGCTGTAAAGACTGGGAGGGCATCTCTTATTCATGGACCTGTATTACAGGTGGCTAGGTGGCATGGATGGAGCCACCAGTCTTCAGGCTCCTGATGTGGGTAGGTGAAGACCCTGTTTAATGGGCAAAGCAGTGTCAAATGTCAAGCACCTGCCACTTCACAGCTGAAACAGTTGAAGTTAGACTTCTGGTATATACCCTGTTGTACTATGGTAATGAGGGCCTACACTGTTGAAATGGTCCCACATGAGTCTATGCAGGGCGAAAGGCAGTCAAAGTCCGTGGATCCCTTATGCCTGTGTCTAGGCAAAGGAGCTGTGCCTACCCTGGGTTCCTGGCTAAGGGAGTTTGCAGTTTATTTTTTACCATTTGTTAATTTGTTCACTGTCTGTCTTAGTCATCTAGTGCTCTAACAGAAATACCACAAGTGGATGGCTTTAACAAAGAGAAGTTTATTCTCTCAGTCCTGTAGTCTACAAGTCCAAATTCAGGGCATCAGCTCCAAGGGAATGCTTTCTCTGTTGGCTCTGGAGGAAGGTCTGTGTCATCCATCTTCCCTTGGTCTGGAAGATCCTTGTGATGCATCAGTCTTCCTTTGGTCTGGAAGCATCTCAGTGCGGGAACCCCAGGTCCAAACGACACGCTCTGCTCCCAGCACTGCTTTCTTGTTGGTATGAGGTTCCCATGTGTCTCTGCTAGCTTCTCTTGTTTATATCTCAAAAGAGCTTTGATTAAGACACTATCATCTTGTAAACCTCATCAGTATAATCTCATCACAGTGATAGAATTTACAACACATAAGGAGATCACATATAACCTCATCGTAGTGATAGAGTTTACAACACATCAGGAAACCACATCAGGTTACACAATCATACAATACTGGGAATCATGACCCAGCCTAGTTGACAGATATTTTTGGGGGGCACAATTCAATCCATGACACTCTCCAAGGCAGGGAGAATGGCTCTGGGTGTGTGACAGATCTTACTTCTGGCCCAAGGGATTTGGCTGTTACTGAAGCTGGTCCAGGACCCAGTGCAGAGCAGGGAGCAAGGAGGTAAATGGGAGAGTGGTTTCTCCCTAAGAGGGGTGTTTTTGACCCACGCAGTAAGCTGTATGCAAGTACTTATCTTTCCCTGATCCAGGACTGCTTTTCACTGGTTCTAGGTGGCTGCATAGACTCTCTGGTGCTGGGTCTCTCCTGGTGTGGAAAACGCACTGCCTGAGGACCGCTTCTTGCCTGTTTCACCCCCGAGCTGATCAGGCCTGAAGGGCTCAGGATCTCACCAGGTCAGGACTGGCAACTCCTCAGTGCTTCTAAACCGTCTCTCCATCCCCCGCCACTCAGTCAGGTTCCTCAACTCTGCCTTTGATGTTCAGGGCTCCCATACTGCCGTATATAATTGATTCACTTGTTTTTTCGGGTCTTTGTTGTAAAAGCATCCACTGGAAGTGTCTGACTACTCCGCCATCTTGGTCCTGCCTCAGACTCTGACTGAAATCCTTGATAGTTTTAATTTTTTCTGTTTATCATGATGTTGTTATTGGTCCAGTTGTGAGGATTTTTTTTTTTTTTATGTTGAGGTGTAATCCATACTCAAGGCTGTAGTGTTTGTTCTTCATCAGTAAGTATTTCAAGTCTTCTTCACTTTCAGCAAGTAAGGTTGTGTCATATACACATACCAGGTTTGTTAAAGACTCTTCCTTCAATCCTGATGCCTTGTTCTTCTTCCTATAGTTCAGCTTCACAGATTATTTACTCAGGATACATATTGAATAAGTATGGTGAAAGGATACAACCCTGACCCACACCTTTCCTGATTTTAAACTACACAGTATCCTCTTGTTCTGTTCAAATGACTGCCTCCTTATCTAGTACAGGTTCCTCATGAGCGCAATTAAGTGTTCTGGAATTCCTATTCTTTGCGATGTTATCCATAATTTGTTATGATCCACACAGTTGAATACCTTTGCATAGTCACTAAAACACAGGTAAACATCTTTCTGGTATTCTCTGCTTTCAGGCAAGATTCATCTGACATCAATGATATCCTTGTTCCATGTCCTCTTCTGAATCCAGCCTGAAGTTCTGGCAGTTCCCTATCATGTACTACTGTAACTATTTTTGAATTATGTTCAGCAAAATTTTGCCTGCTTGTAATATTAATGATAATGTTCAACAATGTCATGGTTTGAATTATGTCCCCCCAAAAATGTATGAATTTGGCTGGGCCATGATTCCCAAAATTGTGTGGTTGGCCTCCATTTTGTGATTGTAATTTTATGTTAAAGAGGATTAGGGTGGGATTGTAACACCACTCTTACCCAGGTCACATCCCTGATCCAATGTAAAGGGAGTTTCCCTAGGATGTGGCCTGCACCACCTTTTACCTTACAAGAGATAAAAGGAAAGGGAAGCAAGCAGAGAATTGGGGACATCATACTACCAAGAAAGCAGTACCAGGAGCAAAGCATGTCCTTTGGACCTGGGGTCCCTGCGCTGAGAATCTCCAAGTCCAGGGGAACACTGATGAGAAGAAGGCCGACAGAGAGACAAAGCCTTCCCCTGGAGCTGATGCACTGAATTTGAACTTGTAGCCTAATAGACTGTGAGAGAATAAATTTCTCCTTATTAAAACTATCCACTTGTGGTATTTCTGTTACAGCAGCACTAGATGACTAAGACAGACAATTTCCATATTCTGTTGGATTACCTTTCCTTGGAATGGGCACAAATATAGATCTCTTCCAGTCAGTTGACCGGGTAGCTGTCTTCCACGCAAGCCACCACAGTATGACAAACTGAGAGACAAATGGTGGTTATTCAGCATAACACTTGCCAAGTTCCTTTATTGATATTATTGAGATTTATTATTGACTTTTACTCCCAGGCATTCCCCACTCCATTAAGAGTTATTTAAAACCAAATATAAGCGTCCCTCCCCTCTTACTCTGATTCTATTGTCATCCATTTGCTTTTATGTGCTTTCTCATTATGAAAGATATTCTTCTAATAATGGCCAAAGTTCACATTTAGCACTGCCTAAAGACCACGGTTTGCATTTGGCTACTAACTGAAAAGTTGGGGGTTTGAACTGACCTAGCGGCACCATGGAAGAAAGGTCTGGCAATGTGCTTCCATAAAGATTACATCCAAGAAAACCCTATGGAGGTTGGTTTTACTCTGTAACACATGGGGTCTTCATGAGTCAGAATCAACTTTATGGCAACAGACCATGAGGCTGTCCCTGAGTGGTACTCAACAACTAACCAAAAGGTTGGCTGTTTGAACCCACCCGTAGGCTCCTCAGAAGAAAGGCATGGCAATCTGCTTCTGAAAGATCACAGCCTTGAAAACCCTATGGAGAGCATTTCTATTCTGCAACACATGGGATTGCCATGAGTTGGAATCAACTCAAGAGCAACTGGTTTGGTTTTGGTTAAAAAATTGGTTTTGGAACCCAGGCTATGGTGAAGTGATTGGCATAGGCCAATGTAGTCAGTGGAAATGAAGAGATAAGAAAATATAATGAACTGATTCATGAGATAGTAAATCTTTTGATTTAATAGATGCATGAACGGTGAATCTATATACCACTTGTGATGGTTTTAAAATATGCCCACAAATTCTCTGGTACTCCTCCCTTCAAGAGGTGGCATTTAATCCCTCTTACCTTGAGTGTGGGCTGAACTTGGTGACTCACTTCCAGTGAATTGCATACGGTGGATATGATCATGTGTAACTTTATAAAAGGCATCGCAACTTCAACCTTTCTCTCTTGGATTACTCTCTCCAGGGGTAGACAGCCTGGGGACACATCAAGCAGCCTATGGAGAGGCATATGTAGCTAGGAATTGAAGTTTCCTGTCTACAACCATGTAAGTGAGCCATCTTATGAGCAGATTTGCCAGCCCTGTTCAAGCCTTCAGATTATTGCAGCCCTAGCTGACATCTTGACTATGATATTATGAGAAACTCATTCAGAACTATCCAGCTAAACCTTTCTTGAATTCTTCATTTGTAGACACTGTAAGGTAATAAATGTTTGTTATAAGCCACTAAGTTCTAAGGGTAATTTGTTATGGAGAAATAGATAACTAATAATACCTCTGAGCCAAGCAATAATTTCTGCATGGTCTCTGAAATGTGTAAGAGAAGAGTATAGTAATAAAATGGAGTAAAATATGTTTGCTGGAAGCAGTAGATGGTTTGATCACTTCAGGAAAACAAGTGGTTGGCATAAAAGTGTAGTCCTTAGGAAAGCTGCTAAAACAAAACAAAACAAAACACCTAGTTGCTGCCGAGTCAATTCCAACTCATGGTGATCTCATATGTTGCAGAGTAGAAGTGTGCTCCATATAGTTTTCATGGCTGTGACCTTTAGGAAGGAGATTGCCAGGCTTTTCTTCCTCTAGTTGGTTCAAACCACCAGCCTTTCTGTTAGTAGCTGATTGTTTAACTGTTTGAGCTACCCCAGGACTCCTTAGGAAAGCTGAAAACTATAGTAAAAAGCATGAGAGAATTTTCCAGTGAAGGTACATGAAATCATGAAGAAGGCTACTGTTTCTAAGCAGTACTCGACTTTGTTAGAAATGAGAGCAAGAGAAGAGGACAGTCTGTACATGCCCTTCCCTAGCATTACCAAAAACAAAATCTAAGGGGCATTCACACACATAAATTTGGCAGTGCACATTTTCAAACTAGAAGAGCTTAATTTGGATGCATTGTGAATATCCTAGCAGGAAAGAAGAATGCCTGTACTTGCTGTAAGAAGATTATTCTTTCCTAGTGCCTCAGGGTCCAACACTAACACCTGTGGTTTCCCTATATCCTGCCTACACCTTTGTAAACAGGTCCTTTAATAATCTCTATTTGAACTGCTTAATTTGAGAGTATCACGTCTTTTCTGCTGGGAGGGTCCTTGGAGGTCTGCCTGAAACCACACACTGTTGGTTCTTTGCCTATAGACTGAGGCTGAGTTTTATCAAGGGCAGGGCCATATCATTTCCCTTTGTGGCACCAGAAAATGTCTAGCCCACAGTAGGTAGTCAATACATGTTTAATAGATTGGTGAACAAATCAACCAAGAGGAGGTAGAATAAAAAAATGTAAGAAGACTTTGATTTGCATTTTCCTAACGACTAATGGGAGCCCTCGTGGTGCAGTGGTTAAGAGCTCAGCTGCTAATCAAAAGGTCAGCAGTTCGAACCCACCACCTGCTCCTTGGAAACCCTATGGGGCTACCCTGTCTTCTAGTCTGTCCTTTAGTGATGCTATGTGTCAGAATCGACTTGGTGGCAATGGGTTTGATTTTTTGGTTAATGACAAATGACATTGAACATCTTCACTTCACACCCACTAAGATGGCTATAATTTAAAAAAGGAAAACAACAAGTGTTGGTGAGGATGTGGAGAATTGTAACCCTCATCCATTGCTGGAGGGATTGTAATGATACAGCCACTGTGGAAAACAGTTTGGAGGTTCCTCAAAAAGTTAAACATGGTATTACCATACGATCTAGCAATTCCTCTCCTAGGTATATACTCAAAAGAATTGAAAGCAGAAATGCAAACAGATACTTGTATATCGATGTTCATTCCAGCACTATTCACAACAGTCAAGAGGTAGAAACAACCTAAATGTCCATCAACAGATGGCTGGATACATAAAATGTGGTATATACATACAATGGACTATTACTCAGCCATAAAGAGAAATGAAGCTCTGATACATGCTACAACTTGGAAAAACCTTGAAAACATTATCCTGAGTGAAATCAGTCACAAAAAGACAAATATTGTAGGATTCCACGTATATGAAATATCTAGAATAGGCAAATATTTAGACACCAAAGTTTATTAGGGGTTACCAGGGGCGGGAGGGAGGGAGGAGGAAAGAGAGTCATTGCTTAGAAGACACTGAGCTTCCATTAAAGGTGATGTAAAAATTTGGAAATGAATAGTGGTAATAGTTGAACCACATGATGAATGTAATTAACATCACTAAATTGTACATGTAAGAATCTTTGAAATGGTGAATGTTTTGTTACATATATAGTTTAACGAGAGAGAGAGGGTGAGGAAAAGAAAATCCATTTATCGTAGAAGTGTATTTTGCATGAATCTAAGAAGTCATGTACTCCATCGCCAATATTATGGAGTTTGGGAATAAGATGGAAAGCTTCCTATCTTTAGATGCTTCAAAAAGAAAACTTGAACTGTGGGATTTATGGAGAAAGGTTAAGTTTTTTGTTAAAGAGACAAGACTTTGAAATTAGGCAAATTAGCTGAATCCTTATTCTCCCCTTCTAGTCTCGTAAACTTTAAACGTTTCTAGCCTCAGTGTTCTCATCTATAAAATGGGGATAGTATCTACCTCTAAGTGTTGTTAGGAATCCCTGGGTGGTGCGATAGTTAAACACTTGGCTCCTGACCAAAAGGTTGGTGGTTTAAATCCACCCAAAAGCCCCTCAAAAGAGAAGCCTGACAATCTACTTCCAAAAAATCAGCCGGTGGAAACCCTATTAAGCACAATTCTGACACACATAAGGTCACCATGAGTTGGAATCAACTCCATGGCAACTTTCTTTTTTTTAAGTGTTGTTATTAGCATTTAATGAGATTATATCTGTAAAGTCCTTAGCATAGGGTCAGACAGTGATACAGAGCTCATTGATATAGAACTCAATAAATCAAAGATTTTATGCTTGTTTGCTTATTTGCTGTGTTTTATTTTTTGAAGCATTATGGTTATTTAACTTACTATGAGGTAGTGGTGGTTCCGTGGTAGCATACTCACCTTCCATGAGGTAGACCTGGGTTCGACTCCAAGCTAATGCACCTCTGGTGTAGTTACCACCCATCTGTCAGTGGAGGCTGGGTGTTGCTACGATGCTGAACAGGTTTCAGCAGAGCTTCCAGGCTAAGATGGACTAGGAAGAAAGACCTGGGAATCTACTTCTAAAAATCAGCAAATGAAAGCCCTATGGATCACAATAATTTGATCCCTTTGTGCATAAGGTTGCAGTGAGTCAGGGATCAACTAGACAGAAGCTAATAAAAATAGGAAGGTACCTTTTATGACTTCCAGACATGTTTTCTGATTCCAAAATTGCAAGCAAATTTTCAAGTGCCGACATGAAATCTACTGCAAAATAAAAAAAAGTAATAGCTAACATTTACTATTACAGAGATTGTCAAAGATCTCAATATCTCACCGTTTTAAGGCATAGCCACAGATGCAAGCAATCACAATGCAGAAAAAAATTTCCCTTTGCTTATGCAATATTTTTTCTTGTGAAAAAGGCTATCTCACATGGCTACTATGAGTAAAAGTCCTTCCAAATGAGAGTTCAGAAACAACAAATTTCTGCAGAGGCTCTTACTGAGTTAAAAATTAATAAGAAAAATTTTACTGCTTTTTGGTGGAGAAATACAAATCTCAGTGACTAGTTTAGTAAAGACCAGGCAATGTTGATTCAAAGTTGAAGCAAAGCATGGATGATTCCATGGAAGGTGCTGGATGTCCTGATCGTATCTGCACAATGCTGCTCAGACAGCATCTGATGTCCTCTCACTTGACAATGAAGTGATTGTTATGAAATTGTTCTCCTGCTTTAGCATTTATTGTCTGAGCTGAGTGGTTAAAGAACTTTTAAAATTTTGTTGGTATTCAGTATTCTTTAAATTATCTTGCATTCAAAAACCGATTGGGTCTCTTAAACAAATGCAGTTGAGAGAATTCTCAGTTTATTTGAAGCACTAAAATTATACTTTAATTCTGAAAGAAAGGTTTCCATAATACTTGTTGATTGTTTAAGCAATCCGTTGAGTAAAGCCTACTTATTCCTCCTGCACAGTTTTCAGTATCTCTTTAGCAAGGTTGTTGTTAGTTGCCATGGACCTGATTCCAACTCATGGCAACTTCGTGTGTTCACAGTACAACTGCTCCATAGGGTTTTCAAGGCTGTGACCTCTCAGAAGCAGATCTCCAAGTCTGTCTTACGAAGTGCCTTTAGGTGGGTTCGAAACACTTTTTGGCTGGTAGTTGAGCAATTAACAGTTTTTGCCACTCAGGGACTCCTTTTTTAGCAATAGAATTATGCAAATTTAAAGAAGAGCAAACAGTATTATTGAAGACTTCATTGCTTAAAGAAACTCACTGAACATGCTAAGGGAAGAATTGATAGAAAAATTTATTCTTTTAACTGTCACGGCTCTTCTTAAAAGGGACAAACTTACCTACAAACAAGAAAAGAAATTTTGACTTGAAGTGGATAATTATTATGGAACGTACCACGACTATCCTTCGAGCTTGATTTTATCCCTTGAAGAATTTGATTCTTTCATATGGATGCTACTAAATAAATACTCTTCCAGCTAGGAAACCAGTGGAATCGTGCGTTGTGTTGAAGAAGGAAAAAAACTTGACAATAATGCTCTTTCTTTCTGTCAGTGGATAAGATTTAAAAATTGTTATCAAAAGATTCAGTATAATCCTGAAGGATGTTAAGGGGAGTTATACCATGAAAGATGGCATTATGTGATTCAGTAAATCAAATTTGAAGATCACTTCTTAGAGTCGTTAATTTTATGCCAGTACATGCTTGGTATAACAGCTCATTATGCCAGTGCCGAGTGTGATTTATCATTAATGAATATTCAGTGGACAAAAGAACAAGTAAGTTAGTTGTGACTACTGTAGAATCTTTGTTACAATTTAACTGGAACATAGACTATCACTGCAAATAATATTATAAGCATATTCTGCAAAAGAAGTAACTGTTAAGTAAAGCCAGATCATCAGGGAAATATGATTAAAGAAACAAACAAACAAAAAACCAAACCAGTTGCCCTCAAATCAATTCCAGCTCATGGTGACCCCATGTTTGTCAGAATAGAACTGTGTTCCATAGGGTTTTCAATGGCTGATTTTTCAGAAGTAGATTGCCATACCTTTCTTCTGAGTCTCCTCTGGGTGGACTCAAACCTCCAACCTTTCCAGCTAGTAGCCAGACAGGTTAACCATTTGTACCACCTAGGGACTCCAATTAAAGAAATAGGGATTCAATTAAAAAAAAAAGAAAAAAGAATTGGGTATTTACTTACATACTTATAATTTACTTCAGAGAAACACCAGGCAATTTTTTAGTATAATATGTCCCATGCAATATTTTCTTTTATCTCAATATACAATGCATAGGCAATTGAAAATGATTCAAATTTACCTGGATGTCTCATATTTTTATTTGCTAAATTTGGCAACTCTAGCTAGGAACCAAATGCAGAGGGACTTAGGACTCCCCTAAACCATCTGGTTTACTTAGAAACTAATCTTTGACACAACGCAGACCATGAACTAAAGAGGAATAATGTTTATGATTCATATTGTTGTTGTTGTGTGCCATCCAGTAGATTCCGACTCATAATGACCCTGTAGTACAGTAGAGCTGCCCCATAAGGTTTCCTAGGCTGTCATCTTTACAAGCGGAGCCCTGGCAGTACAGTGGTTAAGAGCTCAGGCTACTAACCAAGAGGTCAGCAGTTCAAATCCACCAGCCGCTCTTTGGAAACACCATGGGGCGGTTCGATTCTCTCCTATAGGGTTGCTGTAAGTTGGAATAGACTCAACAGCAATGGGTTTGGTTTGGTTTTGAATCTTTACTGGAGCAGATCACTAGGTCTTTTCTCCCATGGAGTCGCTGGTGGGACCTCTCAGTCAGCAGCCAAGTGCTTAACCACTGCGCCACCAGCGCTTTTCAATCACACCGGAGATCCCTAGAGATTGTCTTGTCCATCAATACGGAAATCCCATCACAAAGAGAGCCTTTCAGTCCTGCCTCAATAGTCCAACCTCTGGAAAGATGGAATCAAGACAGCCAATGCACTTGTCAAAACTCTCAATACTTTGCAGAATTTTTTAAGTCACGTTTTACATAAAAGTCACTCAATGCTCTTCCCAACTATAGACAAACCTGACATTGAGCCCTGGATGATGCTTCCCTCAAACCAGTTGTCTCTGAGTAGCTTGAAGTGTGTGATCCATCTGCCCAAGGTTTGCCTATCCCTGGAGAGAGCTGTAAGACCCTGGGTTGCATTTTTAGTGTTTCTAAGTAGCTGCAGCACTTCCATTAACATATTCCCTGGTTGGAAGGTAAACTTCATTCATTTAAGTGTTCTCTAGGGTTGCTGCTTTCTTTCTAAATGTGTTTCTCCTAATGGCCTCTCAAAAAGAAAAAAAAAAATTACATTTTCTGTTCTCTTAATTTTACAAGAAGAAACATGTTGCTGTGTCCAGGCATGTGTGTTGGGTTTAGCTAAACCCTAAGGCCATTCTTTTGCCTGCAGGTCACCATTCAGAGAGGTGACGAGGCAAAGCAGCAGCAGCAGCCAGGACTCAGAGCAGAAACAAAGCAGTACTTCTGGTAGCAGAGATTCTTCCATAATGGGATGGTTGCTGAGGGAGGGTATCAAATTACTACCTAGGAGTCTAGGGTGGTGCGGTGATTAAGAGCTATGGTGAGCTATGGTTACTAACCGAAAGTTCAGCAGTTCAAATCCACCAGCTGCTCCTTGGAAACCCTATGGGACTAGTCTACTCTGTCCTATAGGGTTGCTACTAGTCAGAATCGACTCAAAGGCAACAGGTTTAGTTTTTTTTGTTTGTTTGTTTTAGGAGTCTAGGAGATGCCCCGAGAGGCAATTCAACCAGTGTTCAGACCCAAGAAGTGGAATTCATGATGCACTGGTATTAAAAACCAACAATGGAAGGCTTTGGTGGAAAGAGTAGTGGATTTATGCTCTCGTGTCACCCATCTGTCAATGGAGGCTTGAGTGTTGCTGTGATGCTGAACAGGTTTCAGCGGAGCTTCCAGACTAAGATGGGCTAGGAAGAAAAGCCTGTCGATCTACTTCCAAAAATCAGCCAGTAAAAACCCTATGGATCATAACAGCTCAACTTTGATGTGCATGGGGTCACTATTAGTTGGGGGCTGCTCAATGGCAGCTAACAATAACAACAGATTTATGTTAAGACAGGTCTAGGTTCAACTTCTTACCAAAAAAATCAACCCCCTTCATGCATGTTTCCTCTTCTGAAAAAAGAGGTGAGGGGGATTCCTTTCTCATAAAATTGTTGTGAGAACTAAGTATATATAGCAGCTTCCCAATAAATGTTATCTATCTTTCCCTTTCGTTGATTCCTGCCTCTGTATAGTCATTCACTCTACAAATATTTATTGAGCATTTCCTATATGTCTGGTAGGTACTGGAGACAGAATAAGGGCCAAAACTAGAAACTAACAAGCAAAAAACCGTAATTCTTGCCCTTATGGCACTTACTGTGTTTTTACCCAAATAATGTGCACCTCCTAAGTTTGTGCGTCAGCTGCTCCCTTCTCCCAGGAGGTATTTTTGTAAGCCTGCTACACTAATTAAAACGTTCTTAAGGAAATACCTCGAGGGAGGGAGGAGGGAATGGCTGACAAACAAACATTAAAAAAAATCAGCATAGCACACTTAAGAAAATACCTAGCAGGAGGAGGGAGTGGTTGGCAAATAAACATAGAAGGCGTGTGTTATTTTCGTAAAAATACAGTACATTAACAGAGGAGACAGACATTAATTAGACATTAAATATCAACTTATAACTGATACATGACATAAAAGGGAAATTATGATGCTATGAGAGTACATATTAGGGGGGTTCTGCCCTCTGGGGCTTCCGATAAGCTTTCCCCCAGTGTCTTAGTTACCTAGTGCTGCCATATGTTGTAAAGAAAACCTTGAATGCTATTTCAAGTTAAAACAGGTTTATTAAGTGTGTTTTAAACAAGGGTAATTGGGGAACCACATAGCCCATTGAAAATGGAACCAGGTAGTCCCAGGGCAGTTTTGTTATACAAGTATTCTGATGGGGTAAAAAGATGAACCAAACCATAGGGAGGGCAATAACAGGAAAACCAATGAATATTGTAATACTCACACTCTGACTGGTTACTGATTATTAACAGTATAGTTAGTGATTACAGATAGTCTCACAGAATGCTTGGATCACGGTCACAAGATGCTTACATGTATTTTCTTTGTCTATCTTGCAAAAATATCTTGTTGGCAACAGCACCCAAACAGCACTCTTCCTGAGTCTGTGTATTTTGAGGGGTGCAAATGGTCACTGGGTTAAGACCCCTCAGGGCATATGGTTTCACATTCTGGTTTTGACCACCAAGGAAAAACATGTTTTTTTCAAAAAGCATAGCTGTTAGTCTATGTCATGGTTTGAATTATGTCTCCCCAAAAATGTGTGATCAATTTGGCTAGGCCATGATTCTTGGTACCGTGTGATTTTCCTGTATGTTGTAAACCTGCCTCTATGATGTTAATGAGGGAGGATGGGTGGCAGTTGTGTTACTAAGGCAGGACCTGATCTACAAGACTGGATTGTGTCCTGAGGCAATCTCTTGAGATATAAAACACAGAAGTGAGCAGTGAGACAGGGGAACCTCATACTATCAAGAAAGCAGTGCTGGGAGCAGAGCGCGTCCTTTGGACTGGGGTCCCTATGCAGAGAAGCTTCTAGTCTAGGGGGAACACTGAAGAGAAGAAGGCCAACAGAGAGAAAAAGGCTTCCCCTGGAGCTGACACCCTGAATTTGGACTTTTAGCTTACTTTGACTGAGGAAATAAACTTCTCTTTGTTAAAACCATACACTTGTGGTATTTCTGTTGTAGCAGCACTAGGTAACTAAGACAGTCTAGAATCCAGATTAAATTTAGATAGCATGGTCAGCATATCATGCTTCTGTTTCACTGACTGCACTGTCTTTTCCTGAGACACATAACAAAGAAATATATGAGTGGGTGGCTTTAAAGAACGGGAAATTATTATCTCACAGTTCTGGAGGCTGAAAGTTCAAACCAGGCTCCCAGCCATGTCAACTCCTTCTGTGGACCTCTCTCCTGCTTTCTGGTGTCTCCCCACAATTTGGCATTCCTTTGCTTGTAGTCGGGTCCTCACATGATGTCTGTCTCCCACTGTGTGTGTGTTTCTGTGTCTATTCTACTCTTTTGATAAGACACCTCTTAGAAGCAGTTGGGTTTTGGACCCACCCTACTCTAGTATGACCTCGTTAACCTAACAAAAGAAAACCCAGGGTCATAGTTAGGGGTATTGGAATTAGGATTTAACATGTACTTTCAGAGGACACAATTCAATCCATCACACCAACCTTAGATCCAGTAGATGAGTAGGCAATAACTGATCAACAGGGACTATCGTGTACAAAGTTGGGAGGGAGCATGAGACATTCCAGAAAAGGAAAAAGGCAGCCAAGGATGGAGCATACTGGAAGGTATAAAGATAAGTTGAGATGGCTGGCAATTAGTTTGATCTTATCTGCAAGGCTGAAGTAGATGACATTTGGAGGCTCCTATTAGTCTTAAAATTCAGTACATATAACTTCATGTTCAACAAAACTATATTTACTATTTATGGACTGACTCAGTGCCCAATGGATTAGATTTTCTTAATGGTCACCCCATTCAATTATTCATTGACCAAAGTAACCAGGTCATAAACAATTATTCAGTCTTCTTAATAACACATTAGCTTGACTACAACAATAATTGGGAAAGATGACTGAATAGGTTTCCCCATATATGCAGGGATTGATGTAACTTAATATAGTTTGGCTAGAATCTAGTTGAAAATGGAAAGATGTGTTCATGACAAGCTAGTTTAGGCTTTAAAATTATTTATTTGTTTATGATCTTGTAGTACTGATCTCATGTTGACCTGACACGGCCTGATACATTATGCATGGCTTCTAGGGTCCACGGAAATGTCCATATATCTGTCAGAGAAACCTTATCAGCAAAACAAATCTCGAGTGCTTAACCGAGCAAAATACTGTGCTATGTTTCCAGCAAACTAAGATACATGAGAAAGAGAGTTTCTATTGTGTTTATCCCCAGTAGGACTTGGTAGAATGAGCCAGAGGTTTGAAATCAAACAAACTGGACTTTGAATTCAGGCTTGTCCATGAGCTGTGTCACTTTGAACACATGACCTGGCCATATGGAGCCTCAGGTTCCTCATCTGTAAAATGAGGATGAGAATACCTATTTCTCAAGATGAAGTGAGATCAAATATACAAAGGCAGATATCTAATGAATATTCTTTACTTTCTCTCCTCCCTTTAAAACTTAGTTGAATACTGCAGTGTTATTCACAGTAGCCAAAAGGTGGGAACAGTCTGAGTGTCCATCAACAGATGAATGGGTAAACAAAGTGTGATTACACACACACACACACACACACACACACACACACACACAAAGGTTGGCAGTTCAAATCCACCAGCTACTCCTTGGAAACCCTATGGGGCAGTTCTACTCTGTCCTATAGGGTTGCTATGAGTCACAATCAATTCGATGACAATGGGTTAAAGAGAAATAAAGTTCTGATACATGCTACAACATGTATGAACCTTGAAGACATTATGTTGAGTGAAATAAGTCAAACACGATAGAACAAATATTGTATGATCCCACTTATATGAAATATTTAGAATAAGCAAATGTAACAAGACAAAAGTTTACTAGTGGGTACCAAGGGCTTAGGGGAGGAGGAAATGGGGAGTTATTGCTTAAGTTACCGAGTTTCTGTTTAGGGTGATGAAAAGCATTTGGAAATGGATAGTGGCAATAATTACACAACATGGCAAATGTAATAATGTCACTGAATTGTACACTCAAAAATGGAAAAAATGTCAAACTTTTTGTTACATATTTAAAAAACTCAGAACCATACCCATTGCCATCGAGTCAATTCCTACTCATTGCAACCCTATAGGACCGAGTAGAACTGCCCCATAGCGTGTCCAAGGCTGTAAGTCTTTAGGGAAGCAGACTGCCACATCTTCCTCCTGCAGAGCAGCTGGCGGGTTCAAACCGCTGATCTTCAGGTTAGCAGTCAAATGCTTTAACTACTGTGCCACCAGGGTGCCTTATATACATATTTTACCAAATATTAAAAATTATCTGAAAAGCTTGAACATGCACAACGAGAGAACCAACAGCCTCAGATAGTGTTTCCCGAGGGTGGAAAGGAGCGCCCCAGGTAATGGCAACCAGAATGCCCTGGAGAGAATGTCAGGGCAGGACTTAAATTATAGCAAGAATTCCATCACCCAGAGATGGGGATGTCCACAGTGGTCACCGTATATGCCCATCGGACCTGCCTGCCAAGAGACTCCTGTGTTTGCAAATTATGTAACAACTGAAAAACGAGTGTGGATACAAAGCCCCCCAAGGGCAAACAGCCATCTGTTGCTCTTCAGACACTGCTCTGAACAGTCTTTAGTTTCTTCAGCTCGAAAGACACCAGCTCAAAAGGCATGAGGAAACAGATCTACCAGAACTGGTGTGAAGTTACTGTTGTGCAAAGGAACTTATTGTCATTTACGAAAAAAATAGAAAGCACGTTCTAGGAGGAAGGTTTCAGTTTTCCAAGATCCTACTGACTACTCAGCCGGCAAGAGAACTCTGTTGGTGCTGACTCGGAGCTGGATGCAATCTCGTGTTAAAATCATGATCCCAATAGCCATGGAACTATTAATCTTCTTATAGACTCTTACACAGAAAACCACAGGCAGTGAAATCACAGCTGGCTAGAAGTGCTGAAACTTTAAAAGGGCAGAGTCAAGCTGCCTGGTGTGAAACCACCCCACAGTCCAGCCTCCAACCAACAAACCGGATTGCAATCCTCGTGGGCCAGCTGAAACACGTTCAGAAGTGGAAAGATCTGGCAAGGTGGGTGTGAGAAGCCTGCAGTGCCTCCTTCCTCATGTCATTCACTACCTAAGCCCTGGAAGAGAAAGCCAGAAAATCAAACTTCTGGGTTCACAAAAATTCTGACCAGCCTACAACACCTTTCTCCCTCTTTACTTCCCACACTTATCCTTGTCATCGGGGCACAGCCATTGGCAAAACACCAGCAAAAAGGTCTGGCTTCAGATTGGAGAGTTTCTTGGTCTGTTAGGACTCATATTTGTTGGCAGAGCAATTTTCTCAATACCTGGGCCTTGGCTTAAGCTCTGTGCTACCTTTAAAAAAAAAGAGAAAAAAACCAAACCCATTGCCATCCAATCATTTCTGACTCATGGCAGGTAGAACTGCTCCATAGGGTTTTCTTCACTGTAATCTTTATGGAAGCAGATTGCCAGGCCTTTCTTCCTTGGTGCTGCTGGGTAGGTTTAACCGCCAACCTTTGTGTTAGTGGTCCAGTGCAAACCATTTGTGCCACCCAGGGACCTTGTTCTAGCTTAAAGAGCTACATTATTTAAGTGAAATTTAGTCCTAAGACTCCTAATGTTTAAAATGAAGATAACTGTTAACTCATTGCCATTGAGTCAATTTTGACTCACAACAACCGTATAAGACAGAGTAGAACTGCCCCTTAGGGTTTCCAAAGTTGTAAATCTTTCTGGAAGCAGACTGCCACATCCTTCTCCCATGGAGTGGCTGGTGAGGTCGAACTGCTGACCTTTCTCTGTTAGCAGCCCAGCACTTAATCTCTGCTCAACCAGGTTTCCTTAAAATGAGGATACCGGTAGCCAATCTGGTCAGCCATGGGGGATGATAGCCCAAAGGACAGGAAAACTGCCCAATTTCTGAGCTCTCAATGGCTCCCAGTGGCCTCCAGGCCTGAATATAAAAGCTGGGCTTGGTGAAGGCATGACATCATCCTCATCCCTTTCCCGTGCACCAGGCCAGAAGATCAAGGGGAAAAAAAGCAATTCTGCTATTCAGCTGGAGATGGTGGTCACAAGTGGGGCTGCAGAGCACTCCTTGAGAAAGACTCAAGGGCGTTTTCCCAGGTGGATTGTGAGATGTGTATCATGGTTACTACTCAAAAGTTACCTTATCTACTCTTTAGAGATTTGCCTCCTCGGATATTTTCATTTTATTATTTACAAAGAGCAATCTTCTCCATGAGGATGAGGAGAGGGTGAAACACTCACAAATGTACATGGGAAGGTCAAATGGGGCAGCCACTGTGGAAGGCAGCCTGATATTCCTCAGAAAGTTAAGCAGAGTTTCCATATGACCCAGTAATTCTACTCCTGGGTATGCACCCAAGAGAAATGTAAACCTATGTTCATACAAAAATGTGTATATAAATGTTCATAGCAGCATTATTCATAATAGCTAGAAAGTGGATACAACCCAAATGTCCATCAATTTGGATAAACAGATTTGGATAAAACAAAATTTGGATAAAACAATGTGGTACACATCGATACTATGGAATACTATTCAGTCATAAAAAGGAGTGAAGTCCTGATGCAGGCTATGACGTGGATGGGCCTTGAAAACATTGTGCTGAGTGAAAGAAGCCAGACATAAAAGATCACAGATTATATGATTCTAGGTCTCTGGGTGGCACAAATGGTTTGTGGCTGACTGCTAACCTAACATTTGGCAGTTCAAACTCACTGAGCAGTACCTTGGGTGGAAATCTGCTTCTGTAAATATCACAGCTAAGAAAATCCTATGGATCGGTTGTACTCTGAAACACACGGTGTTGTTGTGAGTCCAGGTGACAAGATGGCGTTTTAAAATTTTTTTTTGTTGTGTGATTCCATTTAAATGAAATGTCCAGAAAAGGCAAGTCCATAGACACAGAAAGTAGACCAGTAGTTGCCCAGTGATGGCCAAAAGAGGAAAGGGTAGTGACTGCTAATGGGTACCGGGTTTCTTTTGTGGTGATGATCATTGTTGTTAGGAGCCATCGAGTGGGTTCCAACTCATAATAGCCCTGTGTACAACAGAACAAAACACTGTCTGGTCCTTGCCATCCTCACAATCATTATTTGAGCCCATTGGCAGCGATTGTGTCAGTCCATCTTTTGAGGATCTTCATTTTTTTCACTGACCCCCTACCTTACCAGGATGATGTCCTTCTCCAGGGACTGATCCGTCCTGATAACATGTCCAAAGTACATGAGATGAGGTCTCACCATCCTTGCTTCCAAGGAGCAGTCTGGCTGTACTTCTTTCAAGACAGACTTGTTCATCTTTTGGCAGTCAATGGTATAGTCAATATTCTTTACCAACTCCATAATTAAAGACATCAGTTCTTCTTCGGTTTTCCTTATACATTGTTCAGCTTTCCAATGCATATGAAGTGATTGAAAATATCATGGCTTGGGTCAGGCACACCTTAGTCCTCAAAGTGACATAATTACTTTTCAACAATTTTAAAAGATCTTTTGCATTAGATTAGCCCAATGCAATACATCATTTGACCTCTAAACTGCTGCTTCCATGGCCATTTATTATGGATCCAAGTAAAATGAAATCCTCGACAACTTCAATCTTTTCTCTATTTATCATGATGTTATTTATTGGTCCAGTTGTGAGGATTTTTGTTTTCTTTATATTAGGTATAATCTATACTGAATACTGTACTCTTTGATCTTCATCATTAAGTGCTTCAAGTCCTCTTTGATTTCAGCAAGCAAGGTTGTGTCAATTGTTGATGAGGCTCTTGCCAATCCTGATGCCACATTATTCATATAGTCTAGCTTCTTGGATTATTTGCTTGGCATACAGATTGAATAAGTATAGTGAAAGGATACAACCCCGACAACACCTTTTCTGATTTTAAACCACTCAATATCCCCTTGTTCTGTTCAAACGACTGCATCTTGGTCTATGTACGGGTTCCTTATGAGCATAATTAAGTGTACCGGAATTCCGATTTTTTGCACCGTTATCCATAATTTGTTATGATCCACACAGACAAATGCCTTTGTATAGTCAATAATACATAAGTAAACATCTTTGTGGTATTTTTTGCTTTCAGCCAAGATCTGTATCAGCAATGATATACCTGGTTCCATGTCCTCTTCTGTATCCAGCTTGAATTTCTGGCAGTTCCCTGTTGATGTAGTGCTGCAACCACTTTTGAATGATCTTTAGCAAAATTTTACTTGCGTATGATATTAATGATATTGTTCAATAATTTTCTCATTCTATTGTATCACCTTTCTTTGGAATGGGCCCAGATATGAATCTCTTCCAGTCATTGGCTAGTTCTTCCAAATATCTTGGCATAGATGAGTGAGGGCTTCCAGCATTGCATCCATTTGTTGAAACATCTCAGTTGGTATTCCATCAATTCCTGGAGCCTTGTTTTTCGCCAATGCCTTCAGTGCAGCTTGGACTTCTTCCTTTAATACCACCAATTCTTGATCATATGCTACTGTCATGGATTGAATTGTGTCCCCCCAAAATATCTGTCAACTTGGTTAGGCCATGAGTCCCAGTATTGTGTGGTTGTCCTCCATTTCGTGATTGATGTAATTTTTCTCTGTGTTGTAAATCCTAATCTCTGCTTGTGGTTAATGAGGCAAGATTAGGTGATGTTACAGAGGATTAGGTCGGGATGTAACACACTCAGGTCACATCCCTGATCCAATGTAAAGGGAGTTTCCCTGGGATGTGGCCTACACCACCTTTTATCTTACAAGAGATAAAAGGAAAAGGAAGTGAGCAAAGAGTTGGGGACCTCATACTACCAAGAAAGAAGTACCAGAAGCATGTCTGTCCTTTGAACCTGGTGTCCCTGTGCTGAAAAGCTCCTCAACCAGGGAAAGATTGACGGCAAGGACTTTCTTCCAGAGCCAACAGAGAGAGAAAAACTTCCCCTGAAACTGATGCCCTGAATTTGGACTTCTGGCCGACCAGACTGTGAGAGGATAAATTTATCTTTGCTAAAGCCATCCACTTGTGGTATTTCTGTTATAGCAGCACTAGATAACTAAAACAGCTTCCTCCTGAAATGGTTGAACATTAGCCAATTCTTTTTTGGTACAGTGACTCTGTGTATTACTTCCATCTTCTTTCAACACTTCCTATGTCTTTCAATATTTTGCCCATAGAATCCTTTAAAATTGAAACTCAAGGCTTGATGATTAAAAAGTACTAAAAATTATGGAATGGTGAATTTTCTGGTACATGAGTTATATTTCAATTAAAGAAAAAGAAATTGTGTCCAAAGTGAAAAGACACTCTAGGAATTTATAGCTAAGGGACAGAATTTGGACCTGTGTTTGGAGATTCACATGCTTACTTCGGATCTTGGGAAGACATGTTTCATTTTGAGCACTTTATGGTGTCCATAAAAGGATATATATATATATATATATGTAAAATTGGTAAAATCTTGACTGTCATGCAAATATAAAATAAACACACATCAGAGGTTTTATTTACCTCATTAATTAATGGGAGAACTAGTGAGATATTATAAACAGGTTGAAAGGAGAATTTAAAGAACCCCGCATATATAAGCAGTAAGGGATGGTGAAATGAATTTTCAAGTAAATGCCCATTTGGCCTTCTCTGTCCCCATTTGCCAGAAGACATACTTTGAGGCAAATCTTTGGGGCCATAAGACTTCTTGGACCATTGTGCAATCCATAGGGAAATAATCAATTGGTTCCACAGGACACAATTAATTTGCATTTCTATGGACAAGAATCATTTGCGTTATCCATTTTCTCCAACTTACAAAGTTGTGAAATAGCTCAAAGTCAATAAAAAGCAGAGAAAACTCTAGAAGGGTGTGTTAGACAGGATCCCCAGTAATCAAAAGTTTTCACTTTGTTCAAAGTCTCACAATTTTCCCGGCACGTCCGAGATATTGTAGGCACTAGTGGCACAGTGGTTAAGAGCTACGGCTGCTAACCAAAAAATTGGCCATTCATATTCACCAGCCACCTCTTGGAAACTCTTGGAAACTAACAACAGCAAAAGTGATAAAGTTGGGATTCAACCCAGGTCGGATGTTATATAACCTTCCTGCACCTCAATTTCTTCATTTTCAAAATGGGGTTAATAAATTGAACCTATCTTATGGATTGTATGTGTGTGTGTGTGCATTAAATAAGATAGAAAATGTAAAGTTCTGCAAAAAGCACCTTGTACTTAGTAACCCCTCAATAAATAATAATTATGTCCATTAAACTGTTACCAAGGTCCTTAATAACTCAAAGTTCAGAGGGGAGATAGCTGTGCACGGAGGAGGGACACTAATTTATTGAGATGCATATAAAGGGAAGGTCCTATCAGACATTTTTATACAAATCTCCTCACCTAATTCTTATTGCAAACTTGTAAGTTAAGTAGAATCATACCCTTCTTACCAAAAACACAAACCCATTTCCATGGAGTTGATTCTGACTCATGGCAACCCCTTGTGTGTCAGAGTAGAAGTGCGCCATAGGGTTTTCAATGGCTGTAATCTCACAGAAGCAGATTGCCAGACTTTTCTTCTGTGGTGTTGCTGAATGGATTCGAACCACCAACGTTTCGATTAGTAGCCAAATGCAAATCACTTGCACCATGCATGGACTTTATACCTTTCTTAAAGGCTAGGAAAAGGGGGCCCACAGAGTTGATAAAATCCAGGTCCACCTTGGCTGTAGAATCAGTGTTTCCCCTAAATATGCTGTGTGCCCAGGCAGAGATGTATGTGTATGTGCTAAGAGAACACAGAGGAGGAACCTGTCCCTACCAGGAGAAATATGTTGGCAAGAGGGCATTCCAGGTTGGAAAATTTCTTGAAAAGAGGCAGACAAGCAGGGAAATGTGAGGTGGGTTTTAGAGACAATGAGAAGACCAATGAACACATGTAACGATGGCAAGATGAGATGATTATTCTCGACTAACATTAACTCTATATTTGGATGCAAACACATGAGAAGGGGCTGATGCCTAAGAGCCAGGGACTTTCAGGCGGAGTGTAGGACACGGCTTCAACTTCTTCAAACCTGTGTCACTTTCTTTACATCAGAGTTGCCAAGCACTTTACGTTAGCATTAGGATCTTTTTGTTCAAGCACAACCTAACACAATTCAGTTGAAAATGGACTTTGATTGAGGCTGGGTGGGGGTCTAGAGTCTTGCCCACTTGGCCTTCTCTGTCCCCACTAGTCAGAGAGTAGACCTTGAGGCAAATCTTTGGGGCCACAAGACTCCACGGGCCATTATGCAAAAAGAGTAACACCAAAAACTCAAACCCAAACCAAACAAACAAAAACCCACTGAGGTGGGTAAAAATGGCAGTTGATCAAAGCAAATGGGTATCCTACACCCTTGTGGGCAGCTGTGTTAGGCAGAGATAGGTAAATAAGATCTATGGTTGTGAGGGCAATGTTTCAGGCCACCAGGGAGTTAGAGAGGTAACTTACAAGAACAGGTAGTGGACTGGAACTCAACAATATAGACTCCAGGTGGATGGGGGAAGGAGAGAGGGAAGAGATATCACTGTCAGCATCTCTGAGTTACCATAGCTTTTGGCGATTTTTATGCCACAGAGTCTGACTATCTGGCTTAGCCACTTTCTCTGAGAGTTTTATCTTTACTGTCCATGTCAAAGACAGAGTTACATCTTGGAGCTGGCCACTGGATGTAGCAGGAGAGTTACCAGTCCTAGATGGTTTCATCATATCTAATTATGAGAGAGTTCCTGGGTGATGCAAACAGTTAACACGTTTGGCTGCTAACCAAAAAGTTGCAGTTTTGAGCCCATCAGAGGTGCCTATGAAGAAAGGCCTGGTGATCAACTTCTGAAAAATCAGCCATTGAAAACCCTATGGAGCACAGTTCTACTCTGACATATATGGGTTTGCCATGAGTTGGAGTCAACTTTATTGAAATTAGAACTGGAAAAAAAATTAGGAGGGTGGCTTAAGCCTGAGTGAGGGTTTTGTCCAAGGCTCCCTTGTCATCAGAACCATCCTTATCTGAGGCACTCAGAGGTTTCTGAATTCAGAGAACTTGATGAGGGACACCATAGCTATAAGTTAGTAGGTGTCTGAAGTCAGCAGAGACTTACCCAATATATTTGATGCCCTTGTCTTTGGATCCAAGCCCTAATGATTTCAAGGTCACACAGCTCCTGGTTTTTAATTTCAGATTTTCCTTAATGAAGAGCCTTTAGAGAATCAATTTTAAAAAAGTCCTAGCCAGGCTGCTGGTCAGAGAAATGGCCTTCCATAGTGGTCTTCCACCTTATAAAGAAGAGCCTATGTTATGGAATGTTCTTTTCAAATTGTCTTTGTGTACAGTAGTTTGTATAATATGCATCACAGGTTATTAGAATCTGATAAGCTTCTTTGTTGCCTATGAACAGAGCATGCATGCTGAGAGTAACAGTGTAATTATCCAAACTGCCGGTATCCAAGATACTGTCTCCCAAGATTAATGTGTTTGCATTATGACTTTCCCTCTGAGTGAGAGAGCAGTGGGCCTAAATAAATTGCATTGAATTGGTGTAATGAACAATGAAAATAAATCAACTTCTCATGTCAATTCTAGACTTCAGCGATTTCCACTGTGGATAGAGCAAGGCCAGTCTTATGTATGAGAATTAAAGCAGAGAAATTTTGTGGACCGCAAGGAGACATGCCAGTACTTCGTGGCTACCTAACTTGCTACTCTTCTTGGAGCTCTGTCGCCTGCAATTGTCCTTTTTCTATTCTTTTCTGCAGACATTCATTTTACCATGTGGCTTTCAACCCTGCCCAGATGCATTAGAGTGATCCTGAAGGCTCTCCCACCTGTGGCTGAGATGTCTCAACACTGGGGTTGGCTCTAGCAGAGTGGTGAAGAGTGACTCCAGAGCTGTACTGCTCAGGTTCACATCCCAGCTCTTCTGCTTATTTATTATGTAGCCTTGGGAAGTGCTTAACCGTTCTGTGCTTCAGTTTCATTGTATGTAAATGGAGATGATACTGCAAAGATAGTTTATGTTTTTAACGAGGATTAAATGAGTTATTAGAAGTAAAATGGTAGGACAGTGACTAGCACATAGTGGGTCTGCAAAAAATGTTAATTATTATCTTTTATTACTATGTCATATGACAGAAGGAGTCCTGGATGTGGAGTCAGAAAAGCTGGTTCCAAGTCCTAGTTCCACTGCTGGAATTCCAGATCTGTGAATTTGGCATTACCCCAACCCTCAAATCTGCTTTTCATCTATAAAATGTGGTAACGCCTACCTTATGGAGTTTCTGGGAGAATTAAGTGGGAAGCATGTGGAAGGAAGGGTAATATTTCATAGTGCATACATTAGGAAGCCACACTGACCTGGGCACAAATCTCAGTAGTTACGTGACCTCTGGTGTCTTATTTTTCCTCTCTAAGCCTTAGATTCATCATCAGTAAAATGAGGACAGTTATATTTATACCACTTGTCTGTCAGTTTGTCATACCATGGTGGCTTCCATGCTGCTATAATCCTGGAAGCTATGCCACCAGTATTTCAAATTCCAGTAAGTCACCCATGGTAGACAGGTATCAGCAGAGCTTCTAGACTAAAACAGACTAGGAAGAAAGACCTGGTGAGCTACTTCTGAAAATTAGCCTATAAAAACACTGTAGATCACAGAATATTGTCTGAGACGTCAAGGCATTTACTTTGGATGTGTCATCAGGAAGGACCAGTCGCTGGAGAGGGACATCATGGAGGGTCAGTGGAGGTGAGGGAAACCCTCAATGGGATGGATGGACACAAAGCCTGCAACAAGGGACTCAGACATCAGCCATCATGAAGATGGTGCAGGACCAGGCAATGTTTCATTCCGTTACACATGTGGTCGCCATGAATTGGAGCTAATACAATGGCAACTAACAACAACAACAACAATGCCATTTATTGTTGTGAGGGTTAAATGGAGATTAAACGGTTTAGCACAGTTTCTGGACTATGTTCCACAGAGCAGTGAATAAACAGTGGTGAGCAGTATTATGAATAAAGCATCCCGCTGACACCCGGCAGGTAGTGGTCACTCAGTGTGCCCTTCTCTGCCTCCTCCCTGTCTTCCCCTGCCTCACCTCTTGGGACCCACTAGCATTCTTCTCCCCCAGTACCTGTAGGACCTTTTGAACAGGGCAAGTCACAGCTCTCCGATCCCTTCTCCCCAATGCAAACCCAGCTGCCTTCCTGGGAGGGAACTTGGCTTGAGATCTAAGCAAACAGAATCGCTGTGCTGAGCCTCCTGGGAGTGAAGGGCCACCGCAAGAGATAAGGAATGTGCTCCCTCATGGGTCTTTACACCTCTCTGTGGTACTGTCTCACCTCCTGGTGCTAGAGCACTCTGCTGATACCTGCTTATGGAAAATGATTTGCAGTGGCTGTGGTAAGACAAGGGTTACCATAGACTGACATATGTTTTTATTTCAGAAGTCTCAACTGGTGAAAGTTATTATTTCTTCTCCTACTCATTCTAACTCAGGGAACAACGCTTCACATTTTTGTAGTGCTCTGCACTTCTCAAAGAGTTTGTATGATAATAAAACTCTAGGATAGGAGTGTTTATTAGCACCATTCACCAGAAAAGGGAGTATGGGCAACAACTCACATTTATTGAGGAGCCCCGGTTGTCCAATGGTTAAGCACCCTGCTGCTAACTGAAAGATTGGCTGTTTGAACCCACCCAGTGGCTCCACAGAAGAAAGACCTGGCAATCTGCTTCCACCCAAGAAAACTCTGTGGGACAGTTCCACTCTGTCACATGAGATCATTATGAGTCGGAATCAACTTGATGACACCCAACAACAAGAACAGTGATGTGTCACAGAGTCCCGGGGTGATACAAACAGTTAAGTGCTTGATGACTAACAGAAAAGGTGGTTTGAAGCCACTCAGATATGCCTAGGAAGAAAGGCCTGGCAATCTGCTTCCTAAAGATCACAGCCTTGAAAACCTTATGGAGTACAGTTCTACTCTGTGCACACGGGGCCGCTATGAGTGAGAATTGACTCAATGGCAACTGGTTTGTTTAGTTTTGGTTTATGATGTATTGAGGAGTCCTGGGTGGTACAAATGACTAATGTACTTGGCTGCTAACCAAAAGGTTGGAGGTTCAAGCCCATCCAGAGGTGCCTAGGAAGAGAGTCCTGGTGATCTACTTCTGAAAAATCAGCAACTGAAAACCTTGTGAAGCACAGTTCTACTGACACACATGGGGTCGTCATGAGTTGGAATGGACTCAACAGTAACGGTTTGATATGTCAGACACTCATGAAACGGTATCTATTATCCCAATTACACAGATGAGGAAACTGAAGCTCAGAGAAATTGAGGCTTGCCCAAGGTGACACAGATGGGAAGATTCAGAGCTGAAATTCAACCCTGGTCTGTTTCGTTCCCAAAACTTGAAGCTTAAACACAAAGCACAAATTGAAGAATGAACTTGCTACATGTATATCATTTTTAAAATCTGGCAGGGAGGGATGTGGTCCACAGATTATTTGGACTCTGTAGTTTGATTTCTGTTTTCCTAATTTAAAAAAAAAAAAAAAAAAAAGTGAAATGTCCTGAAGAAGTCAAAGACCTTGCTCTTAAGAAAGTCTATGAAATTCATTTATGTAATAGGGAGGCAAATCCACATTGACTCTAAACCCCATACAAAACCCATTGCCGTAGAGTAGATTCCGAGTAGAACTGCCCCATAGGTTTCCAAGGAGCGGTTGGTGCCTTCAAACTGTTGACCTTTTGGTTAGCAGCCAAGCTGTTAACAGCTATGCCACCAGGGCTCCACATTGACTCTAGCCTGCAGTAATTCTGAAACAAACTTCTAACAAAATCTAAATCTGGATTGTGCAGTTTGGTAGTTACTAGCCATACGTGAATTCTTACATTTAAATTTAAATGAACTGAAATGAAATACAATTCCTACCATGCTGTCTGAGTCTCCCACCACTGCCCAGTCAAGAGCTTGAGAAAGCTGTGCCCTGTGCCCCACAGGAATCTAGCATTGGAGAAACTGTGCCTCTCCAGCAGAGAAGGAGAAAAATGCACTTTCCTTCAGACCAGCAAGCAAGCCACCCCTTTCCTCTTCCAGTGTCTGTTCTAGAAAACACAGAAGGGGCACGAGGAAACTTGGGATGTGGAAATACTCTGTATGTTGATTGCGGCAGTGGTTTTACAGGTGTGTACATCTGTCAAAGTTCATTGAATTGTACATTTTAAGTGGTTATAGTTCCTTGGATGTAAATTAAAACCTCATTAAAGTTGATTTACAAGAGAAATGTATGATAAGTACTAAGCACATACATACAGATGGCTAAAAATGAAAAAAAAAAAAAAAAACACCCACAGAAAATACACTAATTTTGGTGAAGGTGTGAAGCGATTGGAACTCTCCCATACTGCTAGTGGGAACATAACAGCACAACATGGGAAAATCCTTTTTCAGGATCTATTAAAACTAAACATTTGCATACCTTTAAAAAATCTTTATTGTGGTGAAAATATATATAACAAAACGTACTTCATCTTAACAGTTTTCTACATGTACAATTCAGTAACATTGAGTACATTTCTTCAAGTTGTCATATATGTACCTTTAGTCAATTCCACTCCTGGTAAATAGCTAACAGAAATGCAAACATATGTTCATCAAAGATGTGCTGTAGATTATTCATAGTAGCACTGAAATGTTCATAGGCCAAACTGGAAAGTATCCAAATGGTCATCCTAGAAGAATGAGTCGATCATTGTTGCATATTCATGCAATGGAATATTGAACATCAGTGGAAATGAACAAATTATAAACAAAGCAATATGGATGACTCTCATAAAGATATTGTTGAATGTAAGAAGCCAAATACAAAAAAGTAAATATAATATGATTCCATTTATATAAAGTGTTTAAATAGGAAAAAAAAATTTATGGTTAGAAGTCAGGATAGTGGTTACTCTTGTGGGGGCTAGTGACAGGAAGGCAGATTGGGCGCTGATATTGTACTCTTTCTTGATCTGGGTGCTAGTTATATGAGTGTTCATTTTGTGAAATTCATGGTGCCGTGCCTTTATGGTTTATTCCCTTTTCTGTATGTATGTTATATATTAATAAAAAGTTTACTTAAAGGAAAAATCTCAGCACTCCTTAACGCACTTGGGGCTCACCTGTCAGGTTTGAATCTATTGTATGAAAATTTGTGTTTCTTCAGAGGGAATGACCAAAAAAAAAGAAAAAGAAAAAGAAAAAAGTCAAACTCATTGCCATAGGGTCCATTCCAAGTCATAGCAACCCTATAGGACAGAATAGAACTGCTCCACAGGGTTTCCAAGGAGCGGCTCGTGGAGTCAAACTGCTGACCTTTTGGTTAGCAGCTGAGCTGTTAACCACTGTGCCACCAGGGCTCCTTAGAGGAATGGGATGTTACAATTTTAATATGTTATTAAACTGTTCACCTCGGGTATAACCCAGAAATCATCTGCAAGAGCAGATGGAACTCTTAACCATACTTAACGCATTGTCGTTGAGTCGATTCCAACTCATTACAGGCAGGTCAACTTCCTGTTGACAAGGGAGAGAAGGAATCAGGCTCCCAAAGAGAAAGCGTTCCTGGTATCAGGCTGTAAAGCCCTGGAATGGAAGTAGAGGAGTCTCCTTCACTGGGTAGAAGATTAAGGGGAAAGGCCTTTAGACTTTTTACTTAAATCTGTTAGTTGGATGTCTTTCAAATTTGTGCAAAAAGATGGGAGGAAAATTGAGGATATGCCATTAGCATTGGTGTAAGTAAGCCTGAATGTTGGATGACAGAAGGCATTGTGTGCAACAGAGGGAGCATGGGCCTGAAGACACACCAGAATAGATTTGAACCGTGAGTCTTCACTTGGAGTATCCGGGTGAACTTGGGGGAAAGTTAGGAAACCTTTCAGAGCCCAAGATTTCTCATGTAAAACAGAAGACATACACTCCAGGATATGAAGATCAGAGTTTTACACACTTTCTTTAACCATGATATTAATTAAGATAAGCAAAATTCATTAAGGTAAGAGTTTTACATGCTTTCTTTGACCATGATATTCATTAAAATAAAACATTAAGACCTAGTACAAGTTTGTACACACACACACACACACACACTCTCATACTAACACCAACATTTTACAAAATAATACCCTTATTATCTGTGATGGACTCGAATGTTTTCAATTCTATTTTATTTATTTTTAAAATAAAAAGTGCCAGTCACAACCATCTAAATTTATTTCACCACCAATCTGTAAACTGCTGCCCATAGTCTGAAAAACACTAGTGTAGAACTTGTAGGCAAGCACACAGTAAACCAGTTGCCATCAGTCAGTTCTGACTCATGGTGATCCTGCATGTGTCAGAGTACAATTGTGCTCCATAGGGTTTTCCATGGCTCACTTTTCAGAAGAAAATCACCAGGTATTTCTTCTGAGGTACTCTAGATGAACTCAAACCCCCAACCTTTTGGCCCGAGCACATTAACTGTTTGTACCACCCCAGGACTCCAAGGCATACAGTGTCGTTAAGTGCCGTGGAGTCAATGTCAAGTCTCGACTCATAGTGACACCATGTGTTATGGATTGAATTGTATTCCCCAAAAATGTATGTCAGCTTGGCTAGGCCATGATTCCCGGTATTGTTGGTTGACCACCATTTTGTGATCTGATGTGATTATCCCATGTGTTGTAAATCCTACCTTTATGACGTTAAAGAGGCAGGACAAATCTACAGTATTAGGTTGTATTTTGGGTTAATCTGTTTTGAATTATAAAGGAGAGACATGAGCAGAGAGGAGAAGGACCTCATTACCACCAAGAATCCAGGAGTGGAGCAAATCTTTTGGGCCCAGGGTCCCTGTGCTGAGAAGCTCCTAGACCCAGGGGAACATTAATGACAAGGACCTTCCCCCAGAGCCGACAGAGAGAGAAAGCCTTCCCCTGGAGCTGGCGGCCTGAATTCAGACTTTAAACCTCCTGAAGTGTGAGAGAATGAACTTCCATTTGTTAAAGCTATCCACTTGCAGTATTCTTCTGTCACAGCAGCACTGGATAACTGAGACACCATGTGACAGAGTGGAACTGCTGCATAGGGTTTTCTAGGCTGTAATCTTTATGGAAGCAGATTGGCAGGTCTTTCTCCCCCAGAGATGCTGGGTGGGTTTGACCTGTCAACCTTTCGATTAGCAGCCAAACACTTAACCATTGCACCACCAAGGTACAGAGTAGTCAGGCATAAATACTACCAACATAAAAGTTGTATCAAATAACTTTTTGAAAATCCCACAAGCCCTCTTTCCTCAGCTGTTGCTAGGATGTTTGGTTCTCCTAAAGAAGCTAAGGCCGATTTGGTTGAATCTCTCACACCATCCAGCGACTAGCACCACACACGCAGCAGCCTTGCACGGATCACAGCCTCTACCTCTGAGCTCGGTGACAATCACAGAGGATAAGATCAATGCCCTCATTAAAGCAGTCGGTGTAAATGTTGAGCCTTCCGGCCAGGCTGATTTGCAAAGGCCTGGCCCACGTCAACATGGGGAGTCTTGTGTGCAGGCCAGGCCCTGCCCCCTCCATTCCTGCTGCCCCAGCTGAGGAGGAGAAAGTGGAAGCAAAGAAAGAAGAATCTGAATCTGAAGAGTCTGATGATGGCATGGGCTTTGGTCTTTTTTGACTAAACCCCTTTTGTAAAATGTTCAATAAAAAGCCAAACTCTTAAAAAATTCCGTAAGCCTAAAGTCTCCTATTCACTAGCAAAACTGGGTCTTTCCACACCAAAAGAATCTGAGAACAGAGGCTCTTGGTGGTGCTCTTGACTTGAGTAGTGTTTCTCAATCTCAGATCTATATTAGAATCACTTCATGGGCTTTGAAAACTCCCCATGCCTGTCCACACCCTAGACCAACTAAATCAGGGTTCCTGGGGAGAGACCCATTGTCGTTGTTGTTGCTGTCGAGTTGATTCCAACTCCTGGCAACCCCACACACACGTGCAGAATAGCATTGCTCCATAGTGTTTTCAAGGCTGTGACCTTTCAGAAACATATGTCCAGCCTGTCTTCTGAGGCACCTCTGCTGGGTGTGAACTGCCAACCTTTGGGTAGTAGTCGAGTGCTTAACCGTTTGCACCACCCAGGCACTCCTTGAGGTGAGACCCAGGCATCAATCATTCGTAGAGCTCCCCAGGTGATTCCAATGTACAACCAAGCTTACAAACCACTGATCAAAAGGACCACGGGTTTTCTAGACAATTGTATCCCCTCCGCCTAAATACCTTTTAGGAGAATTATTCTGTCCCTGCTTCAGCTTACTCTTCAACTTTCTTACGGGGTCAGAAATAACTGGACACCCAGCTCTCCCAATGCTAGTTAAGAGAATTACCAATGTCCTAATGCCCTCACGTGCATACGAAAGCTGGACAATGAATAAGGAAGACCGAAGAAGAATGGATGCCTTTGAATTACAGTGTTGTCAAAGAATATTGAATATACCATGGACTGCTAGAAGAACGAACAAATCTGTCTGCAAGAAGTTCAACCAGAATGTTCATTAGAAGCAAGGATGGTAAGACTTTGTCTCACGTACTTTAGACATGTTATCAGGAGGGACCAGTCCCTGAAGAAGGACTCCATCCTTGGTAAAGTGGAGGGTCATCGAGAAAGAGGAAGACCTTCAACAAGATGGATTGACACAGTGGCTGCAACAATGGGCTCAAGTATCACAATGATTGTGAGGATGACGCAGGACCAGGCAGTGTTTCATTCTGTTGTACCTAGGGGCGCTGTGAGTCAGAACCAACTCGACGGCACCTAACAACAATGGTGACCCCATGTGTTTCAGAGTAGAATCATGCTCCATAAGGTTTTCAAGTCTGTGACCTTCTGGAAGCAGATTGCCAGGCCTTTCTTCCAAGGTGCCTATGGGTAGGTTTGAACGGCTAACCTTTTGGTTAGTAGTAGAGTGCTTTGGAGTTGGGATTGACTTGATGGCAATTGGTTTGTTTTTTGTTTTTGTTTTTAAATGATGATACATTGCTACTTACTGTTTGGAGAGGACCAAGAACCCACTTTCTCCGGCCCAGTGGCTAAATTTGCGGTTATTCGTGCATTCACATGAAATGACATGAATGGCAGCCTGCCAGCCTCCTCAGGCTCTTGCTGGGATTAGCAGGTTAATGTTAGTAAAACACATTAATATCCCTGGACCAAATGACCAGAGAGTATGCTAACAAAGCTTTGCTATTTGGAGTTGGCTACTGAGCAGAACAAAGACAGGACAGTTTCTCACCCTGGGATGTGTTAAGAGAAAGCATCTTTGCTGTTGCTTTAGCTTGCAGAATGTCTCATCACCTGACCTGTAGCGATTCAGCTAAAAGGGAGATCAGAACTTCGCCTTTTTACCTGTGTCTTAATTCCTTAATGCTGCTGTAACAGAAATATCACAGGTGGGTGGATTTAAAGAACAGATATTTATTTTTTCACAGTTTAGAAGGCCAGAAGCCCAAGTTAAAAGTCCTGGTGGCTCCGTGGTTATATGATCGGCTACTAACCCAAAATCGGCAGTTTGAATCCACCAGCCACTCCTCGGAAACCCTATGGCAGTTTTACTCTATGAGCTGGAATCGACTCCATGGCAATGACTTTGGGTTTTGGTTGCCTATAGGGGAGGCTCTCTTTCTGTCAGCTCTGGGGGAAGATCCTTGTCTCAGCTTCTGTAGCCCTGGTATTCCTCAGTACCTTGGCGATCTTCACGTGACATCTGTCCCCTCCACCCAGTTTGTCTTCCTTGTCTCTGTGTCTATGTTGCTCCTTATAACTCAGAAGTGATTAGGTTTAGGACACACCCTACACTGATATGGCTGCATTAACATAACAAAGAAAACCCTATTCCCAAATGGGATTACATCCACAGGTATAGTGGTTAGGATTCTAACACAAATTTTTGGGGGGTAGACAAAATTCAATCCATTACAACTTGCATTCTGAAATACCCTTTTGACCAAAACAGCTCATGACCCATAAGACACTTTTCCAATCACATGTGAACATAATTGTAAAGATGTCCTAAATTCCAGTCTAATTGCAGCACTTAGCCTCACAGAAATCTCTTCCTGTTAAGGAAAATATGGCTGAAAAAAATGACACAATAGATTTTTGCAAGCTACCAAGGTTTAACCTCTCAGAAATCAGCATTGAGAAAACAAATGTTTATTTGCTTGTTTATGTCTTACACAAAAAATATCTTTCCACCTGGCATTTTTAGTCGTGCTAAACCACAGGGGAAGAGGAGGAGAGAAGTGGGACAGCAGAGAGAACATCAATCTTTTGTTTGCAGTTCTGATCAATCATTCCATTTATTACATGATACCAGGCCTGGGAGTTATTGCATTATGGGGCTTATCGAGCTCAGATCTCTGAGACCCCATTTACTATTCCAAAAGTATGCGCTCTCATTAATAATAGATGGTTAGCCACATAGTTAAGCAGAATGATTGGCACCTTTTATTGGTTGTCTTTAAGACTAATTTAATGAAACTGGCTGACCAGAAAGCAGAGATTTTATGGCTTGGCTGGCTAACAAAGGCCTGCAAAACTAAGAAACTCCTCTCTCCAAAGGTTAAGCTCTTGGAACTATTTGGAGACTTGCCACAATCTTCCTTTCTTTTTTTCTATAAGTATAGTTAGCCTTTTTGGTTGCTAATTGTCTTATTTTGATGCTGGCACATATATCCCTCTAAGTAGTCAAAGAGGCAATGTTGGTTTGGTGTTAGAATTCTTGCCTTCTATTTGGGAGACTCAGGTTCAATTCCCAGCCGGTGCACCTCATATGCAGCTACAGCAACTGCCAGGGGAGGCTTGAGTGATGCTATGATTCTGAACAGGTTTCAGTGGAGCTTCTAGACTGACATGGACTAGGAAGAAAGACCTTCTGAATATCAGCCAGTGAAAACCCCGTGGATTACAACGGTCCAGTCAGCAACCCATCACAGGGCTGGCGCAGGACTGAGCAGCATTTCCTTCCTTTGTGCATGGGGTCACCTTGAGTCGGGGCCCAACTCCATAGCAGCTAATAGCAACAACAACAAAGAAACAGGCGAAAGATTCGAAAATTAGCCACTAATTTCTTGCGGACCGTATCTAATAGAATCACCTTGCCCAGTAAACTTTGAGAAGGACAGGCCGAAGCTTGGTTGCCAAGAACTCCACTAAGGAATGTGGAGTGAATACACACTTAAGCAAAAACCTAAGCAACAAAAGCAAAATCGAAAATCTCCTAAACAGAATGAGCATTCTCTGCCTGTGCAGAGTGGATAGGTTGAGACTTACACTGTGTGGTACGAGACTGTGGCCACAGAGCTGTAGGATTCTCTGTGAGAGCTGTGGGTGGGGCTGGGTGGGGGTGACAAGCGTTTACTGCTCTCCTATTAGCTGCCAGGCACTGGTGGGTATTTCACAGACCGACTTATTCCCTGCTGTTATTGTATCCCCAGAGAAGCTATGTTGAAGTCCTAATCCCTGATACCTGTGAATGTGACCTTGTTTGGAAATAGGGTCTTTGAAGATGTTATCAGGTTAACTTGGGGTCATCCTAGAGTAGGGTGGATCCTAATGCAATATTAGTAATGTTCTTACAAAAGAGGACAGACACAGAGAGACAGACAGAGGAAGGAGGGTGGTGTGAAGATACAGCTACAAGCCAGGGCATGTCTGGGGCTACTGGAAGCTGGAGAGACAAGGAAGGATCTTTTCCTATTGACTTAGGAGACAGCATGGTCCTGCCTGACGTGTTGATTTGGATTCTAGCCTCCAGAACCAGGAGACAATATATATTGTTTCTGTTCTATAAACAACCCACCTTGTGGTGCTTCGGTGTAGCAAAAACTAATAAACATAGTCATACCAACCTTCCTTGGTGGTGTTTGTGCTGGGTATTTTCTGCCCCCCTTTCTATCCCCAGGAACCCTGGTGGCGCAGTGGTTAAGAGCTTGGCTGCTAACCAAAAGGTCGGCAGTTCGAATGCACCAGTCACTCCTTGGAAACCCTATGGGGCAGTTCTACTCTGTCCTATTAGGTAGCTATGAGTCGGAATCGACTCGATGGCAACAGGTTTGGTTTTTTTGGTTTCTGCCTCAGAACACACACACACACACACACACACACACACACACGCACACGCACACACATGCACACACTCTTACTATGTTTTGTGCCCCCAAGGTGCTGACCTGTGTGGAGAGAATCAACAGGCTCTCTATCCTTGGTTTCCACTTGTGTTTGGCCAATAGTTTAGCACAGACAGCAAATCAGAGAGTAGGAGACAAGTGGTTCATTTATACTTCTGGCCCATTCCTGGGAAGCTGCCAGGGATTAGCTGTGTCCCTCCACCAAAGGCCACAGCTCTTGTCAGATGAACCTCTTTGTAAAGTCACCTTCTCTGAGTTCTGGTAACCATCCCTTCCCCCAGCCCTTGAGGACTAAGGCTGCAAATAGCCCTCCACAGCCCTTGCTAGTTTCCCCAAACCTCGCCCACCTCTTGTCAATAACCCCCTTATTGAAATCACCCCAATCACTCAGCTTGAGTGGGCCTCTGATCCGTGCCCGGGCCCTGATGGAGACAGTATCCTCAGCTCTGCTTTTAGAGATGAGGGGTTGGAAGTTGATTTCTTATGTAACTCGGCTGAGGTCTTACTGAGGGTGATTGGTAAAATTGTATTCCATCCTGTATGGACACAAAGCAATGTATTCCCATATTTTACAGTAACTGAGATACACAAGATGGGCTGGAATTTTCTGAAAGGGGTGATAACTCAGATGGGCTTGTGAAGACAGGTGTGGAGGGCTGGTCTGCTCCAGCTCTTCTGATGCTACCACGTGCCAGCCACGCCCCTGCTACAAAGGGATAAGAGCAGGGGAACGAAGGCATCAGCATGTCTTAGCATCACAGAGTTCTCTAGATACCTGAGGCTGACCTGGAGCTTCTTAGAGACAGAGATCCAACTCTGGTTATTGCTTTAGAACCACTATAGATTGAATTGTGTCCCCTGAAAAATAAGTATTGTAATCCTAACATCCATAGCCGTGGATGTAATCCCATTTGGGGAAGGGTTTTCTTTGTTACATTAATAAGGTCAGATCGATACAGGGCATATCCTAGACCTAATCACTTCTGAGTGATATAAAGAACAGCTTAGACACAGAAGCAAGTGCAAACTGGGGGAAGAAAGACGTCAGGTGGAGACCGTCAAGGAACCAAGGAATGCTGGGCTGTAGAGGCTAAAACAAGGATTTTCCCACAGAGCTGACAGAGAGAGAGGGTTTCCATAGAGCCGGTGCCTCAGTTTGGACTTCCAGCCTCCTGAACTATTGAGAAAATAAATTTCTATTCTTTGAAGCCACCCATTTGTAGGATTTGTGTTACAGCAGCACTCGGAAACTGAGATCCCATTACATTTGCCTTTGTACTGTCAGCTGTCTGGCAACTCACCAAGGAACTCCAATTTCCCCCAAGCATTTTCTTAAAATATTTGCAGTCCAATAGGAATTACAGATGAACAGGATTGCTGTACAGCTGGGCGAGCTACTCAGTCCATTAAAAAATAATAATACATCTAATATTTATTGAGTGTACTAGGCACAGTGCTAATTAACTGTATGTACATTAAATTATTTTAATTCTTTCAAAAACCCGTGAGATAGGTCCCAGTAAAATCCCCATTTTACAGATGAGAAGACTGGATTGTAGAGAGATTCAGAAACTTGCCTAGAAGCTTATAGCTAATCAATGGTTGGAGTGAGACTTAAATCCAGGTTGGTTTGATGTCAACATCCATACTTTGAATCTTTATGTTATATTTAAATAAAAAAAAAAAAAAAAACCTCCATTGCTGTCAATTCTGACACATAGTGACCCTATTGACAGAGTAGAACTGCCCCATGAGGTTTCCAAGGAGCACCTGGTGGTTCAAACTGCCGACCTTTTGGTTAGCAGCCTGAGCTCTTAACCACTATGTTATATAGGTAGCTGAGTTTATTCTTCTTTTTTCTTGCTCTTTCTCTTCTGTTGCCTAAGAGAAGCAATTGTTGTAGCATGCTGCCCTAGTCAATTCCCACTCGTGGTGACCCAGGTGCGCAGAATAGAACAGCTCCACAGGGTTTTCAAGGCTGTGAACTTTTGGAAGCAGATCACCAGGCCTGTATTCCAAGATGCCTCTGGGTGTGTTTGAATCGCCAACCTTTGGGCTAGTAGTCAAGCACTTAACTATGTGTGCCACCCAGGGACTCCTAGACAGGCAGTAGGGCTGCAAATCATTCACTGACTATTATCCACATCTCTATCTCCTCCTCCTTACACTTTTTCTCTGATTTCTTTCTATCTTGGTTACCCAGTGCTGCTGTACAGAAATACCAAAAGTGGGTGGCTTTAAAGAACAGGATTTTATCGTCTCATAGTTCTGGAGGCTAGAAATCCAAATCAGGGTTTTTTGGCTGTGTTGATTCCTTCTGAGTATCCTAGTTTCTGGTGTCTGCCAGCAATCCTTGACGTCTATCCTCTCCCCATGTGTGTCTCTGTGTCTATTCTGCCCTTTTTTTATGACTCAGAAGTGATTAAGTTTAGGACTTACCCTACTCTGGTATGACCTCATTAACATAACAAGAGAAAACCCTTATTTCCAAACAGGGTCGTATTTACAGGTACAGGGGTTAGAATTTCAGCACATATTTTGGGGGGACACAATTCAATCCACAACACTTCCCAAGCACCCCAAAATGTCCATAATGTTACATAATGGTAGAGTTCCTTTCTCTGTGCTAAAGCAAGGCACTGTCTTTGATCTTCCATAGCTTTGAAATTATTGAATCTAGATATTGCCAACCCTCTGGTCCATTCTTAAATGGACATAGCAGGCTTGTACTAAATGTTGAAAGTAATGGACTGATATTTAAGAGGCACTAAGAGCCCTTCCACTCAATATTTTTCCAGAACATAGAAGTATTTCCAATTATCCTGCTTTTCTTCAAACCTAGAATCAACAAATGAATAACAGATGTCAACTCCCATGGAAGCCTACTTACTGAATACCGGCTGTTCTTGCTTATTGGATACGCTTCCACCTGCGTTCTTTGTGTTTCTGTTACCATGACTGTATTTGGCCCCTTCCTGTGTTTTCTTTTTCCAGCTCTGAGGCACACTTCACACAAGTGGACTGATACTGCAGCAAGTAGCATTCACCGTGTAAGATGACAGTCTTAAGTGGATTTCATTGATTGTCCCTAATCAGTGTTGTGTCGTACATTTGATTACTTCAGTTAGTCATGTTATGACATTTAGTATAATTCATATTTCCACTATTTGTGATTCAGATTTCAGCTCCAAGATCACTTAGAACTGTGTTCCCTGACTCTCCAAGGCTACACTAGGCTTCTAAGTTCCCTGCATTATCTCTTTCATTGGATTTCCCACAGTCAGTGCAATTAGTGGTTTAATGCCTGTGTTCACTGGAGGAGTGTAAAGTCCTTGAAGACAGGGGCTGTGCTTCCTGTATACTGCAATATTCTTGGTCCCTAGGCCAGGGCCTATAGGTATTCAATGAGTATATAAAAGAATGAATGTGTGTGCATACTTGAACTCTGCTCTAGTAATGAACTGGCCGTGGTGATGATGATGATCCTTCCCTGGCCATCATCCCTATACTAAGACACTCAGTGAGGGATTTCAGGATTGCAAATGAGAAAGGTTGTTCCTATTACAAAGCCTGACTTTGGTCCCCCATCAGTGTATTTTATTATGGCATCATTGATACCTGTATCTGCCATTTTACTGTCTGGCCATGAGGAATTAGCTGAGCCTCTCTAAGTCTCAGTCTTCTCATCTCTGAAGTGAAGATAATAATAAAACCGACTTTCTGACAGTTGTCAGATGTATATGAAACAATGAACATGAAAACACTTTGTGAACTACAGAGCTGGATATTTTATAAGGTATTATTATGATAAAGTCCAGCAAATTGGACCATAAATAAGAATTTTAGAAAAGCTTCAGGTATGGAATAATTGTCATCGACTCTGACTTATGGAGATCCCTTGTGTGTCAAAGTAGAACAATGCTCCATAGGGTTTCCAATGGCTGCTTTCCTGGAAGTAGATTGTGAGGTCTTTCTTCCTAGGCACCTCTGGGTGAGCTTAGACCCTCCAACCTTTTGGTTTGCAGTTGAGCACATTAGCTGTTTTTACCACTCAGGGACTCCAGGGCTTAATGATAGTTACTGTTAAATGAGCCTGTTCCATAAGCCAGGAGGGTGTTACAAATGATTCCTAAGCGTTACAATAGCTGTGTACTATAGGCAGTATTTCTGCTGCTTCTCAGATGAAGAATTTGAAGTTCAAAGAATTTGAAGTTCAAAGAATTCAGGCAACTTGTGCAAGAACACAGGGCTGCGCAAGAATTTGAACCCAGGTAGATTTGATGGCAAACACAAAGGGCTTTCTACCTGCCCTGAGTTGTCTCTGAAAACGAAATTAAATCAGCCAAAATTAAAAAACAAAACAAAACTAGTTCACATAGTTTTAGAATATGCTAGAAGAAGAAGAGCTCAGTCCATTAAGAGAAAATTGAGAAACTGGAGAGTTCCATTGGTTGCTTTGGGTGGTCTTTGTGAAAGTTCTCTCTACCACGTGCTCCATTTAACTTGAGATGTGTGCGTTGGTCAGTGGGAGCCTGTGGTTCTAAGCTCTCTGCATAGATGGGCAAAAAGTGTTCAAGCACAGACCTGTGGGCAACCCTGCCTTGGCCTTAATGTGAAGCCAGCTCTTCATGTCAAATATGGTCTGTAAGACTTTCTCCAGTAGAATTGCATGTTTCAACCTAAGGCCCAGATATGAAGTCATGAATATACTCTTCCTTGCCCACAGGCCCTGGGTGGTGCAACAGTTAACGCACTTCACTGCAAACCAAAAGGTTGGAAGTACAAGTCCACTCAAAGGTACCTTAGAAGAGAGACCTGGTGATCTACTTCTGAAAAATCAATGATTGAAAACCCTGTGGAGCACAGTTCTACTTTGACACACGTGGGGTCACCGTGAGTGGAGTCGACTCGCTGGCAACTGGTTACCTAAAGGCCTAACATAAATCCAAATAACTTGATGGAATATTCTTCATTGCCTACCCCAGGACTGTTTGTGCAAATGTTTCCAGTGACAAAAAGACTGGACTATTGAGAGCTGCTTTCACAGCGACCCTTCTCCCTGCATCCAGCTACATGTATAAAACTCCAACGGAGAAAGATTAGGGGGCCATCTGGAGAACAGGACAACTCACAAAAGTGAGTTTAGAGCTATATCTATTCCTGTATATTCAGCCACAACACAACAGATGTAAACCGAAAGAAATCTGTTAAAATCAGTCTTGGGCAGATTTTAGGAGTTCGACAATTGCTAGAATTTCTATTTTTGTCTAAGTCTGAAAATGTGTTTAGCGCTTACTCTGCTGCTTAGGTAAAGTATTCCCCCAGTGGAAACTGGTTCTTGCCCTAGTTTTTCTTTTCTAAAATCTCTCTGAGGAGGAAATATTTCTCTTCTCTATCTTGCTATATGGAGCCCTGGTGTCACAGTGGTTAAGAGCTTAGCTGCTAACCAAAAGGTCTGCAGTTTGAATCCACCAGCCACTCCTTAAAAATGCTGTGGGGCAATTCTATTCTGTCCTACAGGGTTGCTGTGAATCGGAATCAACTTGACCACAATGGGTTTGGTTTTTTCATTTTTTATCTTGCTATGTATTTCTTCTTAGGAAACATACAGCTTAACTATTATAAAACTAGAAAATTGTGAGTGTTCTGTCATTAGTGAAGGGCTACAAGCAAAAATGGCCTTTGGTCTCCACTCTCTGCCCAGCCCCCTGACCCTGCTCTGGCCATCATACCTGTCCCAAGGCATTCAATGAGGGTTTTCAGGACTGCAAATGTGAAAGGTTGTTCCCATCACTGAGTCTGACTTCTGCCCCACATCAGCTCATTTTATTACCCTTATCTGCTTATTGGATTACCATTATCTATTCATCTTGACAAATGTACAGCCATAAATATAATTTACTGGATTTTGAAACGGCAAGCCATGTTTTTATTTATACCATTCTGTGTTTCCAGGCAGGATTTAGTACACATACATTTTATTAAGGAATCCTTCCTCTGCCCTACTCCGAGCAAGGAGTATATTTTACAGCTCCTTTCTCCTTTACTTCCCTGCCAAAGAGACCCAAATGGAAGCTGCAGCCTGGCTTATGTTCTTTTTGTATTTTGCCTGGAACAGAAGATTATGGGGTTTGAGCAAAATATGGTATTTGCTTCACAGAAATTTGTATGTTAGTGATGAGGATGAAGAAAAATTCAAAATACTCCTGACACCTATGTCTCTAATGGTGCACCCAGTGGGGGCAGTGCTGGTTCAGTGGTGGAATCCTTGCCTTTCGGGGGGAGACTCGGGTTCAATTCCTAGCAATTGCACCTCATGTGCAGCCACCACCCGTCTGTCAGTGGAGGCTTCCGTATTGCTATGATACTGAACAGTTTTAAGCAGAGCTTCCAGACTAAGATGCACTAGGAAGAAATGCCTGGTGATCTATTTAAGAAAATCAGCCATTGAAATTCCTCACAACAGTCTAATCCACAACCGATCACAGTGATGGAGCAAGACTGGGCAACGTTCTGTTCTGTTGTGCATGGGGTTGCCATCAGTCAGAGCCGACTTGACAGGAGCTAATAGCAACATGTCTCAAATATGTATGAATGAAGTTTTGGACAAGCATTCATGAAGCAGAGAATCCTCTGATGGTTTACACTTAATGAATATGTGTGCGTTTCTTTACCTGAACAGCATTTTAAGGAGCACATATCTGATTGTGTACTCAAAGTGTCTACAGTTTGGGTTCCAGCTTCTAGATATGGTGCCTATGATTGGTGAAACGCTGTTTTGCTTCAGTGTTGGCTTTACAAGTTCTTTGAAATGTCTCTTTAACTTGTTCTAAACCTCTAATAGCACCTTACCATTTGCTGGTGAATATTTTTCATCTGATTAACTGACATTTCTACTGCCTCTGCTTATAGACTGCTTTTAAGACCTCTCATCTAGCTGCAGTCCAGTTCTTTCTCAATGCACCACAAAGACGCTCTCCTTACTTCAGATCTCAGAACCCCTGTGAGGCCTCAAAGCTCTGATGCACACTGCCTTCTGCCCTCTGAAGCCTGTGGCTCATCAAATGAACTCTTTGGGGTTAGGAGCAGGAATATCTCATCCATTCATCCAGACAGATGCAAAAAAAAGTATTTGCAAGTGATTTTATTGTTCTAACCAACTGTGCTGAAGAAAATAAAATATTCCATTCAAATAGACTCCACAGTTGTCCACCAAAATATCTTGCGTCCTTCAAACTTCTGGGTAGCCCTTTATCTTAGTGTTCAGATAAGATGGCTTACATCCGCAGTATCTCAGGAGATTTCTCTGGATCTCTTAGTCTCCTGGTAAGTCCACTCAGCACCCAGCTCTGTAACATGGCTTTAGGTTTTTCTCTTGTTGGCTTTCTTCATTCCACATTGGAAACCACTCCAAATCCTTCCTTCTCTCAGAGTGCTAATAAAGTTTTTCATGGAATGAAATTTACAGGAAGTTTGAAATAAGGTATCTTAGTCATCTAGTGCTGCTATAACAGAAATACAACAAGTGGATAGTTTTAACAAAGAGAAATTTATTTCCTCACAGTAAAGTAGGCTGTAAGTCCAAATTCAGGGAGTCAGCTCCAGGGGAAGGCTTTCTCTCCCAGTCTGCCTTCTCATCAGTGTTCCCCTGGACTAGGAGCTTCTCCACGTGGGCACCCTGGGTCCAAAGGACACACTCTGCTCCTGGCACTGCTTTCTTGGTGGTGTGAGGTCCTCCTGTCTCTCTGCTCACTTCTGTCTTTTATATCTCAAGAGATTGCCTCAGAACACAATCCAATCTTGTAGATTGAGTCCTGCCTTACTAACACAACTGCCGCCCATCCTCCCTCATTAACATCATAGAGGCAGGATTTACAACATATAGGAAAATCAAACAATACCAGGAATCATGGCCCAGCCAAACTGATACATACATTTTTTGTGGGACATAATTCAATCCATGACATAAGGAAAGGAGATTACAGCATAGCTGGCACAAGCAACAAATTAACCTGGGATATTAGATATTGCTCTCCAAAAATTCCATCAGCTGCTTCAACCACAGACAATTTCTTATTGGCCAGGCTCTCTTGGGCTCCATCCTATCACAATTTTCAGGGGCATCCTCTTCCCTGGATAACCTCTCTTCCACCTGCTTCTTGTGTGCAAAAGATAAAATCATCACATGCGAGTCTAGCTCTCAACTTCCTACTTCACATTAACTTACAGGTGCTATGTCTATATACCCCACGCATCTATCAGTTGTCGTACTGTTGTGGCTTGTGTGTTGCTGTGATGCCAGAAGCTATGTCACTGGTATTTCAAATACCAGCAGGGTTACCAATGATTGACAGGTTTCAGTGGTTTCTGACACAACCTTGCTTGCTGAAAGTGAAGAGGACTTGAAGCACTTACTGATGAAGACCAAAGACTACAGCCTTTAGTATGAATTATACCTCAACATAAAGAAAACAGAAATCCTCACAAGTGGACCAATAAGCAACGTCATGACAAATGTAGAAAATATCAAAGCCATTGAAGATTTTATTTTACTTTGAACACAATCAACACCCGTGGAAGCATCAGTTAAGAAATTAGACGACACATTGCATTGGGCAAATCTGCTGCAAAAAGCCTCTTTAAAGTGTTGAAAAGCAAGGATGTCACTTTGAAGACTATGTGCGCCTACCCAAGCCATGGTATTTTCAATCACCTCATATGCATGCAAAAGCAGGACAATGAATAAGAAAGACCAAAGAACTGACGCTTTTGAATTGTGTTGCTGGAAAAGAATATTGAATATACAATGGACTGCCAGAAGAACAAACAAGTCTGTCTTGGAAAAAGTACAGCCAGAATGCTCCTTAGAAGCAAGGATGGCAAGACTTCATCTCATGTACTTTGTACATGCTATCAGGAGGAACCAGTCCATGGGAAAGGTCATCATGCTTGGTAAAGTGGAAAGTCACAGAAAAAGAGGAAGACACTCCAAGAGATGGATTGACACAGTGGCTGCAACAATGGGCTCGAGCATAGCAAAGATTATGAGAATGGCGCAGGACTGGACAGTGTTTTGTTCTATTGCACATAGGGTTGCCATGGGTTGGAACCAACTCAATGGCACCTAACAACAACAACATCAACCTGTGCATCCACTACCCATCTATCAGTTTGTTGTATTGTGGTGGCTTGCATGTTGCTGTGATGCTGGTATTTCTTTATTCTTTTAATTATGCTTTAGATGAAAGTTTGCAGCTCAAGTTAATTTCTCATACAAAAGTGTATATACATATTGTTTGTTGACATTGGTTGCAATCCCCAAAATGTGGCAGCATGCTACCCCTTTCCACCCTGAGTTTCCTGTGTCCATTCATCCAGTTCCTGTCTCTTCTTGTCCTGCTTTTGGAGAGGAGCTGCCCAGTTGGTCTCATATATTTGATTGATGCTCTGCTAACCCATAACTGGAAAAACTCCTGAAGCCCACTTTTCAGAAAAAGATTAGACAGGCTTATAAAAAATAACACACATGAGGAACATGCTTCTTAGTTCAGCCACTGGTATTTCAGCAGGCTCATCTATGGTGAACAGGTTTAAGTGGAGCTCTCACACTAACACAGACTAGGAAGAAAGGTCTGGTGATCTACTTCTAAAAATTAGCCAATGATTCCTCCCTCTCTCTTGCCTATCTGCACCATGCACTGAACATCGCACCTCCCAGCAGACCAGGCATGGCCTACCGGAACTTGCCCTGCACTGACCCACGGCCCACCCTGTCAGCCCAGTATGTGCCAGAAACAACCCATCCTAGCCCCTCTCCTTCAGCTGGAACTGCCCTGCTGCACCATAGCTGAGCAACTGGTCCTGCCTATTGGACAAGGATGTGAAAATTATCACGCCCACACATGAGCAAAGGACAAAGAATGCACAGCTCACCTCCTCAGACATAACCAAATAAAACAAAAAAGCAGGATGAAACAAACAAATCTACAATCAATAAAAGAAGAAAATAACTAATGAATGTCCAGAAGACAGCAGACAATATTAAAACACATAAAAAAAGGACAAGACGGTTCCAGTAGGTGTTCAAAATAAAACACCAGATAAATTTCCAGTAGAAGAAAAGGCACAGGAACTACCTGATAGGGAATTCAAATCTCTAATATTCATGGCTATCCAAGAGTTGAAGAAAAGGGCAGACAAAAGTGAGGAAAAAATAGACAAATTCATGGAAAAGACAGACAAAACAATGGAAGAATTCAGGAAAATAATAAAGGAACAAAATGTCAAAATAAATTCACAACTAGAAATCACACAAAAACAACAATTAGAAATCCAAAAGATAGACAACAAGATTTCAGAAATGGACAGCGTCATAGAAGGGCTGAGGAGCAGGTTTGAAACAATGGAAAACAGGATCAGCAAAACTGAAGACAAATACTTGGATACGACTTAATTTGAGGAAAAAAAAAAGAATGAAGAACAATGAAGAAACCCTGAGAATGGTGTGGGATACAATCAAAAGCAAAAATTTTCGAGTGATCGGAAGAGGAAGAGAAAACGGAAAACACAGAAAGGATCATTGAAGAATTGCTGATACAAACTTCCCTAATATAATTAAAGAGGAAAAGCTGACCATCCAAGAAGCTCAATAAATCCCATATAGATAGACCCCAAAAGAAAATCACCAAGGTATATCATAATCACACTTACTAACACCAAAGACAAAGAAAGAATCCTGAGAGCAGCTCAAGAAAAATGGAAAGTCACAAACGGAGGGGAAACAATAAGACTAAGTTCTGATTACTCAGCAGAAACCATGCAGTCAAGAAGGCAATGGGATGACATATATAAAACCTTGAAAGAAAAAAATTGCCAACCAAGAATAATATGTACTGCAAAACTCTCGTTCAAATATGTTAGTGAAATTAGAACATTTCCAGATAAACAGAAATTAAGGGAATATGTAAAAACAAAACCAAACTTACAAAAATTATTAAAGGAAGTCCTTTGGTCTGAGAACAAACAATATCAGATGACAGCCTGAATCAAGGACACAAGATCACACCAGCCAAATATCAACCTAGGAAATGAACTCCCAAGGACTATTCAAAAATAAAAGATTTACAACCAGAGAGGTTAATCTGCAAATGACAATAACATCAGAACAATAAAAGAGGGAATAAATGGTATAGGTATAGAACCTTCTAATGCAGAGGAATGCAAGGCAAAACCAAGTAATAAAAGACTGGATCAAACCTAGGAAGATAAGGGTAAATTTCAAAGTAACCACAAAGAAAGTTAACAAACTTACTCATCAAAATAAAGAAGAAAAACATAAAGTCTCAGTAAAAACAAAATCTACAAAAACAAAAGAAATGAAAAAAACACCCCACAAATGAAAGGAATTCAGTACAAGAGAGTGAGGGGAACAAGGAAAATGCCAGCACCACAAAAAAAGCACTACAAAATGACAGCAATAAACTCACACCTATCAATAATTGCGCTGAACATAAATGGCCTAAATAGACCCATAAAGAGACAAAGAGTGATAGAATGGATTAAAAAAACAAGATCCATCAATATGCTGTCTACAAGAGACATACCTTAGAAACAAAGACATAAATTTATTAAAAATCAAAGGATGGAAAAAATACATCAAGCAGCTACCAAAAAAAGAGCAGGAGTGGCAATACTAATCTCAGATAAAATAGACTTTAAAACAAATCCACCATAAAAAAAAGGACACTATATTATGATTAAAGGGACAATCCAGCATGAAGATGTAACCATAATAAATATCTATGCACTCAATGACAGGGCTCTGAAATACATAAAACAAACTCTAACAGCACTGAAAAGAGAAACTGACAGTTCCACAATAATAGTAGGAGACGTCAACATACCATTCTCCATTAAGGACAGAACATCTAGAAAGAAACTCAACAAAGATACAGAAGATCTAAAGGCCACAATCAGCCAACTTGACCTCATAGATATATATAGAACACTCCACCCAACAGCTGCAAAGTACCCATTCTTTTCCAATGCACATGGAATGTTCTCCAGAATACACCATATCTTAGGTCACAAAGCAACCCTCAACAAAATCCAAAACGTTGACATAATACAAAGGATCTTCTCTGATCACAACGCCATCAAAGTAGAAATTAACAGGAAGAGCAAGGAAAAAAGTCAATTACATGGAAACTGAATAACACCCTGCTTAATAACCACTGAGTAATACAAGAAATCAAAGATGGAATCAAAAAATTCCTAGAATCAAACAAGAATGAAGACTCATCATAATAAAACCTTTGGGATACAGCAAAGTTAGTGCTCAGAGGTCAATTAATAGTAATAGATGCACACATTAAAAAAAAGAAGAAAGGGAGAAAATCAAAACATTGCCTACACAACTCGGACAAATAGAAAGAGAACAGTAAAAGAAGCCCACAGCCACCAGAAGAAAGGAAATAATAAAGATCAGAGCAGAAATAAATGAAATAGAGAACAGAAAAACTATAGAAAGAATCAACAAAACCAAAAGTTGGTTCTTTGAAAGAATCAACAAAATTGACAAACCACTGGCCAGATTGACAAAAGAAAAACAGGAGAGGACACAAATAACCCAAATAAGAAATGAAATGGGGGACATTACAACAGACCCAACTGAAATAAAAAGGATCAGAACAGAGTATTATGAAAAATTATACTCCAACAAATTTGAAAACGTAGAGGAAATTGATAAGTTTTTACAAACACACTACCTACCCAAACTAACACAAAGTGATGTTGAAAATCTGAACAGACCTGTAACAAGAGAAGAGATTGAAAAGGTAATTTAAAAAAAAAACTCCCAACAAAAAAAAGCCCTGGCCCGGATGGCTTCACTGGAGAATTCTACCAAACATTCAGAGAAGAGCTTATACCAGTACTACGCAAACTATTTCAGAACATAGAAAAGGAAGGGATACTTCCAAATTCATACTATGAAGCCAGCATAACCTTGATAACCAAAACCGGGTAAAGACACCACCAAAAAAAAAAAAAAAAAAAAAAATACAGACCAATATCTCTCCTGAATATAGACGCAAAGATTCTCAACAAAATTCTAGCCAATAGAATTCAACATGCTATCAAAAAAATAATACACCATGACCAAGCAGGATTCATACCAGGTATGCAAGGATGGTTCAACATTAGAAAATCAATCAACCTAATCCACCACATAAATAAAAGGAAAGAAAAGATTCACATGATCATCTCAATGGATACAGAAAAAGCATTCGACAAAGTTCAACACACATTCCTGATAAAAACCCTTAATAAAATAGATATAGAAGGGAAATTTCTCAACATAATAAAGGGCATCTATACAAAGCCAACAGTCAACATCATTCTTAATGGAGAGAGGCTGAAAACATTCTCCTTGAGAACAGGAACAAGACAAGGATGCCCTTTATCACCACTGCTATTTAACATTGTGCTGGAAGTACTAGCTAGAGCAATAAGGCAAGAAAAAGAAATAAAGGGCATCCAAATTGGCAATAAAGAAGTAAAACTGCCCCTATTTGCAGATGATATGATACTATATATAGAAAACCTAAAAGACTCCATGAGAAAACTACTGAAACTACAAGAAAGTTTTAGCAGAGTAGCAGGATACAAGACAAGCATACAAAAATCAGTTGGATTCCTATACACCAATAAAGAGAATGATGAAAAGTAAATCAGGAAAACAATACCATTTACAATAGGTCCTAAAAAAAAAAATACGTAGGAATAAATCTAACCAGGGATGTAAAAAAGACCTATACAAAGAAAACTCCAAAACACTACTGCAAGAAACCAAAAGAGACCTACATAAATGGAAAAACATACCATGCTCATGGATAGGTAGACTCAACATTGTGAAAATGTCAATTCTATCCAAAGCAATCTACAAATACAATGCAATCCTGATCCAAATACCAACAACATTCTTCAAAGAGATGGAAAAACTAATCATTAACTTTATATGGAAAGGGAAGAAGCCCCAGATAAGTAAAGCACTATTGAAGAAGAAGAATAAAGTAGGAGGACTTGCACTACCTGACCTCAGAACCTACTATACAGCTACGGTAGTCAAAACAGCCTGGTACTGGTACAACGACAGATACATTGACCAATAGAACAGAATTGAAAACCCAGATGTAAATACATCCACCTAAGTTCACCTAATCTTCAACAAGGGCCCAACGTCCATCACATGGGGAAAAGACAGTCTTTTTAACAAATGGTGCTGGCAAAACTGGATATCCGTCTGCAAAAAAATGAAACAGGACCCATATCTCATACCACACACAAAAACTAATTCAAAATGGATCAAAAACCTAAATATAAAACCAAAAACTATAAAGTTCTTAGAATAAAAAATAGAAACAATGCTAGGGGCCCACATACATGGCTTTAATAGGATACAAACCATAACTAACAACACAAAAACTCCAGAAGATAAACCAGATAAGTGGAATCTTCTAAAAATTAAAGACTTATGCTTGTTGAGACTTCACCAAAAGAGTAAAAAGAGAGCCTACAGACTAGGAAAAAAATTTTGGCTATTACAAATCGGACAAATGTCTAATCTCTAAAATCTACAGGAAAATCCAATGCCTCTACAACAAAAAGACATGTTATCCAATTAAAAAATGGGCAAAGGAAATGAAAAGACTCTTCACCAGAGAAGACATTCAAGCGGCTAACAGACACATGAGGAAATTTTTGCCATCACTACTCATAAGAGAAGTACAAATCAAAACCACAATCAAGTACCACCTCACCCTGGCATTACTGGCATGAATAAAAAAAAACAGAAAATAACAAATATTGGAGAGGCTGCAGGGAGATTGGAACTCTTATGCACTGCTAGTGGGAATGCAAAATGGTACAACCATTTTGGAAAATGATATGGCACTTCCTTAGAAAGATAGAAGTAGAAATACCATATGATCCAGCAATCCCACTCCAAAAATATATCCTAGAGAAATAAGAGCTGTCACATGAAAGGCATATGCACACCCGTGTTCACTGAAGCATTGTTCACAATAACAAAAAGATGGAAACAACCTAGGTGTCCATCATCAGATGAATGGATAAACAAACTATGGCACATATACACAATGGAGTACTACCCAACAATAAAGAACAATGATGAATCTTCGAAGCATCTCACAACATGGATGAATCTAGAGGGCATTATGCTTAGTGAAATAAGTCTATCACAAAAGGACAAATATTGTATGAGATGACTACCATAAAAACTTATGAAAAGGTTTACACACAAAAAGAAACAATCTTTGATGGTTATGAGGGAGGGGTGGCGTGGGGATGGAAAAACACTAAATAGACAATAGATAAGTGGTAACTTTGCTGAAGGGTAAGACAGTACACAATACTGGGGAAGCCAGCACTACCTGTATAAGGCAGGGTCACGTAAGTTCCATAGACTCATCCAAACTCCCTGAGGGACCAAATTACTGGGCTGAGGGCTCTGGGGACCATGATCTCGGGGAACGTCTAGCTCAGTTGGTATAACCTAGTTTATAAAGAAAATGTTATACATTCTGCTTTGGTGATAGCATCTGGGGTCTTTAAAGCCTGTGAGTGGCAATCGAAGATACTCCACTGGTCTCACCGCTTCAGGAGCAGGGGAGAATGAAGAAAACTAAAGACACAAGGTAAAGACTGGTCTAAACGACTAATGGACCACAATTACCACGGCCTCCACCAGACTGTGTCCAGTACAACTAGATGGTGCCTGGCTATCACCACTGACTGCTCTGACTGGGATCACAACAGAGGGTCCTGGACAGAGCTGGAGAAAAATGTAGAACAAAATTCTATCTCACAAAAAAATACCAGGCAGAGACTGGAGAAACCCTGAGAGACTGGCCCCTGGAAATCCTTTTAGCTCAGCACTGAAGTCACTCCTGGAATTCACCCTTTAGCCAAAGATTAGACAGGCCCATAAAACAATAGGAGACTAAAGGGGCACATAAGCCCAGGGGCCAGGACCAGAAGGCAGGAGGTGATAGGAAATCTAGTAATAGGGAACCAAAGGTCGAGAAGGGAGAATGTTGACAGGTCATGGGGTTGTTAACCAATGTCATAAAACAATATGTCTATTAACTGTTTAATGAGAATCTAATTTGTTCTGTAAGCCACCTAAAGTACAATAAAAAAATTTTTTTAGCCAATGAAAATCCTGTGGATCTCAACAGAATACTGTCTAATATAGTCCTAGAAGATGAGCCCCTTAGCTTGGAAGGCACTACTCAATGGCCACAACAATGGACTCAAACATGCTAATGATCATGAAGATGGCACAGAACCAGACAATGTTGCATTTTGTTGTACATGAGGTCACCATGAGTCACAGCTGACTTGATGGCAACCTCTGCATGGCCCAAACTTATTGAGGTGTTCTGAAAAGCAGAGGGCACCCTACCCTATCTGCTCTCCACATTTTTGGCACAACCAGAGGCATATTAAAATCTCTAACAACTGGTACAGCATGGTCCTGAACAATCAGAGTGCTGGCCATAACCTCCACATTGTCAGATCATGTGTACCATTGAAAATCAACTACGAGGCATAAAACATGAATGGACACTATGAAATTTTGATTTTCCTAGGCAGAGAGACTCTGCAAGCACAGGAGTTGTAGTTCAAAGACATAATTTCCCGCTGGTCAGGACAAGTCCCCTGATGTCTTTTCTCTTTCCAGTTACACTGTTATTATTTATTAGCAAACTAATAGAAATAAGAAGTGCACATCCATTAGGTGCCTAATATGGGCTAGGAATCAGACATATGTTATTGAAGCCTCATACACTGAGCTCCGAGGCAGGTAATATAATCCTCACTTAATGAGGGAAGAACTGGAGATTTGAAGATGCTAAGTAACTTGCCTCAGGTTATTTGGCAAGTGGTGGAGCTGGGATTGAATCCAAGGTCTGGCTGATTTCTTGGTTCATGCTTTTCACAGCACATACAAGAGTGAGTAGCACACATAAATCAGAAGTTAATTTTTTCTCAGTCTGAACAAAAGCAATCCAAGACTGACATGGCAGCTCCTTAGTATTAGTAGGTTCTACAGTCCCCTTCTCATCCATGTGGTCCAATACGGTTCTTCATGATGTCTGCTTCCAGTGGGCAATGAGAAGAAAAAACAGGGAAAGACAAGGCACACCCCCAAAGTTGCACACTTTACTTCCACTCTCATCCCATTAACCAAACCTTAGTCCTTTGGCCATACATAGTAGTAAGGAAAGTTTGAAAATTAGTTTTTATTTAGAACATTCATATGGCTGGCTAAGTCTAGTTTCATAGAATCATAGAAAAAGGAAAGAACAAATACTGGGGCATGACCCTCAGTCTCTGCCACATGTTTTAATGGACCATCTGAATTTCAGATGGAAATCAAGTGTTATTCCTCTAATGTAAGGGTAGCTGGGACATCCTGGAGGGAACTAATCAAGAATAATATGAATCTGAGGTATAATCGAGTCATACTCCTGAAGAGAGAGAGAGAAAGGAGAAAGGGAAGGAAGGAGGGAGGGAGAAAGAGAGATTTGTAAAGGAAAACCAGGCCCAGTGATTTATCACTCACCCACTTCTGCTCACAGACCATTAGACAGAACTGGTCACATGACCCCAACCTGACTGTACTGGAGACTGGGAAGTGTAGGGGAGCTCATGGTTTGGAGTGAGGACCAGTGGTCTCTGCTATGGAGATTTCACATAAAAATGAGCATTCCCAGCTTTTCTTGGAAAATCAGATGTGGAAAACTCAATCCAACTTTCTACAGGACAACAACCCACCGGAACTTCTCAGCCTCACCCTTTAGTCAGAGAATCTGGTTTCTGTGCACCTTGGCCACCACTTAACACCTCAGCTTTGGGGCCTGATATCTTCAAAATACAGTTTACAATGATTTTAGGAACTTCTGAAGTTGTCCCTGAAAAACCAGGGACATCCATCTTGTAACTGGAGCTGGAATAATTTCTCCCCAAATGCCTTGCCTTACATTTTCTTCATGGACACGACACTTCCGCATACTTTGCCTTGTGAGGATGACCTTAAGGTATCCCTGTGGGGTTGATATTCTACCACTCAAAGATTGTGGGAAACATCTAGTGTGTATATGGGCTTTGTAAATAAGTTTAAGAACTCTTTTCATTTTGCACATTTTAATCAAAGCTTCATGAATGGCCAGGCCTATTCTTTTAATTCTATTCATGGAAGGTGAATAGAATTTGTAATCCAAAATCCTGAGTTCAAAGTCTTGGCCTTATGATATGTTGAACATGGTTAAGCTGTCTGAACATGGTTAAGTCTCTCAACTTGTTGGAGCTCCCATAAAATACTCAGTGCAAAGGTGGTCATGAAGATTAAGTGAGTTTTGTTTGTGAAGGCATTGGAAAATACAACAATAATTCGTTTCCCACCTGGCTATCTTTCAGGCTTCATTGCTTTCCATTTCTTCTAAACTTTTCAGTGATATAGTCTCTTCTATCTTTTATATTACTTTATTTTGCTTAAGAAAAAGAAATAAAGAACTGAAACACAGTGCTAGATACCGAGAACTTTCTTCTTATATACCCGTGAAACGAAAACTGTTGCCATCAAGTCAATTCTGACTCATAGCGACCCTACAGGGCAGAGTAGAACTTCCCCATAGGGTTTCCAAGGAGTGGCTGGTGGATTCAAACTGCTAACCTTTTGGTTAGCAGCTGATCTCTTAACCACTGTGCTACCAGGGATCCAGTTCTTCTTACATAGTCAAATAATTTTCTTCTTACATTGTCAAAGAAACTGAAAAACAAGCCGACTTACTGGAATCAAACAGCAAAGTCGAAAGGTTGTGGCAAAATTGAAAAACTAAATACATCACCACGTGCAAAGCTTTCGTAATAATTCAAAAGTTTTAATAACATTGCTTTGATTTCATGCCTCCTTTAAGTACAGTGATGCAAACAATGAAAATTTCCGTGTCTTGGTGGGCTTCTTTAATCTCCCACTGACGTTAGCAGCTACCTTTGGAAACACATGTCCTGGGCCTAACCACAGTTTCCATATGAGGTATGGTGTGATCCTTGTGGTTCTAAACTCAGAACTAAATTTACTTCATTCATTTTGACTACACAAACAAAGTAAAGTAAAAGTTGAGTGATTGGTAGGTTTGCTTAATGGGACAATAAATTATAGAGCATTAAGATTCCTTATCTGATCAAAATGGTGACATACATTGATCTTTCTTCTCTCCTTGCCTTGTTCTTTCCTTTCCTTTCTTCATCTCTCTCTTTCTGTTTCCATTTTCACCCCTTTTCCTTCTTACTCCTTCTCTCTCTCCTTCTTTTCTCCCTTTTTGCCCGTTGTCCCTTTTCTATGTCACTTTCCTTCTCCAATACAAAGTAAAACAGAGACTTGACAATTACTCATTTAATTAATATGTACAGACAGCAAGTCAAACCCACTTTGAGAACTCTCAAAATGCAAAGATCAAAAGACAATCTGAAAGAAGCTGTGTTTTGAGATAGCTTTTGACATTCCAATTTGTTTTGCTTATAGCTCGATGCAAAGAGATGAAAAATAATGAGAATATATCTTAAAGAAATCCCTAAGAGTAGCCCTGTACTTATAGTTAATTTAGATCCCCAATGTGACTTTTAAAAACTTAAATGAGATTTTGACGGCATTGAACAATGCCTGATAATGGAATAAACAAACCATTTTGCTTTTGAATTCAGTGAGGAATTAAGTAAATTTGGGGCTGCATTTGCCTTTTGTGAAATACCTGCATGGTTTGCATCTTGAGCCACGTCTCACGTGTTTGATAACTAGCCTGGATTTGTTAAAGATGTCTGCACATTGAGGGTAATCTGCTTGATCTAGACTTGTTGGGGCACTCTCTCTTTTTCCCCTTAGATGCAGAAGTTTCAATCCTGATCCATCATCCCAGGATAAGAGCTGGAGAGCTTTTAGTTCAGGAGCAACGATTTACTGCATATGAAGGAAGTCTCGTTGCCTCTTCTTGGTTTGCCTGGAGTCACTTTAATGATGCAAGTGCTCTCGTAATGCACTTTTCCCTGACATTTCACTACTTCAGGCACTAGCCCATTGTCAAATCCATCATCAATATCTTATTAAATTCATCATTATGTCCTTGACATTATTTTAATAGCACTGCATGATAGAAATAAATAAATCACGAGCAAGCAGTATAGAGCCTGCATTTTCTTTTGTGACTTCCTGACTCAATTCACCACTCACTTTCCTTTTAGTTATCAAAATATTTATGCAACCCATCACTCTTTTTCCATTGGACCCACTAAGATGGAAGCTTGTCATAGCTGCTTTCTGTACCATTTGCTTTAACGTTGGAGGTTTATCCATGGAGCTAAACCTTTGAACGTCAGAGATGAGATGTGTCTGATTAACCATGTTATGATAAGAACGTTCTCCTAATACAAGCACCAATTCCAGGTACCAATGCCAGTGTATTCTCATGAATTCTCCACATGGGTAAAGCGTGGATCTAAATGCTTTCTTTAGCCCTTGCTTGAAGGAAGCAATGGTACTATTTCAAGTTGAACAAGCTGTCTGAATTTCTGTATTTCATAAACTTGAAACATCTCATTCTGAGAAATTCTCTGCCCTTTCTTTTTTTCCCTCTAACAACATATGAAACTTTACATTTTTCACCATTTACTGAAGCAAATTGCAGATTTTATTTTATTTTATTTTTTATAATTGTGCTGTGGCTAGCTTCCTTAGACTATAAATACTCCAGCTTGGCTGATATTAGAGACAGATCGTTTATAAATTTTGTGGAAAACCAAGATAACATCAGGATCCTATTAGATAATATTATGGCCAAGGAATCACAGTTCCCCACATCTTGACTCTAGAGCACTCACCCTTCCATGGGACATGCCTGACAAGCAGATGCACCCACTCGGTGATGAACTGCAAACATAAGACAAAAATAACGCTTTGTTTTTAATTGGGCTATTGGCCCCCATCCTAATAAAATACTTAAGAGGGGTTGCCTGGGTGCCAGGAAAACAACTTTTCCTTCCACAAGTTAGACCCATGGTTCTCAAACTTGAGCATGCATCAGAATCACCTGGAAGCCTGGTTAAACTACAGATGATTTTCTGATTCAGTAGGCCTGGGACAGGATCCAAGAACCTGTATTTCTCACAAGTTTCCAGGAGATATTGCTGCCTTGGGGACCTCATTTTGAGAACCACTGAGTTAGGCCTTCATTAGATAGGTAGCTGTCATTGAGTGAACTCTGATTCACAGAGATGTTATGTACAACAGAACAAAATGTTGCCTGGTCCTGCATCATCCTCATGACCACTGGCATGTTTGAGTCCATCACTTTGTGCCCATCCATCTCACTGAGGTTCTCCCATGCACTTGTCGGCTCTCTGTTTCACCAAACATGATGCACTCCTCTATGGGTTCTTCCTTCCTGACGACTTGTCCAAAGTAAGCAAGTTGGGCAACGTTTTTTTGAGATCCATCAGGTTTCCTAGTATTTCGTCTGCAAGCTCTGCTGAAACCTGTCCATTGTGGGAACCGTTTAGTTTATCTATGGGCTTTGTAAATAAGCATAAGAAATCTTTTTATTTTTCACATTTTAATCAAAGCTTTATGAATGGCCAGCCCTGTTCTTTTAATTCTATTCATGGAAGGTGAATAGAATTTGTAATCCAAAGTCCTGAGTTCAAGACCCTGCTGGTATTTGAAATACCAGTGGCATAGCTTCCAGCATCATAGCAACACGCAAGCCACCACAGTATGACAAACTGACAGACGGGTAGAGACCTTCATTACCCCAAGATAAAGCAAACCATGAGATCTGATTTGCCTAATCCCCTCAAAGCCCAAATCTACTTTTGATCTTAACCTTGTAGAGCCAAGAAAGCCGCTCTCAGTCCCTGCTGTTGAGCTGGCCCCAGTCCAGTGCCCTGACCCTCTCAAACATGACAGCTGTTTCAGACTTTTCTGCTACATGGGGGAAGTGCACTATTGGGTCCCATAGGCGGGTGCAATTGGAAAGAAGACAGTGCCACTCCCTGGTCCACTGCCCTTTATCAATTTGAGATGATCCTTCCTTAAGGCTGTGGCCCGGGAATCACTGTGATGGGATCTGACCAATCAGCTCAGTTCCCTTCCTGCATAAGTTACCTCAAGGGGCTGGGTGTGAGGAGGACCAGAAAAGGGTCCCTAACTACTTCCTTTCAGAAGAGAAAATTGTATCTCCATTTCTTTGTCTACTAACAAGCTTTCTTTGCTAAACGATAAAAACAAACAAACAAAAACAAACCCAAACCAGTTGCCGTGGAGTTGATTCTGATCAAGGTTTCAAACTGGTTCATTCTGGTTCAAACCCCTGCTGAAAAGTTGCATTTCTGTCCCAGACATACTGAATCAGAATCCATAGTTTAACAAGATCCCCAGGTGATTCCTACATATAATAAATTTTGAGAGCCACTGCTCTACTAATGGAGCCCTGCTGGTGCAGTGGTTAAGAGCTGCGGCTGCTAACCAAAAGTCAGCAGGAGGATCCACCAGCCGCTCCTTGGAAACCCTATGTGGTGCAGTTCTATTCTGTCCTACAGAGTGGCTATGGGTCGGAATCGACTTGACAGCAATGTATTTGGTTTGGTTCTCAGAATTTAGTCCCTAACCAGCAGTATTAGCATCGCCTGGGGACTTTTTAAACATGCAAATTCTCAGTAGGGCTTGGAACCCGAAGGAAGCCCTAATTCTGATTCATGGAGACCCATGTGTGTCAGAGTGGAACTGTGCTGAAACAAGAATTTTCCTCCATCATGGACAGAGAGAGAGCCTTCCCCTAGAGCCAGTGCCCTGAATTCGGACTTCCGGCCTATTTAACTGTGAGGAAAAAAAAAAAAAACCTGTTCGTTAAAGCTGCCTACTTGTGGTATTTCTGTTACAGCAGCACTAGGAAACTAAGACACCTGTCTCTCTCCTTTTAAGGAATTTTATTGTGGTGAAATATATGTAATAGAAAGAATGCTATTTTAACCATGTTTAAGTGTACGATGATTCAGTGACACTAATTACAATCACCATGTTGTGCAACCACCATCACTCACCATATGTTTCCAAAAGTTTTTCATCACCCTAAACAGAAACTCAGGGCCCTTTAGGCAATAACTCCCTATTCTCCTTTTCCCCCAAACCCCTGGTAACCACTAATAAACTTTGGTCCCTGTATTTGCCTACTTTAGATATTTCACTTAAGTGGGATCATACAATATTTGTTCTTTTGTGTCTCTCCCGTCTCTTTCTAAATTCTGTTTTGTTTTGTACGTTGCTGTAAAGTCCTTCCAAACATCTATGAAAAAGGAGATGGGGTAAAAACAAGCAAATAGTATTTTTATAGAAAGGCACTATCTTTCTTTTCCTTAATACGCACCATAACCACAAATCTGTGCGCTCTACAGGAAAACTGTTCAATTTCACCAAAAGAAAAGCTATGCCTGAAGCAATCTGACAAACTAATCACTTGAACATCCATGGCCATGGTAAGAATTGGCTCTCACAGCCAGGTCTAAATGCCTTTTTGTATCAGGCATGGTTGAAAGCTTCCATTACCCTAATTTGGAGCTCATTTACTTGACTGAGCTCTAGTGAATGAAATGACCTTTCAAGTTTGGCCCCTTCCAACTTCTAACAGGCTGTGATTCTGACAAATTCTACTATTTTTTGTTGGTGGACATATATATTATAGAAAAACACTTGGACAAGATCATTCATAATATGTAAAAAGCAAAGCTCCTATAAATCCACACAAAAAAGGACAAATAATCCATTAGAAAAATGGCATGAATCAGACAAGCAATTCACAGAACTGAAAATGACCACAACCATAAGAGGAAATTCTGAGCAACCACATTTGTAATAGAGGACAAGGAAATTATGTAACCTATAAATGTCTTTGTTGCATAAGATTGGTAATATTTTAAGCAAAGTAGGAAAGAATATGTGGAAATGGATACTCTGAATCGGATGGGACTATAAATTATCACAGACTTTTTGGAGGACAAATTAGGAAGAATTACCAAAACTTTTAATTTAGAACCTCTTTGTACTAGGAATTCTTTTAGGGATTTACCCTACATGGATACTTGAACTTATGTGCATTGAGGCATGTATACTAATATCATTGCAATATTAATTATAGTATTGACAAAGGGGGATAATTAAACTCTTCATCAATAGGATAATATTAAATAAACTGTGATGTATTCATATTATGACATACTATGCAGTATTTTAATGAATGTGATAGCTCTGTATGTGCCAATATTGAAAAACTCTTCAAAATATATGGTTAAAGGAATAAAAGAAAGATGCAGAACAATACGTAAAGAGTATGAGTCCACATAATATAGCAAAAAACTACCCCAGACAATATGCTTATATAGATTTGCATTCGTATATACAAATATATGAATACAAATACAAACAGAAAAGACTTTTTTATAGTTTTCTTGGGATAAAGGAATGGGACAGAGGTGGGGAGAATGGGCTAAAGGACTCTCATTTTTTATCCTATGTAGTTCTAACGTGTTTGAACTTTATCATGTTCGCATTCCTATATTGTACAATTACAAAATAGTCTTTCAAATAATGAGAGAAATAAAGATGAATGGCTAAATACGTAAGTACCAAAATCTAATACGGGTAATGAGATTATGGATCATTTTTATTTTCTTTGAGCTTTGGTTTCCAAATTTTCTACAGTGGATACATATATTATTTTGTAGTCAGACAAAAATAAATTGTTGGTTTAATAAGGTTTTTCCCTTTTCTTTCTAAACAGGAGAGGGGAAGATGATACAGTGTATTTAAATCATGATGACTTCCTTTCTCATTCTTTTGAACCATTAACATCATTAGAGAGCATCTCCTCTTTTGTTCCGTTACTGAACTTTAATGCTCTCTGACAGAATGTTCCCAAATTAGACCCTGAATGACTACTCCCAAGAACCAGGAAAAAGTTTCAGCCTAGATAACATCTTATTGCTAGAAATGCTCAGCAAGCACCCTTCCTCCAGGAGGCTGTTAAGGAAGGATGCTAACCAGTGTCCTAATTTGTCCCTTTCACTGGGGACAGCATTATGAGAATCTCTAGTAACCCAGAGTTTCCATCTCCAGTGGGTTTACCCATTGTCTGGAAATTTATTTTTTACCTAAAGCATGGCTTCATCCAGCTGTGCCTTCATGGGCAACCTCCATATCCATTTGGTCCACAGCTTTGACAAGCTGAATTCCTGCCAGTCTCCCCTGGATCAACTCAGGGTTGTATTTTCCCCGCTACACTCCAGATGGGTTATGTGTGGATGATGTCTCACCCTGCTCACCTTCATTCCAAGCCAGTCAAGATATCCATATGCGGTACATATTTCTGAGAGGCAGAGTATTTCACACGAATATACGAATGCAAAGTCGTTCCTTCTTAACTGCCACCCCCCTTATTCCCACCAAGGGGATCTTTTAGGCATAGAAAACATCTTGTTAAGATATTGTTTTCAGCTGCCATCGAGTCAACTCCAATTCATAGCAACCCTATGTACAATAAAACCAAACCTTGCCCAGTGCTGTGTCATCCTCACCATCACCAACATGTTCAAGTCTATCGTTGTGGCTGTTGTGCCAACTTATCTCACCGAGGGTCTCTCGCCCTTGCTGACCCTCTAGCGATTGATCTACCCTGTTGACATATTCAAAGTAAGAAAGTCAGACAATGTTCTGTTGTGATACATAAGGTTTCCATTGGTTAATTTTTGTAAGTAGATTGGTAGGTCTTTTTTCCTACTCTACCTTAGTCCAGAAGCTCTGCTGAAACCTGTCCACTATGGGTGACCTTGCTGGTATTTGAAATACCAATGGTATAACTTCCAGTATCATAGCAAGACACAAGCAACAACGGTATGACAAACAGACAGAAGGGTGGTCTTCTTAGGATACCAAAAACCAAACCCATTGCCATCGGGTCAATTCTGACTCATAGTGACCCTATAGGATAGAGTAGAACTGCCCCATAGGGTTTCCAAGGCTGCAAATCTTTACCAAAGCAGACTGCCACATCTTTCTCCCTCAGAGCAATTGGTGGGTTCAAACTGCAGAACTTTCGGTTACCAGCCAAGCGCTTAACCACAGCACTACGAGGGCTTATCCTTCTTGGGATACCAAACCAATCACCACTGAGTCTATTCCAACTCATAGTGACCCTATAAGACAGATTGGAACTGCCCCATAGGGTTTCCAAGGCTGAAATCTTTACCGAAGCAGACTGCCACATCTTTCTCCCACCTTAGGATAAGAAAACCAAACCCATTGCTGTCGGGTCAATTCTGACTCATAGTGACCCTATAGAACAGAGTAGAACTGCTCCACAGGGCTTCCGAGGAGCAACTGGTGGATTCGAACTGCCAACCTTTTGGTTAGCAGCCAAGTGCTTAATCACTACACCACCTGGGGATCTTGTTAAAATACAGATTCTAATTCAGTAAGTCTGGGTAGGGCCCAGGAATTTGCATTTCTAACAAGCTCCCAGGTGATACTAATGCTGCTGATCCATGGACCAATCCTGACTATTAAGGTTTAAAGACATGTAAGAGGGAATTAGTCCCATCAAAACCGTAAGGGCGAGATGGGACTTGTTTGAATGTAGTTAGGAAACTGTTCGTACAGTTGTAATTAATACCCAATTGCCAGTTGCTGCCAAGTTGACACTGACTCATGGCAACCCCACGTGTGTCAAGGTAGAAGAGTGCTCCATAGGGTTTTTAATGGCTGAATTTTTGGAAGTAGAGTATCTGGTCTTCCTTCTGAGGTGTGTCTGAGTGGACTCTAACATTCAATTTTTCAGTTACTATCCAAGCACATGAACCATTTGCACCACCCCGGGACTTCAGTTATAATTCATAGAAAATGAGAAAGAAACATTTTAATGTTTTTTGGATATAGGTTTCATTCAGATTTATCTTCTTACATATAAACCAAGAGGCCAGTCACTTCATAGGAAGACCCAGCTGTGAAACTGAATCCAGAATCAAAGGACTGGAATGGAGGGTGGGGGTAGGGTGATCCAGAAGAGATGTATCAGAGACTTTATAGTGATGTGCTGAGAGGACCACTCTTTTCTTTGGTCTGGCGGAGAATAAGTTAGCAGTGTGCTTAGCTGTGAATTGCAGGGGGAGGTAAGAAGGGATGGAGGGAGAAACTGTGTTTGTAAAATGGTTTATAAGGCAAAGCCCAGCTCCAAGTGGGGAGGACCATGGGCTGCTGGTGGGTAGCCAGGAGAGCCAGAAGCATGACCATCTCTAGTGGCCCCGGGGGCAAAGGTGACGCAATCTTATCCTCCTAGGCAACAGGTGTCCTTGGCTTTTGGCACCAGCCTGGAAAGCTAAGACAGTCTGATATCAAAGACTTACAAAGATAGCAACAATCCCTTCACCTCTGACATTGTTGAATTTTACCTGAGTCTTGTGATCCTGAAAAACAGGGACAGTTAAGTAATCCCCCCACACCTTGTGTTCTGGAAAATGACTTAGTGCAAAGAATCACTCTTCCCCATATGACTTAGATAAGACTCAGAGAGGCCCCCTTGTTTACCTATGGCAAGGTCAGACAGACATACTCTCTAAATTCTCATTCTTTGCCTCATAAATGATTAGCTGACGTGTCTGTCCCCCCAATCAATCACAACAAAGTGCTTGTTAACCAAACTCTGGTTAAGCGTCTCTCCTTCCCTCTGGCCCCTGAGCTTTGGCCCACCTTCAGCCTGAGCCAGCAGACAGCCCCCCATTAAGAACTTCCCTGAATACAGGCTGTCCTCTGATCTCTCATTTGTCCTATTACCTCATCAGCCACCCTTTCATTCCACTTCCCTATATCTGCTTTTTTCTAGCCTTGTTTACCTCATCCCTATAAAAGGAAAAGCCCGTTTTATTTAACTCTTGAGACGCTTGCTGATCTTATGCTGAGTGTGCTCCCTATTGCAATAGCCTTCCTCTCCTTGTTGCGATAGCCCCCCTTGCAATAATTCTTTTGAATGAAGTCTCTCCTTATGAAGTCTGGATTTGTTTGTCTTGTTCTGAAGACCTCCCTACCCTCCTCCCCACTCCACCTCACACACAGACACTTCAGCCTGGCCCTGACCCATTTCAATCTTACTGCTCTGGTTGTCTGATGTGGTTCATTCAAATGCGGCATCAGAAAGATCCAGGTGTGAGTCCCAGCTCTGTGGGTCCTTGGGAACGTGACCTAAAGTTTTTTGTTTTTTTTTTTTCATCTTTTTCTCCCCAAACAATATTTTAGATAATAATTCACTTAGGAGGGGCAAGATGGCGCTCTAGGCAGAAACACCACGCCGTCCCTCCATAGCAAAGATCCGAAAAACTAAGCCTAACAGAGAATCAACAATCCTGAAACCCTAGAACACCAAATGAAGAGATAAAGAACTCAGCCAAACACCAAACGGAGTGAGAATACTAAAAGAGAACGGAGAGCGAGGAGAGACTCAGGCAGAGATTCCTTACCAGCTAACGCAGCGCGGATCCACCATCTTGGATTCCTATAGGAGACCAGCAAACGGGAGAGCAGCCTTGCAGAGCATCTGGTCGGAGACAGAACGACCGGTAAACTGTGGTGCGCGCTCTCCCACCACCCACCCCTCTCCGCCTCAGCTGGGGATCCCCTGCTCTCCGTGGCCAGGGTCCCTGAGCTGGGGGGCGCCGGTGCTTGGATTCCGCGTGCCCGGGCTGGAGGCTTTCTGGGAGCCGTTTGCTGGCACCTAGCGAACCTTTTTCTGCCACCTCTCCCTCCTTTTGCCTGGGTGCCTGGTTCCGAGTGCCGTCTCTGCTCTCTCCTGCGGGGCTGTAGGGCTGCGTGCGGGCGTGTGGCTGTTTCTAGGTCTGGGCTCCCGCGTGGATGGGATCCCGGGGCCTTTGTTCATTCGCCCCTCTGCTTTCCGTGGCCGGAGTCCCTGAGCAGGGGGGCGCCGGTGCTTGGATTCCGCGCGCCCGGGCTGGAGGCTTTCTGGGAGCGGTTTGCTGGCACCTAGCGAAGCTTTTCCTGCCGCCTCCCCCTCCTTTTGCCTGGGTGCCTGGTTCCGAGTGCCGTCTCTGCTCTCTCCTGCGGGGCTGTAGGGCTGCGTGCGGGCGTGTGGCTGTTTCTAGGTCTGGGCTCCCGCGTGGGTGGGATCCCGGGGCCTTTGTTTGTTCGCCCCTCTGCTTTCCGTGGCCGGAGTCCCTGAGCTGGGGGGTGCCGGTGCTTGGATTCCGCGCGCCTGGGCTGGAGGCTTTCTGGGAGCTGTTTGCTGGCACCTAGCGAAACTTTTTCTGCCGCCTCCCCCTCCTTTTGCCTGGGTACCTGGTTCCGAGTGCTGTCTCTGCTCTCTCCTGCGGGGCTGTAGGGCTGTGTGCGGGCGTGTGGCTGTTTCTAGGTCTGGGCTCCCGCGTGGGTGGGATCCCGGGGCCTTTGTTCATTCGCCCCTCTGCTTTCCGTGGCCGGAGTCCCTGAGCTGGGGGGCGCTGGTGCTTGGAGTCCGTGCGCCCGGGCTGGGGGCTTTCTGGGAGCCGTTTGCTGGCCGCTAGCGAGCCTTTTTCTGCCGCCTCCCCCTCCTTTTGCCTGAGTGCCTGGTTCCGAGTGCCGTCTCTGCTCTCTCCTGCGGGGCTGTAGGGCTGCTTTCGGGTGTGTGGCTGTTTCCAGGTCTGGGCTCCCGCGCGGGTGGGATCCTGGGGCCTTTCTTCGTTGGCCCCTCTGCTCCCCGTGGCCACGGTCACTTAACCCCAAGACTACCGGCTTCTTGGAATTCGCGCCCCTGAGTGGGGGCTCTCTGGGTCCCATTTGTAGGCACTGACTGCTGGTGTTGCCCTTTTTTTTTTTTTTTCTCAATTTTATTTTTCTTCCTTTTTTGATTAGTTTTGTCATCTTTTACCTTTTTTTCCCTTTTGTCTTTCTTCATTGCTTAATTTCTCGTCTCTCTATCTCTTCCTTCTCTTTCTGATCCCTGAATACCAGGCGATGTATGCCTTTGTACCTTCTGGCCAGGCTGAGCTGTGAAAATTGAGACCGACTCCCCCAGACCTCATAGCTGCATCGGTGGGATCCCTGGGAACTGTGCAGTTCTTTAACTTTTCTGATTTTTATCTGGTCATTCTTTCCTTTTCTTTCTCTTCCCCCTTCTGGTTTCCTCCATCCCATACTCTCTCATCCTTACATTCCAACGACAAGCTCCCCTAGCATTCTTTTATGTTTGTATGCTTTTTGCTCCTCCTCCTCTCTCCTCTCTCCCATATCCAGCTTAGCTTCACACATAACCATCTTCCCGCTGCACCCTACCTACCTGCACCGTGCACTAGACATCACATCACCAAGCGGTGCAGGCAAGCCCTATTGGAACCTGCCCAGCACTGACTACCGACCGTCCTGGTGGCTGCGGTGAGTGCCACAAGCAACCCATCCCAGTGGCTCCTCCTCAACTAGATCTGCCCAGCTGTACCACAAGAACGAAAAAAAAAAAAAATCTACAATCAATAAACGAGAGAAATATCTACTGAATGCCCCGAAAACAGCAAACAATATCAAAACATTTACAAAAACAAGACAAGATGGCTCCAATAGGCGTCCAAATTAAAACACCAGATAACTCTCCTGTGGAAGAAAATGCGCTAGAAGTACCTGATACGGAACTCAAATCACTAATACTCAGAATTTTCCAAGAACTGAGGCAAAAAGCTGACAAACATGAGGAAAAAATAGACAAATTTATGGAAAATACAGACAAAAAATTGGAAGAATTCAGGAAGATGATGCAAGAACAAAATGCCAAAATAAATTCACAACTCGAAATTATACAAAAACAACAATTAGAAATCCAAAAGATAAACAACAAGATTTCAGAAACGGACGGTGTCATAGAAGGGCTGAGAAGTAGATTTGAAACCATGGAAGACAGGATCAGTGGAACTGAAGACAAACACTTGGATACAACTCTGTTTCAGGAAAACTCAGAAAAAAGAACAAAGAAAAATGAAGAGACCCTAAGAGTTATGTGGGACACAATTAAAAGCAAAAACTTACGAGTGATTGGCATACCAGAACAGGGGGAGAAAACAGAAAACACAGAGAGGATCATTGAGGAACTGCTGACAGAAAACTTTCCCAATATCATGAAAGATGAAAAGCTGGTCATCGAAGAAGCTCAACGAACCCCATATAGAAGAGACCCCAAAAGAAAATCACCAAGACATATCATATTCACACTCGCTAAAACTAAAGACAAACAAAGAATCCTGAGAGCAGCTCGTGAAAAACAAGAAGTCACATACAGAGGAGAAACAATAAGACTAAGCTCAGATTATTCAGCAGAAACCATGCAGGCAAGAAGGCAATGGGATGACATATATAAAATCTTGAAAGAAAAAAATTGTCAGCCAAGAATAATATATCCTGCAAAACTCTCATTCAGATTTGATGGTGAAATTAGGTCATTTCCAGATAAACATAAACTAAAGGAATATGCAAAAGTCAAACCAAACTTACAAGAATTATTAAAGGGAGTTCTTCGATCTGAGGACAAACAGCTTAAGCCCTCAGGCAGGACCTAGGACCTAGGACGCAGGTTAACATGAACCAGATACCATTCTAGGAACTGAACTACAGACGACTTTCCAAAAACAAAAGACATACAACAGGGAATCAGAGAAATCAATCAAAGGATGACAACAACATCAAAACAATGAAAGAGGGAACAAACGGCATAGGTATAGAACCTTCTAAAGGAGAAGAAGGCAAGGCGATACCAAGTAACGGTAGACTGCTTCAAAATTATAAAGATAAGGGTAAAATTCATGGTAACCACAAAAAAAGTTAACAAACCAACTCATAAAAATAAAGACGAAAAACATAAAGTCTCAACAAAAACAAAACCTACAAAAACAAAAGAAATGAACACAAAATCCACAAACAAAAGGAACTCAGCACAAGAGAGTAAGAAGAACAAAGAAAACTTCAGCATCACAAAAAAAAGCACTACAAAATGACAGCAACAAACTCACATCTATCAATAATTACACTGAACGTAAATGGACTCAATGCACCCATAAAGCGACGGAGAGTGGCAGAATGGATAAGAAAACAGGATCCATCTATTTGCTGTCTACAAGAGACACATCTTAGAAACAAAGATGTGAATTTATTAAAAATCAAAGGTTGGAAAAAAATATATCAAGCTAACAACTATCAAAAAAGAGCAGGAGTGGCAAATCTAATCTCAGATAAAATAGACTTTAAAACAAAATCTACCATAAAAGACAAAGAAGGACACTATATAATGATTAAGGGGATGATCCATCATGAAGACATAACCATAATAAATATCTATGCACCCAATGACAGGGCTCCAAAATACATAAAAAAAACTCTAACAGCACTGAAAAGAGAAATTGACAGTTCCACAATAATAGTAGGAGACTTCAACACACCACTCTCAGTAAAGGACAGAACAACTAAAAAGAAACTCAGCAAAGATACAGAAGACTTAAAGGACACAATCAGCCAACTGGACCTCATAGACATATATAGAACAATCCATCCAACCGCTGCAAAGTACACATTCTTTTCCAATGCACATGGAACGTTCTCCAGAATAGACCACATCTTAGGCCACAGAGCAATCCTCAACAAGATCCAAAATGCTGAGATAATTCACAGTATCTTCTCTGACCACAATGCCATCAAGGTAGAAATTAACACTAGAAAGAGCAAGGAAAAAAAATCAAACACATGGAAACTGAATAATAATCTGCTTACACATCAATGGGTAATAGAAGAAATCAGAGATGGAATTAAAAAATTCCTAGAATCAAATGAAAATGAAAACACATCATACCAAAACCTTTGGGACACAGCAAAGGCAGTCCTCAGAGGACAATTTATAGCAATAGATGCACATATCAAAAAAGAAGAAAGGGACAAAATCAAAACATTAACTACAGAACTCAAACAAATAGAAAGAGAACAACAAAAAAAGCCTACAACCACCGGAAGAAAGGAAATAGTAAAGATCAGAGCAGAAATCAATGAAATAGAGAACAGAAAAACAATAGAAAGAATCAACAAAACCAAAAGTTGGTTCTTTGAAAGAATCAACAAAATCGACAAACCACTGGCCAGACTGACAAAAGAAAAACAGCAGAGGGCACAAATAACCCAAATAAGAAATGAAATGGGGGACATTACAACAGACCCAACTGAAATAAAAAGGATTATAACAGAATATTATGAAAAACTATATTCCAACAAATTTGAAAACCTAGAGGAAATGGATAAATTTCTAGAAACATACGGCCTACCCAAACTACAACAAAGTGATATTGAAAATCTGAACAGACCCATAACAAGAGAAGAGATTGAAAAGGTAATAAAAAAACTCCCAACCAAAAAAAGCCCTGGCCCAGATGGCTTCACTGGAGAATTCTACAAAACATTTACAGAAGAGCTCGTACCAGTTCTACTCAAGTTATTTCAGAGCATAGAAGAGGAAGCAACACTTCCAAATTCATTCTATGAAGCCAGCATAACGCTGATACCAAAACAAGGCAAAGACATCACAAAAAAAGAAAATTACAGACCAATATCTCTCATGAATATAGATGCAAAAATTCTGAACAAAATTCTAGCCAATAGAATTCAGTATCATATCAAAAAAATAATACACCACGACCAAGTAGGATTCATACCAGGTATGCAAGGATGGTTTAACATTAGAAAATCCATCAACGTAATCCACCACATAAATAAAAGGAAAGAAAAAAATCACATGATTATCTCAATTGATGCAGAAAAGGCATTTGACAAAGTCCAACACCCATTCCTGATAAAAGCTCTCAATAAAATAGGTATAGAAGGGAAATTTCTCAACATAATAAAGGGCATCTATGCAAAACCAACAGCCAACATCATTCTTAATGGAGAAAGGCTGAAAACATTCCCCCTGAAAACAGGAACAAGACAAGGATGCCCTTTATCACCACTCCTATTTAACATTGTGCTGGAAGTTCTAGCTAGAGCAGTAAGGCAAGAGAAAGAAATAAAGGGCATCCAAATTGGTAATGAAGAAGTTAAACTCTCCCTGTTTGCAGATGATATGATACTATACATAGAAAACCCTAAAGACTCCATGAGAAATTTACTGGAAGTAATAGAAAGATTCAGCAGAGTAGCAGGATACAAGATAAACATTCAAAAATCAGTTGGATTCCTATACACCGGTAAAGAGAACGATGAAAAGGAGATCAGGAAATCAATACCATTTTCAATAGCCCCTAAAAAGATAAAATACTTAGGAATAAATCTGACCAGGAATATAAAAGACCTATACAAAGAAAACTACAAAACACTGCTGCATGAAACCAAAAGGGATCTACATAAATGGAAAAACATACCATGCTCATGGATAGGCAGACTCAACATTGTGAAAATGGCAATTCTACCTAAAGCAATCTACAAATACAATGCAATTCCAATACAAATACCAACAACATTCTTCAAAGAGATGGAAAAACTAATTATTAACTTTATATGGAAAGGGAAGAAACCCCGAATAAGTAAAGCACTACTGAAGAAGAAGAATAAAGTTGGAGGACTCACACTACCTGACTTGAGAACCTACTATACAGCTACAGTACTCAAAACAGCCTGGTACTGGTACAACAACAGAGACATTGACCAATGGAACAGAATTGAGAACTCAGATGTAAATCCATCCACCTACGGTCACCTGATTTTTGAGAAGGGCCCAAAATACATCAAATGGGGAAAAGACAGTCTTTTTAACAAATGGTGCTGGCAAAACTGGATATCCATTTGTAGAAAAATGAAACAGGACCCATACCTCACACCATATACAAAAACTACTTCAAAATGGATCAAAGACCTGAATATAAAGCCTCAAACTATAAAATTCATAGAAGAAAAAATAGGACCAACACTTCAGACCTTAATACATGGCATTAACAGGATACAAACCATAAACATCAACACAAAAAACCCAACAGATAAACTAGATAATTGGGATCTTCTAAAAATCAAACATCTATGCTCTTCAAAAGATTTCACCAAAAGAGTTAAAAGAGAACCTACAGACTGGGAAAAAATTTTTGGACAGTACAAGTCAGACAAAGGTCTAATCTCCATAATCTACAAGAAAATCCAACACCTCTACAACAAAAAGACAACCAATCCTATCAAAAAATGGGCAAAGGAAATGAACAGACACTTCACCAAGGAAGACATTCAAATGGCCAACAGACACATGAGGAAATGCTCACGATCACTAGCCATTAGAGAAATGCAAATTCCATCTCACCCCGGCATTACTGGCACGAATCAAAAACACTGGAAATAACAAATGTTGGAGGGGCTGCGGGGAGACGGGAACTCTTATACACTGCTGGTGGGAATGCAAAATGATACAGCCATTTTGGAAAATGATATGGCGTTTCCTCAGAAAGCTAGAAATAGACGTACCATTCGATCCAGCAATCCCACTCCTAGGAATATATCCTAGAGAAATAAGAGTCATCACTCGAATAGACATATGCACACCTATGTTCATGGCAGCATTATTCACAATAGCAAAACGATGGAAACAACCTCGATGTCCATCAACAGACGAATGGATACACAAACTATGGTACATACACACAATGGAGTACTATGCAACGAGAAAGAACAATGAATCGGTGAACCATCTCATAACATGGATGAAACTGGAGGACATCATGCTGAGTGAAATAAGTCAATCACAAAAGGACAAATATTGTATGAGACCTCTATTGTAAAAACCCATGAAAAAATTCACATGCAAAATGTAACAATCCTTGTTGGTTACCAGGGATGGGGGGGGCGGAAATACTAAATAGGTAATAGGTAAGTAGTAACTTGGGTGAGAGATGAGATAGTACACAGTACAGGGGAAACTAACACAACCTGCACAAGGAAAGGTCATGGAGGCCCTATAGACACATCCAAACCCCCCGAGGGACTGAGTTGTTGGACGGAGGGCTCTGGGGACCATGATCTCGGGGAACATCTAGCTCAATTGGCATGACACTACTTATAAAGATAATGCTCTACATTCTACCTTGGTGAGTAGTGTCTGGGGTCTTAAAAGCCTATGAGCGGCCATCTAAGATAGTCCACTGATCTCATCCCTTCGGGAACAAGGGAGAGCGAAGAGAACAGGATACAAGGAAAAGATTAGTCCGAAGGACTAATGGTCCACAGCTACCAAGGCCTCCACGGGACTGAGCCCAGTACAGCTGGATGGTGCCCGGCTACCACCAATGACTCCTCTGACCAGGATCACAACAGAGGGTTCTGGGCAGAGCTGGAGTAGGATGTAGAGCATAATTTTAACTCCCAAAAAAAAAAAAAAAAAAAAAAAAGAAGACCAGATATACTGGCCTAAAGAATACTAGAGAAACCTCGAGAGTGTGGCCCCCAGACACCCTTTCAGCTCAGAGGTGAAGTTACCTTCAAGGTTCGATGTTAAGCCTGGGAATGGACACCCCAGTAAAACTAAATGGGACTAACTATGTACAGGAGTCCAGTGACAAGGGCCAGAAGGCAGAGGGAGAGTAGGAAACTGATGATAAGGAACACAAATTGAATAAGGACACTGTCAATGTATTGTGAGATTGTTGACCACTGCTATAGGGCAACATTTGTAGTAACTATTAAATGGGAGGCTGTTTTGTCCTGTAAGCCTTCATCTTGGGCGAGAATGGCAGCACAATTGGAAGAGCATAGTCAATATCACTTAAATGTGTAAGTAAAAAGTTTTGAAATGGTGTTTAAATAAAATAAAAATAAATAAATAAATAAATAAACAAATGAGAGTAAAGAGGTACAATAGTCCACTGACAAGGTCCAGAAGACAGAAGGGGACAAGGAAGCCCCCTGGTGATAGGGAACACAAGGTGGAGTAAGGATATTCTTGATGTGCTGTGAGATTGTTAACCATGGTCATAGGGCAACATGTGTAGTAACTGTTAAATGAAAAACTATTTTGTTCTGTAAGCCTTCATCTTAAGTGAGAATAACAGCACAGTTGGAAGAGCGTAGTCACTGTCACTGAACTGTGAATGTAGAAATTTTTGAAACGGTGTATCTTTGGCCATCTGTAATTTTCATCAAAAAAAAGGTTGAGAATTTAGAGGCTTAATACGTTGTGGGGTTGTTAACCAATGTCAAAAAACAACATGTGTACTACTATTTCATGAGAAACTATTTGCTCTGTAAGCTTTCACCTGAAGTACAATAAAATATATATTAAAAAAAAAAAAAATAATTCACTTAGATAGATGTGAACAGATAAATCATTCACATGTTTCAAGCATCAAAATTATTAAAAAAAAAAAAGGTACACTAATATATAAAGGCCATAATCTGCTCAGTGGCCATCCTCCACTCCTAGCCAAGTGACAATTTTTATTAGTTTCTTATTTCCCCTTCCTGAGAATTTTATGTATGTACAATTTAATACAGATATATATTATTCTCCATGCCACAATTGTATGTAAATGAGAGTATACTTAGGTATATTTCAGTAGCTTGCTCTTTTCGCTTACACTGTATCTTGGAGGACTTTTGCCATCAGTAGATAACAGCTTCTTTATTCTTTCTTCATAGCAGCTTCACCCAAAGAAAACCAAACCCACTGCCTTCGAGTTGATCCCGACTCACAGCGACCCTATAGCTGCATAGCAGTCCAATATATGGATGAACTATAATTTTTTTATCCTGTTCCCCAATGAGGAAAATTCCCGTTGTTTTCAATCCTTTGCTAGTATATTGCATGCGGCAATGAATAACCTTGTATACATGGCACTTCGCCTGTATGGAAGAACATCCTTAGGCTAAATTCCTGGAGGTAGGACTGGGATTTGTAATTTGTAATTTGTCAAATCCCCCTCTTGGGGGCTGTATCAATTTGTACTCTCACTAGTAATGTATGACAGTCCCTGTTCCCCAAAGCCTAACAATGCATGCTATCTAATACTTTGGACCATTGCCAATCTGATAGATTAAAAATATATATCTCAATGTAGTTTTAAAATATTTTTATTCAAGCCTAACACACATGTAGAAACATACACCTTATCAAGAAACAGTACCCTAGAACACCCCGATGTGGCCCTTATAGTCACAGCCCCCTCCTCTAAGGTTCATGCTATCCTGTGTGATAATGCCATAGTTTACTTTGCCTGTTCTTGAGCTTCATACAAAAGAATCACACAGTATATGCTCTTTTGGGTCTGGCTTCTTATGCTCCACAATATCTTCATGAGATTCAATTGTATTGTTGCAAGTAGCGCTTATTGAACTCTGAAAGTCAAAGCCCCTATAATTTGAGTTTCTAGCTAATAAGCCTAGATTCTGAACTGGAGAAACTACCGTTGTGCTTCAATGTTAAGTTCTGGAAATTGTTTGAACTGTCCGTTTCACTTGTTCTGAAACCTCTAATAAAAGCTTCCTCTTTACCTGTGAAGGCTTTTGCCCTGCTTGAGAATTTTCATGTCTGAAATGATTTCCTGGAATCTGACACAGGAGACTCTGGGGCAGAACAAGGGCTAACTGGCTCTCAAAATTTGCTTGGAGTTGGAGACAAAGTCAGAAATAGCATCCAGTGGCTAGTGTACTTTAAGCCTTTAAGAGTCTGCAAACTCTGCTAATGGGCTGAGCGACCACTGCTTTTAAGATCTCTCATCCAGCTGCTCATAAATAAGTAGTTGAAGACCTGCCCTTCCCCTATGCACCAAAAGGATGCAGTAGAAGCATTTGCAAATTAGTTAATTGTTTTTACAAAATGTGCGTAAGAAAAAAAATCCGTTTAAATGAACCCTAAGGTCCTCTCTTCATATCCTTCAATTTTGCCCTAATAATACTATAGAAGAAATTATCCCAAACTTTCGTGGCTTAAAACAGTAACCATTTATGCTACTCACAAGTCTACAACAAGCCAGCTAGGCAGTTCTTCTGGTCTTGTTTATCATCTGTAAAGGAGCTCTGGTGGCGCAGTGGTTAAGGGCTCTGCTGCTAAGCTCTGCTGCTAACTGAAAGGTCAGTGGTTTGAACCCACCAGCTGGTCTGCAGGAGAAAGATGTGGCAGTCAGCTTCCGTAAAGATTACAGCCTAGGAAACCCTATGGGTGCAGTTCTACTCTGTCCTACAGGGACGTTATGGGTCAGAATTGACTTGACGGCAATGGGTTTAGTTTTCTGGTTAGTTAGCTGTGGGTCAACTGGCTATCAGGTAGTCTAAGACAGCCAGCCTCATCTGGGAAAGTTAGGTAAGTCAGATCTCCTCTTTGTGATCTCTCAGCGTGCTATCCTGGGCTTCCTCTCTTGGATGGCAGACATCTAAGATAGCAGAGGCATGTGGCATCTCCTGAGGCCTTAGATTGGGAACTGGACTGCACAACTTCTACACTTCTGTCACATTCTAGTCGCCAACACAAGTCACAAGTCCAGCATCAATTCAAAGGGTGGAGAAATAGACTTCACTTCTTGATGGGAGAAACCAAACATTTACATTGGCAAGAGTGTGCATACAAACAGGGATGAACCAGTGTAACCCTGAGGATATTCTTGTCTTATTATTGACTTCAGTAGGAATGCTTTTAACATTGTTCTACTAAAAATGATGCTAGTATGGGGTCGAATCAGAAATTTTAGTATCATTTTAAGAGTATTGATTTTGTTTATCTCATATTAATGGATATTGAATTTTTTCAAGAGCCTTACAATTCTTACAGAAATCTTTATGTATACATTTTTTTTCTCCTTAGACCAATTAGTATTCAGAATTTAACTAATTGACTTTGAAATATTACACCATTCTTAAAATCTTGAAATAAATCCCATTTTGTCATGCTTTTTATTTTATTTTATCGTGGTAAAAATATACATAACAAAACATACACCATCTCAACAATTTCTACCTGTACAATTCTGTAACACTGGTTACATTCCATGCTGTATTCTTTTATTGTGCTACTCTGATTTCTGTTTGTTAATTTTTTTTTTTTTTAACATCAAAATTCATTGGTTTTGTTCCTTCTTGTCGGTTTTGGTATCAGTATTATGCTTGCTTCATAAAAAGAATTTTAAACTTTCCCTTCTTTTTCTATGCTCTGGAATGTTTTAAATAGTACTAAATTATCTGTTCTGTAAAGATTTGGCTGATTTCTTGTGACGTGTGCATATGGCACTTTATTTCATTATGCTTTATGCTGTTCTATGGAAATCAGCCTGTTTAGATGTTTCTTTTCTTTTTTGATGATTTCTGAGGTTGATTTTGTTAAAATGTACTTTTCTAGTAAAGAATCCATTTACCCAGATTTTAATATATTACATAGAGTTGAGCAAAGCTAGCTCTTAAGATTTTTTTTTTTCATTTCCCAGTTTGTGTGACTATTTCATCTTTTTCATTTTTTGTAATTGTACTTTTTTTGTTTGTTTGTTTAGATTATCTTGTGACTTGTTTGCCTTGTTGGTTTTTTTTAGAGTACTAGCTTTTGAAAATTTTTAATTAATTTTAATATTTTTCTGTTTCCTAATGTACTGTTTCTGCTTTTATCTTTACTAATTCTTCCTTCTGTTTCCTTTTTGGTTTATAACTGTTGTGTCTTTTCAAAATTTCTTAGTCAAATCGTTTCATTTATTTAAGACTATGAACTTTCCTCAGAGCACTGATTTATCTGTAATTATTCTGACAAATAGTGTTTTAATTATAAAATATTTTGGTTGGCATTTTCTTTTTGATCCAAGAATTGTTTCTGTAATTTTTAGGAGAAAAAGAGTTTTTGTTCTATGATATTGCTGTTAATGTTAGTTTTATTGCATTATGATCAGAGAACATTATCTGTATGATTTAACTTTCTGGATTTTATTGGCATTTTCCTTATGGCTTCCATTTTTATGGTCAATATTTATGACTTCCTGTGGCCCTAGAAAAGAAATTTTATCTTTATTTTCAAAATACAGACTTTGAAATGTAGTAAATTACTTGTATTATTTAGCTCTTATTTTTTATTTTTATTTTTATTTTTTTTACTTGATCCTCTTCTACCGGGAAATGTTAATTAACTCTCAAGCCACAAGTATGTTTCTTTTTCTCTGTGTGCCTCTTGACGTTTTTAAGTTTAAAAAACATTGATTCTATGTTTGAGTCTATGTTATTTGGGTGGTAAGTATTCATAATTGTGTGGCATTATTGTGAAATGCTCATTTTAACATAATGAAATGCCTTTCTTTGTTTTATTTAATGCTCTGTGGCCTGAATTCCACTTTCTCTAATATTAATATTGTGACTTCTTTTTTTTTTTTTTTTTTAAATGGGGGCAACTGTATGGTATGCATTGCCTGTCCATTTATTTTTAAATTAATTTTGTTTATTTTGAAATAGTTGTAGATTGACTGGGAGTTGCAAAGAAATGTACAGGGAGATCCTGTGAACTCTTAAACCAGCCTCCTTCAATAGTAACATCTTGCATAAGCACAGTGCAATATCAAAGCCAAGAAATTGACATTGATACAACTCACAGAGTTTGCTCAGATTTCACCAATTACATATTCATATCCATTAATGTGAGTGTACATAAGTTTCATGCAGTTTTATCACATGTGTAAGTACATGTCAGTACCACCACAATCGAGATACAGAATTGTACAATCACCACAAGGCTTCCTTTTACTACCTTTTTATGGCTCCCCTTACCCCTGCCCACCCCCACTGTTCTTCATCTCTACAATTTTATTTCAAGAATTTCCTTTGAGTAACCAGGATCAAAAGAGCCCTGGTGGTGCAATGCTTAAGCACTTAGCTACTAACAGAAATGTCAGCCATTCTGACCCACCAGCTGTTCTGTGGGAGAAAAGGCCTGGCTATCTGCTTCTGTAAAGATTACAGCCTCGGAAGCCATATGGAGCAGTTCTAGTCTGCCAAAATTTCTTAGTCATTATGGTTTCATTCTTGTCTACTGATATAATTGTTTAAGACTATGAGTCAGAATTGACTCAAAGGCACACCACCACCACCACAATTAGGACCATTCACACCAAGTGGTAAAGTGACCTTCTTTGCCTGTAGATTTACAGGCATCAGGAACTCAAAGTGGCTGAGTAGCAACCTCAACTTTCAATTCAATGGAATCATTGTGTGTCTCCTAGTGGAAGCATTCCCGCCTTTGCACCAAGAACTCAAACTAGCAGAGAACAAGGTCATGGGAAGGGGAAGCAAACATTTTGCTAATAAATCATTAGGGATAATAGTGAGTGGAGCCACTCCTATTTCCAACCTTGATTCCTGAACCCGTTATTCCCAGCTATGGAAGAAACATCACCATATTGGATGCTGATTTAGAGCATATAAATCCTCTTAGAAGACATTGCCCCAATCCTGCAAGATACTGCCTTCCTAACTGTGCTGTACCTGATTCTTTGAAAGGCTGTTTCACTGTTCCATCAAGCTAGCTGCTTCAGGATGATGAGGCATATGATAAGAATTCCATTGTCACACTAGATTTTCTGTGAAGTGAGTTCCCTGATCAGAAGCAATGCTGTGTGGGATAACATGATGGCAGATAGGCATTCTGTAAGTCCACAGATGGTAGTTTTGACAGTAAGAACAAAATGCTGGACCTTCCATGTTGGAAGCAATCCAGTGTAAGCAACCTGCCACCAAGTAGTTGGATGATCACCCTGGAGAGTGGTTCCATATTAAGGAATTGGAGTTGGTCTCTGCTGCTGGAAGATTGGGCACTCAGCAGAGGCTGTAGCCAGGTTGGACTCCGTGAGTAGAAGTCCATGTTGCTGAACTTATGCATAATCTCCATCCCTGCCACCATGACCACTTTGTTCATAAACCCACTGACATGAGTGGCTGGAGAAAGTGACTGACTGGTATCCATAGAACGGGCCATCCTATCCACTTTATTATTAAAACTCTCCTATTGCTGTTATAACAAATATCCACAAACTTAGTGACTTAAAACAACACAAACATACTATCTTGCAATTCTGGTGGTCAGAAATCCAAAACTTGGTATTTCAGGGCAAAATCAAGATGTTCGCAGGGCTACATTCCATTGGAGGATCTAGGAGACAATCTACTCCTTGCCTTTTCCAGCTTCTTGAGCCTGTCCCCACTCCTTTTCTGATATTGCCCCTTCCAGCAATAGCATTGTTCTGACTCTGCTTCCATCATCATATCTCCTTCTCTGAGTCTGACCTTCCTGCCTCTCTCTTATAAGGACCCTGGTGATTACATTGGGCCCATCTGCATTACCCAGAATAATCTTCCCATCTCAAAATACTTACATTAATCACACCTGTAAGGTCCTTTTTTCCATGTAACATATTCCAGGATCTGAGTATTAGGACATGGACATCTTGGGGCCATTATTCTGTTTACCACATTCCATTGTTCTTGTCATTCTGAAGTTCCCAGCATTCTGCTGTTGTCATGTTCTTTCTGTTTGTGGAGCTTCCTTTAACTGGCAAAATTAGTTCTACTGATGAAAAAAGTTCTCTTAGTTTTCTGTTATCTGAGAAAGTTTATTTCCCCTTTATTCCTGAAGTATAGTTTTGCTGGATATAAGGTTCAGGGTTAACATTTCTTTTAACACTTGAAAATTATTATGCCATTTTCTCTGAGAAATCCACTGTCTTTCTGAATAGTGTTCCTCTATAGTGAAATGCTTTTTTTCCTCTGGTTTTTTTGAAGATTTTTTATTTTTGGTTTAGTTTTCAGAAGTTTAATTATGATGTGTCTTGGTATGCATTTCTTTGGGTTTGTCCTATTTGGCATTCTTGTAGCTTCTTGAATCTGTAGGTTCATGTCTTTCATCAAATTTGGGGAGTTTTTAGCTATTACTTTGTTGAGTATCTTTTAGCACCACATTCTTTATCATCTCCTACTGAGACTGCAATGATGTATATGTTAGATCTTTTGGTCTTAGGTCTTGGGTGCATATGTTAGATCTTAGGTCCATGAAGCTCTGTTTACTTTTTATCGGTCTCTTTTCTCTCTGCTGTCATACTGAGTAAATGCTATTTGTCCTCAAGTTCACTGATTGTATCTTCTTTCATCTCCACTCTATAGTGAGCCCATCCAATGAGTTTCTTTTAAAATTTCAGTTATTTTATTTTTTAGTTCTTTGATTTCCATTTGGTTCTTTTTGGAACCTTTATTTCCTTATTGAGATTTTCTATTTTATAATTTGTTTCCAGAGATATCATAATTGCTTGTTGAAACAATGTCATGATAGCTGCTCTAAATTCCTTGGCAGATAATTCCAACATCTGATTCATCTTATTGTTGGTGTCAGTTGATTGTCTTTTCTCATTCAGGTTGTGCTTTTCATGGTTCTTGGTGTGAAAAGTGACTTTTTATTTTATCCAAACATTGTGGATATTGTGCTAGGAGACTCTTGATCCTATTTAAATATTCTATTTTTGCAGGCAGATACTTACTCTATTTAGGTTTATCATGTAAGTCCTGGCCTACTTTTGTCAGATGTAGTTCCAATGACAATTTAGTTTTCATAGTCCTGGTGATACTATTCTAGTCTGCCTCGGTCTAGTGCCACTGGGGCTCCTGCTGGATTCTTTCTGTCACCTGCATGATTTTTCACCTTTCTGAATCATTTCAAGTATATGTCTTACAAAGAGCATAGAGTTGGATTTTGCTTTGTGAGTTTAGTCCATTTACATTTATTGATATAATAGATCTGTTTGCTTTTTAGTTCTGTCATGTTATTTTATGTTATACTTTATATCTTCATATATTTTGTAAAACTTCTATTTCACTTTGTGTTACGTGTATACAGACCTAAATTTTAGGAAGTTTTCTCTTTTTTTCTGACATATCTTGCCAGGACTGGCAAGGAACACAGAAGGTTCCCACATTTTCTGGTGCATGTTAAGAAGTTGGATGCTCACCTTTGGCCTACTTCATGGTACATATTCAGTTTTAACTAATAACTGTGACCTTAATGAAACATTTGCAAGCACAGAGCTGTTTAATAATAACACAAAAATGCTTGTATTAGAAGGCCTCATTTCTAACACATGCCCCCTTATTACTCTGAGGTTTGCTTTCATGTTTTCCAACCATTTAAAATAAATGTTTCCTAGAGAAGTTGGCACATCTATTTTAAAGTTTGAAGAAAACATATTTTGGCATTTATGTAGTTTCTGTCTTGTTTTGGTAGCTTAATTTTTCTTTTCTGGAATGTATTTTTCCCCTTCTTATTTCTAATTCCTGTAATGAAGTTAATCTCTTCTTCCACATATATATACCTATACAGTGCTATGAACCCTGGAAGTTCTCAACTAAACATTTTTTAATCAACTCACTGTCATTTCCATCTCTAGTTCCATTTGGACCAAAATATGTCCTCCTGTCTCTAGCAGATGCTCTAAGGCACCTAAGTGCTGTGAAGGGCTTGGGAAGATTTGCTGAATAAATTGAAGGCTGCTTCCTTTTACCTTAAAGCAATGTCCCAATTTTAAAACCATTCCCAGCCATATTCCCCCTTATCCCACCTAGAACATGGCAAAGCTTCATCCTGTTTCTGCTTAAGTCTTGTTAATCTGATTTTCAATTATTTTAAGTTTTTCTCTAGTGAATGTAGCTAGCCCACATGATCCTTTTCAGGGACTGAGGCAGTTCTGCATTAGAAACAGGCCAATCCTGTGAGTTATTAAAATGTTCCTAGAGGACCATTCTGAGCAAACTCGACTTAGCACAAGATCTGACTTCAAAGGGCAAAAGTGTTGGATAAGTAGGGAAAAATTATTCCCTTATGATTAAAAAGAAAATGGTATATCTTATGCAGACTAGCAGCATCATTCTGATGCAAAAACTTTCCTCTCTCTCTTTCTGTTTTGCCTTCTGTGAGGAAGCAGTGAAAGAGAGCAGCGAGAATAATCATGCCTCTAGAGTTCTGTTTCCCTGGGGGAGCTCGAGGCCAGTGCTACTTAAGTGTGGTCTGTGGACTGACTGCCAGTCCTCACATGGGAGGTAAATCAATTACATCACTAAGCACACTTTTTGGCCTAACTGAAATTCACAACAAGACTTTCTTGATAAGGGAAGTGGTGCATCGATTCACATTCTGGTACAAGCTTCTTATCTAAACTGAACTGGCATTCTAAGTACCACTGCTTAATCTGTAGTAGAGGGAAAGCGACCAGGTGTTGGACTCCTGAAGAAGCCACTAGATTAGTTCTGGTTGCAAGCAACAGGAACGTACTCAAACTAGCTCAAGAAAAGACTTTTAGGGATACAACACATGGAACCTCATGAAAATCAAAGAGGAGCAGACATTGCAGAGCTGAGCCTCCCAGAACCTAGAGACAGAGGCCAGTTCCAGATCCAAAGTGCTTTAGCAAAGGTTGCAGGAAAAATTTGTGGAACTAATTACTCACATTTTTTAATGAATATGATATGGAGGTATTTAACTTTTTTGTTCTTACTTAAAAGTGTGCTCCCTCCAGCACTTAATGAGTTGTATCTAAAGACAGTATTTCAGGTCATTCTTCTCTCCATGAATTTCAACACAAGGTAAAGGGAACTTGGGGTTCTTAAACTTCTGCATGGGGATTTTGGGAAATACAAAAGGTTAAGCAATACATTGGCAAAATGCTTTACCTTCCATCAACAGTGATTAAAAACAAAAACAAACATTTGATGAAGGCATAGATCACAGTGTCAGTCACTACAGATAATAAAAGGATGAATAAGAAACAGTTTAAAACAGACCAAAGCTAAGAGTTTGAGGACCGTATCTACCTTGCAGAAGTACTTTATTTGGCCTGCGTGGTGCTTATACAGAGGTTCCTGTGTGGCGCAAGTGGTTTGAGCTCAATTACTAACCTAATGGTTCGTGGTTTGAACCCACCCAGCAACACAGTGGAACAAAGTCCTGGTGACCTGATTCCATACAGATTACAGCCAAGAAAACCTGAGGGAACAGTTTTACTCTGTAACGCATAGGGTAAACATAAGTCAAAATTCTCTCCATGGCTACAGGTTTGTTTTTTTTGGTTTGGTGCTTATACTCACAAATGCACACTCAGACACCCCACACATACATGTATACACACACATATCTGAATTGTCAGGTTGACCCCTATATATTAGTATCCTATTGCTGCTGTAATAAATTAACATAAACTAGTCAAGGTATTGTAGGGGCCCTGCTCCTTCCAGAGGCTCCAGAGGAGAAATCTGTTTGCCCCTTCCAGTTTCTGGTGGCTGCTGGCATTTCTTGGCTTGTGGCCACATCACTCCAATCTCTGCTTCTGTGGTCACATTGCCTCTGTGTAAAATCTCCCTTTGCCTCTCTCTTATAAGAACACTTGTGATTCCATTTAGAGCCCACCTGGATAATCCAGGAGAATCTCCTCATCTTAAGATCCTTAATCATATCTGCAGAGACCTCTTTCCCACATGAGGTTACATTCACTGGTCCCAGGGATGAGAACCTGGATATCTTTGGGACCACTATTCAGCCTACTACCCCATATGAAATTACTATTTAACGGTTTTTGACCTATAAAAATCACTGTGTCGTATGGTAAAACCTAATAGTTTCCAGCAAATAACTTAGGAGATTTAACGTAAAATACAGATGTCTGTCTTTTCTTGAGAAATGGAAAGATCTGGACACACTAGAGCCAAATACTGAATAGGAACATAGCTGAATGTGAGTGGCATCTGGCGCCTATTCAGGACTCATCTGAAATCTCCAGTTCCCTGTCATGCCCGTTTATTTTACTTACCTGACCCTTGAATGGATTTGAGTTTGTAGTATTCACATACACCTATAATACAAAGCATCCAAGGACCCTCAAAGAGAGGCTACATTTGAGCGGGTTCTAATGGGCAAATCAGGCAGAGATTGGGGTTAGATCAAGGTGAGAGCATTCTAAGTAGGTGAGCAAAAACTTGGAGGTTGAAAGTATCAGTTGCTAAACTATTTTAGAACATCCAGATGTTTCTTTCTATAACCTTAAAGACTGAATGTGTGCCTAGAATTAAGTGTAGCTAAGAGAAGTTCCCAGAAATCCCACCTTTGATCTTTAGCTCATTAGCCCCGTATCATAATTCACTGAACTGGGCATCTGGCTTGTTTGTTCTATGTTTGTCCATATAGAATCTTGCAAACACAAACAATAATGCACTAATCTGATGATACTCATTGATGATGAAAAAGACATTTTTTTTATTGTACTTTTTTTGTTATACTTTAGATGAAGGTTTACAGAACAAATAGTTTCTTATTAAACAGTTAGTACACATATTGTTTTATGACATTGGTTAACATCCCCATGACATGTCAACACTGTCCCTTCTCAACCTTGGGTTCCCTATTACCAACTTTCCTGTCCCCTCCTGCTTTCTAGTCCTTGTCCCTGGACTGTTGTGCTCCATTAGTCTTGTTCTGTTTTATGGGGCTGCTTAATCTTTGGCTGAAGGGTGAACCTTTAGAGTGACTTCATTACTGACCTAAAAGGGTGTCTGGAGGCCATACTCTCAGAATTTCTCCAGTATCTGTCAGGCCAGTAAGTCTGGTCATTTTTTTTTTTTTTTATTGTACTTTAGATTAAGGTTTACAGAACAAATAGTTTCTCATTAAACAGTCAGTACACATATTGTTTTATGACATTGGTTTATAACCCCACGACATGTCAACATTCTCCCTCCTTGACCTTAAAGAACTTTTTTTTGGTGAAAATATACATAGCCAAAGTTACAACATTTCAAAAGTTTCTACATGTACAATTCAGTGACATTGATTACATTCTTCCAGTTGTGCTGCTATTCTCACTATCCCTTTCAAAATTATTCCATCACCATTATCTTCGACTCACTGTCCCTTAGTCTTCCCATCAAAACCTTTGAGTTGCTGTTGTCAATTTGATCTCACACAGATGAATCTTTTTTTTTTTTTTTGTACCTTAGATGAAGTTTTGCAGAACAAATAGTTTCTCATTAAACGGTTAGTACACATATGGCCCTTTGCCCTATGACAATAGTTAACAACCCCATGACAGGTCAATACTGTCCCTTCTCAACCTTGGGTTCCCTATCACCAGATTTCCTGTCCTCTCCTGCCTTCTAGTCCTTGTCCCTGGACTGCTGTGCCTCATCAGTCCTGTTTTGTTTTATGAGGCTGTCCAATCCCTGGCTGAAAGGTGAGCTTTGGCAGGGGCTACACCACTGAGTTAAAAGGGTGTCCAAGGGCCATACTCTTGGGGTTTCTCCAGTCTGTCAGGCCAGTAAATCTTGTCTTTGTTTTTGTGAGTTAGAATTCTGTTCTACATCCTTTTCCAGCTCTGTCTAAGACCTTCTATTGTGATCCTGGTCAGAGAAGTCAATGGTGGTAGCTGGGCACCATCTAGCTGTACTAGACTCAGTCTGGTGGAGGCCATGGTAGCTGTGGTCCATTAGACCTTTGGACTAATCTTTTCCTTGTATCTTGTTCTCTTCATTCTGCCTTGCTCCCAAAGGGATGAGACCAGTGGAATATCTTAGATGGCTGCTTACAGGCTCTTAAGACCCCAGACGCTACTCACCAAGGTAGAATGTACAACATTGTCTTTATAAACTGTGTTATGCCAATTGAGCTAGATGTTTCCCAAGACCGTGGTCCCCACAGCCCTCTGCCCAGCAGTTCAGGCCCTCAGGGAGTTTGGATGTGTCTATGGAGCTTTGATGATCTTTCCTTGTACAAGTTGTGCTGGCTTCCCCAGTAATGTGTACTGTCTTATCCTTCACCAAAGTTACCACTTATCTATTTAGTTCCCCTCAAACCCTCCTATACCTTGTAACCAACAAAGATTGTTTCTTTTTGTGTGTAAACTTTTACATGAATTATACAGTGGAAGTCTCATACATTATTTGTCCTTTTGTGATTGACTTATTTCACTCAGCATAATGTCCTCCAGTTTCATCCATGTTACGAGATGCTTCACAGATTCATCACTATTCTTTATCGTTGCATAGTATGCCATTGTGTGTATGTACCATAGGTTGTTTATCCATTCATCTGTTGATGGGCATCTAAGTTGCTCCCATCTTTTTGGTATTGTGAACAGTGCTTCAATGACTATGGGTGTGCATATGCGTATTAGTGTGATGGCTCTTATTTCTCTAGGATATATTCCTAAGAGTGGGCTTGCATTTTGTAGTGTTTTTTTTTTCTTTTTTGTGGGGGTGCTGATGTTATCTTTGTTCCTCTTACTCTCCTGTGCTGAGTTCCTTTTGTTTGTGGATTTTTTTTATTTCTTTTGTTTTTGTGGGTTTGGTTTTTACTGAGATTTTATGTTTTTCTTCTTTATTTTGATGAGTGGGTTTGTTAACTTTCTTTGTGGTTACTTTGAAATTTACCCTTATCTTCCTAGATTTGAATCAGTCTATTATTACTTGGTATTGCTTGACTTCCTCTCCATTAGAAGGTTCTATACCTACACTGTTTATTCCCTCTTTTATTGTTTTGACGTTGCTGTCCTTTACAGATTAACCTCTCTGGTTCTCTTTTATAATTCTTTTGGTTTTGCATAGTCCATAAGAGTTCATTTCCTAGGTTGGTATCTGGCTAGTACAATCCTATGTCTTATATTCAGCTTGTGGTCTGATATTGTTTGTTCTCAGATCAAAGGACTTCCTTTAATAAGTCTTGTAAGTTTGGTTTGGTTTTTACATAGTTCCTTAAATTCTGTTTATCTGGAAATGACCTAATCTCACCATCATATTTGAATGAGAGTTTTACAGGATATATTATTCTAAGCTGGCAATTTGTTCTTTCAAGGTTTTATATATGTCATCCTATTGCCTTCTTGCCTGCATGGTTTCTGCCGAATAATCTGATCTTAGTCTTATTGTTTCTCCTCCGTATATGACGTTTTGTTTTTCTTGAGCTTCTCTCAGGATTCTTTGTTTGTCTTTGGTTTTGGCGAGTGTAATTATGATATGCCTTGGTGATTTTTTTTTTTTGGCGTCTATCCTATATGGGGTTAGTTGAGCTTCTTGGATGGTCAACTTTTCATCTTTCATGATATTGGGAAAGTCTTCTGTCAGCAGTTCTTCAATGATCCTCTCTGTGTTTTCTGTTTTCTCCCCCTGTTCTGGAATTCCAATCACTCGAAAAATTTTGGTTTTGATTGTATCCCACATAATTCTCAGGGTTTCTTCATTTTTCTTCATTCTTTTTTCTGATTTTTCCTCAGAGTTGTATCCAAGTGTTTGTCTTCAATTTCACTGATCCTGTCTTTCATCATTTCAAACCTGCTCCTCAGCCCTTCTATGACACTGTCCATTTCTGAAATCTTGTTGTCTATCTTTTGGATTTCTAAATGTTGTTTTTGTAGGATTGCTAGTTGTGAATTTATTTTAGCATTTTGTTCCTGTATTATTTTCTTGAAATCTTCCAACTTTGGCCTGTATTTTCCATGAATTTGTGTACTTTTTCCTCATTTTTGTCTGCTTTTTGCTTCAACTCTTGGATAATTCTGAATATTAGAGATATGAATTCCCTATCAGTTAGGTCTAGTGCCTTTTCTTCTACTGGTGGGTCATCTGGTTTATTTTGGATGCCTACTGGAACTATCCTCTCCTGTTTTTGAAAATGTTTTGATATTGTCTGCTGTTTTCGGGGCATTCAGTGGTTATTTTCCTTATTTATTGATTGTAGATTTGTTTTTCTCATCCTGCTTTTTTGTTTCATTTGGTTATGCCTGAGCAGGCAGGCTGTGCGTTCTTTGTTGTTTGTTCGTCTGTGAGCACTATACTTTTCACCTCCTTCTCCAATGGGCAGGGTCAATCACTCAGGTATGGTACAGCAGGGCAGGTTCAGCTGAAGGGGAGTTGCTGGGATAGGTTTTTGTGGCATGTACCAAGGCTGACAGTGCAGACCAGAAATCAGTGGAGGGCAGGTTCCAGTAGGTAGCCTGTGCTGCTTGGGAGTGTGATGTTCAGCACATGGTGCAGGTAGGCAGAAAGAAGGGGGTAGACTGTGATGTGTGGAGATAAGATGGGTATGGGAAAGATGAGAGAGAGGAGAGAGGAACAGGAGCCAAAAACATACACACAAACAAAAAAGAGTGCTAAGCAAGCTTGCTATTGGAGTGGAGAGATGAGAGACTAAGAAATGGGAAAAACAAAAATGAAAAAAAGAAAAAGGGTAAGAGAAAAAATGAATAAATCAAGAAACTGGAAGTGAAAAAGACAATAAGAGAGAGAAGAAAACTAAACAAAGAAATTAAAAAAACAAAAACAAACAAACAAAAAGAGAAGGAAAAAAAAAAAAAAACAAGAAAAAAGAAATGCCCCCAGGGATGTCCCTGTGTGTCTGTGCAGAATAAGGGACTATCTTTCAAGCTGCGTGGTACTGCCTGGCTAGAAGGGGCTCCCAAGCCAAGAAAAGAAAAAGAAAACAAACAAACAAATTAAAACAGAACGAATCAGAGCAAACAAACAAACAAAAAAGCCCCAGGGGTCCCACCAGCATGGCAGCACAGGCCGGGAAGCAGTTTCACAGTTGAGCGGTGTTTCACAGCCTTTAGGAAGAAGCAAAGATGGTGCACGGGAGAAAGGAGGGGGAGGTGGTGAGAGGTAAGGAAGAAATCTAAAGAAGCAGAAAAAAACAACACCAGCAGCCAACAAATGGCACTCAGGGAGCTGGCCACTGCAGGTGAGTGGAATCCAAGCATCACAGAGGGGAAGCTCGTGCTTCCCAGCCAACAAACTGAGGCTGCAGGAAGCAGAGGAGGCTAAGTGGGGGTGAAGAAGGGTGGGGGGTGGGAAAGCCTATATCATGGGTTACCGATTGTTCTGTGTCCTGCTGGAAGCTCTGTGAAGCTGCTTTCTCATACCTCCTGTTCGCTGATCTCCGATAGGAGTCCAAGATGGTGGATCCGTGCTGCAGTAGCTAATAGGGGACCTCTGCATATATCTCTCCTTGCTCTCTGTTCTCAGTCAGTTTCTTATTCCATTCGGTGTTTTGATGAGTTCTTTATCTCTTCATTTGATGGTTAGGGTTTCAGGATTGACGTGGGACTCTGTTTGACTTAGTTTTTCTGATCTTTGCTGTGGAGGGGTGGCGTGGTGCTTCTGACTATAGCACCATGTTGCCCAGAAGTGCGAGTCTGGTCATTTCTTGTGAGTTAGAGTTTTGTTCTACATTTTTCTCCAGCTCTGCTTGGGACCCTCTGTTGTGATCCCTGCCAGAGCAGTCAGTGGTGGTAGCCGAGCACCATCTTGTTGTCCCGGACTCAGTCTGGTGGAGGCCGTGAGAGTTGTGGTCCATTAGCCCTTTGGATTAATCTTTTCCTTGTATTTTGTTTTCTTCATTCTCCCTTGCTACCGAAGGAGTGAGACCAGTGGAGTATCTTAGACAGCTGCTCACAGGCTTTTAAGACCCCAGACCCTACTCACCAAGGTAGAATGTAGAACATTTTCTTTATAAACTGTGTTATGCCAATTGAGCTAGACGTTCCCTGAGACTATGGTCCCCATAGCCCTCCGCCTAGCAATTCATTCCCTCAGGGAGTTTGGATGTGTCTATGGAGCTTCCATGACCTTTCCTTGTAGAAGTTGTGCTGGCTTCCCCAGTATTGTGTACCATCTTACCCTTCACCAAAGTTACCACTTATCTATTTAGTTTCTCCCCGACCCCTCCCATCCCTCGTAACCAACAAAGATTGTTTATTTTTGTGTGTAAACTTTTTCATGAGCTTTTACAGTAGAGGTCTTATACAATATTTGTCCTTTTTTGATTGACTTATTTCACTCAGCATAATCTCCTCCAGTTTCATCCATGTTATGAGATGCTTCACAGATTCATCATTGTTCTTTATCGTTGCATAATGCTCCATTGTGTGTATGTACCATAGTTTGTTTATCCATTCATCTGTTGATGGGCATCTAGGTTGTTTTCATCGTTTTGTTACTGTGAACAATGCTGCAATGAACATGGGTGTGCATATGACTGTTCGTGTGATGGCTCTTATTTCCCTAGGATACATTCCTAGAAGTGGGATAGCTGGATCGTATGGTATTTCTATTCTA